>OZ018392.1:27208036-27870702 GCA_963969525.1 Ontholestes murinus | reverse complement strand
CCACAGATTGATATGATTTTTCATATATTTTGTTTTTTTACATAACCCCACAGAAACAATTCTAAAACGCGCAGATCAAGAGATCTGGGTGGCCTTGGGATTGGTTTATTATTTCCCACTTATGAGTTAGGAAAAGCATTATTTAAATAATTTGTAAAGCTAACATGTTATGAGGTGAAGCACCGTCATATTGGAACCATTTCAATCTTGCTTGTAATGATAAATTTAAAGAATCGAGCGTATCTTCAAATATTTTCTAAAGAAAATGAAAGTAATCATTTTCACTTAGTGAGTTTTCAAAAATATATGGACCGAGAATTATTAATCCAAACACACCATGGATTAAACCCAAATTTAATTTGTAGTTTTCTCTGTAAAACTTTTCGTGGATTCTCTTAAGTTCATCTATGTTCATTGTGGCGATTAAAAATACCACAATTAGTGAATTGCGATTCATCCATTCATAATATTTTTGTAAGAAACGTTTTACCCTCTTGACAAATGGGTTTATACCTCATATAGGAGGCCATTTGATAATTACAAAAATATTATTCTTATGCTGGTTTTTCATTTTTATTTAACTTTGTAGAACTAATAATTACAATATTGCTATTATTATAAACAACTGCAATTGTTTTACTTTCATCTTTTTCATGGCTACCTATTTTTTATTTATAATAAAATTTAAAATGACTATAACTCACTTATTTTTAGAAATAACTATGTCGTATGTCATATTGGATTAAAGAGAAAAAAATTACCTTTTGAATGAGGCCATAGCCAACTATGGTTTCCATTTAAAAAAATGTAAGTTTGCATCATATCTCGGAAAATAATCGCGATAAAAATTTTATGACTATTTTTTATTAATCTACATAAAATTATCTAAAACTTTGTCCTTTACATTTTTTTTTCTATCTGTTATAATAACCGAGATATATTGATTTGAAAAAATTGACACTATTTACTTTTTTCAAAATATCTAGTTACCCTTGACTTTTTTGAAAACTTTGAAAGTGGAATTTTATTCGTCTCGTAAATCTACACTTCTTTCCCCATTTAACCGTTTCTCTATCTCTTATAGTTTCCGAGATCCCCATAGAGAACATCGAAAAAAACTCACCCTGTATATATATATATATATATATATATATATATATATATATATCAATTATATGAAATATTACGTTTAAGATTAGATTTAAAAGTTGATACAGAGGAATTGAATAAATCAAACCAGGACGAATTATTAAGGGTGTTTGCAGACAACATAAAGCGATTTGTAGGATTATTTGAGCCAAAATTTGTTCTATAAACGCGGGGAGTGAAAATATCCTTCGATCTACTAGAATATTTTCTTAGTGTTCGAAAATGGAATTCCTGTAACAACCAGGCACTCTTAATAACACTATTAATTAGACTATGATAGAAAGAAATATCTGCCAAAAGTCTCCGATTTTGCAAACTATGTAGTTTTAGTTCAGACAATATAGTGAAGTAATTTCCTTGGATATGTACTTTTCCCAGTTTATATTCGATATGTCTTAAAAATTTGTTCTGAACAGCCTCAATCCGGTTTATATTATTATTTATATTCTTAAAGCTTCACTACAAATACTTGTGATGTGCCACTCAAACGATAGCTAGAATCAAAAGTTACACCTAAGTCCTTGACCTCGTTAACTTTATTTAAACTCTTATTATTTAAAGAATAATTATAAACATTTTTATTTTTACCTCTGTAAAAAGTCATGGTCATAAATTTAGCTGTATTTAAATAAAGTTTATTACAATTACACCAATCATTTAATTTTTTGAAATTAGTTTGTGGGATCTGGCAGTCGTTTCTATCAGAAATGATTTTAAAAATCTTAAGGTCATCTGCATACATCAACATTTCACATTGCGAAAAAATATCTTGAATATCGTTAACAAACAAAATAAATAATATTGGGCCGCAGTGGGAACCTTGAGGGACCCCTGAGGTGACATTTATAGGTTTAGACAAAAAGTTTCCCACTCTCACTAACTGAAACCGGTTCATTAGAAAGGACTCCAACCAGCTTACTGTCAGTTTAGTAAAGCCCATTTGATACAACTTTATTAATAAGATATCATAACAGACTCTGTCAAATGCCTTAGAGAAGTCTGTAAATATGACATCAATCTGTTTGTTATTCTCCAAGGCATTCGACAGAAACTGTCTGTACTCCAACAGATTAGTTATTGTAGATTTCTTTTGAATAAATCCATGCTGATGAGCAGAAATAATATTTTTACATATCCAACTTAGCTGACTAGAAACTAATTTGTCTAATAATTTTGGAATTGTAGATTGTATGCAGACAGAACGATAGTTACAAATTAAATTGAAAATTGGTGTAATATAACTAGTTTTCCACTGATCACTGTCAATTGCTACTTCTACTGATGTTATATATTGTTTGTAGATGGATAGTGATAATACCTTCCACTGTTTACGTAAGGATTAAAATTTATTATAATCGTCCAAATGCCCGCTTCTTTTAAATGCCGCATGTGCTTTCTTCTTCCGTCCAATTAAAGTTTTCAGATCTTTAGACATCCATCGCGGGAAAGAATTATCTTTTTCCGAGGAAAAATATTTCACAGGAACAAATGATTCAATTCCTTTAAATACAATACTATAAAATCTTTCAGTCATTTCGTCAATATCAGTATCCTTAAAAACAGCATCCCAATCGATAGAATGGAAGTAATTATTTAATCCCACATAATCAGCCAAACGATACAATAATATTTTTTAATAAGTTAGTAACTTAGACACATCCTTTAAGGGCCAAGTGATAGTATATGCAGAATGATGTATACTTTCAGGTAATAGTAAATCATCCGAATTAGAGACATACATATTGTTATTATTTGTAAAGAAGAGATCAAGAAACACATTTCTCTTATTAGGAATATTGTTCACTTGGTGCATGTTTGCAAATGAATAGCAATTGAATATCGTATTATCATTAATATTTGATACAGTAAGTGAATCTTTAATCAATCCCAATTGATTCCACTTCAAAGATGGCAAATTATAATCTCCACAGATGAGAAATTCACAATCTAAAAAACGATTGTACAGATCTTCAATTGTTTGGCAGTGCAAATTGTAGAGTTCATTCGCTGAATTCGGGGGTATATAAACAACACCAATTACATAATTAATATTGCCTATGGATATGGCAACAAACAGATGCTCAATATTATTATTTTTACATATAATCTTAGAATTAATTTTATTAACAGCGATAAGTAAGCCGCCCCCCATTTTACTACCATCCATAGTTCTGTAAAGATTATAGTTATCCAATTGAAGTGAATTATCTTGTAAGTTTTCATACAGCCAAGTTTCACATAAAAATATAATATATAAGGCTAATTAGCCGTACAATTTATCGCGTGGATTTCGACCCGCTTTGGAGATAAATAGCACCCTAGCCTTTCCAATACATTAGAATATAGCCTAGCGTAAAGCTAGTTTTGTAAGATGCTATAATAGCAGTAAGAAAACAGGTACACTCGGTTCTATTACCATCGTCTAAAAATGTGGAGGAATTATTTATTCTAGTTAATAATAGTTTAATAGTTGGTGCTTTATGTATTCCACTATCAACACAAATTAATAAATATCAAAAACATTGTAATACGGTTGAGTGCTTATATGATCGACATCCTGAAGCATTTGTTTAAATTTGTAATGATTACAATTTGCCTAAGGCGTCTTGGTCCAGCAATGACATTAATATATTGAATAATAATAATGATGTTACTGCACAGTTGTTAGCTGAATATTTTGAGTTCTATCAAATATTTCAAAATAATAAGATTCTTAATTTTCGAAGAATATTCTTAGATTAATTTTTCAATGTAAATGAGCATTAGCGTCTGATGCGTAGGCATCGAATTGAATACGAGTATCTTATAGGTGCCAATACGTTAAAAAGAAATACCTTAATCAAAGATCTAAGACTTACATTTGATGAGGGGCTTTCCAATCATATCAATATTATAACATACAAAGCTTCTAAAACGTTGGGTTTTGTTATTCGTTTCGGTAAACCGTTATCTGTGAAGACGATGAAGCTATTATATCTCTCTTTGGTAAGCCCATGCTTATAGTACGCATCTCTAGTCATTTCTCTCCATTATAACAATGCTATAGTTCAGATAGAAAAGATACAGTCAAGATTTATCAAATTAATTTCTTATGGTTTGAATGGGAATCATAATCATTTAGAAGTTATTTTAGTTGCGTTTTGTTATGTATTATAAAAAATGGTGTATCCGTAATAATGATAAATAAAAATAATATCCAGAAAATACCATCTGAGCCTAGTGCTTTGAAGGCTTTAAAGCTATTAACTGCCCATTAAAATTCTTCTTTAGCAATGAGTTTATCATCCTTGCATTTGCATTGTCTAGTATGTCGCAATATGCTTCCTTTAATAGATTGAGCAAAGTTTCCTTGGAAGTCCACAGATATTGAGCCTAGAATATATCTCTTTAACAGCACACTGAAACTCCCTCTATATAACTCCCTTCAAGTTTTTTATTGGCCCGATGCTGTTGGTGTGGTCCTTGGACAGGACTTTGTGAAGCCTGGCTATTTCGGTGGTATCAGTAACTCCCCCACAGAAAGTTTCCCATGTTTTCTTTTTCAATTTTCTCAACTCCTTTTTATACTCTGACAGTACCTGTCTATAGACATTTCTTTGCACTGTTGAAAGTTTTCCTGGCTTGCATCTTGAGGCAACCGAAATCCTTGTTCCACCAGGGCATTTCTCTAGAGGGAGATCTCCAATTTTTAGCAGAGCTCCTGCTGTTTTTAGCTCTTCTGTCGTCTGGATATTGAGGTAGAGATGATCGGTTCTTACATCTAAGCACTCTGTATAGAGGCTCCAGTCTTCGAATTTCTACACTCTATAGCATCTTCCTTTGTGGCCTTTATGTTGAACTCAATTTTACCAATTTTTAATTGTACTTGCTGTGAAGGCATCAGCTAGATTGATGTCCAACACCTCCTACCTGATTGCGTTTATAAAGGTCTGTACTGCCCCATACCATGTTGTGGGCGTTGGCATCACAGCCCAGAAAATCTATTGCCTATTCTGCACAACTCCACGAGTCTACTTACATCTTCTATTGGCAGTTTGTTTTGATTTCCTGGAGAATAGGCAAAGGCCATGACATCCTGCCTCCTGCCTTTCCTCGTGAAAACTTCTACTAGGGCCGCTGCAAGGTCTCCTGTAGTGAATTCTAGAACGAATTTATAATTTAGGGTTTCTTTATTATCTAGTACATATTTTCCCATTATAGCAAAGACTCGCATGTCATAATTGAATTAAATTAAAACTGGGGTCACCTGGTACCCAGATTCCACGTAGTCAAGCATCCATAGGCCTTATGATGATCCACCTTGGATTGAAGTATTTGTTTTTTTTTGTGATTTCCTTTCCACATTCATCCTGTTAACGGAACGCAGAGGACGTCCTGACGACGGACTGACAAGGAAGTAGCACCGCCGGTACTCTCTGGAACCAACACGCACTGGCGGCGGCACAGGGGTCCCTGGCGAGGCTCACCATCGATTAACAGCCACAGGCTTCAATTAAACAGTTTCTCGTCTGTGCTAGTTGCTTGAACTTCCACGCCACGTCAACGTAGGGGCACCAGCTAGCTGTGAAAAAAACAAGTAAAAGAAGAAGAGAAACATGTGTAAATTAAATACGTGGCCAGAAAAGAAGAGAATATATTACAAAGAAAAGAAACAGTTCCGGGAACAGGTAATGATCCTATTCGTCGAAAAGAGCCTGTCCTATTGTTCCGCACTGGCAGCTGCACATTTTGGAAAATTATCTCGTTTGGATTATTTCAATAATGCGGAATTTATGCAAATTATTATTAGGATCAATGGGTAGCTCATAAAATGGATTAAAATATAATTACGCATTTTTTACGACGTTCAGGTAAACTGAACACCGGTAACAATCCGGACGGTGAAACCAAGATTCTACTCATCCGCGAGACATGACCACTGACAGCAACAAGTCCGCTATGTCAGGACAGATGGTAATTAAACACAAACAGACCTGGCATAATTAGACCCAGTGAAGGCCCTAAACCACAATACTTCAGCCGGGCAGGAGTAATGAAGGAACAGGATTGTAGCCTCCATCCCTTGAAACCTAAAAGACTCGGAGCCCGAGTTTGTCCAACGGAGTACGACAGATCATAAACGAAGCAAATAGTGACTCTATTGAAGAGAAGCCTCTCCTACAGATTATAATGGGTTCCAGAATCTCTTAGCAATAGACCATCTCGTCGCCACAGGATGATCCTAAAGTTGTACACCCTATTGAAATCATCCTAGTGGCTCATCGATGGTAGGATTCCCACACCACAACAAGGTGCATTCTTTTGTAAGGGTTTTCTTACTATATAAATGAATTCTTCGACGGATTTAAAGATAGGTAAATATTCAAATGAATTGGCTTTTAATAAGCGTATTTCTTCATAGTAAGTATCTTTACATAATAAGTACTACTTGATTTATACTTCTTATAGCAGATTATTGGGTAAATAACTCTTCTAACCTTTAAAATAGTCTCTGAAGATAACAATAGTTTCTCCTAACATTTTCGAATCTCAAAAATCGGAAAGTTATTGCAATAGGTTGTTTCTCTATACTTGTAAAGATACTTTATTATAGTAAAAACATGGATTTAGATATCTGTATGTCACATTGTACGCGATCGGATTCCACTACATGGCGATAGATGAGATTATGCATTAATAAATACTTTTCTGGCTGTTTGGGATTACTTTTCATTGAGCGAGCGTCAAATTGAATAAAATTGCCAAATAATATTTTATTCAAATTTCTTCTCAGATATTTAGAATTCAGCCTGATAGAAGTACAATTCAAAAGAAGGATTAAAAAATATATTGAATGACTTAAAGCCTCGAAATGACCCATCTCTACGTTACAGTTCGTTAACAATCATTTTTGTATCGCATTTCGAAGTCCAACTCAAAAGGCTATTGATTTCCCAACAAAATGTTAACAGTGGTGCAATTTCGACTATCTATCAAAATGTTGGAGGCCTAATTTCTAATATTACTGAATTTTATAATAATACCAGCAAAATCATGATATCACCTTTATTAAACTTAGACTTTAGCTGAGTCTATCATCTCTAGTCAACTAAATTGCGAACTACAAAGAGACCTATAGCCTTTTGTAACTGAGGATCAATACCACCCTTCACTGTACTTAAGTCTCTCTTTCGGATCTATACATGTTACAAAATTTGAGTACTACACCAATATAGTTGCAACTTGAGATTAGCTATTTTTACAAAACTATACAATGCCGTAGGTAATATAAATTATAATAATATATTATTATAAATATAAATTATAGATGATGTGGTTGAAGCTTGTGATTTTTTATATTCTGCTCTTGATGCGAGTGTCCCTAAATTCAAACTGCGCAATTTAAAAAGGATACTCCACCATGGTTTGGTTTTGAATTGATTCGTAGCATCAAACTTTAAGATAATTTTCTATCTAAATGTTTACGATTAAATAATGAAGGATATCGGATGAAATATTAAGACTCACATAGACTCGTTAAATACAATTTAAAATTGAATCGTGACTATTATACAGGGTGACTGACGAAAAACCTTTGGTGCTGTATCTCGCTTATTTTTTATCCGATTTTAATAAATAAAACATCAAATTAAACCATTTTTAAAAGACTTTAATAGGATCTGAACTGTTATTTTTTCTCGCACCCAGTTTTTGACAAAATACGATCAGCATTTTTTTTAAATTGCACTATATATATATATATTTTTATTGATTCGCAAGGAGATTTTTTTCTGAATATAAAATTGTAGACAAATGTATCCATACATCAAACTTAAGTCGAGAAATTGAGGATTAAAAAATAAATAAAAAGTCAAGTATCCATTGTAAACAATATACAGACCCTATTTTAAATGTCAAAAGTGACAGTGACAGCCATTGATACAATACTGCAACGATTTTTAATTATTTCATAATTAAAATGTTGCAATATTTCAAACACTGCACTAGAATTTTGTGCTTCTACAGAAATCGCTTTTCAGTTTTTGAAATCTTGCAACATTTTTATTATGAAATTATTAAAAATCATTGCAGTATTGTACCAATGACTGACACTGTCACTTTTGACATTTGGAATAGGCTCTGTATATTGTTTACTATGGGTATTTGATTTTTAATTTTTTTTTAATCCTCAATTTCTCGACTTTGGTTTGATGAATAGATAAAATCGTTTACAAATTTAGATTCAGAAAAAAATCTCCTTGCGGATCAGTACAAAATATATATACAGTGCAATTTGAAAAAAAAAGTTGATCGTCTTTTGTCAAAAACTGGATGCAAGAAAAAATATCAGTAAAGTTCATATTAAAGTCTTTTAAAAATCATTTAATTTGATGTTTTATTTATTCAAATCGGATCAAAAATAAGCGAGATACAGCACCAAAGGTCTTTCGTCAGTCACCCTGTATACGCCTTGTTTAGAGTAAATTAAAAACTGAACCAACAAAATTTTGGAATTACATCCACGCTATAAAAAATAACACCTGCATCTTTGGTAATATGAAAAGTGAGAATGGGAATTGCCCATGGATATTATTAATGCGTTTACCAATCACTTTAAATCCTCATCCATCTACTAATAGTAACTACAATGTTACAAGCCCTGTTGCTTATAAGGTTTGTTTTGATTTCCGAAGATGACGCCCTACAACAACTGATACAACTTAAATCAAAGAGTCCGATGGATTGGATAATATACCATCTTTCTTACTAAATGATTGTTCCTATGCTTTGTTTCTAACTTACATTTTCAATCGGATACTTAAAAATGGTATCTTTCCTCGAGTTAAAATTGTGCCTGTTCATAAAATTGGTGGACATAATCAGATAATGAACAAGATCTATTACTCTCTTGAGCAATTTTTCTAAAATTTTTGAAAGCATATTGAGCAGGTATATTTTTCATGGTCAAACCTTCAATTACCAGTAACCAACATGGTTTCATGGCAGGTCATTCTACAGCAATGAACCTAATGAATTTTACACAGATTATCTACAGAAATCTGGATAAGCAGTGCCTAAATGATGTAATTTATACTGATTCGAACAAGGCATTTAACAATATGCCACATGCAATACTAATGTCAAATATGCACTATCTCTAATATTTGCATGCTTATTATACTATAAAATCCATACAGTAATCTTATGATAATGTACTGTTCTGCATACATATTGAATGTAATTGATAGTGTGCAGAAAAAAAGCGACGTGTTTATCCAAAGGTCTATCCTACACCAGCCTACTATTGGAATTTAATATGTGGTCAATAGCAAATTGATATGTATATCTATATAAGCTTGTCAATGGCAGAGTTGATGATCAATTAGTACCTAATACATTTTATCACTCTCACTCCTACCTTTTTAAAATATTACCATGAAGTTCAGCACCAGGCGGATATTTTCACCTAAACTATATATTTTTTTTAAATACTGTATCCTTATTCATTCCATAATATTCTGTAATTAATACTATGCTTAATGCGATGTTTCACTAATGTATGCAACTGTATTTTATTTGCTTTTATATTGCACTGTTAATGGATTTTTTATCTGTTGGGAAGATTTTGCTTTAAAAGCGTACAAAGTGAACATTTATGTAGTAGTAAATAAGAAGTAATAAAAGAATATGACCTAAACTGTTTACTTTATATTGTAGTTTTTAATTCTTATATCTGATGTGCATTGTGTTAGTAATCATGATTTATATTTCTATTAAAATATATCGTATAAAATAATTATGTTTAAATAAATTGCTGCAATAAATCAAAACTTTTTATGTTTTTGCGCACATTAACTGAAACATATTCAACATTTATTTTTTTACTTTAAATTTGCATTAATATGTTGATACAGGCATATAATGTTTAGGAGCTTATTATTAAATTTTTCTTTTAATATAAAAAGTGTGCTTCCTGATTTAATAATATTAAGTCATTTAATTTCTAATAATGGATACATTGATATTACGATCAAGATAATAATAATAATACAGGCATCATTAATTAATAATTACATGAAGTCGCCAGTGAACCCTAAAGATACCGTATTATAATACTTAACTTCCTCTAATTTTCCGAGGTGGGCCAGTTATCTGCGGACCTTTCACTACCTCCCCTAAATTCCGGTAATTTCGCGAAGTTCCCGGGGGAAGATATCGCCGAGGTCCTGCAATTTTGGACATTCCTTACGGATTCCGTCCACCGCCTTAATGTTCATTCGCGTTAGGCGTGAATGCACGATAATAACTTAATTAATTATACTTTACTCCTAGTTACATAGCCGTAATATGGAAGTATGATATTAAATCCGATACTAGTGGTAAAATAGACCGTATTGAGTTTACCTAACTATTTCTTGTACTGTTATGTCAAGAAACTGATAATATAATCATAAGTTTGGATAATCTGCACGATTAGTCAAAAAAAAAACAAGAAAGTATCACGACAACCTCAACATCTCTTTACTTTCCCTATATAGAAAAAGTATTGTTTTCGTGAAGTTTTCTTTTAATTTAGACTACTATCTATTAAATTCACATCGAATTATGATGAAATTTAACTCAATAACTAAAAAAACTGCTCAACTCGTATAAAATTGGGGTGAAATGTTGCTGCTCTTACATTACGTCGCGAAAACTAAATCCTCCCCTGGGCCCTGTTATATAAATAACCATTAGGGAACAACTAAAGAACGCAATTTTTTATCTACTTTACATATTCCTCCCCAGTAAGTAAATTTGGTCTTATCTACAATTCTGCATATGCCGTAATTTGAAAAACCCAGACATTTTTTACTGTTTTTCCCAGAAATTCGCCGCAGTCTCCAGCAGCGCAGAATGGCGATCCATAAGGCTTTAAGGGCGTTCGAAGACCTATCCAGGTCCACGATAGGAACGATAAAGACCACGAAGACGAAGCTCGTTCCCGTGCTGGAGGATATCGCCTCGAGGGACTTGTGGCGCTATCTGGCGATCCTCGGTGAGTTTATCTGAGCGCAGTTTATGGGCGACAGCCATCAAGGAATGGATACATACAAATAAATACACGCCATGAAATTTTTAGTGTGCACGCCTCGGTATTATATTCATATTCCATAGTGTGTATATATTTAGGTCGTTTATGTTGGCGCAGTGTCGTTTTGTTGAATAATGCAGTTCCCTTTTGAAAGCCCTCTCACGCTATCCCATATTCCGCAACGGATTGAAACCGGGCAGTTTTCATTCTTTCTGTAATAAGCTTTGCCCGAGGATATGGAATTGTGTGGGACAGATTACTCCTAGGAGAGGAGTGTCAACCCGGAGACGAGAGTGCAATGTGGTGCTCTCCGAGAACGCTCCGGGGTAATTATTTGTAAAAGGCTGGAAATATTCACATGAGTTTAATACCATGGCATATACATCAGTGGTTTGTAGTTTGTCTAAAATGTACAGTATATGCAAATTGTAATTCTGCTAAATTTAATGTTGTATGGGATTAGTTCTCTAAAACGCTTAAAATGCATTCAACTTAACATTGCAAAAGATAAAACATTTAAATAAATTTCAACGAATTACAGACTAAACAACCAACAAAGAAAATAACTAATTTTTTATACCACATTTTATTATACCGTGACTATTCTTTACAACTTTGTTCTTCTTACTTAAAATATATTCACAAATAATACAAAAATTAATGAATCACGTACACAAATTTAGACAGCAAGAACCACTGGTTTCCAATGATCTTCCACTCAGACCCACACCCACCCACTGTCAGTTAAACATATTGACAGCTTCTGAATTCTTCACTTGTAATATATTTGAGCAAATATGCTATTTATGTCCTTTTTTAGGGAGATTAAATCAATATCAACTTCTTTTTAAAATAGTTGAAAACTTTTTATAAATATCAATACAAAATTTTCTTTAAACAGTTTTTATTTGTAAGTTTTTTTTTGTAATGTTTTTATTTTTAAATATATTTTTTAAGATAAATATACAAATAAGTTCCAAATGGCGTATAAAAGTAAATCCCTCTAAATCCAAACTCCTAATTCCGCATCACAAAATTACACCACACTCCCCCTCCATTTCCATAAATAATACCACAATTTACCCCACCTACTCCTGTAAATACCTAGGCATCCTGTTCGACTCCAAACTCTCCTTCAAAGCCCATGCACAAGCCATCAAGGTCAAGATCAAAACCAGAGCTCGACATTTTTGAGCACTTACCTACAAAGACAAAGGTATTTCAACTAAAACTGCAGTTAGGATATACAAATCCATATGTCGACCTCTGATAGACTACGGTGCAATCCTCTTCAACCAAATCCGTCCCTCCACTTTAATGTCGCCGAAAGATCAGCCCTACGAACCCTCACCAAACTTAGACATCCCATTAACCCCCTCCACAATCCCTCAAATGAGCTCCTTTATGAACACACCCAGATTATTCCTATCTCCCAACGTATATATAGCCTTAGTTGTAAATTCGTCAACAATTCTTTCAATGTAACCCTTCTTAATAAATTTTGTATTCCCCGAAATCCCCTTATCCCACCTAAATTTAAACACCCTTCATTCACCCTACATTAATTCATGAGTTCGAATCACCCAGACTATCTATGTTCGAATAAAGATGTTATTCTCTCTCTCTATACAAATAAAAAAAAACAAAATATATTGCACACATATATGCTAAATAGAAATTTCAGTAAAATCTATCAACAATTCATTAAGAATCCAAAAACAATTGTAAATTTATTCAAACAAACTAACCTTATAAAACTGATACTTCCCTAAAAAAATTACTTTATTAGAAAAAATTGAATTTAAAATTAAAAATATATAAAAAAACCTTTGAAAATTACGAAATTTTTGGAAATTATTTATTCTTGTTTCCTCAATTTGAATTGTTCTTTTGTGTGTGTGTAAAAATTAGATAATAAAGAAAATAATTGCAATTGTTATTTTAAAACTGTTGAAAACTACATTTCTAAAAAGTTTGCTCAAAAACAAATTTTATAAAAGAAACAAAGCAAAATTTACTAACAGATAAAAACGTACAGTTGAAAACATTTTAAAATGTGTCCAAAAGTGAACAGTACCAAGATTCAAGGATTTACTATGTTATTATAACAATTCATTCAAGTACTCTAACTACAAAAAATTTAAAATATTCACAAGAATACTTTCTAAAAAAAAATATAATTAGCTCTCAGTTTTTAAAGAAATTCATGGGAGTTATTTTGATTTTTCAATTTCAATTGTTTTTTTGCTTGTGTTTAAAAATTAGATAATAATAGAATTCGATAAATAAATTTCTAACCTTTTTAAAAAATATTGCTCATTTTTTTATAAAAATTTAAAAAAATTACAGCTGACAGCTAATAAAATAGCACCGAGTTGAAAACTTAGAGAAAACATTATGAAATGTGCCTAAAATAGATATTTTTAAATTTACCAAACACAGGAGTAATTTTGGCAAAAAAGTAGTTGAATATTAAGTATTAAAACAAAATGAATCTAAAATTATTTGAAAATAAACAATTTAACTCTTAATTGTTGACGAAATTTATGGAAATTATTTTGTACTTCATTCATCAATTCCAATTGTCTTTTTGCTTGTTTTTAAAAATTGGCTAAAAATTAATTGAAATTCTGATTTAAATACTGTTGAAAAATATATTTTTAAAAAAGTTTACTCGAAACAGATTTAAAAAAAAGCAATTGAAAAATGTTAGCACCTAAAAATTTAAAAATTAAAATTAGTTTCAAATTCACGAAAGTAATTTTGTTTTATCAATTTCAAGATGTTTTTGCTTGTGTTTAAAAATTAGATAATAAAAATAATAATAATAGAATTCGATAAATAAACTTCTACGCTTTCTAAAAAGTTTGCTCATTTTTCTAAATAAAAACAAAGATTTACTTACAGCTGAAAACTAATAAAATAGTAAAATAGTACACAGCTAGGAACTTAGAAAAAACATTTTGAAATGTGCCTAAAATAGCTATTTTATAATTTACCAAACACAAGAGAAATTTTGGCAAAAAAAGTAGTTGAATATTAAGTATTAAAACAAACAGAATTTAAAATTATTTGAAAATAAACAATATAACTCTTAATTTATGGAAGTTATTTTGTATTTCTTTCATCAATTTCAGTAGTTTTTTGCTTGTTTTTAAACATTAGTTAAGAATCAATTGAAATTCTAATTAAAATACTGTTGAAATATACATTTTTAAAAAAGATTCCTCAAAACAAATTTAAAAAAAAAACAATAGAAAAATGCCAGCAGCTAAAATTTAAAAACTAAAATTAATACGAAATTCATGAGAGTAATTTTGTTTTATCAATTTCAATTGTTTTTTGCTTGTGTTTCAAAATTAGATAATAAAAAAAATAATAATAGAATTTGATAAATAAAGTTCTACTCTTTCTTTAAAAATTTGATCATATTTTTATAAAAATAAAAATTTGCTTACAGCTGAAAGCTAATAAAATAGCACACAATTGGAAACTTAGAAATTATGAATGTGTTATGAAATGTGCCTAAAATAGCTATTTTTAATTTACCAAATACAATAGAAATTTTGGCAAAAAAAGTTATTTGAAAATAAACAATGTAACTCTTAATTGTTGACGAAATTTATGGAAATTATTTTGTACTTCATTCATCAATTCCAATTGTCTTTTTGCTTGTTTTTAAAAATTGGCTAAAAATTAATTGAAATTCTGATTTAAATACTGTTGAAAAATATATTTTTAAAAAAGTTTACTCGAAACAGATTTAAAAAAAAGCAATTGAAAAATGTTAGCACCTAAAAATTTAAAAATTAAAATTAGTTTCAAATTCACGAAAGTAATTTTGTTTTATCAATTTCAAGATGTTTTTGCTTGTGTTTAAAAATTAGATAATAAAAATAATAATAATAGAATTCGATAAATAAACTTCTACGCTTTCTAAAAAGTTTGCTCATTTTTCTAAATAAAAACAAAGATTTACTTACAGCTGAAAACTAATAAAATAGTAAAATAGTACACAGCTAGGAACTTAGAAAAAACATTTTGAAATGTGCCTAAAATAGCTATTTTATAATTTACCAAACACAAGAGAAATTTTGGCAAAAAAAGTAGTTGAATATTAAGTATTAAAACAAACAGAATTTAAAATTATTTGAAAATAAACAATATAACTCTTAATTTATGGAAGTTATTTTGTATTTCTTTCATCAATTTCAGTAGTTTTTTGCTTGTTTTTAAACATTAGTTAAGAATCAATTGAAATTCTAATTAAAATACTGTTGAAATATACATTTTTAAAAAAGATTCCTCAAAACAAATTTAAAAAAAAAACAATAGAAAAATGCCAGCAGCTAAAATTTAAAAACTAAAATTAATACGAAATTCATGAGAGTAATTTTGTTTTATCAATTTCAATTGTTTTTTGCTTGTGTTTCAAAATTAGATAATAAAAAAAATAATAATAGAATTTGATAAATAAAGTTCTACTCTTTCTTTAAAAATTTGATCATATTTTTATAAAAATAAAAATTTGCTTACAGCTGAAAGCTAATAAAATAGCACACAATTGGAAACTTAGAAATTATGAATGTGTTATGAAATGTGCCTAAAATAGCTATTTTTAATTTACCAAATACAATAGAAATTTTGGCAAAAAAAGTTATTTGAAAATAAACAATGTAACTCTTAATTGTTGACGAAATTTATGGAAGTTATTTTGTACTTATTTCATCAATTTCAATTGTCTTTTAGCTTGTTTTTAAAAATTGGTTAAGAATTAATTAAAATTCTAATTTAAACACTTTTTAAAAAGTTTACTCAAAACAAATTAAAAAAAAACAATTGAAAAATGCTAGTAGATAAAATTTTAAAATTAAAATGATTACTTGATTAAATACTTTAAATTGAAATGTGCAGGAAAAAATGTGAAAAAATGACTGTTTTCGTAAAAGATTGTTTTAATAATTTTCCAAATTATTAATCGTTGAAATTTTCATTAGAAAATGGTTGAAAAATTTTTTATAAATGGTAATTCAAAATTGGCACAAGTATAAAATTTCAGTAGAAACTGCCAAGAAAAAACTTGTTAGAAATGCAGTAGGAAAAGTAATATAGAAAAAAATAGTTGTAAATTTATTAAAGCAAACTATTTAAAATAATGTTTCGCTTATGTATAAAAATTAGATTAAAAAACACAATTAAAATTGTTTTTCATATATTTTACAATCAAAAATAGTTGAATTTTATTGAAAAAATGTAAAAACAATGACTTTTATCTCGAAAAAGATATTTTAATTTTCCAAATTATTAATGATTAAAAATAAATTAAATACTTTTTTATTAATAGCAATTCAAAATTAGCACTAAAAGCAATTAAGGTTTCAGTAGAAACAGTAAAGAAAAAAGCTTGTTAAAAATACAGTAGGAGAAATAATATAGAAAAAAATAAAATATGTCTGTTTTGTATGTGTATAAATAAGATTAAAAAACACAATTAAAATTTTAACTAAAAAACAGAAAGGTAAATTTCTGTTTTCTCAAAACAAATAGACGAAACTCTCAAAGACAAAATATAATTGAGGGATCTTTGAAAGAAGACATCGGTCCTGTAAAAGGAGCACTCAGATATGGATTTGTGCATGAATATTACTTAGATCCTACTTTAACAACAACAGATCTAAGTAATTATCTTAATAAGCGCGGTTTTAAACAATTAAAATGTGAGCAACTAAAATCGAAACACCCAGATGAGTACTCCTCCTCTAAAATTGGAGTACCAATAAATCAGTCCCAAGAACTTAAAAGTCCATCACTTTGGCCTGAAAATGTCAGGATTAATAATTTTTTACATCATCTTGCCAAGAACCGTCAAACAGAATAAAAATATTATTGTTAAATATTCAATCCATAAGAAACAAATTCCTCGAACTTCAAGCCATGATTTGTGATAAAATGTACTCTTATATATTTATTACTGAGCATTGGTTATCACGTGAAGAATACATGGTTTCTAAAGGGGATAAGTTGTCTGCCAAAGAATTTTTTGCTCGTTCATCAAGTATACATATTTTTTTAAGATAGAGGTACAAAGATGTATAAATAAATAAATAAATAAATAAATAAATTATGGAGGGACATTAATTTTTGCCCCTGATGACACCACTGACAAAGATTTTAATATAATTACAGACAACATGTCCACGGAGAAATCATGCGAAATGTGTTTATTATTTAATGATGAATTACATATGTATTTAATCAATGTATATCGCCCACCATCTGGTGATTTCAATATATTTTTGTATGGTGTAATGGCTTTATTGGATAGGATAGATTATCAAAATTATCATGTAGTATTAGGCGGAGATTTTAATATTCACTTCAACAAAAATGATGATCGTGAGAAATATTTAGTAGACTCTCTAAGAAGTTATGGCCTCACAAAGTGCGTTTATACTAATACTAGAAAACAATATTGTCTAGACAATTTCTTCACCAATATACATGAAGAATATTTCAGTGTAGAAACGTTAAATACGGCAATGTCGGATCACTTGGGTGTTGTTTTAAGTATTTACCACAATTAATTGATAATTCCAGTATTAATTCTGTTAAGGCCAATTACTGAGTTAGGTAGAAATTCATTTTTTAATTTTATGTATGATACTCGATGGGATTTTACTGCAGATAATGCAATAAATATTCAAAAAAAATGGGATATTTTTCACCAAATTTTATGCGAGTATGTAAATATCTCATTTCCCATTAAAACTAAACAAAATAAAATAAATAAAAATTCGTGCTGGTTTAATGATAGTTTGCATGATATGCGTGAGAGAATGAGATTCATCGACGAATGTTATAGAGACCATCCCACGATAAACAACAAAAAGTTGAGGAATGATTACCGTAAACAATATAAAAAAGCAATATCTCAAAATATCATTAATATGAACAATAACTGTATAAGTAAGTCAAGCAACAAAGTTCGTGCGGCGTGGAAAATTTTAAATTCCCATAGGTCACAATATAAAACGCAAGGGGATTGTAAGATAACCTGTGATGAGTTAAATGAATTTTTTGTTAATGTTACCGATGATGTATTGAAGAATTGTGGCATACCAATGCAGAATAATACAAATGACATATCAACAAATACATTTAAATTTAAAGAAACTACACATGTCAAAGTATTGGAGGCAATAAGCAACATGAAAGACACTCGTAGCTCTGATATTTATGGTATTAAGGTCGAGATGATAAGAAGTGTAAAATACTTAATAGTTTCACCTCTAACAGGTCTAATAAATAAAATCATTAAATCTGGAATATATCCACTAGCCTTAAAAAAAGCAAAAGTGGTTCCTATTTTTAAAAAGGGTGACAAAAATGATAAAAATAACTATCGACCTATATCACTGCTACCAATATTATCAAAAATTATTGAAATAATACTAAAAGATCAAATAATCGAACATTTTGATGAAAAGCAATTATTTCATAGTAACCAGATTGGTTTTCGATCGGGTAAGAATACTACCGAGGCATTAGTGTCAATAACGGACACAATAATTGGCAGCTTTTAAAATAAAGAATTTTGCGTTTGCTCATTCATTGACCTTTCAAAGACCTTCGATTGTGTGTCACACGAAATATGTTTCTAAATTAAAAATGTATGGTTATGATAAACACAGTTTGGATTTAATGCATTCCTATTTAAAAAAAAGACAGCAAATTGTTACGATAAAACAAAATAAATCTAATGTACTTAATTTAAAGTCAGGGGTGCCTCAAGTTTCTGTGCTAGGTAGTACTTTTTATTATTTATATTAATGATTTACCACAATGTGTTCAGTCAACCAAAACGCTTCTATTTGCCGATGATACCACTATTTTAAACAGTGGATCGGTAGTAGAAGTTGCTGAAAACAAAAGCAATCAGTCTTTAGCCTACCTATCGGAATGGTGTGCAAATAACAGATTAGTTTTAAACGAATCCAAAACCAAAAAATTAATATTTTCTCTGAAAACAAATAATTCACACACAGATAGTAGTGCTAATTTTCTTGGGGTTCATCTTGATCCTACCTTAAAATGGGACGAACACGGTGAAACGTTAGCAAAGACGCTGTCAAAAAATATATCTTGCTTACGTGGCATGTCAAGAAAAGTTGGACATATACAACTATTAACTGCACTCTTTGAATCCAGGTTACATTACGGAGTAATTGTATGGGGACACTCATACTCTAGACACCGAATATTTGGGTTACAACGGCAAATCTTAAGAATCATTGCTGATTTGCCCTATACAAGTGACTGCAGAGAAGCATTCAAAAAATAAAACATACTTACTTTTCCAGCCTTATATATTTTTGAATGCCTGGTGTATGTACGATCCCATATTGAGTTCTATGTGACACATGAACATGAACATCTAACAAGAACAAAATGTGAACTTTATTTCAAACATTTAAGACTAGAAAAGTCAAGAAACGGCCCTAATTACTATGGTATAAAGTTTTTCAATAAATTAACAACAAGCTCGCGAAACTTAGAGATCCATCTATTTAAAAAGAAAGTTAAAAATTATCTTATCATGAAAGCACCATATTGCGTAAATGAATTTCTTCAATACAATGATGTAATATAGTTAACTATTTGTAATTGTCCATGCACGTGTATATATGCTAAATATGTTTAATTATTTTAATTTTTCAAATAATTTATTTTAAATTTTATTTTTTACATTTTAATAGTTTTTAATTTTCTTTCTTTCTGTGATCTAATTTATATTTTATATTCCATCCGAATTTTAAATTATGTGTTTTTATTTATACATTTATTTACTTATTTATTTGTCTATTTATTTACCTTGTTATTTATTTATTTATTTTTGTATTTGTTTAATTATTTATTTATATACACTGTTTTAATATAGTTTTTAGGGCGTTGATGAATCTCATTCTCTAAATTTGTTGTATACTATTAAGTATATATTTAAGTTGCAAATGTCAAATGTATGTATTTTATTTTGTATCTGCATTGTAGCATACTAAAATACTTTATAGCGCTTCTTTTCTGTTTGACTTGTGTAAAACTGTTTGTTCCATGCACCAATAAAGATTATTATATTATTATATATATTATATTAAATATTATAAAAAAATAATTAAAAATTTGCTAACAGCACAAAAGTTAAAAAAAAAATTAAATAAGCACACAGTAGCAAAACATTTTGTAATGTAAGTAAAAAAATAGTTGAAAAAGTATTATTAGTATTTGGCTATCGACCACGTGATTCCGGTCATCCATCCAACTGCGGACCCAAACCAAAGTTGCTGCACTCTCGCTAACGCTAGTTCGATCTCAACCAAATACGCCACCACCAGCGTGTAGAAAACACATTTTTAATTAGTTTAAAAGTAGTTAGAATGTTCTTCCAACAGTGGTTATTCAATTTTACTAAAATCAATTTGTTGCGTGGTTTTGAATGCCAAAAATGCAAAGACACGTTTTATTAACTTTATTCGTTACTTAAAACTCCAAATTGGTCACCTAGTAAGATTGCTGGTGAAAGCCCACAAGAGGGTATTGGCAAAGCGCTGTGGTACTATGCGATAGCCGCTTCAATCCTCCCCCCTAAAAATCGGCTGGTGGTTGTTCTAGTTATTTCCATCCATGGTTTATTGACATCGGATATTTCTGTGGTCGCCCTCTTATCTGGATTAGTTCGATTGGTGCCGATGGTGGAATGTCTGTACTTAAAAAAAGGCTGAAGAACAGACCAATGATACACTGCCAGAACCTTAGTAGGGGCAGATCGATCTCATATTATATGGGTCCTTTCTGTCCTAGTATGATGTACGTACACATTTAAAGGCCAGCTTATTCGACGTCTTCCTTTGAGCAGAGCTTACTTACTCGCCAAGGCTATAACTCAGGTCAGGTCGTTGTAATTCGTTAGCAAAAGCCTTTTGTCGGTCATGCTCCTTGAGTTTCTCGCGCTGTGGAGAAACGAAGTCAGAGATTCTCAATAGTTTTGGGTTAATCTTGGAGAACTAAGTATCGGACTCAATGATCGTTCTTAGATCAGAGACATCCTTGTAAGGTTTCTGCCAATCGTTAAAAAGGCCGGAGAGTATCCGGTTCCTTGGCAGTTGGCGGTGTTGATGGCGAATCTAATGGCTAACAGTTTTTCGGACCAGTAGTCGTGATTTTCCTTAAGCTGCGAGGCCATGTACTTGGTGGTTATAGCGGCATATAGTAGCTCGTCTATGCGGTTATCGCATATATACATCTGCTTTGGTAATAACGTTCTCTCGCTATCGCATTCCTCAACCTCCTGACACAGTACTTCAGTACGGCCTGGAGTCAGGCGATATGGGGGAGAGACAATTGGTAGGCTGTCGATAGTCTGGATATGGTACTCGCACAGCGTTGTGGTCCTACTTCCTGAAACACCTTTGCATATTTTTTACTACTGAAATTTTGTACGCTGCTTCTTCCCACCTGACTCAGTATCCTTTACCGCAGGTTTGCCATAAAACAGCTCCTTTCGGGGATTGATAGAATGATGATTCCGCCTTCATCACCATGTCCAGATCCGCGATAGGTAATACGGGTTTTATGTGCTATTGTTGAGCCAACATTGACTGAATTGCATGGTCGTTAGTCGATTTTCTTTCCTCGGGGTCACAGACGTCTTTATATTCAAAACGGTATGTCTGATTAGGAGCTCCATCCAAGTGCCACCTTCTGGTTAGGAAGTTAACTATTAGTCCAGTTTTCTCGATGAACTCAATTCCTAGGAGAGCCTGGGCTTTGGGAGTATCCGGGAGGATGATCATGGTGGTTTTAACTTCGCCTATGTTTCCGCTGGAGCCACGTCATCCAAAAGCGGGTGACACTTTTATGTATGTAATTAAGACAAGATATTGGTGGTAGTTTATAGTAATATTATTTTAATACAATTATGACGGATATTTGAGATAAATTAATAATTTATTAAATATACTTTTATTAACGCACAAAAAACATAATTTTCGAAAAGTAATTAATTCAACCAGTCACAATTTCCTCACTCGCGAAAGATATTTTTCTTCGGAACACTTATAGCATTTCCCACGTCGTCCTTTATGAGACGTATTGTATTCTTCTTCTAACGTAACGCGTTGCAAAACACGATATCACAGATTTGGGCCTCGAGAGAAACTCCATCGATTCACGCTGGGCGTTCAACGAAGGAAGGATCGATCCTTGTGTTCCGTCCGCCAGTGTTATTTTCTTTACCTCTTGTGTTTCGGGATATATCTGCTACAGCTGGCGCGGACTACCGTGTCTAGGAAAGCCGTTCTTGAGCATCCTCCTTCGAACAGCTAGCTTGTTTTTCAGGGAAGCTGCTTCAATAGGGCAAAAGCTAGGTTTGGTGTCAGGTGTATAGCTAAAGTTCCGGCAGTAATCGCATCTTACTCTCTTTTTGTGACGAATGGATTGCGGTATTTCCACTTCTCAAACACTATCCTCCACTAGCCTAGCTTTTATGAAGAGTTTATAGTAGTCACTAATGCCCTTTCTTTGGATTCGCTCCTTCAGCAACGGCTTACTAACCGTATAACATATTTAGATGCATTTCCATGGTCGCAGATGAACGTATCTGTCGTTTCGTGGTTCAGTTTATTTGGCGAAAAAGCTCTGCGTAGGATGGTCGTGGCTTGGTCCCATGTCGATGCTTGGTTCTTAACTCTATTCCACCTCTTATGGGCATCTGCTTTTAGAAGAAGGGAAGACCGAGCAGGGCTTCGGCGTCGGTGATTTCCTGGACATTTTTATAAATTACTTTTCGTGGGTTTCTGTGCAGTGGAGAAATAGTTGTAGGACTTAATGATCGTCTTTAGATTGGTTTCAACCTCTTATAGAGTCCTCAGGTTTCTGCCAAGCATTAGGTAGGCCGAAGAGTATCTATTTTCTTATAGTATTAGCTCTCTGATACAATGGGATGGTCGCTACAAATTATATTTTGAATTTTTAGAAAAAAATAGTTGAAACACATTTTTTAATTGATTTTAAACTTGTTGTAATGTTAATGAACGTATTTAAAAGAAGTGAACAATTAATCGAGAAATAAACAGGTTTCACTTTATTTTCCAAAACAAAATAAATGAAAATTTACACTGTATGTTTGATAATGACTAGCTGTTAGTCAAAAATATTCTCTAGTGTAATTTTAAATAAAGTAAAACAAAGTCACCGTGTCTCCTTCATTTCATTAAATATGTATTACAAAATAAACGCCTCTACAATTAAACATTTAACATTAACAAAAAGTATTTAAAATTTCTGTAAATGCAGTAAAAAAGTCGTTAGAAATACAGAAAAAAAATCATTATAAAAAGAAACTAATGCAAAACTTTTTAAGTATACTTGCACTGTAAATTTTTGGTTCTGTTTGTATTAGCAAATTTTTAATTTGCAATTAACTAAAGGATTTTTTTCAAAAATTACATTTAATCACATACACATAAATAGCTAAACAGTAAGTAGTGAAATTTATGGGATCTGTTTTGATTCCTCAATTTCAATTGTATTTTCGTTTGTGTTTAAATTAGAGTAAGAAAGCAATTTAAAATTTGATTTCAAATCTGATGAAAACTGATTTTACAATTTCTGAGTATTGCATTTAAGACCATTTCATTTCGTTTGGTGTTCCGTAATGAATTCAATCTCCTCTTAAAATCCTTATTTATCTTAGAAATTATCCTTCTTATTTTTTTTTTAATTGCAAAAGTTATTTGATAAAAGCATAGTCCGTTTTTATACATAAATATTTATAAAAAGTTCACCGATTTAAAACTAATAGTTTTACAACAGATGATATAAAACTTATGTAATCCCTAAAATTAGTGCATAATGCAAAACTTAATGAAAATTCTCTGAAATGGGCCATTATGCCACCATTAAAGCTTCTTGCACATCGACTGCATTATCTTCACTCAAGATAATGTATCCTAGATACCTTACTTCCTTTTGGAAAAAGTTCTTTAGGCTAAGTTTCAATTCAAAATGGCTTATTTGACGGAAATAAATCAATACGAACGTTAAATCGATTCATACTATTTCTTTAGAAAATTCAGTGACGGTACACATAGACAACTAGATGGCTCAATAATGTCCTTGCACTCTATAGTTTGTATGATCCTATTAGTTTCATCTTTCTTTGACAGTGATACACTTCTTGTTCTCGATATAATTGGTCCAAAATTTTCTCTTCTAGATCTCTATTTTTTTAAATGCTTTGGAATTTTCAAGAAATTTCTTGTAATTCAGTTTTTGCAATACATTCTAACATTTCTTGGTCATTTGAAACACTTCCTGTTTTTGATTAAGCGGTCTAGTAACATGCCTCAATCGTACTATCGATAAATCATGCATACTCTAATAAATTTTGAGCTTATATAAATTTCAAATCAAATCAAATCAAATGAATTATTCTTTATTTCAAGTTGTCATAAAAAACTACATACAAATTGAAATAGTGTCATGTTTCGATATTTTTTAGAACAGACTTTTAAAATCTCTTATACATCAACTCTAGCACCTTTACTTAAAACAATGCGTCCTGGGTACATCACCTCTTTGATGCCAAGAGTCATTTCTTAAGGTTAAGCTTGAATTCGTAATCTATTTAATGTATGAAAATTTATTCCTTGAATTCAAAAGATATTAATTTAGTTGTTTTGTGATGATTAAAGCACCAAGATATACTAGACAGGTCTTTTAGTATTGCCTCTTGAACATGGCAATAAGCGATGATATATGTTGTTTTCTCCCGGTGATGGTGAAATAGCATATCTAGTCAATGTCTCTAAAGTGACATAGTTTTTAATTAAAATTAATACAAATGCGAATCGATTTATATTTTTTAAGTATCATAGTATATTAAGGCAGGTTGAGACAGGACATTTCAGATATATAAAATAAGAAAATTAGATTTGTTATAAAATGAAACTTATTATAAAATAAGTAAAAGGGTCTAGCATCGCAAAAAGTGTAATGGAATGTCCAACTACTAGAAAAAGTCAGGGTTTGAGTAGACCATTTTGAAAAAGAGTGAACTTCCCCCAGGATTCTTATAACCTAAATTATTTGTACGTTTTTTTTCTTTTTTAAATTTTGTAATTAACTATTCGGAATATAATGTGTATAAGAATGCCAAAGTATTAATAAACAAACAGTATAAAACTATAAACCTGTACACCCATATTCTTATTTTTTCTAAAACATATCTAAAAATACATTTAAAAAAACATTATTGATATCGGTTTCGAAGCGACAGCCAATCTAATTTTCCACGAGAGAAAATTATTAATAAAAAATAAATCCATGACAGACGCTAGTAAACCTCGCATTTGAATAAATTGCCAATTTGTTTTTCAATTTACACATATTTTTTTAGGAGTTTCAATCTTAGTCTTTGTCGTGTGGACGGCCCTGATGTGCGGAGCTCCGTGCGGCTGCGAGAATGTGGCAAGGGCCATCCCTTATCTAATCATCGGGCTTACGTTTGCCTGCTTAATTTCATTACTTCTATGGATTCTTGGGTCCGCCGCCCTCCTCCTGGGAATCCACGGACAAAATATAATTTGTAACGCACTTTACGATCCAAACTACACGGATCTATCGTATTTACTGGACGATAAAGGGATCGTCTACCCGAGGGGAGGATTCTTCAGGCAACTGCTCAAACTGAATGAGAGCGTACGGATGGCCGATGTTTTCAGGTAAATAAATAAAAAGATATATAACAATTTTTAAAGCCATACGTAATACTTTTGAATATTTCAATAGAATGGTTATAAACGTTAAGAAGATATAGAGTATAATAAAAGATAGGAAAACATATTGCATAGTAGGAGTTTATGTAAAAAAACAAAACTTTTAATTGCAATGAAATAAAATTTAACCATCTAAATATACATATATTCCTTTTTTTTCAAAAAGAAACCTATCAAATTATAAAATATTTATATTTTGAATATAAGAAGCTTCTACATCGTTATACGTGTTTAATAATCAGTAAAAAACATTTAATCAATATGCAATATAACCTAAATAAATAACCCTTCTTTTTTTAACTTTAGATATTCAGAAAGAAACCAATCCAGTTACAAAACCTTCAAACTGAAAAGCATTGTCGACATCGAAAACCTTCTGAACTACAACAATTCGTATGATATAAATCGAATATTCAACAGTTTTCACCTGGAAACAAAAAATCTAAAATTAGTATCCACCCATGTGGAATCCTATCTAATGGATCTGAGCTCTGCTTCAAAGGTAAACCTAACAGCGTATAGAAAGAAGATAAATTCTCCGATAACGACGAGGGACATGAGCTCCCTTTTGGACCAAGCGTATGCGATTGCGAAACAAATTACCGATTCAAAAGCAGGGACGAGATTGGAGAAGTTGATATTTAGATTGCGTGATATCATGAATAAAGATTATAAGAAGTTAAATGAGATTAGGGATGTGCTGTTCTACGAGCTGACCGCGCTTGACGTTATTTTGAAGCCGTTTCAGAAAACTTGTGAGGATTTGCTCGGTAAGGTTAGGAAAATACAGGCGACGATGGGGATTACAATGGAACAGATTGCAAAACAGGTAATGATTTACAACTAACAGATTTGTTTATTATTTGAAATATCAATGATTAATATTGGACTATAGATTTCTTAAAATATTTGACCATGGGTTAAATTTTATATAAAAATGTCTACTATACTTATAATATCTTTATAAAAAAATAAAGAATATACTTCTCAAAAACTCCCAATTTTTTTAAAATATAGACAGTTGTGTTGTAACTAAAATCATTTTCATTCATTTTTAAATATTAACACAGAGAGCCTTTTCATTTTATTATAATCGACTAGAATTTGTACACAAATTTAACCAAAAATTTTGAGTGTTTCCTTAATAACAACGTACAATGTTTGTCTATAAACTTCTGATTTTAATCAATGCGTGTTTAACTAAACAAAAGCAATTTTTATTCCTTCCTTTACTACTATTTAATTTTTAAATGAATATTTCTGCATTTACTCTTAAAAAGGGCAACATATTGTTTCAAATGTACAGCTAGTAATTAAATACAGTATTTAACTGTATTTATCATGTATTGTACAAAAAACGTACAAGAATTTACTCTTGTGAATTTCTTTCTATATGATCTGTAGCGGATCAGTCCAGATTACAAAACAACCTAAATTTTTTTCATGTAGATTCTTATACAATTTTTTGAGCAACTAAAGTGACAAAAATCTATAGACTTTTATTTAATTAAATGCCTGACATATACTACAAAAAACATATTTCATATTTTTTTTTATTTTAGAAATCCATGAATTATATGGTTTTATTAAAAAATTATTTGGAACTATCAAAAACCCACGTCGAATTCCAAATTATACATCAAATAGCAAGGCTGAAGCCACTCTGGAACATATTTTTTACAGCAAGGGTCTTCGTCTGTGATGAATTTATCGGAGCGATGGTAAGTAAAAACTTAAATTCATCTTCTTCTTAAAGTGCAGTATTCCCCAGGGAACGTTAGCGACTGCAATGTTTGTGATTGTTCTAAAGCTCTCCTAATCCTACGATGCATGGAGGAGATCATCAGCGTTCATACCAGCCCATTTCCGTACATTCCATAGCCACGACAGTTTTTTGCGTCCTATTCACCTTTACCCTTCTATTCCACCATTTAGGATCAGCCAAAGGGATTCATCTCTAGGTCTTCTGTATTGGTGTCCCATATAACATTAGTCTGCCGTTGCATATTCTGTGGAGAACTTCTTCTTTGTAAGATTTGCTTATCTACGGTATTTTAAGTAGCCTTCGATAAATCCACATTTCAAACCCTTCAATTTTGTTAGTGTCACAAGGCACATTTTTCACAACCGTAGAGAAACACCGACAAGATGTAACATCTTGCAAACCCCTCCCCCGTTATTAGGCACAGTGATTTATTTTTTATTTTAATTTAGTAACTTTACATGTTCTATTTAAAAAAAATACATACCTTAATACACTAACTAATAATTTGAAGTATAGAACTTGAAGGCAGAGTTGACGATTCCTAGTGCTTTTCCACTCCACCCATTATAATTGGTAACTGGTATGATAGTCACCAAATAATTCTGCCTACGGAGGCAATATTTTTCCCATTATTATTTATTAATAAGGGTTTTAGTTTTTAAAATGCTGGCTTCTTCAATTATGCACCTTATCTTGTGAGCAGTTCCGTGATCCAACATATTTAAATTTCTGAACTCTTCCTATAGGATTCCCATTTAATCTCAATACTGTTGAGTCCGTTTTGTTTAAAAAACTTGTTAATCCCCACTCGTCACAGGCATTGTTTATTGTGTCCACTTGAAGTTCATTAGCAGACTCTGCCTGGATGGCAGTATTGTCTGCGAAGCAGTTATTAGTGATTAGTCTCTCCTATTGAAATTTCGTTTTGGTCTTCTAATGCTTTTTGAAAATGTTTTCTGAATACATATTAAATAGTATGGGAAAAAGTACTCAGACTTACGCGTCGTTTGATATTAATTGGTTTAGAAGTGTTGATGTTTCCCTGATTTAAATTTAATTGGTTCCAATATAAATTTGCTATAAATCGGATGTCTTTGTCATCTAGCTGAAGATTTTGCATTGTTGTAAGTAGTTTGAAATGTTGAACCTGGTCAAAAGCTTTCTTGAAGTATTTATTTACATCTTTGTAACAAAATAACACAAAATTTATATTATGAAATATGTAAATATATTCAAAATTTTGGTCGAAAGGACGACGGGCGGAGTTCTCTTTAAGGATCTTCCACTCAAACCCATGATTATGTACCATACTGCTCTAGAATACCTTCTGTAGTATATTTTAATGTTTTCACCGCTTAAATAAAGCATATTTGAGTCTTTTATTAGACATATTTTAATGACATGTGTTATTAATAAATCGAGAATAATACTTCCATAGTTCCTAGGCATTTGCAGAAACCGAATTGCTCTTGATTCAAACTATCTTTGCATTTGATGTTGAGTCTACTATACAATGTAGGTGTATGCATAAGTGTTTTCCGGTTTGACTAAGAGATGGCGTTAGCGAAAAGTACGCAGCGTATTAATTTGACAATACGTTTTATTCGTCTGCCATTAAACTACAAACACACATATATTGAGTCCGCCAAAAATTGCGTCTTTGTTTTATTGTTCAGGGATCAAGTCGAGTTTTGTGCCTGAAAAACATTTGCGGCACGCATTGCTTTTCTTATTAATTCAAAAGAAAAGGCTGGTGAAAGTCAACGTTTGCTGGTAGAAACATATTAGGAACATGCTCCATAGATCGACATGGTTTCGACAATTTAAAAGTGGTGATTTTAATGTGAAAGACAGTAGTGCTCTGTTAGACCACAAACATGCGAAAACGATCAATTGCAGGAGTTATTGGATGATGACCCAACTCAAACTCAACGACAATTAGCAGAAGCATTACATGTGCCACTAGAAACAATCAGCAGACGTTTACTAGCAAAGACGTGAAAATGGATATATTTTGAAAACCCGAACCTGATGAAGCCGGTCCTTCAACACCAAAGCCAAGAAAACCATGCTTTGTGTATTGCGGTATTGTGAATTATGAACTCTTGAACGCTATCGCCAACAAATGATTAATTTAAACCACGCATTGAAAGACGACCGGAATGGGCCAGAAGACATGGCAAAGTGATTTTGTTACACGACAATGTGCCGAATCACACAGCAAAAACAGTGAAAGAAACCTTTAAATCGCTTGAATGGGGCATCTTTCCGCTCAGGCCGTGTTCACCAGACCAGGTGCCATCTAACTGTCACCTCTTTGCATCAATGAGGCACGCGTTTCGAGAGAAAGTTGGAAAATGGCTCGACGAATGGTTTGCCGCAAAAGACAAGTAGTTTTCTGGTATGGTATTCATAGGTTACCTGAAAGATGGGCGAAATATGTAGAAGCCAATGGCCAATATTTTGAATAAAACAAAAATAAATTTCCCTTAAAAAATACGTGTTTTTTTTACCAAAAAAACGGGAAAACTTATGCATACACCAAAATTTCAATTAAAAACTTAAATTTTTATTAATTTATGCAAATAATTATTAAACTGTATAATGTAAACGAAATGGCAGTTTTAAGAACTTGTAAGATGTAATTTAATGCAAGTAGAAGTGATTAAAATAGAGCGAAACTTTTACAAGTATGCGTGAGCCTACTATTTTCATTACACAACCGCTAATTAATAGGACCACATATTCTTGCAAAAGTATCGCTCTATTATAATTGCTTATACTTGCATTAAAGTAAACTGTATAATGTACATCAATGTTAATTTTGCAGTTTGTGAAGTTTTCAATAATAATTCTTGGCGTCGTCGAGGAAAAAGAAATTTCAGGAAGGATTTTTGGAATATTTACTTGAATATTAGTACTTTAGGTAAAATATGGTTGGAAATATATAAATCTTCAACATATTTTCCCATATAAGACCAAGGACTGTTATTGGAGACTTCTGTTTAAAAAAATTGGTTAGATATCGCTTTTTTGTCGTTTATTGTCTCTTCCAACTTTTCCAACTGCCATGTCGTTTTAAATTTAAAATGTCTGTTCCAGCATCTGCGATGAATGTGCTACAAGATCTTTGAAAACAGTTGCCAGTGAACTTGTTCGGATTTGCTAATCCAAGATAACTAGCAACTTGGTTTGGAATTTTTCCAAAGGTGTTAATTCCAATTGGTGAAATACTGAATACTTCCCATTGCGGTAATAGACAAATAATCGTTGATGGGGAGTTTGTGGAGGACGAAATAAAACATATTTCTGAAAATGTCAATCATTTTATTGGTATCATTCGGGTCGCCGTAAACAAAGAACGACCGAGATTTATTAGTCTTTGAAGTGTTAATTTTTACAATCAGCATCGAACCAGTATCTTCGACATCGTTGATATTCTTATGTAATTCTTCTCTCCTAACAGCCCTCGCAATTCCAAAAATTGCTACAACCTATAATTTAAAATAATTATCATTAAATATTCCTTCATCATCAAAACCTGTCCTCGGGCACTTCGTTCAAAAATTTGTCCTTAATAACTACGCGAGATTTCTTACAGTGGAAGCCTTTTGATTGGTTCTTCATTAATGCCGTTAACTTACAAAACTCTTTAAAGTCAATATTTTTGTTAACTAATACTGAAGACTTAACCATACTCCGACCATAAGCTCAATGGTTTGACCTGTTTACATTTTTTGACGTACACCATTGATTGAACGTATTAGAAACTAATTCATACTGCTTCCGAGATTTTGCTGGATCAAAGTTTTGATTGCCATTGCCGCGGCCTCTTCGACATCGAATGGAATGTTTTGAATATCACTACTATCACTATCACAAATTTTTTCTGCAATTTATAACAAAGTAACACTCACAGATAACTTTTTCCACAAATAATAATAATGACTGGCATTTTTTTACTAGTTCCTAAGTAACGTTTTCGTCAATGAACTCTCGAGAAAATATTTTGATTTGATTCATGGAATAATTAGCAGCAATTGAAATGACATTCGCAAAATATTACACATTTGAACAACTTCTTTGAATAACTGCACGATCGACAATAAAATTTGGTAAATAGTGGTTTCCATTTAAGATTTTCAAGTTTACCCCCTTTAAGGAAAGAAAAAAGCGGAGAAATACCGAAACAAGCCCTGGACTACACTATCAAAGGCTCAAAAACGAAAAGAAGACCGCTAAAAACATGGAAAAGACAGATCCACCTCGATATTGGGAAATCGGACACACATAGAATGACATAAAAACAAAAACCAAAGAGAAGGCAGAATGGAAAAAAACAATAGAACAAATAAGTAATCCAAGAGGAGACACGACGAGGCAGGACTAGCAAGCTTGACTACAAACCAGCTGAAGAATCATCTGAAAAGATGCTACATGCTCCTCAAGGAGCCAGAGGTCTAATAATAATAATAAAAGAAAAGAAAAAAGAGTTTACTTGAGGATAATTTATCGTGGCCATACCATACCATACCATAATGCATAAAAAAGGATAAAAACTTGAAGTTCATTTGCTATTTCTCTTTATACTTTATACACTATCCTGTCAGAAAAAATTATTCGTCCACCGATGGCGATATCTGCACTCGGATCTCTCCGTACACTGTGACGTTCGAAATAAATGACAATTTACGGTTCTCTCATGCTAAATCCCAAATTTTAAACTGCATACCAAATTCTCTTTCACATTTAGCATCCTCATGATTTATCTTCAGTTAACTTGGTTAAACCTACAGAATAGTGTTAGAAGAGCTAACTTCTTAATTCTTTTCTGTAGTATAATGAATTGTATCTGATCATAGATCCTTCAGATATTTTTAATTCCTCTACTATGCTATATACCAGAAAATAATCGAAATGCAAATAAACTATCATTCACTAATTAACAATGAATGCTTCTACTTCGTTATACATATTTAATCATAAATTAAACACAATTTTCACTTTGCTTTGTATAACAGGTATTTATTTATATGGTGACTAATGGTTAATCATACGTTAATGTATTGTAACCATTAGTCACCATATAAATAAATACCTGTTATACAAAACAAAGTGAAAACTATCATTCTTCTTATCTTTTGTATCAACAGAAAAATGGATGAATTTTTAGTTTTACTCTTCAATAGAGAGTTTACTATTACGATAAATATCATAGTATATCTATCATTTTTAATATTAGTATACTAGTTTATTCTCTCAACAATTTTTAGAATCAATTTCATCATAATTTTCCTTAATTCAATCGTTAGTTTATTAAATGTTGTTGCGTATTTGGTCATAGATTTTGTCTATTGTCCTTCTCATACTACTGGCATAATTTCTCCATGCTATATTCAGATAAACAGTGGAAGTGTAAATCACATTGAAGACAATATATTTCCTACACTATCCCCCCACTTCTACTTAAAAATTTACCCAGTACTCCAGTAGCTTATTTACGTCTACCCCAACATTAAATGTGATATAACAGATTTATTTCCTCCAATATTTAATTTAAACAAATAAGACTCTGCCTTTATTTTCCTAACTCTCAAATTTCTAAAATATACAAATTAGTAGACAGTTTTAATTTTGGCAAATATTTTGAGATTTCTTCACATATCGATCTGTTATTATTCTTCCTATATTTCAAAATAGGTAGAATCACTCTCTCGGTGTCTTTTCGTCATCTCTCCATTCTATTCAATTTTTAAAGTCCATCGTCGTACTTGGCATTCTTTGAATTCCACATTATTACAATGTTTACAATAGATACAATTTCTTCTCATGATATTACCATAAATATACGATCTATTGTCTAAGCGTTTCACTAGATGGCAACTTTATGGTAATATTTTTATTGAAGGTTTACAATTAACTTTTTAAATACTCTAAAGTAAAACTCATTTCTCCGTCTTTGCGCTACACTGATGAGGTCCAAATTAGTGACAGATGTTGACAGGGAACAATAATTATTCTACGTTTCTGTTAATACTTCCAAATAGGAAAATTTCAACTCGTTTGCCAGCCAAAGTTCTACATATTATTCCTATTTCTTAAAGTGTAGAAGAAGTGTGGTCTAAACATAGTTTCTTCCAGATAAGTACATATAGACGCAGGAATTCTGTACTAGTTTTAACAAGATTAATTTAAACAGATTATCTTCTATTATTAATTTTTGATTTATGCTAAAACAACCCCAGAATTGGTGTCTAGCACAATGTTTCTTACTTTGAAACCTACTATTATTGTTGGAATATTTTGAACGTCAGCAACATCCACACTAAAAACGATGTATTCTAGGTACTTTATTTCTTTCTTGGCGTTTTTGTACTGAGCTTCAAATGTACCAGTGTGTAAATAGTAGTTCGTAATACCTATGACGTTGTTCAAACATATTGCGGTTTTACTAAAACTTCAAGTGATATAATAATTCTAGAAGTATTGGTTTATAATAACCTGGACATATAATAGTAGAAAATTGTAGATTTTTTGATAATAACCCTAGATAGGTATTTGGTATAAAAATCAAACTCTTCAAACTTGCGACTCATCCTTCTGAATAATTGAACTGTAAAAGTTAGCAGCATTGTCCATTTATAAGAAGAATTTTCTTCCACATAGGCCTAGTTAGAAATAATTTCTTCGTTTATTTTACCACTACAAGTAAATATTTAATTGATACGTTGGAATTCCGCACTGGTTTTGACAAAATCATGAACAAAATTTTAAACTTGTGTAAAAATAAAAGCATTTTTTAGTCTTTGCGCTTTATAAAAAATCCAATGTTTTTTTAACCTTTAACGTTTTATTTGATGATTATTTATTCTCTCGATATTTTCTATTCATTATTCCTAAATGTTTCGAGATTTTTCTAAGTATCTATTTCCTTGAATAAAACTTGATTAAAACGCTTAAAAACCCTTCTTCACTATTTTATTTGTAACCAGATTTTTATTTCGGACGCAAAATAAAGAAAGGTTTCTTAACCTTTCTTTACTTTGTAATGTTATTATCATTTTCACGTAACTCATTTAATCCAAATCTATGTCCTCACTTTATAGATTTCTAATTTTTCAAAAACGTTTCACCATTTCTTGCTTTATTCTATTGCAATATTTTGTTTTATATAATGAAAATTTGATACCAAATTCTTTTTAAAATTGTGATTATTTTCTTTAATGTGTCCAGAATTTTCTAACAATGTTTCTTCAATATTTTCCCAGTAATTTATCTTTCGTATTTCTAGTATATTTTTAGAGAAATCTAAAATTGTAATACAAAAATATTGTTTTCTAGGGTTCTAGAATTTTGTAGAAACTATCATCCATTTTTTAATTAATATTTATCGTACCGGCGGTATGTTAATGCTTTTCTTAAAGATTTAAAGCATTCAATTTTCGAGTGTTTGGAAAATTTTCATTGATATTGTGTCGTCGATGATATTTGGCAATCAAATATTTGAATCGAGGCCATCTTCTAGTAGTGTTTGTTGTAATATACTTTTCCGCTACCACCTATCGCAATCTCTACTAAAAGATGACCTTCATTGGCATTTAAATAAACTAACGGTCACTTTCTTTATCTTTATAATTCATTATAATATATTTCTTTCTCCCATCCTTCACTCCTCTTCCCTTTATTTCTTTTTTTTTCCACCCCAACCTTCTCAGGATATTTACCCTGGCCCCATCTTCTCTCATCGATTCCACTACCTTTCTACACCCTTCCACCTATCTCACATCCACTGCCTTACATACCTCTGCCAAGTGTAACCACGTACCGGTCCCTTCCTTATATAATACACATTCCCCATATCTTTCACCCATCAATCTCTTTCTTCCTCTCTCGTCCCACACGCATCTCGCTCTCTTGGCCTGCTCCCATGTATCTGCTACCTCTCATATAGTCGGGCCGTCGATAGCTGACTGTGACTCGTGCATTTTCGTACTAAGAACCGTGCAGCAATTAATATCTATCTCGTTCTATCATCATCGTAGGATGATCACGACAGAATGAAATGAAAGGAACGTATGTCTGATTCCTCCAATATTGAGCGATGAGTCATGGTCAGCTCTCGGCGGCGCGACCATATCCTTCATTTTATTCACTATTTCTTATCTGTTCCTGTCTCTCTTGTCTCTCCACCTCTTTCACATTCTCGTGTACCCATCCTGCCACAATAACTCCTTTCTCCAACCATTCCCTTACCATCACCTCCGACAACCCCACTCTTTCATTCATCCCCTTCCTCGTTATTCTCCATCTGCCCTCTCCTACGTCCATCTTTTCCCTCCATTCCCTCTCTCTAGCCCTCCCTCCTCCAGGCCATTTACTTTCATATCATACCCAGCCACTCTCTTTATCGCCTCACTACACACACTCTCTCTCTATAAACCGCCTCACATAAACTTAAATAAACTCAAGCATATGTTAAAGAACAATATTATAAATAGAAAAAAACCACATATTATATTAGGAGACATAAATATAAAACAGAAAACAACTACAAAATAACAAAACAATCATACACAAGAGTACATACAAATGGAAATAATTCAATATTATGCCATGTCATTACAAACAATACTAAACTTATAGACGACATACAAATTGAACCATGAAGTATATCAGATCATAATGCCGTAATAACAAAGCTAAAAGAAACTAAACAACCAAAACCTATATATCAATATTACGAAACAACTAAAACTGACCATGCCCAAATAACAAAAGTCATACAAGATATAGACATAAATCTAAACCTCGTGTAGAGGTATATTTAGAAGAAATAGTATTCTTACTGTATACTCGCTTTTTGTTTACGAATGCCTTAAATATATATTTAAAAATAAAAATGAATTTATGACCAATAATCGGCATATTTATGACACAAGGACTAAAGACATAATCTATCCACAACATAAATTGACAGTTACCGAACGCAATGCGTTTTACAGATGTATTAAGTTTTATAATAAATTACCGACACAAATTCAAGAAATACAAACATTTTGCAAGTATAAGAAATCCGTCTTTCGTTTATTGGTGGATGCAGAACTATATTCTATAAATGATTATTTTAGTATGTCGTTTGTCAAGTAAAGTTTAGTTTATTTTATTATTACTCCTTAACCCTATTTCATTTAAGTTAATAATCACATTTATGTTTTGTTAACATTATTTTGAAATAAAGTTTAGTTATTATTATTATTATTATTATTATTATTATTATTATTAAATACAATAAACAGTTTTGAGCAACTGTCAACAAAATTGCAAAGTATATTACAAATCAACCAAAAAATTAAGAAAATCAAAAGAACAAAAGCAATCCATGGATGAACGAGGAAATACTACAACACATCAAACTAAGACAAAAACTTTCAAGAAATCCCACAAACGCAATAATAAAAGAAACATACGATGCACAAAAACCTGACAACAAAACTAATAAAACAAACGAAAACACAATACTATAGAAATGAATTCCAAAAGCATAAACAAAACCCTTTTAAACTTTTTTAAACTTAAACAAAATAAAACAGAAAATGATATAGAATCAATACACAAAGAAGACGGCACTATTACAAACAACAATACAGATATTGCAAACGAATTAAACTCATACTTTACAAATATAGGGAAAAAATTAGCTGAAGAACAAACTGGCAAAACGAGAAATCCACCAAAAACAACAACAAAAAGACACATAGAAGACATAAAATTCCAACATACAACAAACGATCAAATTAACAAAATAATTACAGAACTAAAAGACCATTCGACGCCAGGATTTGACAAAATAACAACCTCCACAATAAAACGAAACAAAACTACACTTATGCCAATACTCGTGAAGCCAGATATCCAGACTGCATGAAAAAAGCCCAAATCAAACCAATTTACAAAAAAAGGAGATAAAACCAACCCTAAAAACTACCGACCCATTGCTTTACTATCGACACTAAACAAAATTCTAGAAAAAGTAATACAAATACAAATCAACAACCACCTAATAAAAAACAATATCATATAAAGTGAACAATATGCTTTCCAAAAACACTCAGGGACGAGATCTGCAACATTTAACCTCATAAATTTCATAAAAACAGAACTCGATAAAAAAAACATAAAGTAGCTGCATTATACATTGACCTCAAAAAAGCATTTGACACCATTTCAAAACACAAACTACTGGAAAAACTCATGGCAATAGGTATAAAAGGAAAGGAATTGAAACTAATAAAAACATATTTAACCAATAGAATACAAACAACAATAGCAAACGACTCTGAATGTAAACCAATGGAAGCAGAATACGGAATACCCCAAGGAGGAAATCTACCCCCGACTCTGTATATAATATATACGAACGATTTACTAGAACTAAATCTCAAACGAAAACCTTACATATACGCTGACGATACCTGCATTGTGTATACAGGTAACAACTATGAAACCATACAGACAGATATAAATACAGACATAAAACAACTAGAAACCTGGTACCATAAAAACCTGCTGACCATAAACAAAGAAAAAACAGAATGCATGATCTTCAACAATAGACACAAAACTAAACTAACGATCAACATCGAAGGAGCAGCCATAAAACAAATAAGCGAAGTAAATTACCTAGGACTAAAAATAAAAGACAACCTTGAATAGGACAAACATATGCACCAACTAACAAAGAAGAACGCCAAGACAATAGCAGCACTGACAAAAATTACAATTTACATACCAGAACGACAAGGAAACAAATATACAACGCTCTCTTCAAATCACAAAATACTTACCTCAATAATATCTGGGGAGACATAACGAAGAAAAATATAACGAGACTACAAATACAACAAAACAAAATATTAAAAATACTATACAAACTAGATAAAAGAACAAATATCCTAAAACTATACCAACAGACACAGGAACTGGACATATGATTACACTAAACAACCCACTATTCATATATAAAATAGAAAATAACTTAATCAAGACAAATATTACCCTCAAAATAAACAAACAAGTACATGAATATAAAACAAGAAGAAAATCGGACATAAGAACAGAAAGATTTACAACAACAAAATATTCACAAGCTCTAACTACAGATACAAATCATTCAATATAACAACCTAACCGAATATATAAAATCACTCAAGTACACTCCTTTTAAACTAAAAGTTAAAAATATTATTCTAAACAACAAACTTAAATGGAATAACACAAGACAACATTAGGAAAACCACAATATCCCTTAATACCGATAGCCCGAGGCGGAAAAAAATGGCCACTAACCTCGAGGTGAAGACGAAGGAAAGAAAAGTGCAATACATTTATATGTTTGTAAATTAATTATACATTATGTGAATTATTGTAAATTTGTAAATAAATTTATCTCTCTCTCTCTCTATTCGTTTCCTGAAGCAGTATCTGCTCCAGGAAACATCACCTTTCACTCTCTATCCCTTCAAATATTCTTACCCCCCCCATACTTCCACTCCGTATAACAAAATAGTTCTCACACAAACATTTCCTTTATCCAACTTTCACCAAACCCCACGCCTTTCTTGCCTTTCCTTGCACCCATCTTACCTGCTCCCCATATCCTCCCGACCCCTTAAACATAAAGCCCAAATCCTTAAACACTTTCACTCTCTATCATTTCTTCCTTCCACTCTAAATATTTTATCCTTCTTTCTCTTCCTGATTTCCTAAATCTCATTCATTTCGTTTTTTAACATTCACTTGCAAATCTCTCCTGTCCATGTATCTTTTCATTCTTTTTAACATCCCTTTCATACCTTCCCATTCCCTCGCCATTAGTACCATGTCGTCCGCGTACCCTAGCGTCCACACCTTTCTCTTCCCTATTACCATCTGTCCATCCTATTCTTTTCTCAGTACTTCTTCCAAGTCCCCGATGTATATATTAAAGAGTACCGGGCTCATCGGAGAACCCTGCTTCAGACCCTTCCACGTCCTAAACCTTTCCGAGCACATCCCTCCCACCTTCGTAACACGCCGCGTTTCCTCATATATTCTTCTTATAAACTCATCCATTCCTCCACTCACGCCCCCTCTTCTCAGTTGTTCTATCATCCTTTCTCTCGATACCGAATCATACTGCTGCTTTCAGGTCCAAAAACACCTTCCTCTTCCAACACTCGTTCCACTGTCCTGCTCAGGGTAAATAACTGGTCTCTGGTTCCCCTGCCTTTCCTAAATCCTTCCTGCGTGTCTGTTATCAGGCTTTTCTTCTCCACCTCCTCATCGAGCCTCCTCTTCACCAGCTGCATCGCGATCTTACACCCGGTATTCATTATCGTAATTCCTCTAGAATTTTCCACCTGCTTGGTATCACCGACCTTGTGGACCAGACATACCGCTGCAACTTAATCTCTACTAAAAATCCACACTTAGATGTTTTCCTATTTCAGGTTACCTTGTCTACGATTGTTTTTCCTTATTCATAATACATTCCTTAATAAAATGAACTCATACCAAACATTTTTCGAAATGGGTGCATTTTTCTCGTTAAAATTACCTATAATATACCTCCAATATTTTCTATATAAACATTATTATTATAGAGGGTAGTATAAGCTACATCCTTTCCAGATTAGTTCTAATATATAAGAGCATTATATTCGGATCAGGTACAAAAATACACTAGTTCAAATGAAATCAGAAAGAAGCATTTATATGGTTCATTCTAAATACAAGAAGAATATCATCAGCCTATATAGACTTTGTTAGATAACTACCCAAAACAAACCCGCCCTAAATTACGTTACAAAAAAATGACACTAGAGCCACTTATAATTCGTCCATATTAAATTTGGAAATTTTGACATTCTGTTAATAGCTTTTATTGCTGATATATTTGATAATAACTAAAACACCATAACTTCTTCTTTTTATTTTATTATTTTACTTACTTTTAAATATTGATTTGTAGTGCTTTTAATACTTAAATTAAAGTTAATTATAATAAACCAAAAGAATACATCTTAAACAGGCCTTGAATTAATCTGTAGTAAAAGGCATCAATAACCTATAATAAAATAATATGAATATACGTAGCGTAATTTTAACATATCTCAATAAGGAATAAATTGGTGCATATTGAGATGTGTTGGAATTACGCTGCTTAGATTCAAATGATTTTATTATACGGTAGTAATGTCTTTATAAAATGAATAGCATGTATTTATTAAAAACCACCATTACACCATTTGACATAAACTTTTTTTTGTTATTTTTTGTTTAAGAACGCTCTGTCATTCTCGTGCTACTTCTCAATACTCTTGATAATTATTCTAACGCCGATAACCAGGAGGATAATAAAGCGTTACAGGGAAATTAACGAGGACCTCCTGGGTCGCATTCATTACAGGTAGGCGAGGGCGGGGGTCGAAAGATGGCAAGATTTATAACAAGAATTTTGGTGTTTGTTTGCAGGAATTCTGGAGCGGATGACGACGACAGGAGAAGTGGCAGGAACGGGTGGGAAACACCGCGGTCTCCCGGGTAATGATTATTCACAGTTAAGTTAGATTGAAAAGTGTTTAATTCAGCTGGAATGCAGTAATTCGAGCAATTGCGCTTTGAGGTGTGATGGAATGAATTCATTGATATAATAAATTGTTTTTGATTAGGAAAATCGACACGAAGAAAGCTTTAAAGATCGCTGGCCAATTTTACGTTAAAAGAATTTAATAAATGTATATATATATATATCGTCTCTCTCGTCCTAAAGACTTGAAAATAAGTTTAAATTTTACCTATAAACCTATAAATCAATAAAAATAAATTTCCATCTAAAATAATGTATATAAAATAAATTATAATTTAAAAAAAATTGATTCAGAATAAACTTAGTAGGGAATTTTTAAAGATAGATTGCTTTAAAATGTTAAAAAATAAGAATATATCACAAAGACTAATGACATAAAAAGTTAAACAAATATTTATTAATAATATAATTGATACTTTGGAATAAATTTTGGAATCAAGAACTTTGAAAGGATCTGCACTTTATTTTTGTTATTTAAGAATGATGAAACCATGAAAGATCAGTTCCCTTTGACTCCATAACGTTCTAGTTTGGTGATTAGTATCATATAATCTACAGAATCAAAGATCCTGGATAAGTCTAGGAACATACCGCAAGCCATCTCCTTATTTTCCAAACTTTCCAGAATTTTATTAACACATTCATATAGTGTATATACACCTCTTCCAGGGAGAAACTCGTGCTGATGACAATGAGTAGATTGCACTTGAGAAATAAATCTAATATTTTTTGTTGATATGACACACAATATTTAATTTGTGACTATAGTTTCAACCTTATCAAACATACAATATTGTAAAGGTTGAAACTAAAGAAGGTCAGTTTTTTTAAATTCCTGATTTAGTAATAAAATCAGGTTTTCATCTCACTTTAGCTATGACGTAAAAATTACCAATATCATGCACCTTCAAGCTATATGACAAAAAAAATCGAACAATGAAATAATTAAATCCAATTAAAAAAAAATAAACACATATACAATTTATCTGTCACATCTACAGCAATTGCTCAACACGCATTACATAACCCGATGTACGCTGTAGGGTAGAGAAATGTTGATCAAAGTGGCCCAATTGTATATACCTTTTGGATTCGTATCGAGATGATTGAATGCGGCTCTGATTTTTTTGTAGGACGCCGGTTCGCCGAAATCAAAATGATGAAAGTGCTTGGGCGAGCCCGAGGTAATTACGTTACGAATATTATATATTTGAATATAATTACACATTGCGAAAAAAAACCCGAAATTTCGTTCATTCATAATTTTAATCGGCGCACGCAACCGGATTTTCTGAAGGCAATCCATCTCGAACGAGGTACCGCCGCCACCCAGGTGAGTAATTTGCACACGTTTTTGGCCATTTGTGTGCGCATACGGTGAACACGTTAATTGCAGACCTCCGTCGAGTTCTGGGCGCAGCTCGTCTCCAAGGTATTCGAGTCGTAAACAAAATGTTTCCGATGTCTTGCAGTGCATGTTTCAGGCCCGCCGTTCCATCCATCTCCAAAACTGTAGCGGCGTTTAGTTCTAAATATGACTCGTAAGTATGTTAGCTTCTAAAAGAGTGAAGAAAGTTATATAATAATATTATCATTTTCATGATAAGAAGTGGTAACTAATAACTAAAGAACAACACTTTTATTTTATAAGCGGATAATTATATTATAAAGATTGATTAAGAAAATTTGGGTAATTTCAGTTTGTAGGTGGCTAAAAAAAAAACGATAATAATCCATCCTTAAAATATTATATATTAATTATTTCTTATCCGTTTTTATATGTCTTAGATCAACCATTCCTCCAATTCCGAAAGCATCTAAGGGCTTCAGTTCTGGGTACGGATTTAAATCAAATATCTTATTGTGCTTGAAGTTTGCTCTTAGGTTAATTAATTATTTTAAGTATTTTTGGTCGCTTATGCTAATATAAAATAAAAACAAGTAGGTAGATACCAAAAATAAGAAATCATTCTTTCTTTGAATATATTTTCTTTATATAAATTTCTGCTTTCTACGTCTAGATGTCATTTTAACAAGTTTAAAAAAAAAAACATCTTAGATATTATATAAAAATATTGAGGGATACATATATATGTCTGTGTAGTCTTTGAATTTGGAGATAAATTTAATAGGTTTTGGTAAATCAATTATACCATTAAAGCATCCCTAGTTGGGTGGTTAACCACCGACAATCAACTGACAACATCGAAAATATAATAATAATAATGTAAAACCTAGTCAGTGAAACAAGATAATACGATTAAGGTTCAATCTATTTTTCAAGCGTCTATCTTGAATTACGAATACCTGGAGTTCATCAGACTTTGAGTTGGTAATTCCATTACATTGTACTAAGAATCTCATATCACAATTCACATATATATTGCCAGTGTTGTTAAACAAATCTTAAAGTTTTATTTTGGGCACAATATCTGCTAATTGATTTCATTAGTATTAACTCCTACGTTACACTGAATTGAAAAATTCACTATGTTTTAACCACAAATAATTATTGTAGAAAATATTATATAATGTGTAGGCACAATTATATAAATCTAAACAACACAGCACGACTCGAGTTTCGACGTTTTATCGTCATTATCAAGTGAATTATAAATTGATGAAATTGTGATTTTATACTAACTATTTTGGGGTGAGGGAATATACCTGCTGCTAATTGTTTGCGGATTATCTCGGGAAGGTAGTAGCAGATTAAAAAATGGCGAAAAGATTAGTTCGGTCTGCTCATTAAGAAGATTTACTGACGGATTCCGGCTCTGTTTGAAAATTTCCAATGACTCCAGGAGATTAAGCTTAGTGCCCTTGTTGCAATTATACAAGACTTTTAGATTATTTATATCCGGGAATTGGTGTTTGCATTCTAAACAATGATTTGAAAAAGAGCTAGTGTCTTGATTAAGACGAAAAGCACGATGATGTTCGGAAAAACGAGTTGATACACTTCGTCCTGTTTGACCTACATACACACTATTGCATTCTAAACAACGGATCTCATACACACCAGATTTTTTAAGAGGATCGACTTTACCTTTGGCATTGAATAGCATGTTTGATAATTTTCCAGGAGGTTTAAACGCTACTTGATGATTCTCTTTTCGAAAAATATTAGCAATCTGTTCGCTGGTTTTTTCAAAGATGGTGAATTCCACTGAATGTAATTTGTACGTAAGTTCCGAATGCAATACCTTGAGATAATGTTGAATTGCATCTCTCCTCCGATGAAGGTTTTGAATTTCTGACCTAATCCATGTGAGTTGGGCGGATTTTATAGCTGCTTTTGCTGCTAAAGTGGTGGACCGAGTTTTAATATTGACATATTTGGGAATGATATTAGAACGAAGGCATTCTGCATTGAACCAGATGTCTTGGGATACGAAACGGTATTTTTTCATCAACTTATTATAAAGTTTGGTCTGAGTTGCAGTACAGGCTGATTTAATAAAGAGAATGGTTGCGACTGTTACTACATTCAGTGGAATTCACCATCTTTGATGATTTTGTTCGCGAAAATGTTAGCAAAGTTAATCATAAAAAATATCTTAAATTAAAGAAGAAATTAGCTATTCTTAAAAATAATATAAAGGCAGCCCCCCAAAAAGTTGTTTCAGCGTCCAATCTAGCTCCTAAATTCACAAATTTTTCTAGTTACATTTAGCCCTATAGAACAAGCTCTTCTCTCTCAAAATCCCAATTATAGTCCATTTATTACCAACAAATCCGACAAATCCTCAATAATTGTAGAATCAGAACTGGCACTCAAAAGAGTATTAGAACCTCTCATCCCTAGAGCTCATATAGCAGATCATATAAAATCCTATGTCCGCAGTTTCGCCAAAGACTCCACAGTTATAAAATCACTTAAATCGAAAATATCCTCTAATTCTTTAGTCCTGACTAAAGCAGACAAATCCAATTCAATAGTTATTCTCGAAAGAGAACAGTATATTAATAAAATGAACGCTTTCATTACAACTGAAAACTTAACACCCCTAAAAAAAGATCCCACCCTAAAATTCCAAACCCAAATCAGAAATCTTCTCAAAAATATCACAGTGCTGTTCTCAGATTTTGAAAAATTAAAAATCGTACATCAAAATCCCTTACCTCCTAGGCTCTATGGTCTCATTAAAACTCATAAACCTGATTTTCCTATACGATCCGCAGTTTCATATATTAACAGTGTAACAAGGAATTTAGCAATTAGACTTAATGAACATTTCAAGAAATATACCAAATTTGCTCCAAAACATTCAGTAAAAAATTCACTCGCTTTATCCGAAGAGCTCAAACCCACAACAACTCCCAAAAATTCAAAACTTGTATCATTTGACGTTAGTACAATGTTCTCCAATATACCCAATTAAGAATGTCTTGAAATTATTCAAAATTTACTCGATAAATCACAGTGCAATTACTTGATTAGATCAGAACTATATCAATGTTTAGAAACTTGTGTAAACCAAAATTATTTCAAATTCAATAGTGAATTTTACCAACAAACCACAGGTCTTCCAATGGGATCTCCATTAAGTCCTCTCTTAGCTGAAATATTCATGTCCAATATCGAAGAAAAGATTTATTTCCTTTTGGTATAGATATGTTGATGATGTAATAGCGTGTTTCAGTGGCACAACACGTCAATTAGATCAGTTTCTCAATCTAATTAACAGCATTCACCCTAAAATTAAAATGACTCTCGAAATATAAAATAACGAAAAAATTAACATTTTGGATTTAACGTTAATTCACCAAAATAATTAAATTGAATTTGATATATACAGGAAGCCTGCTAACGTCAACTTAATAATCCCATTTGTCTCAAATCACCCGTTGTCACACAAACTAGCTGCATATCACTCAATGATACATAGAGCTTTCTCCATCCCCTTAACTACTGACAGAAGAGCCACAGAATTAAATAAAATAATTTCAATTGCCAGTGACAATGGTTTCCCCACTAACCTCATTCAAAACCTAATAAACAAAAATCGTCATCAAACCACAAGGGTTTTAATATATCCAAAAATAGTTAATTTAAATACATCGTTCATTCCGCTCACATACTTTGGAAAAACCAGCGAACAGATTGCTAATATTTTTCGGAAAGAGAATCATCAAGTAGCGTTTAAACCTCCTGGAAAATTATCAAACATGCTATTCAATGCCAAAGATAAAGTCGATCCTCTTACAAAATCTGGTGTGTATGAGATCCATTGTTCAGAATGCAATAGTGTGTATGTAGGTCAAACAGGACGAAGTGTATCAACTTGTTTTTCCGAACATCATCGTGCTTTTCGTCTTAATCAAGACACTAGCCTTTTTCAAATCATTGTTTAGAATGCAAACACCAATTCCCGGATATAAATAATCTAAAAATCTTGCATAATTGCAACAAGGGCACTAAGCTTAATCTCCTGGAGTCATTGGAAATTTTCAAACACAGCCGGAATCCGTCAGTAAATCTTCTTAATGAGCAGACCAAACTAATCTTTTCGCCACTTTTTAATCTCCTCCCGAGATAATCCGCAAACAATTAGCGGCAGGTATATTCCCTCACCCCAAAATAGTTAGTATAAAATCACAATTTCATCAATTTATAATTCACTTGATAATGACGATAAAACGTCGAAACTCGAAGCGTGCTGTGTTGTTTAGATTTATATAATTGTGCCTACACGTTATATAATATTTTTTACAATAATTATTTGTGGTTAAAACATAGTGAAGTTTTCAATTCAGTGTAAGTATGGATTTCCACGTAGTAACGGTCGCAACCATTGTCTTTATTAACTCCTACGTTGTTAAAATTTGTGTTAACTTATATTAAGAAAATTGAAAGCTTTGCATATCCTAAAAAAAACAAGTGTTTCTAAGTGAATATCAGAGCTATAGAGCATCAAGACAGGAAATTACAGTTGCTTCTTCAAGCAAAGAAGGCTCATTAACATTTCACCGAAAAAATGAAAAAAAAAACATTAAATTTAGAGGAGTCTCGATACAATAGTACCATCTCATGAGAATTATCTGAGTCCCAGATGAGTATTCACATATTTGTTTTCTGTTCATTAGTCGCCATTTTTTGCTACAAGAGCCCTCTAGCGCATGCGCTAAAAGCCCGATCTTCATTTAGAAGCACCCAGTATATTATTCAGCAGTACGATGCGATATTTATATTTCTACTTTGGTATTTTACATTCAAAAGTAACTAATCGATCAATTGTATCTACGTTTTGGGTAGCGATGCATGAATCTTCTATTTAGATCATAGTACTAAAGAAATAATTACTGCCCTTAATAATTGATTCATAGGTGTAGTATCAAAAGAATGGTGTGCTTTTTCTTTTTAAATATATTATATAATTTAGGCTTTTTCAAAAATATATTTTGATGAACTTTATATAATGAGTTGAGCTAAAATAGGATTAAATTTAAATTAATCTAAATCTAAATTCTGATTCGTTCTGTAATGCGTTTAAAAATTCGAATATATGTTTTAACTACATACACAATATTATGGTTAACTATCTTATGTGTTATCAAAGGAAAACTTAACATCCTTTCGTAACAAATACAAATACAAATAACCAATGAATTATCTATTATCTATCATTATCAAAATAAGTCCTATCATTTGGTCAGCTCCTGCTAATTAGTTAAAACTAAATTGAGTAAAGTAATTTTGACGATAACTATAGTTTTGATAGAACGTTGTCACTTTTTAAATGTTAAAGTAAAAACACTTTTATAATTTTCAAAAAACTAATAATTGTATCGCCACATATAGAAACTTGTTGTTGAGTTCTCTGTAATTTCGAAACCAGAAGGTCCTGGATTAGTGTGAGAAATATTCGTGCTTGTTGAAATTTCCTCCCTCGAACACGATGTCACGTCAAAGTTATCGGACGAAACTTTTATTGACCGACTATGGCTGGAGTCCGTAAAATGTATCATCTTCGCAACCTCCGTTTTGCTTCGTGTTGTTTGGTCTTCTGCCACTTATGATGATTTCCGACCACCAATTTGTTTAACTGGTAAAAGATTTCCACAAGACTCTGAAACCATACTGTTACCATTTCGTCTTAGGCACTGTCTAGTATAATTTTCGGGGTGAGCTAAAGCAAGGAATTCCGCCACCTTTCTAGATACACCACCTATTGTATGCATAGGAGCAATGTCCTTTCCTTGTCTGTATCATTCAAAACATCGACACTATTTCAATGGATTTTATTAAATATTAGCTATTCAAATGACCGTTATCTAAAACTTACAGGTGAGCACAGGAAGCTATCGCTCTGCTGTTATCTGTGTAAGCGAATAACGGTCTTGCAATGTAAATAGCTATTTGGGAGCAACATCGCCCGTTCTATCGTTGCCACATATTCTCACAATTAAAAAATTGTGAATTTTTGCATTTTTTAAACGGTCTTCGCTCGCTTTGACTGTGTGCTTTCATCGTAAGATCGAACTTGGTCGCCTTTTTAGCTTTCGACGGTAATGTAAACTTCGCCTTTGATTTTACTATCTTATTTGAAGGAGCGGTTACAGATGATGTTGAGTTCAAATTATTCAGATGCGCCCTTGTCCTTCATCTGAACGAGGGTACTTGAAATTACAGGCGAATTGAGATAAATCAAGACATCTCTTCAGTGTAGACCTTGTAATTTATTATAACGTACGCAAAGAAGAACGCTCTATTAAGCTCTCAATTGCATTGATTACATTACAGACCATCTCCACAACTGGGAGATAAGTACGACTCATGGTTACATAAAATTGTGTTGCAGAATTACTACTACGTGGGCTAAAAATTCAATGGTCAGTTCACTAAAATTTCGGTACCGGTCAAGTCCCTCAAAATGGATATTTTTTTATCTAAATTGACCTCTCGAGTAAAATCTTTTACCAGCAAATCACTGCTTGAGTTGAAAGAAAACGAATGGGTATAGCGAAATTTCTTTAATTTATCGTTCGTAACGCGAGCCGACTTAGCTGGAGTATTGTCTTAGTGAAATAAAATATTTTTCTTTGCCAAATGTCGCTGTTTCACTTTAATCTCGTCATCCAATCGACCATAATTTACAGTAATACTTAATTCATGGATGATATTATATTTAACTCGTTTCTTTGATATGCGTATGGTGTTAGTTAATTTTTCCTGGGATCATTCAACAAGATTTCACTATTTTTATGGATGCCTCATTTGGCTTTCTTAAACATGGTTCATCATTTGAGCTTATATGGTTACGATGAAACTATTTAAACCATTATTTGATGGGTGAATTCAGTGGGGCAGATGTAAGGCACATCAATTTATCAAACCATGCCTTTGCTTCAACAGTATTTTCCTCATCAGGAAGCAATGTTTGATCAAAGCATGAAATTCACTTTTTTCAATTCACTTCGAAAAATATAACTTGTACACGAGTTCACGAAATGTCATGAAATTTTGACATCATATAGGTTAAAGTTTGTATTTTATAGGCAATGTAAGTATTTTTAGTTTATGAGGCTTTCTATATGTTAGACCAACAAATTTTTAGCGCGTGTTCTCAAACCCTAAATAATATTATCTACTTAAATAAAGTAAAACTCTCTTTGTTAATATCACACTATTTATTTAAAAAGTGACTCGAGTTTCGATCAGCAGCTGATCATTTGATCACCTTAGTTCTTATTCCTAAGATAGGTAAGCCATTAGAAAATGCCAGAACCATGCTAATAATCTTAATCGCTCTACTCTGACTGTGTTCTTAGAAATCTTACACAATTATATCATTTTAAATAAACTATAATTTATCGCTTTTATGACCCAATTCCGCGCTGTATTATGAACTAAATTAATAATCTAAATATGCTACGCTTTATAGATAATATAAACGTTAAAAAAATCTTTGTTAGTTCTAGATATGATTCACTGAAACTAATCGAACGATCAACGTGGAGAACTCCTGGGTAAGTTTTATTAATTCTTTTATTAAAACATATTAAATATTCCTTTAAAAATGTAAATAAATAAAATATGCTTATATAATTTATATAACCTAATGTATTTTATCTATACCCGCTTTAACACGTCATATTTAAATACAATCTGGTACGTGTACATTTTAAAGGAGGTTATGACATCACCACTAATTAGCGCTTAGTGACGATTTAGCCCTTAAACCCATGTTAAACGAATTAACGTAAATGCCTATGAGGGGACATACAGAAACCCCATTAGAATATACGAGTTTATTATTCGAATTGTAATTGGTTTAATAGTATTTTATGTAGCAAACGTTTAAGACAATATGGATTATTTATTACTTGACCAAAATTCATATTTATTAAGATTTGATCTTGATAAAAATTCAATAAAAGTTAAAATTCTAATAATAAATATTTATGTTAGAGTAATATCGTTACATATTTATTTAATAATTAGAGATAGAAGATATCGTTATTCATAAAAGCGAGTTATAGCTTTATTGAAAAAAATCAACACCATAGACATATTTTTTATTTAGTTTGTTGGATATCAACTCACGATTTTTCATAATAATTTATTTTTTAATGAGAAACCAAATAATTTTTTATATTTTATTTTCTTAATGACTATATACTATGAAGACTTCTTAATAGAAGTGTCAATATTATTAATAATATGATTTTATCTTTTTTAATAATAATTAAAAATATTTTTATGGCAATATCCTACCACACTTTAACTATAAATAATCGTATTTATTTAGATAAGTCTTTATAAAATACGACTAGTAATAAAAAATACTCACAGAATTTTAGTTGAGAGTTCCCTTTTTAAATAATCTTTCACTCAAATATAATAGTTGAAGTTATTTCACTTTAATTAATTTTATAATAATTAATTTATCTATTAATTATTTAAACTCACACATAATTTATTTTTTAATTAAATATATGAAATTAAAATGCTCTATATTTCAAATACCCAATATATTATATTAACTGAAAATGAATGGAATGTAATTCAAACTAATAGCAGCCTAGCAAAATAACTGGGTTATCAGATTTTTAATTAATCATTATTTACAATTTAATAACACATTTTTTAACAATTTTAGGTCACCAGAGGCCACGCCAAGACGATGGATATAGAAATAGAAATTGAAACGTCGTTTTCGCTATATCCATTTACCACCACTGCCAGAAGAGAGATCATTATCTATGAATAATCGCATGACATAATCATACTCATTAATGTTCCACAACTCTTTGAAATGTATCGCCTAAATATTGCTATAATTATAAGGAAAAATACCGATGTAAATTAAATTAATGTATGAGTAATATACAATTATTAAAACTTTTATATTTATTTATAGTATTTACGAGTGATATATTGAAGGCATTCAGTATCTAATAAATTATATTGCTAGTAATTAAATTAATTAAAGATTAATATTTATTAATGGTTTATAAAATTAATATTATGTTACAAACATTAAGTCAATTAATTATTATCTGATGACATTTGTTTGTTCCGAATTTTTTCAATTCACACTATATTTATTGGAAAATATCATATGAATAAGATTTATTATTATTTATTTCTGACATAAATGTTAAATTAAAATCAACATATTGGGTATTATTGGATTCAGAAAAATAATGTCTAGCATAAAAAAATAAGAAAAGTATATGCAGCCATTTAAAAATTTAAAGTTGACTATCATTTTTCAATGAAGTTAATTTTGAAAAATATATAATTAATGTCATTTCATAGTATTTAAACGGTTTTTTAGTTGATTCAAATCGGTTAATAAATAACAGTTATGGCGTTGGGTGTTTTTTATCGAACACCCGGTATAAACAACTTTAATAATACGTAATAATTTATGTTTCCTAGAGAACGTTTCTATGATATAAGAAAACAAAAATGTATCACTATAATATTATTCAAATAATTTAAATGTCACTAAACTAATAGGTAGTGTTTATATGAAGTATTGAGTGTTGAAATTAATGTACTGTTAAAACGTGTGTATTCAATATTCAGTAAAATATTTTCCCAAATAATTTCTCTGAGTTCGATAAAATTGTAAGTCTGTATTTTGCTTACATTATTATAATAATGGCTATAATAGTCAAAAAGTAATTTTATTTATTTTATTTATTTTTCCATACATAACTAAGAAATAATTTTTTTAATCTGATCTCACAGTAATCTGATTTTAGGAAGGATTGATCATGTTAATGTCTTGATCTTTGCATATCTCCTTTTAGATGCAGCTAATCATCTTCGTGTTAATTCCTGGGGACAGTGATCAGACATTAGACTAAGGAACTCAAGCAGATGAGAAAAAAATGGAAAAAAATTTTTTATTAACATGCTACACTCTAAACAGGAACTTGCTTCACTGATTGTATAAACAGGTGGAACAACTATAGACGAAATAACTTGATTAAAATATTATCATCTTCACGTAACTAAATTAATCCAAAAACAGACTTGTATTAACAAATAAAGTCTACATGCAGGGCTACAACGCTGAAAAATAAAGATTCTCCAAAGACTCAAAGCAACAGGCTGAAATAATGAAAACAGGTGATGACAGCTATACTTCCAACTTTAAAAAAGTCAATGGAAGTACGCCTGTAAAACATTGTTATATAATTAAGTACAAACTAAGACGTTTAATGATAATTCCTTACTTTCAAGTCTCTATAAATGGATAGAGTCGGCCCAGCTCTTCTCATTTGAAGACTCGATAAAATTCTCCTATATCTGATTACTTCATTTAGGCCATGCGTATCTTTCCGATATTTTCAAACTGGAGGAAAATAATAGAATAATATTTTTTTTTTAATCAAAAAAGAAAGTCTAGAGCAATCCAGTTTAATAAGTCTTATTTCGTTTTTTATGGAAGCTTTGTGACATTTCAATAAAACAACACAGTAGGGAGGGTTTCACATTTATTGTTGAATACTGCAAATACTGCAACATGTTTTACCACACAGTGGCTTCATCAGGTAGATGAATACTGAAGCTCTATGATCTGTATATCTCAGTTCTAAAAAAAAGTAAACGAATATTCAAGGATAATAAACTAATTTAGCACTTTGCTAGTCCTTACGGCCTCCTTTTGAACATAGGACAAGTCCTAGTAAAAGTCAGCTTATCGGTCACATTAAGTAATTGTATAAAACAAACAAAAAATCTGGGCAACAGGATAGTGCAATTATTAATAAGAAATGAAATCTCGATAGCAAGGTTGACTTGAGGTTGCCTACAAGGAGGATTCCTATCTCCTCTCATGTGGAACATTGTGATGGAAGACTAAATTATTCTGTTTTTTCAGTTATTGGTTTCACAGATGATCTGATTATCTTGTTTAAAGATGTATTATTCGCACTAATGCAAACTGTCCTCAATATATGTCATGCTGATATAAACAGCTAAAACATTCTCTCAGTAAAAGGTGATAAAAGAATTGAACAAAAATATAAATCAAACATTCCCGATGCCGAGGAAGATTTAAATAACTTGTTATTATGTGTATTATTTAAGAATGAAGACCAAATATGAATAAATTAATAGTTGAAAATTTTGTACCAATAATGGCCTTTATTCTATCCATCTAAGAGTTTTGTTGCTGTTTATCAACAAAACTATATTCACTCAAAGATTAAGTTATCAATGGAGTGAATAACCTTCTGGTAGTATCAAAGTAGTATCAATCCTCTATCTGCCGTCTTCAGTTATCTGCCATTTTGTGTTCTGCCATTTTCTTATTAGTCAAATATATATTATCCCATTCTTTCTTCAATTCCCTATAGTATTTACCCCGTTTTCTCTATTTTAGACATCTTTTAATTATTATCTATCTCTACTTTCTTGCGTGCTATCTGTCATAAGCCAGCTATTATTTATCGTCTTTTTTGTCATATATTTTTTAACATATAGCTTGTTCTATCTACCCTTCTATTATGTTATTTAATATGAGTCAATTCTCATGTGTCTTCTATCGTCAGAACTACATTCTTTCTTCTCTCAATTATTTTTCACATTCTATCAATTAACTTTCTGACGCCTGACAAGTTGCAGGTAACAGATAATAGATGATTGATTATATTTGACAGATAACTGATGAGAAAGAACAGAATTGCTTTCTCGTCAGTTATTTGTCAAATTTAGACTACTTCATTTATTACTTGTCATTTGTTCTCTCTTCTCAATCTTCTATGCTTTATCTCCTATTTTTATCATTGTCAGTTATTTGTCAAATGTAATCTATATTATTTATTACTTGTCATTTGTTCTGTCTTCTCAACCTTCTATGCTTTATCTCCTATTTTTGTCATTTGTTATATAACGTGTAATTTGTCATATTACTAAGTCTTTATTTTCCTAAATAATACATAACAATGTACACATAAGAATACATTACAATAAGAATATAACATACAAATTCAAGTATAAATATATTACATAAAAACATAAACGAGAGGAAAATATTCAGAGTTCAGCATATATGTTATAAACATTGCTGCTCTTCCACTCAACCCTTGCTCTCCCACTCAATAGTCAACTTTATTTTTAATTCTTCTCTTTTAAGGACCTACAGTCTTTAACATTTGCCTTCAATTTCTGTCATCTGTCAATAATAATCTAAAATTTATCATCTTTCATATTATTTTTCATTTGACATATATTACCTACACTCTATCTTCTGCCTGAGCTTATCTGTCATCTATCTAGTTCTTTTCTGTCACTTACTATTTTGTCATTATTCCACTGTCATCTGACTTTTGTTATATTCACGGACCTATGTTTCTTATCCTTTGTTCTCTATTATTTATCATATATTTCCTGTCCCTCTACCTTCTGCCATAATATAGGCTATATGAAATATGTCCACCATCATCCTTCGTTCTAGTCGCCAAACAGATAATCGATGACAAACGAAATAGAAAATAGAAGACAACATCTATTTTCTCAGCTTAGTTCTCTGTCTTTTGTCTTCTGTTAGACAGAGACTATAATTATCTATTTTAAGCCCAATTGCCTATCATCTCTGCTTTTAGCTTCAATCAACTGCCATCTCTGCTGTATTCTATATTCTCTGTCATATGTTCGTTATTATATGTTCTCTATTATTTATAATATGTTTCCTGGCCGATCTATCAAACACCATGATAAGTTTTATATATCATATATCCTCCATCATCTATTTTCTGCTGCCTGGCATGTGACAGATGATGGATAATACATTGCATTTGATAAAACCGAAATTCATTTCCATAATTCCTTTGTAAAATATAATTTAATGTGTCATCTATCATTTATTATCTATTATAGGCCGACTATTTCCTCTTCTGAATCCTCTGTCCGTTATCTTCAGTTATCTGCAATCTTATGTTATCTGTAATTTTCTTATCAGTTAACCATATATTTTGCCATTCTTGATTCAATACCCCATGGTATTTACACTGTTTCCTCTAATAAACATAAATGGGCCAGTAATGGCCAATATATTACCTAAATGGTACGTTGCAAAGAATGAATTTCATCATCTGAAGCAAAAGGGCCCTGAGTGGAAGAACACATGGTGAACTCCGCCCGCAAGTCCTGTGACCTAAATTTTTGTATTTTTAAATGTATATATCTCATTTTTGTTTACCTTATTTTAACAGGATATTATAAAGTAAAAATGAATAAATGAATAAATTAATAATCATCTATTAATTATTAGCTATTATCACCTATTTATCAGAATACCACAATCCATCTATTTTATATCCTCTTTTTTGCGATCTAACTTGTCATCGGTCAACCGGTATTTGTGTTCTATCCTCAGAGCTACATTCTTTATTCTCTCTATTATTTATCACATGTTTTTGGTTCTCTGCTCTGTATCTTTTATCAATTATTATTCTGTCGCCTAGCAGATGACAGATAACAGATGATAGATGATTGATTATATTCGACAAAGGACTAATGACAAAAAACAGTGCTTTCTCGTCAATTCTTTGTCAAATGTAATCTACTACCTATCAATTTTCATCCATTAACTTTCTCTTTTCTCAATCCTCTATGACTTGTCTCCTATTTTTGTCATTTGTATTTTAACTTGTCGCGTGTCATATTACTAGTAGTCAAGTTTTTTATTCTTTTTTTTAACAGCATGTAGTCTTTACCACTTGCAATTTCTGTTATATGTCAATTATAATCTATTATTTATCATCTTTCATATTATTTTCCATTAGCTGTACTGTACTGTGCTGTTACCTGTACTTTATCTTCTGCCCCTACCTTATCTGTTACTTATCTAGTGCCTTTCTGTCATCTGCTCTCATTTGTCTTCTGTCCTGAGATTTACATTCTTTATCCTCCTGTTTTCGATCCGCTGCTCTGTATATTATATTAATTATCGTTCTTTCGCCTGACAGATTGCAGGTAACAGATAATAGATGATTAGTTATATTTGGCAGATGACTGGCGGATTGAACAGAAGTGCTTTCTTATCAGTTATTTGTCAAATGTAATATATTATCTGTCATTAATCACCTGTAATCTGTTCTCTCTTCTGAATCCTCTATGCTTTGTCTCCTATTTTTATCATTTGTAATGTAACGTTTTATGTACCATATTGCCAGTAGTTAAGTTTTTGATTCTACTCTATTCTATTCTATTCTCTGACATATGTTCTTCATCACAAAACAGTTCTTTCTTGTCAACGGAGGAAAAGAAACATGTTTATCAAATGTAATCTATTATCTATCATTTATCATCTATCATCTGTTCTGTTTTCTCAATCCTCTGTGCCTTGTCTCCTATTTTTGACATTTGTAATTTAACGTCTCTTGTGTCATATTGCTCGTAGTCAAGGTTTCTTTAATCTTCTATTTTTAACGGCATGAGTCTTTACCATTTTCTCTCAATTTCTGTCATCTTTCAATTATAATCTATCATTTATCATCTTTTATATTATTTTTCATTGGCCATCTCTTACCTATACTTTATTTTCTGCCCCATCTTATGTGTGTATTATATATCTACTGCTTTTCTGTCATCTCTTATTTTGTTTATATTCACGGATTTATGTTGCTTTTACTCTGTTCTCTATTATTTATTATACGTTTTCTGTCCCTCTATCATCTGCTGTGATACTTTATATGAAATATGTCATCTATTTTCCATAATCCATTGCTCTGCCGCCTAACACATGATTAATAACAGTCCTCTATTTTTCAGTTCAGTCATCTGTATTTTGTCTTCTGATATTTGTATCTATAATGATATAGTCAATTAGTTTTTTTATCATCTGTCAATTATAATCTATTCTCTATCATCTGAAATTTATGTTTCATCATCGGTCATTCTGTTATTCTATTATTTGCAATTAATCATCTGTTTTGTATTCCCCAATCCCTGTCAATACTTATCTGATATTTATCTTATATCAGTTCACAAATAACATATACGAAATGCAGATGAAGAATTAGGTATAAAAGATTACATATTCTCATCAGTCAACTCTATCTTCTCTTCTCCCCTGTTCAGTGCCCCTAATATTTGTTATTTATAATATATTTTCTATAATCTTTCATGCCATCTACAATATATGATTTGTTATTTATCCTCTATCGTTTGAAACCTTTCATCTGACATCTCTTTGTACCATCTGCCTCTCTACTACCTGTCATTTTATCTACAGTCAATTGCCATTTCTCCTTAATTCTCTATCTAAAAATGAGCAAATGATACCTGCCAAATTACACATAACATATTGTAGGTAATAGCGGTTGACAGCGGTGTCAGAAATATATGATAATTAAAAGAAGAGGATAAAGAACAGAAGGCAGGTAATAAATAACGTAGATGATAGTAGATGATACAAGACAGCTGATATGATGACAGATGTTACAAGATATAATATATCTTGACATATTATTACTGACAATGCGGGACCGAGAAGAGAGACTAAGGAGCATAAATGAATGATAGTATTGTAGAGGACACAAGTCAGACAGACAAAATGATAGATGGCAAAAGATATGACTAATAAAATGTATTAAAATCCTTTAGATCGTTGTAGAAAATTAAATAATAAATTTAAAAATACGAAAACATTTCGTGAATCTACAACAACTTTAGTTTATTTAGTTTATTCAACAGAAATAATTTCATTCAAATTAGTGTTGCTTTGATAGTTGTACTATGCGTAACACGCAAATTAATTTTGTTTTATTCAATGTCTGTCGAGGTAGTAGCCAGAGAAGTAGTTGTTTCAAATTAATTTGTTTTTTAGTCTTAGTAAGGCTCACTGTTGTAGATTCACGAAATGTTTTCGTATTTTTAAAGATATGACAGATAATAAAGGACAGAGGACAAAGAATAGATGGCTGGTGACAGAATTGAAACAAATAATGTTCAGATAAGATACCCAGGCAGAACTTACTCAATACTCAATAAATGAAATAAGGATTAAAGACTAAAACATCGGCATCCTCACAGGCAGTGAAACCAGTTTCGAAGTTCTAACACAAACTAGAATCTCAATTAGCCTAGTTTCCATAAACATAAGAGTTGCCTTCTTCTAGGTCAAGTTACACTTAAGCACAACTAGTAACGACAAGGCGGATGCACTAGCTTAAGAAGAAGTATCCGTCGACACTGAGATACCTTCAAATACCTTTCAAAAAATTACAAGACCTAACTTAATATAACAATATATAAAGCTAAATACAATTTCAATTGGGTTCACTAAAAAAATACAATACCAATACCAGATGCCAAAACCTGTAATATAATATTAATCTGTATAAACTTAACCTATATCTGAACAAAAACTAGCAACTAAATAAACACCTAAGATGTTTTAGGAGTTTTTTAAATACAATTTTTAGAGAATGCAAATAAGAAGCAGAGCCGGCGGAAAACTTTTTATTCCCTTTCTTGCCTCTGAAAATAATTAGGAAGATCCTTCCAGAACCTCATAATATTATACATGAAGCTTCCAAAAAGAAACATTTCGAGCAAAATATTAAACTTGCTAGAGCTAGTTCTCCCAAAACTTTTGTAGGATTATAATGAACGCATGTTACGACCTAAATACGATGACATTGTTACATCTGCATATAGAAAATAAATCATTAAATTAGTTTGATTAATTAATTAATTCCCGATTTCATCAAGAAATTTTAAATAGTAATTTTGTACGATAATAATTTTCTTTTATTGTAGAAAAAAGATGTTAAAACACGAAAAAGTACTATTACTTTGCAAACAAAGATGTGGAGTTAGGGCTGTGATTAGATTTCTCAATGCAAGAAAAATACGGCCTTGCCAAATTTATCAAGGAAGTGTATGAATATTATGGACGAGTTTTAACATAAGAATAGACAACACCCATAATAACGTACATTCTGCAAGGCCGTCAGTCATTACGGACGATGTGTTAACCGTGTACCCCATAGTCTAAACTTATCTCGTTCAAATTACCATCGGTTTACAAAACGTAAGGACTTTTTGTTAGGAAAGAAAAGTTACTTATCTCAATACACTGGCGGCGGAGCAATATGAAGCTGAGATATAAAAACTTATTGCACGTTACCATAAATACTTAAATTTGTGAGGTCACTACAGAGAAGTAGTTTAAAGTATGTTCTTTATAAATAAAAAATATTTGTTTATACATACACGTTTTTTTATATATTCCTAAACGGGCACTACTTTCCGGATGGCTCTCGTATATAAAATGTTCTACAGGTAATTATTAAGGTAAATATATGATATTAGAGAAATTTAAAAGTTTGTTTAAAGTTAAGTTTAAATATTTAATACAATCTTTTCAAGTAATTCTAAACTTGAATTTGAGTAGGTAAATTTAGTGTATTGCAATTATATCTGGAGATATAAGTACTTATTCTACAAGTGACTAATATGGTTGTTCTAATTCTAAAAACATAAAACCAAACGTTTATTTCTATTATTAACCTAATTTTTAAATCTCCAGCACATCCTACTATCAGACTTGTTGCTGTTTTTATATATCCTTCATTAGGAACAGGCTGTGGAATAAATGGCAGTTTAACGTTAAGAGGCTTTCGTGAAGTTCTGAAACTTATTCCGGGGTCGGAATTATTTGATTAGTGGCTCTGTTTGGAATAATGATAAGGCAATTAAGTTAATCAAAAGCTTAATAAATAGACGTATTTATACAAGTCCCATTTTGATTGGTAATAAGGCTGCATAAAACATATAAAATTTATTATTGGTTCGGTTTCTGCGGTCAAGAACAGTAACGAGGTCACAGAGAGTATACAGTTTTCTAAATAAAAAATTGTACTATATGCAAAAAATGATATTTAAAGCAACGTAATAAATTCATATGCTAAAAATTGCCCAACACAAATGATACAACCGGCACACCCTGTACAGGTTACAGTTTCAACATAACCAAAGCAGTATTTTCACTTCTCGTAGCAACAATGGTCCACCCAGCATGAATTCAATCGAAAACAAATAATTAGTATGCATCAAACGGCCGTCCAGAAATTAGATCAATGTCGCGGTTTATTAGATCCGCATAAATTTCTTTGAGTATTTTTTAAATTCTATTTGCTGTACCTACGTACGTGTGTGTGCGTGTTTTGTGTGTTCGTTTTTCTTTGGGTGTCACGGACTCGATTTAATTCCTCCGGTCGGATATTGCGCAAGGTATTTTATATGGGACCGTGTTCTGGCAGGCCATTTAAAGCACGAGCTGCAGACGTAGTTGGAGGGGTGGACTTTTTTTGTTGGTGATATTTCAGCTATTGGATTTTAAACTGTTATGAAATATGAAGTTTGCTGGATCGTAACTCTCGGGGATTTTCCACGGGCTCGCACACACGTATGCTCCTGGCCGACAATGAATTAATGGCATGGAAGTAGTTGTTTTGTAGTCTGGACTGGTAACGTTTATCAAACATGACCGATAAAAACGTTGTACTTGTTTGATAATTTGATTGATGAAGTACATTTGCCATATATATTTTTTAAACAAATCTTTTCATTTTATTTAGATTAATCCTTCAATATTTCGCATAATTGATGACAAGAAAAATCAGCTATCAATTTTAGTAAGAATAGATAACAGACAAATATCAAAGAAACAGAACCTATAAGAACAAATACAACCACTCAATTAGCATAAGAAAAACAAAATTCCACCAAACAACCTTTAGAAAAAGAATATAACCTAATCATAGAGAAACACCTAACAAGATGGCGCGAGTGTATACAGGAATATAGTAATGACAAACGCACTGCTACAGTTCTACTAGAATAGAACGAGAAATGTACAATACAAAAATTGGTTGATAGATAAGGCGTTGAGGTGTTGAAAATCCATATTCATTTGTATATTAAAGTTGTAAATAAGTTTACAATTATTGTAAACTTTCATTCGCCTGAAGAAGCAGTAAATTTGCGAAACAATTGTAGTAAAAATAAAAACACATTTTTGAAAATCCTACTTATTTACAACTTTAATATACAAATCAATACAACAATGACAAAATGGAAATAAAAGAAAGACAAAAAATTAAAATTTACAGAAGAAGCAAAAATACACGATAAGAAATAAACAAGCCACTTATTATAAAAAGATATCACAATAGAAAAAGCACCATCGCATTTATAAGAAATCTAGAAGAAAAAAAACTGGAAAGTTTTAGGAAAAGGAAAATATTAACAAAGAAATTGTTGGAAAATTTTAGAAATTTGGAAAGCTGTATAATCCTAGGAGGAAAAAATACAGAAGACAAATAAAAAAAAACAATTAGAGAAATGGAAAATCATTGTATTATAGTTTAGAAAATAATTTTAGGAATATTCCAAAAATATACATCAAGAAATTAAGTAAAATCTAGAAATGGAAAAATTGCTGGAAAATTATAGAAATCTGGAACAAATTACTAGAAAATTCTACAAAAATGTCCAAGAAATTCCGAAACATTTTTGGTTAAAAATCTAGAAAAAAAATTCGGAGGCAAAGTCCAGGAAATTTACGAAAAGATAAAAGATTATTATTTCTTCTTTTATCTTTCGAATGTTTCGAAAAATGTGAGAGAAGTAATATTAAAAATTACTGATAATTTTATTAAATCTAGAAGACAATAATAGTAGTATGGAAGTGGAATACAAATTCCAAGAAACAGAATTTAAAAAAAAATTAATAAAAAAAAATCTTTGATGTTTAAAATAATAAATATCAGAAGAATGTCAATAAAATAAATAATAAAAAAAATTAAAAATTTACTGCTGGAAAATTTAAATTATTTGGAAACAAGTTGTTTATTTTAAAACACTTGATGAAGAAAATCATCTCAGATTACCAGGCAAATTCCTAAAGAGCAATACAAATGGAATCTTTGAAGATAAATTCCAAATTTTAGGAAATTTTTAACTAATTAAAGATAAAACTTTATACCAACTGGAATAGAAATTACTGGAATGTTCTAGAATATTAAACGAAAAAACCTCTAAAATTTAAAATAAAATTTTAAAAAGATCTGGAAGAAAAAATTACTAATAAAAATTGCAACTACAAGGGAGTGATAAATTCCACATACCCACTGTACATATATATATACTGTTATTTAATCACTGTAAATTCAAGAAAAACGAAATATTTGCAGTTTATAAAATAATGTGGAAGAAAATTCCGATAGGATAAATAAAAAATCTTTGAAAATTCTTGATAAATCAAAGTTAAAGTTTTGTATTTAAATGAAAATTATTCGAAAATTCCTGAACTCTACAAGAAAAATGTATTCCCAGTTCGAGAAATAGTTTTGAAAAATATCTTTAGAGTTGAGAAGATAAATTCGAGGATAAATTCTGATAAAACGCAAGAAATAATGATAAATTACCTAAAAATAAAAAATAAATTAATTGTTATTGTCTTGAAGAAAAATTTCTCAAAAGTTTATAAAATTCTATAAAGTGTAATATACTGCAGAAAAAACATTTAATGAAAGCTTTGTATATAAAGAAAATTGCTGTAAAATGTTTTCAGTCTTGGAAGTTCCAAGAAACATTTCTGAAAAATAAAATAGAACAAAAATGATTGCAGTTTAAAATATAATTTCCAGAGAAATTCTGATAAAATAAAGCAAGTTACATCAGAACTTATTAACGAATTATCACATACCAAAATTGATCCAGTAAACTATGTTCAAAACTATATTCAAAATGAAACGGAAGTTGATGATTGTTTTATTATAAATGAAGTTAGCTTAAACGAAGTCAGGGATGCAATCGAATCAATAAAACCTAAGTCGAGTAGGGATATTTATGACTTAAACTCCATATTAATAAAATATGCAATCAATATAATTCTGTTCCCACTAACATATGTAATCAATGAATGCATTCGATCTAATAACTACCCAAACTGGCTAAAAATATCGAAAGTCATTCCAATTTTTAAAAATAAAGGAGAGATAAGTGATATGGGAAACCATAGACCCATTTCCATTATACCAATTATTTCAAAAAATTTTGAAATTCTTATAAAAAAGCAAATGGTTTCATATTTAGAAAACAAAAATATGTTATCAAATAGTCAGTTTGGGTTTAGGACAAATTGCAATACCACCAAAGCCATTGCTGAATTAATCGAGGAAGTATCTGATGGCTTGGATAGGGGAAACTGGATTGGAGCGCAATTATGTTACCTATCCAAGGCATTTGACTGCGTTTCCCATAATTTATTAATTGAGAAGCTAAAATTATATAATTTCTCTGCGAACAGTATAGTTCTCCTTAGTAGTTACTTAAAGAACAGAAAACAACAGGTATTTGCAAATAACAAATTTTCTAACATCGCAGATATAAAATACGGTGTCCCTCAGGGATCCGTCCTAGGGCCTGTACTGTTTCTGTTATACGTAAATGATTTACCTGCTGCAATCGCTGATACGAAGACTGTACTGTTTGCAGACGATACAACTTTAATCAATAATCACTCAAATCTGGAAGTACTCAATGAAATTATGCGGGAATCTCAGTCAAAGGCAGATACTTGGTTCGCTTCTAATCAGTTAACTCTCAACAGAGATAAAACAGAAAAAATGATATTTACTCTAAAGCATAAACAGGAAATAAATAATCCTACAAACATCAAACTCCTAGGTATACTAATCCAACCAAACCTATCATGGGAAAGCCACATAACAATGATAATATATGGCATCTTGATATGGGGCCATTCTGTACACAGTGAAAAAATATTTAGGCTACAGCGTAAGGTAGTAAGAATTATTACAGGACTTAATTATAGAGATGATGTACGTGAAATGTTCAAAGTGCACAAAGTATTAACATTTCCGTGTTTATATATCTACTACTGTGTACTGTATGTAAAATCTAATTTAAGCACTTATGAAAAACATGAAAATGTACATAATCATAATACTCGGACCAAAAATAACATAAGAAATAAATTTCATAGAATTGGTAAGACAAGAACGGGAATTAATTATTATGGGCCGGTATTTTACAATCATTTGCCATATGACATTAAAGATTTGCCTCTTGCTTCATTTAAACTACGAGTAAAATAATTTCTTGCAGTGAAGGAATTTTATTCATGCGACGAATATTTGAAGAGCTAACTATACTGGACGTCTTATGCCTAAGTGTAACATTTTAATTTGTACTTATTTTTAATTTTATTGACTGTAAAAATATTTTATCTTTAAATTTCTGTTCATGTAATTATATATCATGTAAAATTATCAATATTTTGTATATTGTATACTTTTAATTCGTAATTATTTCTTTAATAATTGTTTGACTTGTGTAAAAATTGTTACAATTTCTAGCACTAATAAATTATTATTATTATTATTATTATTAAGTATACCCAACTTCGTCTATCCGTCCAACACCACATAGAAAGAAAGATCATCCCTAAGAACCCTTACCAAACTCCGACACCCAAATAACCCACTCCATAACCCCTCCAACGACCTCTTGTATGAAATTACCCAAATCACTCCAATATCCCAGCTAATATCCAGTCTTGCCAGTCAATTTGCAAATAATCCATCCAATCGATCCTTTCTAACCAAGTTTTGTATTCCCAGAAATCCAAATATCCCTTCTAAGTATCAACATCCTCCCTCACAATTCATTAACTCTTTTGTACGAATCACCCTGACAGTTAAGCTAGCTAGCAAAGAACTTTTTTTGTTATTTTAAATTAAATTCAGACAGGGCAGAAAGACCACAGGTCTATAGCCCAGACGGACCAACACCACATTAATTGTCTTTGTTATGTATATATAAATGTAAAAATGTAATTGTCCGAATAAAGATCATTGTTATTATTATTATTAAAGCAAGTAATGATAAAAAAATTGCCAAAAATTAAAGATTTTACATATTAACTGCTAACAAATTTAAATTGTTTGTAAAAACAATTGCTCAAAAATTATATAAAACTAAAACAAGAAAATTATCGTAGACAAAAAGACAAATTACAAGAAATCTGATAAAAATATTTGTGGAAAATCAAGAAGGTAATCTTTATGGTTTAGAAATAAAATTCCAGGAAAATTAAGATTAAAAACGCAAAAAATGATGAAAAATTACCCAAAAATAAAAGATGCAATGCTGAAATTTAAATGTCAAGAAGTAAATTTACTGAAAAATTCACACTAAAAGAAAAACTAAATCATCGTAAATTGAAAAATAAATTTCAAGAAATGTGGAATAAATATTTGAAGAAAAATAAAAGAAAAAAGGGCAGATTATTTAAATTCATGTTAAATGTTATTATGTATATTTACTAGTAGTAGTGTCAGGCTATCGACCACGTGGTCCTTCCGCCATGTGTTATTTGTGTATTTGTGTGTTTGTGTGTGTGTAAATGAGCTTGTTACTTTAAATGATCGCCCCCGTCACTTCAAAGTACCATTAATTGTATCCCAATGGATATCCCAATGGTGACCCGAACTAACGTTGCTGCACTCTCGCTAACGCTAGTTCGGCCGCAACCGAATGCGTCACCACCGGCGTATTATGTATATTTATTTTGTCCAAATAAAGATTATTGTATATAAAAGAAAAATTAAATATTTACAGTTTAGAAAATAAATTGGAGGTAAATTTGGATAAAATAAGCAAAACATTTAATGTGTAATAAAAGTTACAAGAATTATGAGAGAAATTTAGAAGACAAATTTTAAGAAATTTGACAGAAAAATATCTGAAGAATTCTAGACAAAGTAAGTTTATGCAAACAAAATTCATTTAATAGAAGGTTTATGTTCAAATACAAATTGCTTGAAAATTCTAGAATCTAGAATCCTAGAAGAAAAAAATCTCTGCAAAATCTTTTCAAAAAAATATTTAAAAAATAATAGAAAATATTAGAATATAAATTCAAAGAAAAATCTGATAAAATAGAGCAACGAGTGATAACAAAATCTCTTCAAATAATAGATGAATAGATGAAAGAGAAATTGCTCAAAAATTCTAAAAGAAGTAAATGAAAATCATCATATATTAAAAGACAAATTACAAGAAATCAGGAAAGAATATTTGTAGAAAAATTCAAGAAAAAATAAATCTTTACGGTTTAGAAGATAAATTCTAGAAAAAAATATATGAAAAAAGCAATTTATGTAATCAATTATCAAGAAATATTAATACAAACCTTTACAGTTTGAAAAGACAAATTCCAAGAAATTTCAAAGAAACATTTCTATAAAAATTTACTTCCAGGAAAATTTCCACACTATAAAGCAAGACAACTTTCGAAATTTTCAAAAATTGAAAGAAAAATTGATCAAAAATTTTATAAAAACCATTCTTGAAAATCCTAGAAACTTACAAGAAAAATATTCTTGCAGTTTGGAAAACAAATTCCAAAAATTATCAAAATAACAGAGTAATAAAAGATAATAAATCAAATAAATAATAAACGAAAAGTCAACAAATAAATACAGGCATACAAACAAAAAGAAAGTAAAAAAATACAAACTAGAAATACAACATGAAGAATGAATAGAAAAAAAAAGTGGTAAAAATAGCATACATACGAATGGCAAAATCTGAATAAGAATAACCAAGCATGAAAGACAATAAAAATAAAAATCAGATAAAAAGAAATACATACAACAATTATAACAACATATAAATAACAATAAAATAAAAGTCAGACAAAAGTGAAATAAATTATATAAAAGATGAAAAGAAAGGAAAAATATTAAAGATAAAGAAATAAAATAGAGGAAAAAGAGAAGTAAGAAAACTAAAATATGTATGTTAACATAAGACAAGCCAATAACGTACGTTAGACAGACATAAAAGTATATTTGAAAAACAGATATAAAAGGTAGATTAAAGAGAAATAAAAGACATAACAAAAAAGATAAAATAGGCAAATATACAAATCAAATGAAAACCGAAAAGATATGTAAATATATATATAAAAAAGAGAAGACGAAAGAGGAAAACAAAAGAAAACAAAAGATGAAAGATAAAAATACAAAAAAATATACAAAAGACGCAAAACATCAAAAATATGAGATAGAGAAAAATAAAAAGAAATCCAAAAAGGCAATAAAGGATAGGAGGTAACATAAGACTGACAGAAAAGATATCAAGATAGATAATATATAAATGACAGACATTATAACAAAATTAATAATTTAAGAATTACAACTCAACGTATTCAAGAATGTTGACGAACTATATAATTATAATCGCAAAACAATTAAAATTTAAAAGAGATATTAATTCCAAAATAGAAAAACAATTAGAAATAACTATATTTCTACATTTCCAAAGCCAGGAAACAATTAAATGTATTAAATATATATTTCTACTTTAATCTCTAAAAGCTTGAAATTGACAAGTTTAGAAACTGTAAAGTTATAAATAACTTAGACGAATTGAATTCCAAAACTAGAAAATGTCTAGAAAAATCTGAATGAACATTTCGCAAAATATTTATGGTTATAACAATGTAATGTTAAGAAAGGTTCCTCTGTGTTCTAAATCCAATAATGCAAGAGTCCAAAATTGTTTTCATGCTTCATTAATATTAACAATTGTTACTGCATATATAAAAAGAAGATAAAAGAGTTATGTGGAACTGAAAAAATTGACATACAAGTTCACCTTTAAAGTCAGAAATTTCCTGTATGAATTTATTACTGGATAAAGGCGAGGACCAACAAGGTTTAATTCAAAATTAATACTATTAATATTAGAACAAATTAATTTTAAAATAATACATCACATTTTCAAATTATGGGCTAAATAAGTTTACAATCACTAATTAGGTTCTTAGGCTCTTATTTTTTTTTTATTTACTTATATGCTGTTCTTTTGTCTCTTTTTTTGGGAGAAAATTTTTGGCTGTTTATCAGCAGGGCATTGAATATATATTGTCTCTCTATAATGTCCTCGACCTTAATGTTCTCTATGATTTTTTCAGCTTCCTATCTTTTTGTCAGTGGTAGTCTTTACGATATCTGGTACTTTTTTGTAGCCGGGAGGTGGAAAATCTTTTATAGACGGAGTGTGGGACGCCTCCGAACAGGTATACCCACGATGTGTGTGTGTTGTGTGATGTGATGTGATGTGTGTTTGTGATTTGTGTGTGTGATGTGTGTATGTGGGTGTGTGTGTGTGTGTATGTGTAACGTTTTTTTTTTTTTTTTGCTGGGAGGTGGAAAATCTTTTATAGACGTAGTGTGGGACTCCCCAGAACAGGTGTACCCATTAAAAATAACCTCATCAAAACGCGGACAGTGGAATAGCACGTGCTCCGCGTCTTCCGGCATAGGGTAGCATGCGGGACATGCTTCGTCGTCGTCCAGTCTGAATCGGAGTTGGTAGGCCCGAAAGCACCCATGCCCCGTCAGGAATTGGGTGAGGTAATGGTCAACATCGCCTTGTTGCCTCGTTGTTCATGCTGCCACGTCCGGGATAAGCCGGTGCGTTCACCGGCCTCTAGGAGATACATTCCATAGTCGCTGCCATCGCTCCGTCATCGCCGTCCTAGTGTCGCCGTCGATAATGCGTCGATCCGTAGCCGGGTCTTCGCGCCTACGCCGATAGACCTCTGCACGTTCCTCTGCCAGAAGGTGGATTGGCATCATGCTGGCAATTACACACACGGCGTCGTACGACACCGTGCGGAATGCTCGGCTCACCAGTAGTGCACCCCTGCGATAAACAGAAGATATTTTCCGCATGTAGTGTGGAGTTACCACGGTTGCCGACCAAATCGGGGCTGCGTGTAGCAAAACCGAGGTGATAACAGTTGAGAGCAGCATCCGATGCGCTTGTCTTGGACCGCCAGTGTTAGGCACGATCCCTAACAGAGCGTTGCTGACTGCGCCCGCCTTCGCGCCCGCGATCCGCAGGTACTCATCGAACCGGAGCCTCGCGTCGACTTGGACCCCCAAGTAGCACACTGATGGTTGCGAGAGGATCTCGCATCCCCCAACTCTCAAGGTAATGGTCTCCCTGGCTTTCCTGCTGGTCACAAGGACTGTCTCCGTCTTCTGATCGGCCAGCTGTAAGCCGTTCATGGTGAGCCATCGACGGATCATGCCGACAGCCTCTTCTGCCATCTGGACGACCTCCTCCAGGTGCTTCGCAACTACGATCACCGCGACGTCGTCTGCGAAACCGACAGTCGTGGTTCCCGTGGGTAGTGGCAGCCTGAGTACGCCATCGTACATAATGTTCCACAGCATCGGGCCAAGCACTGAGCCTTGAGGAACGACGCCTGTGATGTTGCAGGTTTTGGGTTCTGCGTCCGTGTTGTACACCAGGGTTCGCTCGCTAAAGTAGTTTACGATTATCCGCCTGATGTACTTTGGAACCGCCATTTCCCTCAGCGCGTCTAGGATACGGTCCCAGTTGACCAAGTTGAAAGCGTTCCTCACGTCCAGTGTGACAACGGCGCAGTACTGCTTGGCCCCACGCTTCCACTGCTTTCCAGCTATGGCCTTGCGCGCGATATCAATGACAGCGTCTATGGCATCGATAGTGGACCTCGCCTTCCGAAACCCGTACTGATTAGGCGACAGGCCTTGTGCGCCTTCGGTGAACTCCTCCAGTCGGTTGCCGATGATTCGCTCCAATATCTTGCCCGCTGTGTCCAACAGGCAAATCGGGCGATACGATGAAGGCTCGTCCGGGGGCTTCTTTCCTTTTGGGAGGAGAACCAGTTTTTGCTTTTTCCACTGGGTGGGGAAGACTCCTTCGGCGAGGCAGGCATTGTAAGTCCTGAGAAAGAGTCTGGTCGGAACCTGATGGCAGTCTTGAGGGCGATGTTAGGGACGCAGTCCGGGCCTGGTGCCTTCGAGTCCCCAATCCTGCTGCAAGCCTTCAGCAGTTCAGCCTCGGTGATAATCGGTGCGTCATAGTGATGGTCAGGCGGCATTTCCTTGGCGTAGTTGTAGCCCAGCTGAGCTGGAAACAGGGTTGCCACAATCCGTTCCAGGAACATTGGGCAGGACGGTGAGGAGGTAAGTCGGCTTTTCAGTCGCGACATTACAGTCCTGTACGGCCTGCCCCACGGGTCCTCTTCGACCGCGTCGCATAGCTCACGCCAGGCACGTCGATTATTTTCTCTGATGGCTCTCTTTAGAGCTCCTCGCGCCTCTTGGTACTGTTGACGCAGGGAATCGAAGACTTCCCGCCCATGAGCGCGCTGTGCCAGCCGCCGGGAGCGATGACAAATCCTCCGAAGTTCGGCGATCTCTTCGGTCCACCAGTAGACCGGTGCGTGGCGATTCCTCCTGGAACTCCCTCGCATGGCAGCATCGCAGGCGTCAGTCACCATTTTCATCAATTGCTCGGACATTCGCTCAGCGGGTCCCGTGAGCTGGATGTCCTCTTCCATCAGTACCCGGAACGTTTCGCAATCAAAGGACCTGGCATTCCACTTCGCTGGTGCTGGAAACATCCTAGCTCTTCGTCCACTATCTGCGGCAATTTCGAAGACTATGGCCTGGTGGTCGCTGTGGGTATAATGTCCGCTTACCTGCCACCACGTTACTCTAGGAGAGAGGCTTTCACTAGTGAAGGTCACGTCTATGATGGATGAATTGCCGTTTCGGGTGAACGTCGGAGTTGCTCCGGTGTTAAGATGGACTATGTTCAGAGATGCTGCAAAGTCCAACAGAGCCTCACCCCTTCTATTTGTTTTTCTGCTGCCCCATTCCACTGCCCACGCGTTGAAGTCACCTGCGATAATACCGATGTCTCGCGTCCTCAGCCAGGTCATTCAGTAAGTCTTCGAACTCGCTCTGAGTGGCACTCGGCGGGGCATAGACGCTATATACGTAAATGTCCCGCACTCGCACCCAGGTGAATCCGGCTCTTGGCGAACCCGGTTCTTCCTCGATAGAGGTATTGCATGCCCAGATGGCAGCGAGGCTTGTGGCGTCAGAAATCCAAGCCTGCGACCCCCGCACGTCCCTATACTGCTTCGATAGAATGGCCACGTTAATGTCCAGGTCGCGCACGGCTTGCGTTAGCAAGTCCTGTGCTGCCTCGCAGTGGTTGAGATTAAGCTGGAGAAACTTCATCTCTTACCCTCCGCTGCTCTCACCGCTGATTGATACGCCGGGCACCCGAAGCTCCCCGTCGGGTGGTCCCTCTTGCCCTCGCAGAGTACGCACCGGGCCTCCGCGCTATTACATGCATCACGCACGTGGCCTGGCTCGCTGCATCGGAGACAGCACTTGGACATGTCCGTCCCTTTGCAGTCGCGAGCCAGGTGCCCAAAGGCCCAGCACCGGTAGCACTTTCTGACGTCGACTGTTCCCCTGACGCGGCAGTTAGCCCAGCCAATTCACACGCGGCTGTTCTCCACTGCCCTCCTTGCTAGGTCTGTAGGTAATCGAACCACCGCAGTCTGCGTGTTTCCGTACGCCTTCCGAATGTACTTGACTGCTGTTGCTCCCACGTCTACTCCCAACTCCTTGCCGAGGGCTTCGCAGACTTCCGCCGCCGTTGTCAGCTCGTCTAGGTCACAAATCTCAAGCGTCGACTCGTCAGTCCGGGTCTCCACACTCGCTAGCTCGCCAAGCGCCGGACACGTCGGAGACTGCCGCGGACTTTCCCAGGATAATGTATGTGTAATGTGCGCGCGCGTGTGTGTGTGTGTGTGTGTGTGTGTAGTGTACGGCTCGAGTACGTGGGGTCGCTACTGCGGGTACGATAGCTGATACTAAAAATCAGATAATTATGCTTAACTACACATTGATAATACGTAGAATAGGTTGACTGGATTTACCATTTTTAGATGTTTAATCTAAAAAGCGAGTACAGGCAAGTAGAAGTAGCTTACGAAGACCGAAAAAAAACAAAAATTACAGTTGCAATAAGATTTTAGTAATTAAAAACATGCCATTTGCTTCGTGCTAGACTAATAGCAAAAATACTAAAATGGCTTTCCTAATAAACCTGTCTACTTTGTTATGAAAAATTTTCTCAAGGACTAATGACAATAATTACTAAAAATATTATCCTGGAATATATGTCTGATTTATGATGGGAAAATCGAAAACCACATAAAAATAATCATTAAAAAGATTTCAGATTGGAACCCAGAATTTGAATCTTAATACTACTAAATGTGCGACCGTACCGGCTTTAAGGTCAAGATCACCAAATAACAAATCGTGTTGAATGCCGATGCAAAAATATAGAATACATTTATAAACAGCCAACACACAGATGCCAAAGATTAGAAACCTATAAGAATACATACGACTTTATTTATGTGCAGTTTTTTTTAATCAAGGAATAATAAATACCCGTCTAAAGGAAGACAATAACCTAATCAAAGATGCAGAAAAAAAATTATCATCAAGTTAATTTTTTAGTACAGTATGTAGTATGTACAAAACCTAACACTGATAACCACGTGGCAGTGACACTCCTAGAATCGAAGAGCATTTCTAAAAGGACTTAGTATGTAATCAGAAATCTAAAATTAGTAACACCATCTGGTTTATTTATAAAGCTCATAAATGGGAAATACAGCGACAACATACCAAGACACACTGACAGACTAAAATATTTGTGAATGCCAAAAAATATGTTTCAATCGCAAAATGCTTACCCTCAAAGAATCTGCTGACAAGTGATGCGCAATCAAATCTACAGGACAATTAAAGAACCTAATAGTAATACTCAAATATGTTTTATGGGAGGTATGGATACTCACAATTTAGAATAACAATATTAAGACAAAGGTTTCTTGATATGAGCCACGAAATATATATATTTTACATCATCTTCTGAAAATTTTGAAGCTGCTAGGTATACTAAAGAATAAAAACATTTATACCAGAATGGGATCCACTTTCTCTTTGAAGGCGGGGGACATATTGGTGGCGATCGGGGACAGGGTTTAGGGCTGGGAGCAGAAATCTCTACAGGAGGGTAACAGCAACCATCATTTACTTTCTTCTGGTAGAACATTTGATAATCAGTTATGTATTTCAGTGATGGTGGACGGGTGGATAATAAGTTGCTTTCAAGACATATCGCACGGAAAATTTTGATACAATCAACTCTGATGTTTAACATCTATAGTGAAAACATCTCTTTGTTGAAGAAAAAGCTAATTACAATAATTCTTGCACCATTGTGTGAGCTAGATTTAATTGAAATCATAAACATTACTTAATAAAAATATGCATATTTATTAATCTATAGAGGTAGGAGTCAATATGATACCTAGATACCTGTAGAAATATTTTCTAACATCCGATAAAAGCTAAACTTAAAGAAAAGGAAATAGTTTACCAGTAGTCCCCAAAAATTGTGTCAATAATTTACCAAGAGAGATTAATGAGATCCATGTTAAAATCAATAGTAATAACCGGTGGAAAATTTCTATAAACTTTTATATAGATAACATTTTAAAGTAAATATTTGTTAAAGAGCTTCTGGAGTTCAAGCATCCAGAAAGTGCGACTTGTCCTACTGAGAAATGATTAGTCAAAATTCTGAGAAATCGAAGTGGTTTATATCAGGTACCATGCTCAAAAAACAGTAAACAGTAAATAGTAAAATCTAATAAAACTGTATAATTCAGTAATTAGAATATAGAGAAGATCCTTAAGGAATAGGAAAGTCATCCAACCTTAAAACTACCAATAAAATGAAAAGAGTAATAAAAAAAATAGACAAATGTTAATTCAATTCGATTAATTAACTTATCACTTAACCCGTGGTGAAACATTTTTATGTTAATAAAAGGATTAATTAAGCACTTGGTTATGTTTCACTATTTTTATTTTAATTCAATAGTTATTCTCGAAGGAGAACAGTATATCAATAATGTGAACATTTCCATTGCAACGGAAAAGAAAGATACCACCCTAAAATTTGAAACCCAAATCCGAAACCTTTAAAAAAATATCACGGTGCTGTGAAAATTGAATTGAAAATCGTAAATCAAAATCCCTTACCTCCTAGGCTCTATGGTCTTATTAAAACCCATAAACCTAATTCGTCTGTACGACCTCTAGTAGAAATTTAGCATTTAAACTCAATAAACTCTTCAAGAAATAAACTAAATTTGCCTGAAAACTTGCAGTAAAAAATTCATTTCGCTTTATCCGAACAACTCAAATCCACAACAACCCCAAAAAATTCAAATCTTGTATCATTTCACGTAAGTAGTATGTTCTCCAATATACCAATTATTTGTAGTTAAAACATAGTTAATTTTTTAATTCAGTGTACGACTATAAAATCTTACCCTTGCCTTAGGTAACAGAAATATTATTATAAACATTTAAATCACTTTTCCTAGTCTTAGTTAAAATCACATTCTTGATTTCTTCTATAAATTATTTATACAATTATATTATACATAAAATTATATAACTAGTTACACTAGATATTTAGAATAATAAAAAATATATTTTGGTATATGTAAAACGATTCAAAACCATCTTATGCAATAGTGTAATATAATAGATTCGATTATCTAGCGCCCAACCTACGTAAAAGAACCAGACAATCGAAACGTCTTATGTGGGAAGAATGCGAGACCGTTTTGTATAAAATTACCGCCAATGTCTCTCTCATTGCATAACAGACATCAAACAAGTGATCTTATAAAATTCGAAACGATTTCTCTTTTTGTAATTGCTTCACTTGCACTCTCCCTATAAAAAAAACAAGGGTAATAAAGATTTAATATACTTTTATTAAGGGAATGTGTAAAAACGTGCAAAAATCAATTGTGGAACAAGTAAATCCAATTAATTTACCTTATCGTTAAATTATGTTTCATCTAGTGAGAAATGAGCAAAGCGTTTTAAACTACATGAGTTTATCTAAAATAAGAAAAAAAAAACTTACAAGAATTATATATATACATACATCTTTATTTGGACAAACATACTACATACAATAATAACAATTAATATGAAACAGATATATGTTGTTAGTCCGTCTGGGCTATAGACCTGCGGTCTTTCTGCCCTTACAAGAATTATTTATGCATAAAATTAGAATTCATTGGTGGACTCAATCTTTCGTTAAGAAAATTGGTCATTACGCTCGATTAAATCGCAAAAGATCTCCCAAATAATTGCATTATCTCAAACCCAAATCCACGCAATTACTTCTAATACGCCTATATTAGGAACCATTCGCATTTTCTTATTCAAGTGGTTATAATCAATTGAAGACGCCCTCTACTGTATAAATGAAACACATTGCTAAGACAAAAACTTAACTGTTACTAAAAAAAAGTTGTTCGTGTCTATAGATATAGATTTTATTTGCACCATTGATAAAATAAACTTATTATAAGTACACATGTATAATTTATTTGTACGTTTGTATATATTCATTTACTTTTACAAACAAGTTTTAAAAAATATGTAATAAAATACCCTTTTACTTTTAGTGCACCTATTTTAATTGAAAACATAAAAAAAGACAGTAACTCTTGCGGCAAAGCCGAGACCAGGCTGGAATTTTCATTCCCCTTATTAAAATACCCGCAAAATTCCCTCAGAAGATGCACTGGCTGTTCATAAAACTTTGTCGGCGGTAATGTCACATATTCCTCGAAAAAGTTTCCGCCATCCGTTTATTTTCCATTCCACGCTGCTACTAAAATTTCAGTGCATACATGACGTAAATTATTTGATTCATACGTTCGATTAAAATTTTACACCTGCACGTTTATACTTACATTCGTATAGGATTAAATGACAGCACGTCAAAAATGGATGACGCCGGCATTAAAATATAATATTTCCATTTCACCTTTATTGATAATGGAATTGAATGCGAAAGGGCCGGCCGCCCACGCACGCGAATAAAGCGTATTCAAATTCATTTTTGTTTCGGAGATTGATTTTCACGCTCTTAATTTAAAACTAGGCAACTAATTTCGAAAGCGGTGTTCGAATATTCGTCACTAAGCCCCGAGGAAATTAATGAAAATGATTTTTTGCAAATATTTGAAGGATTTAAGCATTTAGTTTTCAAATTTTACTATTTAAATTACGTTGTGTTGTGCTGCTATTTTGGGGTTTGATTTTATTATGGAATTATAGATGTTGTGTAAGTTTTTAGTAATTTAAATTTGATAATGCTTGTTTTAATATTTGTATCCAACTCCTCAAAATTATTAGAATATTTAAAATTACGCTGCGTTCAGATAGATACATAGATAGATATAGTCAAAATAAAAATTAGAAGTCACAAAACGTATATAAAATAGAAGCAGAACTAATAAAATTATAAAATGTATTTGTAAAAGGTCAATATATAAAAATATCAACAATTAAAATCAAATTTCAGATATTACTCAAACGAGTAGAATGCCTGCTCTATCAAGAAGTCTTTTATTAGTTTTTTAAAAGAGTTGAATTCGAGATTTCGGATTTTTGCGGTAAAGCATTAAAAAACTTAATTGAAAAATATCTGGAACCTGTCTGTGATTTTACTAGCCTGATTTCGATCGATGTAAATATAAATATGATCAATAAAATCAACAGGTATATAAAATAATGTATAAATAAAAATAGAATAAATAAAATCGGTGTATCAGATATAATTCTTGAACAAGAGAATTAGATATATTGTTAAATTTGTCCAAAATACACTCGTTAATGCTATAATAAGCTTTATTTACTAAATACTTTTTTATGATACGCAAAAATTTGGTAGAGATCTTATACTCGCTGATAGAATATTATAAAATTTTGGTCCATAATAATTGACCTTATTCTGTGATCGAGTTAGACGAAGATGATTTGTACAAATATGGTCATTAGACCTTATGTTATGTGTATGTGTTTATTTGTGTCCTTTGTACCTGTCACTGTGTTTATATACATGTAAGAGGCATTTCAGAATATACAGAGAAGGTAATTTTTGAATTTCTAACTCCACAAATGCCTTTCGACAAGAATTCCGTAAGGTCAATATAAGCTAACACTCTAATAGCATGTCTTTGCAGGCCAAATAAACGTGAAATTATACTTGAATGACCCCAAGCCAGAATTCCGTATGTCAAGTGAGACTCACATAAGAATTTATATATCTAAGTTGACGTAGGAGGTAGGTAGCACTGCATAACTTATTTGACACCATATCTTCGTGGGAGTTTAGTCTCATATCAAGATGTATACCAAGAAACTTAACACTTTGGTTAGGGATCACTTCCTTAAGTGAGAACATCATTGCAAACCAGTCAGACGCTAGCTGCACTGAGTTAATGTTAGTATCGTAGGCAATATCTTTAGAACTAGAACAATCCTTAATAGTGGTATCGTCAGCAAACAGTACCACAGATGAACTGGTCAATTGACATGGAAAGTCATTAACATATATCAAAAATAGAAGCGGCCCCAGAATTGACCCTTGAGGTACACCGCAAGTTAATTTAAGTTCTCGTGAACTAGTGTTATTTATATGGACCTGCTGACGACGATAACTTAAGAAAGAGGCTATCATACTGCAGCTATTTGGATGGAATTTGTAATAATATAATTTTTGTAACAATATTTGGTGGGAAATGCAATCGAAAGCTTTTCCTAAGTCCATAAAGGTGGCAGCAGATTGTGAGCTTTACTCAAATGCCTCATATATTTCATTGGTAAATGTGATTATAGCTTCCACTGTGGACTTACCTTTGCGGAAACCATATTGATTGTCATAAATAACATTATTTTTATCAAGAGATTCTACAATCTGACCAAAAAGTATTGACTCTAAGACCTTAGAGAATATGGGCCAAAGGGAGATCGGTCTGTAATTATTGATATCAGATTCACTTCCCTTTTTGTAAATAGATATCACCCAGGCCTTTTGTAAACATTCAGGAAAATGTTTAGATATTATGCACAAATTGATTAATTTATTTAGTGAGTAATAACCACATTCAATATGTAAGTAAGTAAGTAAGTAAGTAGTTTATTCTTGCCAGACCCAGAAGGTTTACAAACGTCATACAAAAAAATATCCACCAAGGGCGCCTAACAGTAATTTACAAATTTTGTATTTAATTATTTTAAAATATGAATTAAGCTATATATAAATTAAAATAATATTAATAAAATAGTGTTAGTAAAACATATTAAAATAGGTACATTAAAACAATGACATCACAAACGTAAATTGGTACATACAGATAAAAATGATATTAGTAATACAATTTAAAAGAATAAACTATAATAAATAATAATTAAAATAGTGTATATATAGATAGTTAAAATCATTAAATAATTGGAATCAGTGTAAAATTAATAAAATAAATAAACAAGAATAAATAAACTTATACATCACTATTGACTATTACTTAAACAAATTAAAAGTAGAATTTAGTTATACATTAAAATCACAAAATTTATTAAAAAAACAATCATCTATGCTGAAAAATGCTTTATGTATTAAATACGATTTCAGTACGTATTTAAACTTTCTGAGGGGAAGAATTTTAACAGCCTGTGGTAGAGTGTTAAACAATTTGGGACCGTATAAATTAACACCATTCCTACATCTTAAAAGTCGTACGTTCTCAGGATAAAATAACTCACGATTTCTAGTGTCATAGTGGTGGATCTGGTCATGTGTTACATATAAATCAATCTTTTTACAAACATACAGTACACACTCTAAAATATACAGACTGGGTAAAGTTACAATTTTCAATGTTTTAAAATGTTCTTGGCATTGATCTCTATATCCTATACATGCCAGTATTCGAATAGCTCGGCGTTGCAATCTAAATATCTGGCACGCCATACTGGAATGACCCCATATCAGTATACAGTAACTAAGGTGCGATTGGAAAAGAGCATGGTAAGCAACAATAACAGCACATTGAGGTAAGGAATTATTTAAATGCCTGAGTAAAAATTTTGTGCGACTGAGTTTTTGGACCAATTCTTTTTCATGCTCTTTCCAGTTTAACTTAGTGTCCAGAGTAAGCCCGAGAAACTTGTGCGAACCATTTTCTTGATTATCAAAATTTAGAGAAAAAGTCAGGCTGACTGTTTTTTGTGTGTTCAAAGAAAGTTTGTTTGTGGTGAACCAATTTAAGACATCGTTCTTTACGCATTCCCTACGTTGCAATGCTGTTTGATAATCTACACACTGATTTATAGATGTTGTATCGTCTGCATACATAATAATTTTGCCATTTTCAATGTGGGTTGGTAAATCATTTACATATATTAAAAAGAGTAAGGGTCCTAGTATAGACCCTTGGGGCACACCACACGATATGGTTTCAAATTCAGACAGACGATTTTTAAATATTACTTGTTGGGATCTATTTTGGAGATAAGAATTTATCAAGCGACAACTTTGTGGGCTAAAATTATAAAAGTATAATTTTCGCAGGAGAACGTCATGCGGAACACAGTCGAAGGCCTTGCTGAGGTCAAAAAAAGATGTCGCTATATAATGGCCGCCTTCAAAACCGCTGATAATTTTCTCAACAAAACCACGAACTGCCTCCGCCGTAGAGCGTACCCTGCGAAAGCCAAATTGGTTATTGCTTAAAATAAGGTTGCCATCTAAAAAGACTAATATTAGATTAAATAACAATCTCTCATAAATTTTCGAGATTATTGATAGAAGGGATATAGGACGAAAGTTGTTCTTATCTGCTAATGAACCCTTTTTGTGCAAAAGAATGACTATTGCTACTTTAAGACATTCGGGAAATGCGTTATTTCGAATGCACGTATTAATTAATTTAGTTAGGGGTATTATAATTGTGTCTTTTATATAGTGAATAGATCTGCTTGTCATTCCATATATATCTCGGGTATTTGATGATTTCAAGGATATGATAACCTCCCTAACTTCAACCACACTTACTTCTCTAAAAGAAAAATAAGAAGCATATGATGTACCTGCGTTCATGAAACTCAATGGGTCAATATCTGATTTTGGTATATTAGACAAAATTAAATCAGATATTGTAGTAAAAAAATATTGAATTCATTTGGTTCTATATCACAGTCTATATTATCACAGTTCGTTTTATTAGTTGATTAATGATTAATGATTAATGACCACATTGCCTTTGGTTTATTTGATGATTGGTTAATATAGTTTGCAGTTGCGTTTTTTCTTGAATCGAGCAATGCACGTTTGTACTGTTTCTTGTATTTATTAAACACTAACTTAAGTTCAGGTGATCTTAAACTAGCTGCTTTCATAAATGAAAGGGTTTCGCGCATTTGCCTTAGTTCATTATTGTACCAGACTACATTGTTGTCATATGTACACGTATTTTTTAATGGAAAACATTTTAAGAAAGATTGCTCTAGGATTTCCATAAATGATTGGAAGACTAAATTCACGCATTGATATTTATTTATGAATTAAAAGTCAGTGTTTAGTAATAGATGATATAACTCAAATTTATCTTCTTCTGTAATGGGTCTTATCATGCGGGCAATAGTTGTTCTCTCTGTAATTTTCCTTCGCACCTTTACATGAATACCGATATGGTCAGAAAGGCAGAAATCTATTGGAGAAATATTTACTTCTAACACTTGCATGTTTGTAAAAACGTTGTCCAAACAGCTATTCATTCTTGTGTTGAATGTTACTAATCCCTGGAGTCCATACGATGTAAAAAGGCTAATTAATGTAGCTACACGAGGGTCTTCCGTGAAAAAGTGGATGTTAAAATCTCCCCCGAGAATAATGTGTTTGTAAAAATTAATATTATTCAGCATAGATCCTAAAACATTCATAAACATATTAAAATCACTACTTGGGGATCTATAGATATTAATGATAATAATATCATGCAGTAGGTATGATGCAGATATTTCGCAAATTTTCTCAATTGACAGATTGTTTATATTCTCCATTTCTCTAAACTGTGTACTATTTTTTATAAGCTGCATCACAACTCCATGCAGATATTCATATCTTGCGAAGTTGGATGCAAGTGCATAATTATTAATTTTAAAAGTAGATATTTCAAATGGTTATAACCAGTGTTCACATATACATATAACATTGAATAAGTACTTATATGCAGCCTCAAATTCATTTACTTTATTGCGAATACATTGTATATTTATAAAAAAAATACGTGTAAGTAGTCGCATTGCTGGGATTCGCTCTTTATGTTGGCTGTTGTGTTGCCGATCCGTTGGTAAAATTTCTTCCCTCCGCGATTTTCGGAAAATTAAATCTTCTTACCCTTACACGTTCAGGCCAAGTATCCGCTGACATTAACACGTCGAGGTGTTTAAAATCTGTTCCTAGTTTAAACGATTTATTTATACCTTTTGTTTCCAATTCACATATCTCCTTAATCGAAATGAGTGGGTGTCGTTCCTTGAGATAGTCAATAATCGTTTGCATATTCACGGTTTCCAGGCAATTTCCAACGTAAAGCCAAGCATATTTTGGAGGAGCCATGCTTACGCCACTCTTCGAGCCGACTATTGTGTTTTACATCGTCCTTTTTTTCTTTTTTGGTTCTACCGTAACCCATTTATTTTCGATTTTATTTTCGGGTTCCGCGCTGGTTTTCGTTGCGGGTTTTGTTGTTGTCGGTTTGCTGATCGCTGTGTCCGTGGCGTTATTTCCTCCCGAGGCAATTTGAATGTTATTATTATTGGCCGAGGCCGCTCGACGTCTTGGTGTTGATTTCTTCTGCATGGGATCGCAGTTGGTATTAATGCTGTTGCCAGCTTCGTTGTTGTTTACATTAATTGGAGGGAAAACTATAACCTCCCGGCGCAGTCTTTTATTTTCTTCTTCTAGCCAGCGTATTTTTTCCATCAGAAGAGAGTTATTTAACTTTAACTCACTTACCAAATCTTTTAAATTTACGTAGGCTTCCATTTCGAAGTTTAAGTTCTCTTCGGACTGATCTATCGCCATGTTAGTGATAAGGTTAGCACCACAGCATATTTTCACTTTACGCATACAACTTGTATGGTAAAGTTTTCCACAGGTTACGCACGGTGTTTCTGACTTTGCCACTGAACCACAAATACAGTACTTTTTATTATTTTCTGCACTTTTCGCGTTCGCTTTCGCACTTGCAAAGACCGTTTGCATCGGTCGCCATTGCACTGTATGCAAATATGGATTTGAGCAAAGATGTAGACATACCATAAATATCTTGGCTATTGGAATGTTTTAATTTCCAAACAATATCACGCACCGCAGATTCGTTTACCTCTCGAAATTCAAAATAGTGAACTCCCAGATTAATATTGAAGTTTGAAAGGACTGAAAGGAGCTGGGGGCACTCTTTTTATCTAACTATCCACAACATTGGTAAAATAATCATTAAACGTGTCAATAACATAAGTTTTATCACTTGAATTTGCCCTACTAGAATTAATTAGAGACCACAAAGCCTTCGGACTGTTTGATTTATTTGTATATTTAGCGTTAGCTTGTATTTTAGCAGTCCTTAACTCTGACTTAAATTTTCACCCATTGTACGTAATTGGTCATTATACCAATTTAAATTATGTTTACTACTCCGGTATATATATTTTTCTTTAAAGCATTTATCTAGATCGGTTTTTCCCAAAGTGGAGCTCACGCCCCACACGGGGGCAATTTGATTGTTAAGGGGAGCAATTCGCAAATGGACTCCTTCAAATCCGATTTTCCATCGAAATCGAATTGCGATGTGTAAAACCTTCAGCAGAAATGCGCATTGTTAACAAATCATAACAAATCAGTCACATTAAATTAATTTTAACGCATACTTTAGTAAAATGAGTGGCGCAAGCAAGAAATAATTCCTCAATATTCCGAGGAATATTTAAAATGCTTGACCAATGATTCAATGAAATGAGGTCGTCTTGAGGCGAATTTGAAGGCAAAACATAGTGCTCATATTAATTTGAATTACTTTCAAACAAAACAAAATATTTTGAAAAAAGAACAAAATAAAGTCTCTATTTGCTTTAACTTTTCTTGAGGCTAGTTATCAAATTTCTTTATTCATCACTAAATCTGGAAAAAAATCATACTATAGAAGAGAATTTAATAAAACGGTCAATTTCAGCATTTCTTAAAACGGTTCTTGAAACAGATATTAAAAAACAACTTGTTGAAAATTCTCATTGCAAATAAATGAATCAACTTTTAGAGACAGTAAGTCAGTTATTAATTGGCATTTTGCTGAAGAAATGCTGTTCTGTAAAAGAGTATAAAGTACCATTACTTACAAAGATATATAATAAGCTAAAAACTACTTGGATATCAATAATATACCAATGAAAAATATAACATCTTGTGCTACAGATGGTGCTCCTAATACGATAAGCAAGAAAAATGAAAAATGAATCCAGAAATTATTCTTATGCATTGTGTTATTCATAGGGAAAACTTGTTAACTAAAAACATCTCGCCTGTTCTAAAAGTACTATATTTAGTAATAAAGTGTATCAATGCTATTAAAGCTAATGTCAAATGTGAGCGTATCTTCAAGCTATTTTGTGTTGAACAAAATGCAGACCATATGAGATTTTTACTTCCCTCTCCAAAAGGAACTGCTTGAAAATATGTATGGAACGGTTTGATACTCTTAGTTTTTTTAACGACAAATCTTAAATGAACTATTTGTTAACACTCGATTATAGCAATCAAAGCATTGGTGAGTTATTTATCCTACATCTTTGCAAAACTAAATATATTAAATAAGCAACTTCAAGGAACAAATAAAACTTGTCGATGCAAGAGCAAAGATATTTGGTGTGATTACCCATATTGAGTTATGTCAGAAATATATTAACAACAAAAACTTGGAACAGTTTCATTGGCTCCAAACTTGTTATTGTCGATCATCTGAAAATTATATCGGCTGATTTAAATGAAAGATTTTCTGATTTACAACAAATTGATTGTCCAACATAGTTGATGTGGCTAATGTTAGTGGATTTGTCTGATATATCATATATACAGTATTAAGAAGAATTCACAGAAATACAAAATGATGAGTCAACTAAAACTTTATTTAATAAAAAGGAGTGATTGCATGGCTTTGTGAGGAAAGAGAAATCAAATTCCCAAATTCAACCAAATGTACAAGAAAACTATTGTTGCCGTTTCCGTTTCTTCATATTTAGCTGAATGTGGATTTAGTGCTGTAAAGGATTTACTGGTACAAAAGAAATCGCGTAGATATAACACAATAGGGAGACTTGAGACTGAAGGTAACTAAATTGGAACCTAACATAAAATCTCTAATAAATTATTAAAGTCCGCATGACTTATCAGACCATACGTCTTAAATAAGTCGCCCAATCTAATAGCCCAGTGATCATTCGTATTAAACTTAATATTAAGGTCTCCACCAAAGAATACATTTTTCTTTGAATCAATTAATTCTAGAATATGACCCATTGTAGCCATAAATTCGTTAAAATCGCCAGATGGTGAACGATAAATTGTAATGACAATTATAGAATTTGCGAGCAGTGATGCAGCTACTTCACAAGTTACTCCAAAATAGCTGACCATCCAAGTAAAGTCCTAGAAACTACTGTCTATATTGATGGGTATTTTTAGATAATGTCGACGTTAGGGTTGCTGATTTGGCATCGTTTATCACCGTTACTTGAAAACCATTAGGAAGCTCTTAGTTTAGAATTTTCCGCATGGCCTCGTCAATTGTTTTGCCAGCTTCGCTTATAGTGGTATCGTCCGCATTGAGGCACATTTCTGTGCCTATCATATATGCTGGTAAATCGTGAATGTACATTAAAAATAAAAGCGGACCTCGGATTGAGCCTTGCGGGACACCATATGTTACTGCTTTTGGCTATGATATTTTGTTGTTGTAAAACACACGTTGAGATATAGCAGCTATAAGGGTGTATGTGTAGCTTCCGAATGAGAAACTCATGTGACACGAAATCGAATACCTTCGACAAATCTAAAAATTTAGAGATACATGTGGTACCTTTTTCAAAACAATTTATTACATTTTTAGTAAAGTTCATAATAGCCGAAATAGTTGAGAGGCCCTGCCTGAAACCAAATTGCTTATCAGTAAATAATTTCTTAGAATTGAAGTAAGAAGCTAGTTATTTGGGTAATTTTTTTTTCAAAAACTTTAGAAAACACTGCTAAAATAGAAGTAGGCACACGCCGGTGGTGGCGCATTCAGTTGCGACCGAACTAGCGTTAGCGAGAGTGCAGCAACGTTAGTTCGGGTCAGCAGTTCGATGGGTGACCGGTACCATTCACCATTGGGATACAATTAATGGTGCTTTAAAGTGACGGGGGCGATCCTTTAAAGTAACAAGCTCATTTACACACACAAAATAACACAAATGACACATAGCGGAAGGACCCCGTGGTCGATAGCCTAACTCTACTATTACTACTAGAAATGGGCCTATAATTATCAATTGAATTTATATCACCCTTTTTATATATCGGTATACGTTCACCTTCTTTTAAAATATCGGAAAACTTTTTGCTTGTTATACACTTATTTATTAAACATGTTAAGGGGTCAAGTATTTGGTTTATTATTCCTTTTACCACGTCAACACTTAAGCCAAAGGCATCTCTAGTACACTGCGTCAAAGGCTATTGATTACTACAACAAACTCTGATTTTGATACTACACTAAATTTAAAATATTCACATTCATTTGTGACCTGCTGATAAGTTGTAGTTATGGGATAAATGGCTTAGGTAATTTGCTTACAAATGATTTAGCAATAGATTTAAAATCCAGACACTAAAATCATTGGCAGTTAAAATACTATTGTCTTCTTGTTTTATGTTGAAATCTCTTTGTATTTATTCTTAAAATATTGTATGTTAATTAATACACGTCTGCCATGCCAGTATAGATTACAAAAAATATGGACAATTGGTATAAGTAATGGTCTTCAGTTGTTCTAAAAGATCTATTCCATTTAATCTGCGACCTTTCATTGCGTTGATAGTCCCATCAAGAATAAAAACGTGATCATATATAATATAGATAATACTGTCTAATTTTTCAAGTGGTTTTCGAAATATAACGCGATTTTTACTGTCAAAAATATTGTACATTACATCAGCAAAACCGATAAGAAAAAAATCTTATTATTTTTTACATGAGTGAGAGTACTTTTTATGGAATACATTTTATAATATATTCTGCATTGGTTTTGGTAATTTTAAATTCGATAGCGCTTGTTTTTAAATGTTTTTACACTCTTTAAAATTTTCAGAAATGCTTAAAATTAAACCCAGTTCTAATGTTTTTTTTTTGCTAAAAAATTAAATTGATAGAACAAATTTGAAAATGATTGTTTTAGAAAATTTTAATTGAACTCTTTTTCTCTCTTCTTCCTTTACTGTCTTTGTGTCTCTGCTCTGTCGCTGTAGTCTCTAAACTTCCGTATCTGCTCTGCCTCTGCTTTATCTCTGTTCTGCATCTTCTCCACCTCTGCTCAGCCTCTATTGTCTCTAATCCTCTGCTTTTACTCTGCTATACTTCTATTCTACCTTTGTTCTGAGTCTGCTATTATCTACCTCTGTTCTATTATCTGTGCTATCTTTACTGCTCTGTCTCTGCTATCATCTGCATCTATTATAACTTTGCTCTGTCTCGATTCTGTCATTGATCTACTGTTACAAAATATATAATATAGCTTGTTACAAAATTTATTATAGATGTTAACTTCAAAGTTCATTAAAAATGTAAGGTAGAGTCATAATTTAAAAACTGCAGTGTTCAATTACATAAGCTTTATACATTAATAGGTACGCAGTAATTGAAAGAAAGTTGAATAGAGATTTTCATGTATATCTCTCAGGAACATAAACAACCAATTTCATACGAACAAGGCAATAAACCGATAATTTGTACACTAAATACTAAAAAACTTGGATACCGATAATATTAAATAAGAATGTAATTTTAGGCGTAACAAAATAGTAAAAATTAACCGGATAAAATACTAATAAAATAAATAGTATACATAAAATTAACGTAAATCAAAGATACGATAATTATAATGAAAATCACAGCACGACGAAAATCCAAAATTTACTCAACTTAAAATTTCTAAAATCATCTCTTATCTTTACGATGGAACTTTAATAATTTATAATAATACTTAATCTCATTAGTTACGAACAAAATTAACACAAAAAGACGATCATAAAATAAGGTACATAAAAAAGTGTGAGATTGTATCGTGGCTAAATAGATAATAAAAGAAATACATTGAAAGGTACTAATCGCTTAAAGGTGGTTCCTGTCGATGTGTTCAGTGTTGTGGTGAACACCGAACACAGTAAAACTCTTGAGAACAGAGGAAAATAATGCAGGCCTCTCTACAGTATGGTGATCGTAACGAACATTCGAAAGTCCAACTCAATATGGTTGTGGAATGTGATTCTAGTGTTTTAGCACCGATAAAGTATTAGCTGCGAATTAGCTCTATTGGGAAAAAAGAGATAAAACGGCTTAGAAAAATATTTTAGCAAAGACTAAATTGATTGACTCACTCCTGGTTAATAGCAAAATCTATTTTTCAGGCGATTTCTTTCCGAAAGGCAGCCAGTAGAAGAAATTCACTTCAAAACTACAAAACTCACTAAATCCAACACATCAAATTTCACTGTAGTAATTCTTTTTAAAAAAATACGAAAGGCTTCGAGAAAATTTCACTTTCCAAACAAGAATTACAATAACCTCTGGCGTACGCCTCGTGCGACAGACTACTGACGAAGAACGCCCAAAAAACTATTTTTTGCCTTCGCATACGAGCGCGAAAAACATTATTCTCACACAGAGTTATTACTATATGCAACTTATTGCACTTGTGAATAAAGATAACTAATCAGTTTTTAATTAATAATGCGAATAATTTATATCATTATTTTCAAACCTCTGATTTGTTTCTGCTCTAACTCTGCCTCGTCTCTGCTTAACTTTGGCTTCATGTCTGTTTCGCCTACATTCAATCTCTACTTTCCTCCGGCATTTGTTGTCTACTTCTCTGTCTTTACTCTATCTCTGCTGTCTCTACTCCTCTACCCCTGCTCTGACTTTGCATTGCCTGCTCAACATTTGCTCTGCCTCTGCTCCTTTATGCTCTATCTCTGTTCTACTTCTGCTTTAGTTTAACATTGCACAACGTTATATTTGTTTTTATTTTGATAGTAATGTGTAACTGTATAAATATAAATATAGACAATTTTTAATTCAGATGATAAATATTGTTTGCATAACGCAGATAGATGACACGTTTGCATATTTTTAATTGCATCATTATTTTAACGGCTTCAAACCTAGTGTGCCCAGTGTGTATGTTTTGGTAAATTTAAATTCTACAGCGCCTGTTGTTATAAAAATAATTTAAGTTCTTCTAATAATATCCAATAATATCATATTTATTCAAATATAAATTACACATTACAAATATGTACATAAAAAATCTGTATACGTACTGCAAGCCATTAAATATAAGAATCTCGTCAAATAACAAAATTACTCTATCATATTGTTTCCAAGTTAACACTACTTGATAGAAATGCATCGATAGTGTAGGGTTCACATTTCCGTAGCATTTCATACATATATTTGTTATATTGTAGAAATTTGGTTTCCTTTTATATAAATTCCACTCCACCTTTTAATATTGGTTTGATAATAGCAACTTTCAGTTAAGCATAGAGGCTTACAAATGCTATCGATACATTACTTTAGGATGAATATTGAAATTTAACCGATTCCAGAACTTTTTTATTTGACATATTAAAGTTATTAATTTCTGACAGGTAATTGGACTTAAGACAAGTGAGTACATATCCATGTCCACGCTTGTATTGTGATGGGCTGTAGGTTGCGCAGATTTGAGTAAATTTGGTGCCGCATTTATAATGTAGTGGTTTAATTTATTTACTTCTGATTCGAGGTTATAACTTTCGAAGTTAGTACTTCCTTTTTTTTACCAATTAATCCTTTTATACACTTGGAAAATAAAAAACACTACACTTTCTTCACAAATTTGATTTTATTTTGCTAGTGTACATTTCGAGTACTATGTACTCATTATCAATAGCTTATAACTCAAGTCTAGCATCTAGCAAAATAAAATCAATAGCTTATAACTGGAGTTCGTTTTTACATGCCACTGTTTCAGGTGATAATATTATATTTTGACTCCGTTTAGAAGTTTTTTCACAATGCAAGGGAGATATGTCATTAATACTTTTTAGTAACATTCTTAAGAACTCATTAAATTATCATTAATTATTTTTAGTTTAGTCATTTTCCAAAGGTTCTAAAGCTACAATACTTTAAATTTGCCTTCAATTGTAGCAATTTGAGCAAAATGGTCTGAGAAACCAGTGTTTATCACATGCAGTTTTTTGTGAAATCATAATTTGTAATGATAAATGATCAGACATGTTTAAAATTATGCTACATTTACGAAATTACAATTTATACTAGATTTCATAGATCTAGCTTGTAATTATTGTGGAGTTATGGAAAATCAGAAATGGAGAGCATCTTCATCTCTCAACCAAGACTTTTCCCGCATCCTTGAGTGGTAAGAACGTTTGCAAAATTGTTGAGGCCCAGCTCACTCTTTATGCGACGAAGTTATCGCCCATAAAGTCGTTTCAAGCAGTTACAATAGGCAAGACCAGCGATGAAGGAACTCTGCAGACCCTGCCTAAGAAGAAGATGAACCGCGTCGACACTTTCAGCCTTCATCGTCGGGCGACCCGAGAAATCTCAGCGCATCCACCATTCTAAACCTACCTATACTTTGTACATTAGTTAAATATTCTGTTTTAAAATTCACCATGAGAGAAGTTAAGACAACTATGAGAAATACAAAGTATTGAACAAATCTGCAAAATTACAATCACAAGATGTCATAAAGCACAGGAGTGCCAGGCCCAGTACCAGCTGAAAAAACTCATCTAGGCCATCGTCTTAGCTAAAAAAACAAGCTAACAGAATTAATTCCAGGTGATATCACCTTCAATGGATTAAAAAAATGCAACAAGTTGGAAAAAGACTACTCAGATGATCAAAGAAGAATTTGTACCAGACATACCTGCTTTCAGGATCTTCTCAATAATTTTCAGGACAGCCCAAGAACCACCGAAAACGACACAATTCTTCATAGCGATGAAAAGAGAGTTATTCGCCCTCTTAAAAAATAAACTTCAAGAAAACACTGATGTCGCAATTGCCGTAACTACGGACACGCCGAAAATGCTACCCGTGCTAGAAGCTGCGAAACTTCAATAGATAACTACAAGACGATGTACCCCGCCGCCATTGCGATTTGCTCCACCGAAATACGTGAGACGTGTCCTGAGAATATCCATTGGAAATACGGTAGGAACCACCTACATAGTCACAAGAGTTTGGTCATGTCCAGCTAACTCAGATCTTTTCGAAGAGTTGAGAAAACAAGGCTACACGTTTCTAGAAACACATTCAGTCGTTTGAGACTTAATCCATATGTTAATTTGAGGCACCACGTGTATCAGGATAATTATTATAATAGTACTTACATTGCGAAAACATTGCTGGAACGTAAAATCAGATATTGTGGTACAATTCGACAAAACAGAGGCTTGCCACAATGTCTAAAAGATGAAGTACGTGGTTTAAAAAGGTAATATAGCTTTCCAAAGAAATAGTGACATCCTACTTTTAATATGGAAGGACAAAAGAGAAATAAGAATGGTATCAACTATTTACAATAGTTCGTATTGCACAACATAGAAGAAATCTAGAGATGCTGGAGAAAAATAAAAAAGCCAGTATGTGTCCATCAATATAACATGAATATGAAGAGCGTCGACCTCGCCTACCAGTATATTTCCTCTTCTCAGAAAAACAGTAAAGTGGACGAAGACATTAGTACTTTATTTGATTAACTGTGGTCTTTTCAATTCATTTCGAGGTTACCAAATACTGAATCCTTAAAGTAATATAAAATATAAATATTTTCTTCTCGATGTGGCAAGAAATTGGCTTAGTCCTGAAAAACAACAAGAGTCGATGGATTTAGAAACAGATGTACCAGGCTCTTCAAATGTTGCTCAAAGAACTCAACGTAAAGCTCACCCGCAAAACTTGTCAGGCAGTATACGACAACAAGATTAATTAACTCCTTCAGAGTACGAGTGGAATATCATCTAGGAGGAACTCTGCCCAATTCTTGTGCAGTCTAAATTATGTGTACATATTATTTATACTGCTTTTGTTGACACTGAATTAAAAACACAAATAAATAAATAAACACATCCCAATACAACCTCGTCCTTCGAAAAATAAGAATTTCAGACAAGACGTTGTGTGCAAAACCAACGAAAAAAGAGGTTTGCCTCGCTATGTTTGCAAGCTTTGTAGTCATGATCACTAATTGTCATAATTTACTAAATATCATTCTTTGAAAAATGTTTAGTTTGTACAAATGTTTTTTTAATATGTTTACTATGCAAACATATTAAAAAAACATTCGTTTTTAAATTTGTTATAAATGATACTAGTTGCGCTACATTCTTGATGGAACCAGATATGTAAATTTGGTGAAGTAAGACACTTGTTATGTTCCATAGGCGTTGACTTCATTGAGGTCTAAGGGCTCATCTTAAACCTCAAAAAATGATTATTTTGGGACGAAAAAAGATAGAGAGCGTTTTCTAGAAGGATATGATCGAGCCAGAATCGCCCAAGTAAGGAGAAAAAGATCCCGAAATATCAACGGCATCAGAACGAGTGATATTGACCTATTGTGACCCCGCTTCCAAAGTCACCCCGATGCCGGAAGTACTGATCACCAATCCAGCAATTTGCTTACATGGTGCATCATGCCATTAAGCAGATAAATCTCGTCTTCGATCAACCCTTTGCCTCCTTTAATATTTAAAAAATCATCCTCAGAAATGAAGATGAAGCCTAAAACCTACGACGTCCATAAAAAGTTGCCCTTAATTAAATTTTACTCGAATATCAGCACTTCTTTCGCTTATCTCCATGAAGGACAGAGGAACTAAAAGCACAAGTTGAGAGATCAAATCCACGAAGAGTGCGAAAGCGCATGGTCAGCTTTGGTATATGGTAATGGTATAACCAAGCCAGATACCTATCCGCTCCCATGGATCGAAGATATTCTTTACTCTCCACCTCAGACCTTCAATCTGATTTTCCTCATAGAAGCGTTAATGAGAAGAACTGAAATAAAACCGCCTTCGTCACCTCCTTCAAATTATACCGCTTCAATGAATGCCTTTCGGACTCCCGAATGCATCCACATCATTCCAGAGAATAATAAACCGAGTGAAGACCAGATTCGAGTCAACCACTTCCAGGGCCTGAAAAGGCTATTCCGAAACCTAAAAAGTTCTAGCTCATAATTATTCATAACACGTGTAGATAGATTTTGTTGCACGAATGTCAAATTTCTTGGCTACATTATCGGTTCAGATGGACTGCAGCCCAATCCAGGAAAAGTCACAGCGATAGCCCAACGCTCAGCTCCGAAAATCATTAAACTAGTACTTGAACAAGCCAGTAGCTGAAACTGAGGACCAATTGTACTAATGAGTGACGCTAGCCCATACGCTCTTGGCAAAGCTTTTATTCAGAGGGAAGAGCCCAATGAAACACCCATCGAATACACCAGACGCCTCCTAAACCGAGCAGAAATTAACTACAACACCACAGAAAAAAAGCCTTGGCCATAACAAGGGCAAACCAGAATATTTGTGGTTACATCGAGGACAGCCCTATTCTCACCATCAGAGACCACCAACTACTTAAATGGCTAATGTTGTTGAAGTTGAAGTTGGGCAATTCAACAGCACTATAACATTACCATTGAATACATGCCTGGAAAAACCGAAGGAACTCATTCACCAAGAGGATAGGAAACAATCGTGGAAACGTTGATAACCCTGAAGAAGTTATTCAATGGACAAGAAAAGGCTAGATCCTCTACCAAGGAATTCTCTACAGACATCCGCCCGTTCATGACACTCATGAACCACAACTCATCCCCAAAAAACAGCGTAAAGAAGTCATAAGTAAATTCCATTATAATCCTACAGCTGGACACTGTGGAAATGGAACGGATGTTGAAAAAGTCTTTCGCACTCATTACTGCCCAGGAATAAGAAAAGATATTAGCGACTACGTCAAATACTGGCAAGAGTGTCAAAAGTGCAAAGCAGCAAATTACAAGCCATTGGATAACTATAAACCTACTTAATGTATAGAAGATTTAAAGTAATCACGATGGACCTTTTTGGATCCCAGAAGGCCCAAATAAAGAGACATGGATTCTCATCCTAAAAGATGGATCGAGCTCTACTCACTAATGAAGCTCCAGGAGCAGAGAGCGGTTTTTTTAGAATAGGTTTATTTATTGAAAAAAAGAAAATACAAATATATATGTAATGGTTTTTTTGCTCCTTCTTGTTTTCTCCCCCCGTCTTCACCTTGGGATTTGCGGGCGTTGTTCCCATACCAGGCTAATGGTATTGTGTTTTCTTCTATTCGTTTTTTCTGTTAATTAGATTTTGTTGTTTAATATTAGGTTTTTAATTTTTAATTTAAAGGTAGTGTATTTTAAAGTTTTTAAGTGGTTTTGCAGTTTATTGTACTGTGTTATTGCTTTGGTTGTTAAGGCTGCGGATAATTTCGCGAAGATTATTTTTGTAAAACTGCGCAGTTTTCCATCGAACGCCGCCTGAAGAAGACCAATGCGACTTGGTCAAAACATATATATATATATATATATATATATATATATATATATATATTCTGTAGATGTGTATGATGTAAATATATCTACATATGCATGAGTTAATTTTAGTACCATTCACGTATGCAAACAAATAATTTGTTTTGTATTGCATAAAACAGTGCCTCGGTAATGTAAATAAATCAAATCCAACAATAATACTAAACATGTGAAATGTACATTTGTTTAAACAAATATATTGCAAATAAAGTGAATTTAACCAGTATTATCATTTAATTAATGTATTCGTATTTACACTAATCCAATTGAATTAAATAAAACATTAAATATTTTATAACAAGTAATATTGATTAGAATATTAAGCAAGAATAATTTCAATTAATAAATCAAGTTCGGCAGGCAATTGTTATATCATAAATAATCTAGACGGCGTAAGTAAGTGGGCTTTAATGCGGTTTACAAAAAGACTATAGCCTAAATTGGCGGGATTTGCATTGAAATTTTCCGGTGAACACCTGCGTGCTCTGCGTCGCGACCCTCATAATAAGGGTAGGCGCCCTTAATACCTACTCATTATCAACTGGATGTATCACGCACAACTCATGTTAATACCCTCACCAACAAATCCCAACTTATACCCTGAGAATATTTCATTAAACCACAACGACGCCGCATAAGTCCCATTCAGAAATCAATGGCCTCAACAAGGAACTACAAACGTATTTACAGGGTGAGATGCTTAGAATGTTTTAATACAAAAATTTAAAACACACAACATCAGAAAATATTTAAATATTTGTGCTCTAAATATAATACAAATCAAAATTTAAAGTATTTCGTACAAGAAGAGTACAGCTTAAAATTTTCTTATCATAAAATTAGTTTGGAAATGACCAACCAAATTGAATCTAATTGTGTTTTTAGACTTATAAAAAATTTATCATAAAGTAAAAGAATTAATAATTTTGTCTTCATGTCTTTAGATAAACTAGATTTAAATGATGGTCCAGCAAAATAAACATCCTATAGATAACAATTAATAATTCTTTCAAGTATTATTAATGTAATCCATAATCATATTTTCCAAATATTAATTAGGATTAAAAGAAAATGACATATTTCTAAAGTTATACAACTCGGCCGAAACGAAAACATAATTTAAGTTCCCTTGCAGCCATCGAAAGTTTACCAAAATATCAATTATAACCGGTAAACTAATTACGAGCTGATCGATTCGTAACCGAAATCTAATTGATATTCCCGAAACGCCGTTACGCATTTACTAAACGAATTACCAGTTGACCCACAAAATGTTTCGCGTAAGGGCGCCCGGTTTTTGTTTATCTTTATTTGTCAATTCTTATTTGCTCCTACTGGACAATGGGCGCGGTGATCCGAATGAAGATGGGTGGTACTAACCCAGACCTTCGGACGGGCGAAAGTGGACCACGGTCCGAGGGCGAACAAGTCTCGAGAAGAAGTATATAACCGAAACGGATTTTCAAATCTACATCAGTTTCTCGAAAACTATATCTCCAATTATACAAAATGGCTTTCAAAGTAAGTTTCATTTAATTTTTATAATTAATTTTCATTCTATTAAATTTATTTCCTATAGAAATTAATAATTATAACATTGTATATTATATAATAAGATCTCAACTATTTATTCAATTCAATATTAATTTAATACATTACAGGTGTAGGTATGAATACTAAAACACAATACATAAATCACGTAAAACAACACATTAAACCCATGATGATTTAATTAATTAAATTAGTTTCAACGCAGGTTTTCAAAAAGTTCAGCTTTAATTTAATAATGCCTATAATAAATGAAATGATGTATTACATTATAATAATCAACAATAATAAATTTCAGTCAAATTAAACAGAGCTTCCAATTTTTATAAATAAAATTAATAATATTTTTTGTAACATTGGCTTAACCTAAAGTTTTAGATATAATAGATAAATTTTAATAAATCATCATATTTTGATCCCAAGAATCTAGTGTTCGCCACATTTTAACATAACAAGTTATACATTTGGAATATATTTGCATTGACACAATAACTTTGTTTTATCACTATATAAACTTTGCTTTGAAAATTGTCACAGATTTTGACTTTAATCAGTCAGGGACATATAAATAATTATGTTTCATTCATTGAATAAAGAAATGATGTTTTTGGTTCCATTCTTTGCATTGTATTTATTTTTACTAAGACCCAAAAAATAAGAATAAGTCGACTTAAGCATTCTACATAAAATATATGCTATAATTTCATAAATATTGCTTCGTAAGTTGTAAGTAATCAATTGTTTCATAATAACTATACACACTTAAAAACCTCAATTAACCTTACTGCTTTGATAATTACCTAGCTCATTATAATATATATAAGCCATTAAAAATTTCTATATGCCCTAAATTTTATATATTTTGTAGTAATCTCAAAATAATTTTTATGCTGAATTATGTGAAATTCTTTTATATAGTTCAAAATTCTAAACTTGCTTATTAAAAGAATTATAAGTATTGAAAACTGAACATATTAATATATTTAACAATATTATTAGTTTATGTAATGCTTAATTTACACTTCTTTTCTTTCATTCGAATAAATTAATTAAAGAGGGCTGTAATATTAAAACAAATTATTACATAGTGCAGCCGAATATATATCCTTTCAGCGTGAACAAGAAAATAATGGCTTTTATTACAAAACCAATTTTATTTTATTGTCAACGTGCGACCATGTCTCAGTAATAAATATAAATCCACGGAGATTTTCTCTTTCTGTCCGTTGCTTTTTAAGCAAACTGGTATATTGCTGTATATATTGCACGCGCCAAATTAAAAAATTATGTCTGTATTTACAAACAATAAGATACATTTTGTGCACAAGATTAATAACCTTTACATACGTTTAAAACTGCACGTCTTTTTGAAATATTCATTATGTTTAAATTATACAATTCCAAAGTGTCAAAAATTAACACTTGTTCCAGGTTTAGAATATTACAATTTTGTTTAAACTATAACTGTGCTGCAATTTTTAAACCCAGATATAAAAAAGTCTCAAATATTGCTTGTTAGCAAATATCGAAGAAACAAAAAATATTGTTTTAAGTCAGTCTTTCACTGTCATAATTTAAACGACTAAAACAACATTTTAAAATATAAAAAAAGTTTGTTGAACTAAAAGATTTTAGAATTAGGACAGCCTGTATCTGTAATTGCCAGTGTTTAGTATAAGAAAAACTACCGAATATAGATATTTTACAAAATGATACTACCATATATTAAAACTACACGTTTTCATTTAATATTTCATTTATTTCATCACACGCTATAAAATGCTTTTAAAATGATCTTAAACAACTGCCTCCAAAAATTAATTAAATGTTCCTCGATGAAAATATAATACACATGTAAAATATACTCTATTTCACAACTCTAAATTTAAAATTCTCATCTCCATTTATTATCATGGTCAACTATTTGCGTTAATTAAATTCAATACGAGGAAATCATAAAAATCTACAGTCAATATTTCACATTTCGAGTTTACAAAAATATCAAAGCATATCTACAAACAAAATATTACTTCCTATTTATGTTTAATTTAATTTTAAATTACTTGACAAATAGAATTTACCATCAATTAATTAAAAAAAAAAACATGTATTTTACTTTGAACTATCAATAATTTAAATTGAACTCGAGCTATTTCATCGTCATATACAAAACTGCAATGAATGCTTTAACAAGAAAATACTTTTTTCTTGAATCACTTTCTCATTTATCACTTGGTGAAACATTTTGAACTATTACCGATGAAGGTTTAAATTAAACTACACAATTTTTCTATATTTACTCGACTCGCTTTTTAAGGCATTATGACTCTTGATAATGTCGAGGAAATATAGAAAAATTGTGAAACAAACCAAGTGTAATTTAATTTAAACCTTCATCAGCAAGAAAATACATATTTTTTCTTTTATAGGTAAAAAAAGTTGATAAAGTCACATAAGAACAAGCTTAAATAATAAAGATTAAATAAATAAAATCTTTACGGATAGCTGAGATTGTGCTACCCTGATGAGATCTAAAATAATCAAAACTGGTCCATTGGTGTTGTTGACAAGGAAATAATAATTACATATTTTCACATAAATCATACAATTCTTATCAGAAAAAAACTAATTTGATTATTTTTATAACTAATATTATTTTGTCATATTTATTACAGCTTGTAGTCCTCTGCGCAGCTTTGGCTTACGCCAATGCCGGTCTTGTAGCTCAAGTTGCCCCAGCCCTACACTACTCTCCAGCTGAAACCGTCAGCAGCAGCTACATCCACCAAGCCGCCGCTCCAGTTCACGCTGCCCCACTTGCCTACAGTACCCCAGTCGCCACCTACGCCCATGCTGCCCCAGTAGCAGTGCACGCCCCACACGTTGGTGCCACTAGCCAAAGCGTAGTACGTTCTTTGGGAGGTAAGACCATTTTTTTTTAATAAAGTTCTTGTTTGATAATCATAATAACGTTAATTCTAGGAAACCAAGCTGTATCCCACTACAGCAAGGCTGTAGATTCCGCCTTCTCCAGCGTCCGCAAATACGACACTCGCATCACCAACGACGCCACTTATGCTCACGTTGCCCCAGTAGCTGCCTATGCTGCCCCAGTTGCTCACACTTACGCTGCCCCAGTCGTAGCTAAGACCTATGCTGCTGCCCCAGTCGCTACCTATGCTCATGCCGCCCCAGTAGCCACCTACGCTGCCCCAGTAGCCTCCTACGCTGCCCCAGTTGTAGCTAAGACCTACGCTGCCGCTCCAGTTGTAGCCAAGGCCGCCGTTGCCTACTCCCCAGCTACTGTCGTCGCTCACACCACCTTCGCTGGACTTGGAGCTCACTACGAATGGTAGATTCTATAATGGACTGTGTACTATTTATTTATTTATTTCAACAATAAACGCATAAAGCAATAAAATATTTTTATTTTTTAGCAACATAAGTTTATTCCTCAAAACAATTTATAAAAGAATTAAAAAAATGAAAAATCAAATGGCATTATATACAGTAACAATCCTCAAAATAACTAAAAGATTATAAACATACTTGAGACTTTGATAACAGATAAGTCTCCTCAATATTAACTATTTACGTTCAAACATCAACGACGTTGGAAATCTAAATCATGTCCGAACTAAAATATTGGCATACTTCTGCAGACACTCTTAAAATTTTACAGGAATTCTTTGAAAATGATATTATCACACTGAACATGAATTCTCTTCTAAATCCTATGACATTACAGAATGGGATATTACGCCGTGTTAAAAAAACTCTTCTTTTCTATATTTTCTGTGGTTGAAAATCGGTCGTCGTTCTTCTTGTCCAAAATTTTTAAATAAGCTTTTCAGTTATCCATTTTATTTAAGATTTTTAAGATAAAGTCACTTTCCTAATCACCTTCTACAGTCGCTTATTAAAACTTGTCAACATTTGTTCGATTCCACCTTGTTACAATGTTTGCACTGTTCTAAACAGGGTATATTCTGTTTCAAATTTCTGCAAAAATTAATAAAAAATTTAAACAGATAATGGTAAATTACAACTTTTGTGAATAAATTTATATCGATGGTTTGTTCTGCTTTATAAGAGCCCCTGGTTATAATAACTCGAAGAAGATGAATGTTGTACACGTATGTTTTTATTAACGTTAACTGTACAGAATTTTAAATGGCAATGATAAAATATTTAAAATCAAAAGGACCCTGACCATATTTTGCCAACATCTGAAAAAGTCAGGTACTAGAAATGGAATCTTTTTCTAAAATCGGTTAAATTTTCAGTAAGGCTCATTTGGATCGCGAACTAGGCAAGACCCTTCAAAGATTAATCTATTCAGTGCGGAGCCGGTTTTTCAAAAATATCGCAATGACATCGGATGGAATGTTAAATTGGAAAGCAGGCAGTAATATTCGGTAGAATTTAGCTACCAAACCCGAACAGTGTGTTTCATAGTTTACTTCAAAATACGTGACGAAGTGATCATAACAAGAAGAGTTTTTACATCAGCACTCTGTGAGATTGAATTCTTCAGCAATTTCTTTTATATCTCATAAATTGCCTAAAAACATATTTTTCAAATCGTTCAAACGTGATATACAAATTTTTAAGTGGAGTCAGAGGTGTAGAGTGTAAACTTCTCTTGTTCTTGTATAAGGCTGAAATTTGAAAGAAATTTGTCACTTACTTCCGTCCACGCTTGTGTGTGCTACTAAAATCTTAATTTAGAAGTAGAAAATTTTACTAACCTCAAAATAAAAATACTGGAAACAGACAACGGAAATGAGTATTGCAACAGAGAATCTCACGAAGAATTTAAAAGAAAATTATATTATAATTAAATTATATTACCAATAGAGTGCCATCAAAAGCAGCGAACGGGAAAACCCTTGTTGAAATGTGGGTTGTTATTGTTGTTTTAATGCTTTGGTACAAAAATGTTCGTACTAAATAAAAGAAACAAAGTTTTCACCAAGAGCAACAGAACGAATTTTTGTTGGTATTCAGAAAACAAAAAAGGCTACAGGATTTAAGTAGAAAGTCAATATAAAATAGTCATTAGTAGAGATGTGAAATATTTTAAAAGAACGTTCTTGGACCAAAAAAAAAATAAAACCTATTAATTCCACTGAATCTCGAACTTTCTCATGAACTAAACTTTGATGAAAATGAAGAACTTCCTGAAAATAAAGATTCATCTGAAAGAGAACATGAAGAACGCGAAAGTGGCCATTATGCATAATGTGGACGATCTGATGACGAGAGTGTCTTTTATGACCTGAAGAAGAAGCAGAAAATAAAAATCTGGGCCTACCTCAAAAAGAAAAGAGACAAGAAAGAGAAAAGAAAAAGCTAATAAGGACTGAAGATTACTATTTAGAAGATGACTTAGTAGAAAGTATGATATCCATAGATACAAATAATCCTAGTGAAGAAAATGAAAATGATGAAATTTGGCACACTATAATAAAAGCTGAAATAAAAGCATATATCAAAAATGAAATAAAAAAGAACAAAGATATGAATATCATAGACTACAAAATGGTACTAAAAAGAAAAACAAGATCAGAGAACATTGAAACAAAGAAGAAAAGGCAAGACTAGTGGCACGAGGTTTTAACCAAAAAGCTGGAGTTCATTATAATGAAACATTAGCATAATTAAGTTCTATCAGATCTCAAATAGCAAAGCCAATGGAGAAACGATTGAAGCTGGTGTAAATGGATGTGACAAGCGCATATTTATACAGAGAGCTAGACGAAACATTCCTAATGAAGGTGCCAACTTGTTTGGAAAAGATGTAACCGAGATTATGATGGAAGAAAGTGCCAAAAAAGACCTAACCATCTTCAATAAAGCAAAAGCAATGTTGAAGGATTTGAGAAAATAAGGGAACTATGAAGTCTGTGTGCTTAAAAGAGCCCTATATGGCTTAAAACAATCAGGACGATAATAGTATAAAAAACTAGATTCTGAACTAAGAATTGGTTTGGAACCATCCCAGGCAGACCCTTGTGTTTACATATTGAGGAAAAGAGGAGATGTAATTATAATCACAATATATCTTGAATAATATCCTACTCATATATGAAATTGACATTTGTATCATTCAATATCTGTCGAGGTATTAGCCAGAGAAGTAATTGTTTCAAAAGTGTTTTGTTTTGTAGTCTTAATAAGACTCATTTGTTGTAGATTCACGAAATATTTTTGTATATTTTCTAATTATTATGATATGATATGATATGGGTGAACTAAAATAGTTTTAAATATTGGATTGATGCAGCTGTTACTTGTCAAAACTCCATAATAACACCACTGTGTGGTGAAACATTGTTGTAGTACAAAATTAGAAACATTCAGAAACCCTATACTGTGTCAGTATTTCTTTAAGAACTAAAATAGTGTTTGGGAATAGATTTTAATGTAAAAAAGAATAAATAAATTCAAAATGCAAGATTCAAAGCCTATATCAACACCAATAGAGACAGGGTTAAAACTTAATAGAGAAGAAAAACCAAATATCTACCTACATTACAGAAACTTGATTTGAGTCCTGATGCATGACACGCCCCAACATTACGCATGCGGTGAGTTAACTCAGCTAATTCAATGCTTTCTATGGTGGTGTAGAACACTTGAAAGCTGCTAAAAGAGTACTCAGGTACCTAAAAGGGACAAGAAACCTGAAGTTAACATTCTTAAGGAATGAAGTAAAGAATGGTGGTGGATAATCAGCGCTAAATCAAAACATATAGATATCAGGCAACATTTTATAAAGGAAGTGATACAGAATGGAAAGATAAAATGTTGCATACAAAAGAACTGAAAAGATGATTGCTGACATACTAACAATGGCACTGCTACGACCAAAATTTGAAGTGTGTCGCAGATGTCTTGTGCTGCAGCAGATGGTATTCCATGAGAATGAATGAAAGATAGCAATAGCATAGGCTGTACACGGATCAACGTATCGCTGTCGCTGCCAATTCAGTTGTCAATGTCACCTCCGTTCCGGGCTACCAAAATCTTAATTTTACTTATAATTATAGTAAATAAAACACTGTGAAAGATAAACGCTGTATATTATCTTCGCCATAAACTAATAGTCATAATAAGGTTAACACTTGAAAAAGCGAATGCAATATCTTTTCGGAAAATGTGACTTTATTCCAAAACTAATTCCATTCTTTTATATACCATCTACTGCATTTTGCTTTAGAATACTTTCTTTACAAAATTACAAAACATTTATTGTATGTCTACGTAGTTCAAAATGAAATTCTGTAGCTGTTTCTTTTACATCTCATCCATCTATCTTAAATCTTCTAAGAAAATTTGACCAGGAAATATTATCATTAAAATTAAGTATTTGCATTGATTTCAGTATGATAAGTACTTATATTGTTGAATTTAATTCAACCAGTCTTTGTTTGAATTTTTGCTATGTTTACTCATTTAATTCAAGAAATTTCTGATTCTAAGAATCCCAGAATTTTTTTCATTAACAATTATATATATACAGGGTGAGTTTTTTTCGATGTTCTCTATGGGGATCTCGGAATTTTGTTTCACTTTCACCTTTTTCATGGCTACCCATTTTTTATTTATAATAAAATTTAAAATGACTATAAGTCACTCATTTTTAGAAATATCTATGTCATATGCCATATTGGATTAAAGAGAAAATAATTACCTTTTGAATGAGGTCACAGCCAACTATGGTTTCCATTTAAAAAAATGTAAGTTTGCATCATATCTCGGAAAATAATGGCGATAAAAATTTTCTGATTATTTTTTATTAATCTACATAAAATTATCTAAAACTTTGTCCTTTACAGTTTTTTTTCTATCTGTTATAATAACCGAGATATATTGATTTGAAAAAATGACACTTTTTACTTTTTTCAAAATATCTAGTTACCCTTGAATTTTTTGAAATCTTTGAAAGTGTAATTTTATTCGTCTCGTAAATCTACACTTCTTTCCCCATTTAACCGTTTCTCTATTTCTTATAGTTTCCGAGATCCCCATAGAGAACATCGAAAAAAACTCACCCTGTATATATATAATCGTAGACCCCTTCTACCACTTTAGCGGTGTTGGGGTTTTCATTAACAATTCTTACTTATTTTAAGGATTTTCTATCATTTCTTGCTTTATCTTTCTCTTTCAAATAGTTAGAATTTTAGCCATATTTGGAATTGTTAGCAATTTTTCTTCAAATTTTTTTCAATTTCCTTTGTTTTCATTTTTCAAAGATTTTTATAATCTCTTGCATTATTTGCATTGCTCAAGAATTGTTTAGAAAATTCATCTAGAATTCATCTAGAATTTCTGTAATTGAAGTTTAAAAGGAGATAATACACTGGAGCTCAAAAGTAATGCAAAACCCAGAAAGAAAAATGTTTTAAATGTTTTTGTATTATATTTATGTTCAGTTTTCGTGTAAGAACAAACAATTACAATTTAGTGCATGCTGAACAAGAAATACTGGCAAAAATTAAATCATGTGTTGGGCCACCGCGGTTGTTGTAGCACTCTCTAACTCGGTGAGGCATAGACTGTGGTCGAAGTCTTCTTGTGACAAGCAATCCCAGGTCTGTTGAACTCAGATGCGCAATTGGTCCAAAGTCCTTTGTGGCTGTGGCAATCGCTGAAGTGTTGTTCCAATGCTATCCCATACATGTTCTATTGGCGATAAATCAGGGGATCTTGCGGGCCAATCTAAAAGCTCTACGCCAGAATTTTGTATAAAATCTGTATAAAGTTTGGATAGTCTTAATGTATGGTATTACAACAGGTTGTAGAACTTTAGCGATATACCGTTGGACTACCCCTAAATAATACCAAGGAAGGCCTACTTCCAAGACATATAGCGCCCTATACCATGATGCCAGGTATTGGTTATATGTACAATTTCCATCTCCTAAGCCGAATAAACTCATCACTAAAGCAAATAAAGTTCCACTCTACATCCCAGTTGAATCTGGCTTGACACCATTCTAAGCGATGAGCTTTGTGCAGCGGAGTCATCGGTAGTACTTAAAACAACAGAACGCAGAAAGGCCCATGGCAAGAACTCATCTATTAAGTTTGCCTAGAAACCACACGTCTTGTTGCTGCAACAAATCTATCTCGAACTTGCCGCAAAATGTCATGACGATTACCTATCGCCAGCAGTTTTAGTTACCATTCTTGACCACCCTGTGTAATCCTAGGCCTACCAGAACGTCTCTGTCGCTGATAGTCATTTTCTTCAGACAATCTTCTCCATACTCGCATTACAGTTGAGGGTGTGATTTCGAGTCTTCTGGCTATTTCCCTAAAACTGAGCCCGTTCTTTTCATACCAACAATCCGACTTTGCATTTTAGCAAGGTTTTTCAATATACTGAAGAGCTCAGAAAGGATCAGAGTAGAACAGGTGACTGTTTATTAACATTATTAAATTTGCATTATTTTTTGGAGAAGTGTAAAAATCGCACACAAAAAATTGAGATAAATCAGTAAAAACATTATCACTTTTTCTACTTTCTAAGGAGAATAAATTACTTTTAAGCTCAAGTATATTATACAATAATATTTTTAGAGAACTAGTTTTACTATTCAATGTTTTTGAATTTTGACTTACATTTTTTGCAACTAGAGTTTAACATATGCTTCTATTAATGTTAACTGTACAGAATTTGAAATGGTAAACTGATAAAATATTTAATGTTGTTCTAAAATGTGCTGACCAGCTAATTTTCCAGAAAAGCTCGTTTAGATTTTCTGCAACAAGAACATATACCTATATATATTATATACTTTAACATAAATGCAAAAAAATAAAATTATAATTTAAAGTAGAAATTCAGTTAAGGGTGAGGACAAAGGATAAAGGTTATTACAAATAATACGTCTGCACAAAATATGCAAAAATTAATTCATTTTGTATATTACCATAAAGCTGTAAAATTAAATTGCTATAATTGTAGCTGTTGACAATTCCCTTGATTTGTTGGCGGTTTATCCAACAGGGATCTAGTGCAACGCTTAGACAATAGACGGCACATTCATAGTAATATCTTGCTTAAAGGTTTGCTCGTAGAGTTAAATACTCCATAGTAAAATCCGTTTCCCTGTATTAGCGTTCCACCGCTTGAGATCCGACTAGAAAAGACCTATTGATCCTGGACTAGTCACATAAGCGATCGCGGAGGAGAGTTTTAGTCGGTAGGAGTCCGACACCACCCTATTATAAGGGTGGACACCCATGCAGGATTTCCTCTCCTCTCATAAAAAAAAAACGTTTCCCTGTCTCCAACTGCGCTACGCTAATCCAAAATAAATCGAAACCTGTCCATGGATGTTGTTTGCAGGGAAGAATAATCATTTTGTATATTTTATTGTTTTTTTTTGGAGATTCATTTTATAATTGAATGGGTACTTATGAAATAAGAAATCATTTAACAGCGATATACATATGAATTGGTAACAAACATTTAGACTAACTTAATCATTTTAACCTCATTAAACAATGAAGAGTGTTGTGTTACAATAGAAATACAAGATTTGAATTGTATTCCATATTTGATAGTTACTAATGATTATGATTTTACAAACAGAATAAGGTGTCTTTATTTTTAAACTTTAATTAATTAAAAGTGATAAGTTATCTCCTAAATTGAAGATTTATTGCCAAAGTCTGAAGTCAAAATTTCTATAGTTCAGTTAAAAGTTTAAGTTTAAAGTCACACCCATAGTCAAAAATTAAAATTTCAAAAAATTTAAAGTTTTAAATATAATATTTTGATTGGTTAAGTTATTGGAGATATTTAGCGAACTATCAAAAAAAAAGTTTAGTTATCTTCTAAATTTAAATTAATATTAGCGTCTGAATTCATAGCCAAAATTTAATTAAATGTATAAAATAACTTTCAAGTTGGAGTATAAAATTTGTGTATAAATTTTTAAATCAATCTATAGCATATTTTAATTTTAAATCTAAAGTCTGTGATAAAAGCCCATTATCAAAGAAAAAAATGACCGAAAATACCGAGCTTAAAGTCTGGAGTCAAAAAATATTTTAGGCAGCTAGGTTATATGAGATATTTAGCGTAATATACAAAAATAAAGAGCTAAGTTAACTTCTAAATTTGAAAATTAATTTCAAAGCCTGAATTCAAACTATAAAATCAAAGTCTATAATCAAATTTTAAGTCTATGGTTTCAATTTTTAAGATTAAATTTTAAGACTAAAATCGAATTCTAAAACATAACTTAAGTTATAGAGCATAATGTCAATATAAATCTAATAATCTTTAATGTACTTCAAAGTCAAAGTCTACTGTGAAAGTAAAACATTTAAGGACAAGAGAGAGAAAGAGAGACACTCTTCATTCAAAATACATCCTAAAATCTCCAAATATTAACAAAAAGAAAATTAATTGCTATCATTTGTGAAATGAGTCTAATATTAGGTCTAAATAATGTTTCCAATTTATCTAGTCTAAAAGGAATAATTAGAAAAAAATCTAAAAAATGGCTCTGTCTACATAAACTCGAAGAGATCGTTTCGAATAAATCATCACTGAGTGTTAATGCAGGCAAAAGTTAATTTAGAAGGATTAGACATTACAACATTAATTTTGCCATTTTAATGATTTGTGCTTACAACGTCTAATTGATAATAACATCGGCAAACAAACTATGCACAGCGAAGGAAGTTCAATAAATTAATACAAGGCAACAAGAAGTTTATGTTAATTTTTTGCGATTTTACTATCAGGCATTAAAAACGAATAGATAACTAATCAGGCTATTTAATGAGGTTTGTTGAGCCTTAAATAGAAGATATTGCTTTGAACGACATCTCTTTTTAGCAGGACGGTGCTTGATTTCTCCCGCTCGTGTAACATTGGCTTGCACGAGTTTGGTCCTGGCGATATCAATTCTTAGTGATCAAAACTATCCTCCACGCAATTATAATTTGATACCTTCGGTATACCGACTAGATTTTCATCGAAAGTCACTAATTAATGCCAAAAAGCCCGTTTTCAAGAAAGCTGAAATTAGACGCTATGTTAATGATAAGTTTCAAGCCTTTCCCTGATCATGACATGTCATGACTAAGTAGAATTATCCACTGCGATTTAACAAGTTTGAACTTCAGGCCACGTAGTTTTCTCAAGATACCGTGTAAACAAGTATATGATTCTCAAAATATTGAATGCCGAAATTATACGAGTTAAATTTATATTAATGACAAAATAGTTAATGAAAAACTTATTGGCTTTATGATGTTCTATTGCCGCTACTATTTCGTCAGTTTTATTTACTATGCTTCTTAATTATCAAAAGACTGAAATATGTCTTGAGCAATTGCACGTATTTAATATTTGGTAAGTTAAAAAAATATTTGTTTGAATTATACAATTAACACTAAAAATATTTAATAAGTAATAAATGCTTTACCTTTTAGTTTGTAATATTTCACTGAGAGGTAAACGAGAAAATTATTAAAGAATACCCAAAATATATATTTATTTTAATTTAAAAATAGTCTAAATCGTAAACTTAATAAGTTAATATAATATTAAAAAAATATTTCTAAAAGCATCTAAATTATCTACATCCCTAAATTTGATAAGATATTGTCTCGACGCCACGGTAACATCAATTTGTGCTTTAAGATAGGACGCCGCACTAAAGCCTTATTGAAATATCGCAAATTCCATGCATATTTATTTAACCTTGATCTAATATATACAATTTAACGATCAATCTTTAATAAATAGCAAAAAATGAGAACTTGTAACACAAGACGTTGCAAAACCGATTAAGGTGCAAACATTTCATTTATTAATTCACGAGATAAATTCTATCATAAATTATATTGCAGAATTGCTAATTTAAAATTCATTACTCGCATTATACGGTAATAAAAAAATACGTACGTCTGGTGCTCGTTTTCGCCCAAATCGCGGCCTCGGCCGAAGAAAGTGAAAGCCCGGCGAGTAACGCGTAATCGATGATAGTAAAGAAATTTGTATTACTACGGTAAGTTCACTGGCCTAACCCTGACCTTCATAACCGAAAGTGGAACGAGGTGTGTAGTTTCGGGATTAGTATATAACGGTTGTAATCTGCAGTCACGGCATCAGTTCCATTCAGATCAATACAATGGCTTTCAAAGTAAGGAGCTCGTGTTTGTTGGTATTTCAGTGGTTAATTGGTGTTTTCTTTTTTACTTTAGATCGTAGTACTTTGCGCCGCTTTGGCTTACGCCAACGCTGGTTTGATCGCCGCCCCAGCCGTGCACTACTCTCCAGCTGAAGCCGTGAGCAGCAGCTATATTCATCAAGCAGCTGCTCCAGTAGCTACTTATGCTCATGCCGCTCCAGTTGCAACTTATGCTCATGCTGCTCCAGTTGCTACCTACGCCCACGCTGCCCCAGTTGCTACTTACACCCATGCCGCTCCAGTTGCCGTACATGCTCCACATGTTGGTTCCACCAGCCAAAGCGTAGTTCGTTCTTTGGGAGGTACGTAAAAATTATTTTTTTTAAATTGGTGTTTAAAAATTTTGGGGTTTTAGGAAACCAAGCTGTGTCCCACTACAGCAAAGCCGTTGATTCCGCCTTCTCCAGTGTCCGTAAATACGACACCCGCATCACCAACGACGCTACTTATGCCCATGTTGCCCCAGTAGCCGCTTATGCTGCTCCAGTTGCTCACGCCACCTATGCTGCTCCAGTAGCTCACACCTACGCCGCTCCAGTTGTAACTAAGACCTACGCTGCTGCTGCTCCAGTCGCCACTTATGCCCATGCTGCTCCAGTAGCCACTTACGCTCATGCTGCTCCAGTAGCCACTTACGCCCATGCTGCTCCAGTTGTAGCCAAGGCCGCAGTTGCTTACTCCCCAGCCTCCGTCGTATCCCACACCACCTTCTCCGGACTTGGAGCCCAATACCAATGGTAAATTCTTAATTTATTGTATTTAATTTATTTATTACAAAAATAAATGTGTTTATAAAGCAACTAAGCATTTCTTAATTTCTCTTACCCGAAATTTACTATCATATTATAACTACGTCAAACTCGTCAAATAATTTAATTATTTAGTTGAATAGTTCTTAAAATAAATAAAAGTTATATATTTAAAACTTTAAATGGGTTTAGTTTCTACTTAATTAAGTAATAAGCTCTTGAGAGGTGCGAGCTTATTTAAAAGAAAATACTAGATGATTTAAAACACAACATTGAATATTAAACCTTATTCTGCTACTGACTGTACCAATGAAGAAATTTGAAGTGTTTTTATGATTTTAAACTTAATCGCAAAAATATCTTATATTATCTCAAATGAAACAAAAAGAAATAACAAGAAAATTTAACATTCAAATAATTTTAAAAAAATCTATAGAAACCTACAGTAGTGAAGCGTCAATGACAAATACAGAATTAAAATATTAATTCACTGAATGGTAACAGATCAAGAAAAAATCAAGAAAAAATGGATCTATAATTACGACATTCCGACATTCCTCAAAGATTACTATGGTATCGTGTGTTCCATAGCAAAACAGCCTTATTTTACTAGCAACTGAACACCGCAATAAGAAAAACCATTACAAAAACTTTAGAGAATCCCTAACTCTAATACTTCTAAAGGTGCAGTTAATTTACAAGATAAAATAATTATATCCTGTCATTATTTTATCTTGTAAATCAACTGCACCTTTAGAAGTATTAGAGTTAGGGATTCTCTAAGGTTTTTGTAATGGTTTTTCTTATTGCGGTGTTCAGTTGCTAGTAAAATAAGGCTGTTTTCTTTTTTGCTTTATTCAACAAATAACCAAAAAGATAGCCAGCTGTTATCTTTAAAAATTATATCAGCATTCCTGAAATAAACGCTTTATGGCAAAAGATTGTAAATTAGGCTGACAGAACCATTATGCCTTTTAGAATTAGAAAATTAACTAGTAGAATCTGATAAGTGGGAGAGGAATAATAATGCTGCCATGTGCCTCAGGCTAACTAGAGAAACAGTCCAAGTAGCAGCAGCCTAATGCAAATCAGCAGGAACCAGTACAATTATTATCCTAACACAAAAGCAAAATTAATGGCATATGTGTTCTAGATCAAAAGACAATAAATAAAATGTAAATATTATGCAACCAACGCAAATATATGCAAAATATTAAATTTAATTGTATTCGATGTGTTGAGGCGCTCAGTATGGCGAGTGACTAAAGCAACAAATAATACTCGAAAACTGTTTATTAAACAAAATACAAAATCTGCACCTCGGCACTCACGCGTTGACAGTTATACAAGTGTCACAATAATATATAGTTTTAGTGGGGGAGGGGGAAAAAGATAGATGCACTGATAGTGATTGGTTTCCCAACATTCCTCCTCAATTGATATTGGTCCATGGTAGGAAAATTATATAGTAATGCAATAAGATGTCTCAGTTAATTTCATAAACTCCCATTTCAATACGAAGTTTAACAAATGCATCTTGCGCTATCGGCTTTGTCAATATGTTCGCAATTTGATTATTGGTATTAATATAATTTACTTTAATGAACCCTTTATCAACAAATTTGTATTTCACATCTATATATTTCAAACGATTGTGTTCCCACTTCTGAAGTAAAAGGATACATGACTTAATGTTGAGATCATTGAGCAGTTGTTTTTCCACATAAGTTCTGCTGCTCTGCTGCTGCCACGTACTCCGCCTCCGTTGAGGATAGAGCAACGCATAGTTGTCTCTTACTGGTCTAACTGACGGTGTTGCCGAAGACTTGAAGTAGGAAGCCGGAAGTCGACTTGCGGTCGGCATCGCTCCCCCAGTCAGCGTGTGCGAAGCATCTCAAGCTCTCTCGTTCGTTTTTCCGATAGCATAGTCCGAAGTCCAGTGTACCTCGTAGAGAGCAAAGTATCCTCTTCAGTCCCTTCCAAAGGGAAGTTGTCGGGCTTTCTTCGTCTCGTGGTAAGAGTGGTGTTTAGCAGACATCCAATTAGTTCTCGGTGCGGTACCTCCTTCAAAGGCTCCTCATCTTCGTTGCTTGATATGTGTTTGACTTCGATAGGTGTTTTAACTGGTTTACAATTTTCCATGTCGAACTTTTTCAAAAGGTTCCTTAAGTATGTTGGTTAGCTCAAAAACAATTCTTCAGAATTTCTCTGAATATTAATTCCTAAGAACGTGTAAAGTTTCCCTAAGTCCTTCATATCGAATCTTTTCTTAGGTACGTTATTGACATCATCTATGTAAGCTCGTGTGTTTCCAGCAATGATGAGATCATCTACGTACAGAAGAAGGTATAGTCGACTCCTTAGTATGACAGATGTAAAGGCAATTATCAGCGTGGGATCTCTGCAGTCCAATTTTGGTTATGGAGGCGTCAAGGTCGCGTTTCATTCCCTGGGGACTACTTTAGTCCGTATAGCGTTTTATTTAGCTTGCAGCTTCATATAGATTCCTTCTCTGAGTTTGTCATGTAGGGAAGGGTTTTGTAATCGATTTTGCGAAGAGGTCTTCTTTGTCAACGATTGATAGGAGGGTACGGAGAGTCGTCAGCCTAACCATGGGAGCATAGGTTTCGTGGTAGTCGTAACTCCCTCGTTGCGCACATCCTTTTGCCACTAAACGCGCTGTGTACTTGTTGATGTGGCCATCGTTGTCGCGTTTAATTTTGAAGACCCGCCTAGAGTTAATATTCTTTTTTCAGGTCAGGGCGTTGAGTTCCTCCTGAACTGCATCCATTCATTGGTTCTTTTTGTCGAAGTTTTGTATGTCCTCAAACGATCCAGATACCTTGTCTACAAAAGATTTTGCGAAGCAGGCAATAGTGGCCTAATATTCTAGGTAGCGAGGTTTAGTCCTGGTCCTGGTGATTCTTTGGGAAGTCTCTGGTTCGAAGTGATCCAAAGTATCTTGAAAGGTTCTTCTGGAGATACCTTCTGCATTTGGCATCCTTTAAATTCCTCTTCTTCGGGTGAGTTGTCCATTGCTTCCTCCTCCTATCCTTCGACGATTTCGTCCGGCTCACCTTCGTAAATGTAGTCGTCGCTCGTAATTCCCTTGAAACTAAATCTCGACTCTTCGAAGATGACGTCTTTCCCATTTATTAGCTTTTGCTTTTCCGGGCTCCAAAGTACATATCCGTTTGGACAATATCTGACTATGCAGCATTTCATAGCCCTCGACTGAAATTTCTCTTTGATGAGTTCCTTAGGAACGCGCAAGTACGCAGTACATCCAAAAACTTTAATTTTTCTCAGGTCAGGCTTTTTGTCAAACCACAATGCTGCTGGCACCTGTCCTTTCAACGCCGAAGTGGGGCTTCGGTTGATAAACGCACATCACTGCTTGAGCCCAAAAACCTTTCCCGAGTTTGGAGCTTAGGAGCATACACCTACCACGTTCTAGAATGGTTCGATTCATCCTTTCGGCCACATCGTTTTGCTCCGGTCTGTACCAAATTGGATTCCTTTTGTTTCGAAAAGCTCGAAATGTGTTCGCGCCCATTATCACATCTAAACCGATTGATCTTAAAATTCCTTTTCCTTTTGCTTTGTTGGCCATGAGGTTCCTTGGCCTGCTTTCCTTCTATGCGTTCTTGAACGTAACTTCTAGTCCATTCCGGTCTAATTTACGTACTGATAGTAAATTTTGTTGAGTCCCCGGAGCAACTAGAACATCTTTAATTGATATCAAATGTACTTTACCATCCACATTTACGTATCCTTGAACATTACCTCTGACTCTCGATTCTAAGAATGATCCGGATTTTGCTACTTTTATTCGAACAGGGAATTTAAGTTTCCGCAAGTTCATAGCGACTGACTCGGAGTTCACCAGATGGTCCGTCGCTCCTGAGTCCAAGATAGGGTTCTCCGGTTCATCGTCGCTTTCAGTTGCCATGTGAGCAGTGTTATCGTTTAACCGATTTTTTCATTTAGGTTTCCGGCATTCAATACGTTTGTGTCCCAACTGCCCACGATTATGACACTGAAACTGAAACTGATTACTTCTTTGTACATTGGAATCGTAGTTGCCAGGTTTAAGTGTGTTTTTTTACACTCTACTGGCGTAGAGAGGTTTGGGAAGTGAAGGCATTGGTAGATGGAATATCATAATATTTATTTTTCACATTACTGTGATCCTTTCGTTTAGATTACCACATTGTTGTACTCCTTGGGCATTATCAATAACAAATCACCGATCACATCAGATTCCTTCAAGATAGCACCTGTTCTTGAGTTCTCTGATCATTAGTCGAACCTCAAAAAATGATCAGCCAGAGACTCATTTACAGCATTATATTTCAAGGTTAGAAGTGACTTACGTAATAAGAGCTGACTCGCTAACTCTTTTCTCTCAAATGCCGTACACCAGGAATTCCACAGATCTGTTGGATAATTTGAGATATTCATTTATGTACGATCAGCTTTAGCATGGGCAGCCTGTTGTTCCGCTTTCCGGGTTTGAATTTTGCTGTTGTCGTGTTCGTGGATAATTACCATTTCCGAATTTTTGTATGTAAATCGTCAGGTCCATTTCCGCCAGAATTGTTTCTATCCTGAATATTCAGTTTCCAAAGTTCGTACCGTCGAACAATGGTATTCTATATTTTTCGGTCTCTTCCGCTATTTTGAGGTTACGACGTGCGCGTGTTTCCAGTACGTTTCTAGTCACTACCGTATTTTACTTTGCTTTACTTACGCGTTCACAGTTATAGAAGTGTAACGATAATAAATAGTTTTAGTGGGGGGAAAAAAAAGATAGAGTCCATATAGTGCTGCCCCCTGGGCTGTGGCGCCAATTATAAAGGAGATGCACCGATAGTGATAGGTTTCCCAATACGATGTATCTAATTATTTTCAGCAATGAGCTTTTTTATAACCAAATATGCCTAAAAATATAATTTGTTCATAATTTCCTCCCCACGAAAATCTATAGAGAAAATATTAGGAAAAAAATTGAATAAGCATTCATCCCACGCAGTTCAACATCATTAGGAATTTTAATGAAGCTACATTTTATTGATATAACACCTAAGATTTATTCATGGATATAGTTTCGACTTACATTTGACAATAGCATTGTAAAGGTTTTAAATTAATAGTGTGTGTGTATTCAACAAAGTGTAATGTATTGAAATAAAAAAACACAATTTTGATCACCTACTATAATACCTATAAAGTTCCTAATCTTTAATCAGTCGACGCATAATATTCAGATATAATTTCTTTGTTCCTGTCAGCAAAATATTCAATGGTGAAATCTAAATGGCTTTTAACTCCACCAAGTTTAGAACTTTTTTTTAGTTTCATTTGCTTCATTAAACTCGATTTCACTTTCCTTAAAGCTTTTAGCTGCAGCTATACTTTCAAAGATTTCCTAGTATTTGATAAAACTTATATTGTGGTCATCACGTTCCAAAATTTTCTAACATATGTCAAGAAACTGTGAATAAAAATATGTAATTAAAGTGTAATAATTCAAACAAAAATGTTCAATATTTTTTCCATCAAGAGTGTAGTTTGGGAAGTATCAATTTTATTTAAATAGCTATCCTGCACTAGCTTTAAAGTTAGACATTTTTTAGTATTTTCTGGGAGAGCCTTATACTCTTTTTTATTTTATTGGGCCTTCTGGACTAGCCTTAAAGTCAAATATGTTTAGTATTTCTTGAAGATATAAGTTAACAAAACCATTTATAAATAGTAAATAGAAAAGATATCAAATCTGTTAAAATAAACTATCCCAAAAAACACCAAAATCAAGTTTTTTGGCTTCAAGTTCCATCACACCTTAATAATCTTCGGCAAGAAGAATGTAGGAAAAAGTAAACAATCCTGGTTTCTAAATGAAGGAAAATAAGTAAACCACACACATTTTGAATGTATTTACCATTATCCTTAAAAACGGACAACCATTAGATGTATACACAGAAAATTAAATATTTGGTTTTATAGTTTCAAATGAAAGGAATTTAAATACTGGATATTGTAATAATAATAAACATTATGTATTATGTCTTTTATTCTGTTTTCTAGCGACAAAACGCCAATGACATGACTTCTGAATACAAATTTTAGATTGATTAGGTGGCCATCTCAAGCTTCAGCTCATTAAAACTTTTGAAACATTAGATAATGCATTTTTCGTTTTTAGGATTATACTAAATCATAACTACTCCAACAATCTCTTTCTATCTCCTATATTTGCCATGATGTTCATAATCAACATCGATGTTTAACAAAATTTATAACAAGCCTTTAATTTATCATGAATATTTTATATAATTGCTTTAAAAGTTTTTGAAATAAAAATAGGAATTTAGATTTATGTATTTTTAAATAACGCCATAAAAATTATTTAAAATATTTTAAATTATTATTATTACTCGAGATCATTCCCTAATAATTTATGAAAAATATTCACCTTTCTTTTGGTACCCGATTGAAATATAGAACTTTTTCTATAGCAGATTACCTAGAAAATTCTTATCACTATTTTTTAGAAACACAAGAAAGGAAAACATGCAATCTAATAGAAATTAATTTGATCTGAAAATATATACTTTTAATATCAAGTCAATCAAAACTTTAATGCCCAATTTATGCCCCAAGTCAAGGATAAAAGTTATATTAAATAAATATATATTTAGGCGTATGCAGTATTTAACTAAAGCCAGCTCTAATTTGAATTTTCAAAATGTTTCAAGACATGAAAACTTCTACAATTACGATTTCATTTCGTGTATTTATTTTAATGTTATTACATTTTCTTAATTAAAATTTTCAGATACTAAATATTATTTATATTTTGTTTATTTTATAAGACATTAAAAAATTATATTCGCCATTGAGACACGAAATCCACGGCGGAAGGACAACGTGGTCTATAGACAAACACTACTACTACTACTACTGAAAGAATTATCAATTTTCTCCCCAAATTTCAAATTGTATCGTTACCTTTCGTAACTTACATGATTCTAGATTTAAAGAAAAATTTGATTCCTTTTCTTAATTTATAAAAATTCAAGACGCCCTATTTTTTTAAGCTATAATTATTATTTTTCCATATTATATAACGTATATTACTTCACACTTGTGGATATCAATCGACCAAATCCGGCTTCGGCCGAAGAAAGCGAAAGTTCCCCTGCGTAGCATTACCGATGATAGCAGAGAAATTCGTAATAACGTAAGTTCACTGGCCTAACCCTGACCTTCATAACCGAAAGTGGAGCAAGGTGTGTATCTCTCGGATTAGTATATAACGGGACTAATCCGTGGCCACAGCATCAGTTCCATTCCGATCAACAAGAATCAAATACAATGGCTTCCAAAGTAAGATAACGTAATATGATTGTTAATAGCGTTTTATTTTATATTTATTTTATTTTATAGATCGTAGTACTTTGCGCCGCTTTGGCTTATGCTAACGCTGGTTTTATTGGTGCCCCCGCAGTGCACTACTCACCAGCTGAAACTGTTAGCAGCAGCTACATCCATCAAGCCGCTGCTCCAGTTGCCGTTGCTCATGCTGCTTATGCTGCTCCAGTTGCCACTTATGCTCATGCCGCTCCAGTCGCTGTACATGCCCCCCATGTTGGTGCCACCAGCCAAAGTGTAGTTCGTTCTTTAGGAGGTATGTTTAAAATTATTTTGTGTTGAATTGGTGATTGTAAAATTTGTGATTTTAGGAAACCAAGCTGTATCCCACTACAGCAAGGCCGTTGATTCCGCCTTCTCCAGCGTTCGCAAATACGACACCCGCATCACCAACGACGCTACTTATGCCCATGTTGCTCCAGTAGCCGCTTATGCTGCTCCAGTTGCTCACGCCACTTATGCTGCTCCAGTATCTCACACCTACGCTCATGCCGCTCCAGTTGCCACTTATGCCCATGCTGCTCCAGTCGCCACCTATGCTCATGCCGCTCCAGTTGCCACTTATGCTCATGCTGCTCCAGTTGTAGCTAAATCTGCTATCGCTTACTCCCCAGCCGCCGTTGTATCCCATGCTTCCTTCTCCGGACTTGGAGTTCAATACCAATGGTAAATCATCAAGACTGTATTTAACTTATTTATTACATGAATAAATATATTTATAAAGCAACAAATATGTATTTTATTGATAATTGAACTACCTGTTATTTATGTTAAATGTTTGGAGAGAAACATACATTTAAACATTTTTTAAAGAAATAGTTTTGATCTAAGTATAAAAAATCCAGTCTAAATAAGCGAATAATGAACTAATTATAGGTATGTGCATCTAGTAAAACAAAACAGAAGAGCGTTTTATATACAGAACCACATAAAAACTGAAAGTGACTAAAAATTACGGACACAATCGTCTCATTAAACCTTTAAAGATAATTTTATACACGGTGACACAGAATAACGCAAAAGTTAGAACTTCTACTCACAGCTGTTACTTAAATAAAACAGTGTTTTTAGTGTAAAATAACATTAATGAACTATATGATAAAGGCTGAAAAAATTATGTCATGAAGTGACATTGATATTTAAAAGCTATGTAGAGATGGTTACAATATTTATATTAATTAGGACGTCATGGTAACTTTCAGTCAAAGCACGTAATGAATTTAATAAAATAAACCAACCAGATAACAAATAAGTACTCATACTCTACAGAACATTGATATTGTACACGAGTATGTGCCAACGGCGTTCAATTCATGAGCAATTGGGTTATTATGCCTCAGGAAAATGTTCGCGGAATTCTTTATTTAGATTTAAAATTTATTCCATACAAGCTGCTGATATTGCGACAGGTGAAGAAAAATTATTATCAGTTGTGATTCGAATTCTGAAAACAAATGCAAACAAATTGAAACGATGACGATACATTTTTAAGCAAATTGGGGATGTTAGATAAGGCCTATTTTCAACTCAATAAGAAAAACTAATAAAATAACTTGAAAGGGACAAATCCTCATGATATTTATGAGTACCCTTCACAAGCTAGTACCCTAATAAAGGAATGCACCATGACGATATATTTTTAAGCAAATTGGGGATGTTAGATAAGGCCTATTTTCAACTAAATAAGCAAAATTATTAAAATAACTTGAAAGGGACAAATCCTCATGATATTTATGAGTACCCTTCACAAGCTAGTACCCTAATAAAGGAATGCACCATGTCGTAGTGTGAGGGCTCAGTATCCTACCACCGATGAACCGCTAGGATGACCACAATAGGGTCTAAACCACTTTGTAAACCATCCTGGGGAGAGGAGATGGTCTACTTCTAAGAGAGTTTAGAACTTATTACAATCTGCAGTGATCAGTAGAATTACTATTAAAAAAGTTGTTTTTTTTTTCAATTTACAAAGATTCAAGACGTCCTAGTTTCTTTAAGCTACAATTATTATTTTTTTCCATATTGTATAACGTATATTACTTCATACTTGTGGATATCAATCGACAAAATCCTGCTCCGGCCGAAGAAAGCGAAAGTTCCCCCGCGCAGCATTACCGATGATAGCAGAGAAATTCGTAATAACGTAAGTTCACTGGCCTGACCCTGACCTTCATAACTGAAAGTGGAGCAAGGTGTGTATCTCTCGGATTAGTATATAACGAGACAAATCCGTGGCCACAGCATCAGTTCCATTCCGATCAACAAGAATCAAATACAATGGCTTCCAAAGTAATATAACGTAATATCATTGATGGTAGCGTTTTATTTTATATTTATTTTATTTTATAGATCGTAGTACTTTGCGCCGCTTTGGCTTATGCTAACGCTGGTTTGATTGGTGCCCCCGCAGTGCACTACTCACCAGCCGAAACTGTTAGCAGCAGTTACATCCATCAAGCCGCTGCTCCAGTTGCCGTTGCTCATGCTGCTTATGCTGCTCCAGTTGCCACTTATGCTCATGCCGCTCCAGTTGCTGTACATGCCCCCCATGTTGGTGCCACCAGCCAAAGCGTAGTTCGTTCTTTAGGAGGTATGTTTAAAATGATTTTCTGTTGAATTGGTGATTATAAAATTTGGGATTTTAGGAAACCAAGCTGTATCCCACTACAGCAAGGCCGTTGATTCCGCCTTCTCCAGCGTTCGCAAATACGACACCCGCATCACCAACGACGCTACTTATGCCCATGTTGCTCCAGTAGCCGCTTATGCTGCTCCAGTTGCTCACGCCACCTATGCTGCTCCAGTATCTCACACCTACGCCACTCCAGTTGTAGCCAAGACCTATGCTGCTGCTCCAGTCGCCACTTACGCTCATGCCGCTCCAGTTGCCACTTATGCTCATGCTGCTCCAGTCGCCACCTATGCTCATGCCGCTCCAGTTGCCTCTTATGCTCATGCTGCTCCAGTTGTAGCTAAATCTGCTATCGCTTACTCCCCAGCCGCCGTCGTATCCCACGCCTCCTTCTCCGGACTTGGAGTTCAATACCAATGGTAAATACTTAAGACTGTATTTAACTTATTTATTACCTAAATAAATATATTTATAAAGCAACAAATATGTATTTTATTAACAATTGAACTACCTGTTGATTAATTTAAAACATAAAATTAAACATTTTTTTTAACAAACAGTATTAATTTAATTATAAAAAATATACTATATAAGCTGATAATGAACTAATTATAGGATATACATCTAGTAAAACAAAATAGAAAAGCTTTTTATATACTGAACCAAATAAAAACTGAAAATGTGTAAAAATTACAAACTCAGACGTCTCATTAAATCTTTAAAAATTCTTTTATACATGATGACACAGAATAACGTGAAGGTTAGAACTTCTGTTCACAGTAGTTATTTATGTAAGACATTTATTTTCTATAAGATTGCATCAACAAACTATTCAAGTTAAAAACTGAAAAATTTATAACATGAAGTGACGATGATATTTAAAAGATATGTAGAGATGGTCCCAATATTTATATTAATAAGGACGTCATGGTACCTTTTCGTTAAAACAGTAAAAAATAAACCAGGACGACCAATAAGTTCTCATACTCTATTGAACATTAATGTTGAATATGAGTCTATGCCTAATGCGTTTAAATCATAAAAAAATGTCTTAGAAAAGTGTTCGCAGAATTCTTTATTTAGATTTAAAGTTTATTCCATACACGCTGCAGATATTGCGACAGTTGAAGAAGAAATGATTAGCAGTTGCGATTCGAATTCTGACAAGAAATGCAAACCAATATAAACGATGACGCACATGTTTAACTAGGTTAGGTGTGTCAGATAAGGCCCATTTTCAACTCAATAAGCAGCTCTATCGTAACTTGGAAGACGCAAATCCTAATGATGTTTATGAGTACCCTTCACAAGCTAGTACTCTTATAAAGAAATACACCTTGTCATATAGTGAGGGCTCAGTATGCTACCACTGGTGAAACACCGGGATAAACACAGTAGAATGTATTATCCTGAAGTGAAGAGATGACCTACTGTTAAGAGATTCTGATACCCATTACAATCTGCAATAGGGGTTCCTCTTCAATAGAGTTACTATTTGCTCCGTCCATGATCTGTCGTCCTCCCTTGAACAAACTCTTCCGCCTAATATGGCCTTATTATTCGGCCTCTTAGCCTATTAGGTTCCGAGAGATAGGGGACCATAAACTTGTGTCTATCCTACCCCTGTCCTGCTGTAGTATCGTGGCTTAGGGCCTGCATTAGGGTTAACAATGCCAGGTTTGTTTAGGTTTAAAACCATCTGGCATCTCATAACCCGCTAGTGACAAGTCTAAAAGATCTTAGATTCATCACCCGGATCAATGTGGAAAGGAAATCGCAAAACAAATTCTTCAATCCAAGGTGAAACAGCCGACCAATAGATGTATGGCGAATGGTTAGTCTGATCTATGCAAACGCTGGGTACCAGATGACTCCCAGATTCAATAGCCTTATTATGGCTTATTATGGCTCTGCTGAAATGAATCTTTTTTTTTTCCCAGTTACTTGTGTGCCATACATGGACCAAAACGATGAACATGGAGTCAACGACTCCTTAATGTTCAAAAACGCTTGTAAAACAGTGTGCCTATGGAAACTTGAAAAAAAACAGCTTAAGATAAGCATCTACAGCTATTAAAAATGTTTATATCGTAAACGAAATGTACATTTAGCAAAATAAAAATAAACTGTGGAGAAAGTGATTACATGTAATTTTATATTAGGATAAGCTTATGAGAAGCAGATAAGACGAGCTTGTCGTAAAGTAAAGAACACCACTTGACATTGACATCATATGCGTGTGTATAGCAGTGGCTACCACCAAACTAAACCTAACTGGAGAGATTGCAATAACGCCAAAACAGATTAGGGCATGGCCTCCTAGAAAGTTAATTGACCTTACAAAGAAAATTAAATTCTTGGGAACATACTAGTAGTAAGGCAATAGTACAAAAGAACTATCCAGGTGACCGTGTTCTACTCTATAGCCAAACGACCTTGTCTAATCTAATTTAATCTAAGGTGATAGCACGTTCAAGAAACCTTGCTGTAACAGAATGAAGCGCAATTGCGTACTACAAGGCCGTGAGATCAGAAATTCTTCGCCCGATTTGTTCGTTTGGGATTTAACTTGTAGGATAAGAAGTTGTTCATACATCCTTCCAACATGTTGGCCAAAATCGCTTGAATGTTTCGGGTGATAGCATTGGACAGCTGATTAAGGGCCCATGGTTTCTCAATGGGGTGCCTCTTGAGAAAAAAAATCGCAGGGAACGATAGGGGATCGTTGGGGCCACTCGATATCCCCTCGTAGCGAAAGGAGTCGTCCAGGAAAATCTCAAAAATTCCTATGTCTATGTGTGACAAGTAGTACTATCTTGCTGAATTCGCCGTACTGACCTGTCACTCATCCTCAGCGCGCGAGCAAGATACACTACCGATCGACGTTGACTTGCTTCCAAAGCTGCCCTAACTCGAGCCAAATTTTCAGGGGTTCTGCCACTTCTTTCTCCACCTCGGGGTACTTCAGGCTTCCACCATCCTCTAGTACGGAGGTTCTGCACCCAGTTAAGGATGGTGTTCGCGTAGGAACTATAGACCGTACATTCCAACATTGAGATGTGTTCGAAATCCGCGTTGTGAGCAACCACACAACGCCTAGTTTCGATGTAAGAATCTTAAACAAATACGCGTTGTTTTGGAATCCACGATTTCATAACGACAAAACCAAACAAAATAGCGGTCACATATCAACCATTTCGAAAACTTAGGCTGTCCCAGCGCTGAGTTATACGCTTCCAAAAACAACATTTCTCTCATGATTCGCGGATTACAAAAAACTAAACATATATTTTCATAATGTAGGCGGTCTTAAGTCTAAACTTAATCATTTGCATAATTTGGTAAATTGTTCAGTATTTGATGTAATTATAATTATTGAAACTTGGCTTGACAATTCTATTGAAGATGTTGAGTTTAAACTTAAAAATTTTAATATATTCCGAGTTGACAGATCTCCTTTAACAAGTAATAAGTCTAGAGGTGGAGGAGTTCTTATTGCGGTTAATTCAGCCCTTAATAGTGTTTTGTTGAAACCTCTTTATAATACTGTAGAACATTTATTTGTTAAAATATGCAATAAGTTTGTAATTGGCGCAACATATATACCACCCAATTCTAATGTTTCATTTTATGAACATCATACTATGTCACTAGATCAAATTTGTATGGAAAATCCTAATTTAGAATATATATTCTGTGGCGACTATAATTTACGTAGCTCAATTTTGGATCTAGTGGATGGAGTTATTCATATTTCTAACTGTGAGCAATGTTTACGTGAGTGTTTAGCATTTAATAATTTAAGTCAAAAGAATACTATTCCTAATTCACGCAACGTATTTTTAGATTTAGGATTATCTAACATTAAGGAATTAGATATTTCTAAGTGTTTGGATGGATTATTTAATAACAGTTATCATCATATACCTTATTCACTTAGTATAAAGTTTTCTGGTAACGTTGAATATATTCAGAGTGACTCATTCTATTACGACTTTAAATCTGCAGACTATATTTCACTAAATAATTTTTTAGCATCGGTGGATTGGAAATCTATTTTGTATCATCCTAATATAAATATTTCTTTGGAAAAATTTTACGAAATTATTAATGCGGGATTAAGTTTGTATGTTCCTACGAAACGCAAAAAATCTTCTACTTTCCCAAGGTGGTTTAATGCGGAGCTGATTCAACTTATCTTTAGAAAAAAGAAGGCACATGCGGCTTTTAAGGCTAATGGCAGATTATGTGATTATGAAGAGTTTTAAATGCTCAGATCTCTTTGTGTCAACTTAAGTCAGTCACTTTATGAGCAATATATTAAACATACTGAAGAATGTCTTAGCTATAACCCTAAATATTTTTAGAATTATGTCAATGAATGCACTAACCTGCATGGTCTTCCTAAGCATATGTTTTACGAAAATAATACCTGTGATAATGGCAATGATTGTGTAAACTTATTTGCTAAATATTTTTCTACTGTCTACAGCAATGATGATGTACATTCCTTTACAAATGTATGCAATGATTCTATCTGTATTGATTCCCTTGTTGTTAATACAACTGATATTTTTAATTGTTTAAATAACCTATCGGATACTTGTACTACTGGACCTGATGGTTTACCACCGTATCTTCGAAAAAGGTGCGTTTGCGCACTAACCACGCCAATTCAAATTCTTTTTAGTCGGTCACTAATTAGTGGTGTGGTTCCCGATTTATGGAAAGATTCTTTCATAAATCCGCTGTTTAAGGATGGTGATAGATCAAATGTAACAAATTATAAGGGCATTACTATACAATCTGTTATTCCAAAAATTTTGGACGAGTTGGTATCCAAACAAGTGATGTGGGTATATAAGCGTGTAATCTGTGATGAACAACATGGTTTCCTGCAGGGTAAATCTACAATTACAAATCTACTAAATTATCAATGCTTTTTATTAAACGCCTTAGAGAATGAATATCAGGTGGATTCTATTTATACCGATCTTTCTAAAGCGTTTGATCGTGTCAACCATAATATCTTATTAAATAAATTATCATTGCTTGGATTTGGCGACATAGTTATCAAATGGTTTAAGAGTTTTTTGTCTTCTCGTCGACAGTTTGTAAAAATTGATAATTATGTATCAACAGCAATAAATATTACATCTGGTGTACCTCAAGGTTCCCATTGTGGGCTAATTCTTTTCTTACTTTTTATTAATGATATTGGGCATTGTGTCAAGCATTCTAAATTTTTAATGTTTGCCGATGATTTGAAATTATTTTCTATAGTACAAAGTGCAGATGACCGTGACAGACTCCAAAGTGATTTAAACAATATTGTTACTTGGTGTAATTCCAATAAACTTGACTTGAATATTAAAAAATGTCTTGTAATTTCGTTTACTCGTTGTAAATTGATAAAGTTTAATTATGTTATATATAATGATGCCCTACGATTTGTTGATGAAGTTAAAGATTTAGGTATTTTATTCGACACTCCCTTAACTTTTTCGTCTCATATTAATATACTGAGGAATAGAGCCTTCAAAATACTTGGAGCAATTTCTAGATTTTCATCTAATTTCAGAATTGAAACAGTCAAACTGTTATATGTATCATTAGTAAGATCTCAGCTTGAATATGGTTCAGTAATTTGGAATCATTTTTATGCCAATAGTATTAATATAATTGAGATGGTTCAAGGAAAGTTTTTAAGAATGATGTCTCTAAAACTTGGTATAATTTTTAGAGACTTCAGTCATTCCTATATGCTGACTACGTTAGGCCTAAAAACCTTACGTTATAGAAGGGTTATGTTCGATATATGCTTCGGTTTTAAAATAATAAACGGCTTCGTTGATAGCGGTATTTTGCTTTCATCTTTTAATTTTAATTGTGCTAAATATACTCGTTGTGTTTCATTGTTTCGTTTATCATTTCATTCAACCAATTATGGATTGCATAACCCACTAAGAAGGATAATGAAATATTCTAACACTTTGAATTCTAATCCATATTTTAATATATTCGATTCATCCTTCATAAGATTTAAACGTAGTTTGAATCGAATTGATTTATCTGTTTGTTTTAATAATACCTAATTATAAAATTACCTTTAGTTTATTATATTACATTTTGAATCTATTTTAATTTATAGCAGTATAATATATAATTATTATTTTTTTTGTTTCTTTGTATATACTAGGATAATTTGATATTTTTTCATATTAATGTATTGTACTCAGTTCGTATTGTTTGTGTTTGGTAATATTTAATTATTATATTATTTTAGGTTATTTTGTGATTTACTTAATATAGGATTTTTTTTTGTTTAATATTTTGTTTTATAGTTTATAGTTTTTATGTTAATTTGTTGTATATATTTAAAATTTAAGATTACTTTATTTTATTTAGTTAAATTAATGAATTGTGTTTTGTTTGTATTGCTATTATTTTATTTAAGTTTTGTAAAAAGGCGATTTCCGTTAATAAATAAATAAATAAATAAAAAACATACTTCCTTGCCGGACACTGTATAAATCAAATGTTGATTTATTGGTGCAGTATTAATGAAATAAAGGTAATAATTAGAATTAATTATTTTGAGCGTTTCTGCACCTAAGTTTTACATTATTACAATGTAAAAACTATCAACTAACAGTTAATTAATTTCAATAATGTTTCTGAAATTCCAAGTTTTAAGGGCTAAATTACTATGATTAAATGTTTTTCTTCCTCAATTCTTGGTTTTATCGAATTGTTCCCGTTTTTGTATCATTTTGTATTATTATATGTTATTTTATCTACCCCCTTATTTCATGTGACTACTTATACAATCCTATTTAAGGATCAGCTTTTTTAATATGCAATAAAAATCCCTGTAATTAAACACAATAATAAAGATAATCATACAAAACAAATGCAATATTATTTAATCGAATTAACTAATTAAATTTAAGTAACCAAAAACTGATTAAACATCTTATTTGCTGTTCGAGCACCTATATTAAGATTAGATTATTAAAGAACAATTTTCGCGTAACAAGGTCGTACAGGTTAATTGCAATTAGATATTGCATTAAGACAGTGACAAATTAGTTTAGCTATCGGGTGTACGGCACATGACTATCGATTATGCGAAATTTAATAGCGCTGTGCGACTAGGGGATGGTCCAATTATCATACCGAAACGTCGGTCGCCGGAGAGTGAAAAGCGAATGATCCCTCCGACGTCATCATCGGAAGCATTCATTAATTCGACCCGTTCTAGCGTGCCTAATGTCCCGGGACGTCATTTTTCATAATTTACATCAAATATGGCCCTCGGTGATCAAACAAATGCGCGCTCGGGGGACCTTTATTTAAATTTTGTACGTGGGCAATGCTTGCATTAAAAAATACATATAATTTGTACGATAATACTTATCGTATGATTTAATTTTTTAAATTGATGTCTGTAATTAATAAAATCATTAAGATAAGAGATTGGTGCATTAGAATTAAACATTTATAATCTACACAAATTAGTACGCTATTTATATGAATGCGATTACCATATATTTGATATATTTGACTCTAGACAAAACTAGAATAAGAGTGTTATGGACCCATCAATGAATTAACTTTCAACTTGTGTGTTAATTAGAAACAACTTAGTGATGTAACTAAAAGGGTCCGCTACTTCAAAACATCGGCACTTGAACACTTTGAGACTTCTCTTCATCTTAAAATATTGGTATCTGCAGTGGACCAAGAAAACACAGGACAAGCTGAGACCTTGTCCTGTGTTTTCTAATTCATATTCATGGCATTTGATTTATATAATGAATGACTTTGCGATATACGAGGCTTATAGAGATAATACTAAATAGAATAAACCTTCGTGGAGCACATGTAGAACTCTGCATAGGTGTTCAGACATTTAAGAAACCATAGATTTCAATGGGACGTGGAATATCAGAAGGCATTCAAAGAACTAAGGAATGTACTACCTCACCAGTTAAGTTTCCCGGTACAATATGGAAAATTTGTATTGAGTACCGATGTAAGTTATGTGGAAGTTAGACCTACATTATCACAAATCCAGAATGTTGAAGATAATGTAATCTGCCATTTTTTACACCTTCTCAAAATGTATCGTAGTAATATCGGTGGAATACTTTTATAAATATCTATGTCGAAGAAAATTCTTAGTAAAAATCGATCAAATTACTCTTGAATGGCTTAACAGGTTATGGACTCAGGCGGAATTAAGAGTGGTAAAGCAAAGTAAAATACGGTAGTGACTGGAAACATGCGCACATCGTAACTTCAAAATGGCGGAAGAGACCGAAAAATATCTGGGTCTGGATTGAGTTTGCCAAGGGTGATCAAATCATTGACCAGAGCACTTAGGTCTCACTAGGCCCGTTGTGCCCCCCTGACTGGGACAGCCCTGCGTTGTTCTATCACTCATTTAGCCACCCAAGGTGACGAGCAAAGGACAGCACAACGCTTGGAAGGGTTATCCCTAATGTTGGCCATGTTCTGCCAGAGCTCCCCTAGCATGGACTCTCTAAGGTGGGCGAGAGCCGGGCAGGTGGTTAACACATGTTCCACTGTCTCGTCCTCTTCTTCACATGCTGGGGGTTTCCACCAGTCCCATAGTAAACCAGTGTTTCCTTTGCTGACAGTGACCCGTAAGGATACCTGTGATAAGACGCAGATTCCCCCGGGATAGTCGCAGATAGTATTCACCTGTTTTCAGATTGGGTGAACTCATTGCTTCCTTGGCCTGTCTGCAGCCTAAGGTGTTGTCCCAACGTTGTTTTAGCATTTTGAGAGTGTTCTGTTTGAGGATATCAGTGAGGCATTTCGGTGTTGGCGCGATCGGGGACCCGTCCGTGGTATCACTGAGAACCGATCCAGCCCGCGCCAACTCGTCTGCCTTGCTGTTGCCTTCTTCATTATTGTGTCCCTTGACCCAACGCAGCTCAATACTGTTTGATTGTGCTGCTTGTTTCAGGGTGTTGTGACATTCTTTTACTAGTCTTGAGGTGATCTTGTGACCACTCACTGCTAGTATTGCTGCCCTACTGTCTGTAAGGTTTTGGATGTTCCTATCACATCCGTGACCGAAAAATATAGAATACCATTGTTTGACGGTACAAACTTTGGAAACTGGAAATTCAGGATAGAAACACTCCTGATTGAAATCGAAACAACAGGCTGCCCACGCTAAAGTCGATCGTAAATGAAAATCTCAAATTATCCAACGGATCGCGGAAAGCCACCTGGAATACGCGAAAAATAAGGATGCCGCTTTTGACCTGTAGAATTCCTTGTGAACGGCATTTGAGAGGATACGGTTAGCGAGTCAGCTCTTATTACGTAAGTCAATTCTAACCTTAAAAAATTATGCTGTTAATGAGTTTCTGGATGAGCATTTTTGAAGGTTCGAAAAAATCAGAGAACTCAAGAATACAGGTGCTACCTTGGAAGAATCTGATGTGATTTGTCATTTGTTATCGACAATGCCCAAGGAGTACAACTATGTGGTAACGGCTCTCGAAACGTCATCACCCGAAATCCTTTCGTTAAGTTTCGTCAAAAATAGACTTTTTGATGAAGAACCCAAACGTGTAAACAAAAACACACGTAAACCTGGCAACTACGATTCCAATGTACAAAAAAGTAATCAGTTTCAGTTTCAGTGTCATAATTGTGGGCAGTAGAGACACAAACAAATTGAATGCCGGAAACCTAAACGAAAAAATACGTCAAACCATAACACTGCTCACATGGCAACTTAAAGCGACGATGAACCAGAGAACCCTACAACCCTTCAATGAGCAGCTGCTGGATCTTGGACTCAGGTGCGACAGACCATCTGGTGAACTCCGAGTCATTCGCTATGAACATGCGGATACTTAGATTCCCTGTTTGAATAAAAGTAGCAAAATCCGGATCATTCTTAGAATCGAGAGTCAGAGGTGATGTTCAAGGATACGTAAATGTGGAAGGTAAAGTACATTTGATATCAATTGAAGATGCTCTAGTTGTTCCAGGGGCTCAACAAAATTTACTATCAGTACGTAAATTAGAGTAGAATGGACTAGAAGTTCAAGAACGGAAGGGGTATTATATCCAAGAATGGTAAGGCAATTGCGATTGCTAAAAGGAACCTGAGGCAGCTATATGAACTGAAATTATCACTCCATCAAGAGGAAGCGCAAATCTGCGAAACATGAAAAAGCCTATAACTGTGGCAGAGAAGAATGGGACACCTTAACATCAACAGTCTGGACAAGCTGCAGCACCTGGTCGACGGGGTGAAAATCAACGAAGACAGAGAACCAAAGACTAGATGTCATACGTGCATAGAAGGAAAGCAGGTCAAGGAACCTCATGACCAACACAGGAAAATGACGACCATTGGAGCTAATCCACGGCGATCTCGTTGGACCTGTCACCCCAACGTCGCAGGATGGGGAGATATACAACATCACCTTTATTGATGACTACACTCATTTCACCGTGGCCTATACTATGGAATCAAAGAAGGAAGTCCTTCACTGCTTCAAGGTCTGCGGGGCAATGGCAACAGCACGTTTCAACCTAAAGATAAACCGGTTCATATGTGATAATTGGCGTGAATACATTTCGAAGGAGATCCAGGAGCTCTTCGAGACAAAAAGAATCCAACTTCGGTAAAACCATTCTAGAATGTGCTAGGTGTATGCTCCTAAGCTCCAAACTCGGGAAAGGATTTTGGGCTCAAGCAGTGATGTGCGCTCAACCCCTACTTCGCCGTTGAACGGACAGGTGACAGAGGCACTTTGGTTCGACGAAAAGCCTTACCTGAAGAAAATTAAAGTTTTTGGGTGTACTGCGTACTTGCGCGTCCCCAAGAACTCATCAAAGAGAAATTTCAGTCGAAGACAATGAAGTGCTACATGGTCGGATATTGTCCAAACGGATATGTACTTTGGAGTCCGGAAAAGCAAAAGCTAATAAATGTAAAAGATCTTCAAAGAGTCGAGATTTAGTTTCGAGGGAACTACGAGCGACGACTGGATCTACGAAGGTGAGCCGGGCGAAATTGACGAAGGATCAGAGGAAGAAGCAATGGACAACTCATCCGAAGAAGAGGAATCCAAAGGATGTCAAATGCAGACGGAATCTCAAGAAGACACCTTTGAAGATACCTTGGATCATTTCAACCCAAAGACTCCCCGAAGAAGCACCAGGACAAGGACCAAACCTCGCTAGCTAGATGATTATGCCACTATTGCCTGCTTCGCAGAATCTTTTACATACAAGGTACATGGATCGTTTGAGGACCTACAAAACTTCGACGAAACGAAATAATGGGTGGAAAGAAAATAATCAACTCTAGGTGGGTCTTCAAAATTAAACGCGACAGCGGTGGCCACATCGACAAGTACAAAGCGCGCTTAGTAGCAAAAGAATGTGCGCAACGAGAGGGTTACGACTACCGCGAAACCTATGCTCCTGTGGCTAGGCTGACGACTCTCCCTACCTTCCTGCCAATCGTTAATCGTCAAAAACGCTTTCCTACACTGCAATCTTAGAGAAATGATGTATATGAAACCGCCGTCTGGATATGAGCACTAGGAAGGATTTGCCCGCAAGCTAAATAAAACGCTATAGGGACTAAAGCAGTCCTCCAGGGAATGGCGACCTTTAACGCCTTAATAACCAAAATTGGACTGCAGAGATCCCATGCTGACAATTGCCTTTACATCTGTCATACCAAGGAATCGAGACTATACCTTCTTCGGTACGTAGCTGATCTCATCATTGCTGGAAACTCACGAGCCCACATAGATGATGCCAAGAGCGCACTGAAGAAAAGATTCGACATGAAGGACTTGGGGAAACTTCACACGTTCTTAGGAATTAAGAAGAACTTCTGAAGAACTGTTAATGAGCTAACCAACCTATCTAAGGAACCTTTTGAAAAAGTTCGACAATGAAAATTGTAAACCAGTTAAAACACCCAAGTCAAACACATACCAAGCAACGACGGTGATGAGCCTTTGAAGGACGTACCGCACCACGAACTAATTGGATTTGCTTGCTATACACCACTCTTACCACGAGATCTGACCTGAACGAAGTAGTCCATCACTACAGCAGACACCAAGAAAGGCCGACAATTTCAATTTGGAAGGGACTGAAGAGGATACTTCGCTATCTACAAGACACACTGGACTTCGGACTATGCTAGCGGAAAAACGAACGAGAGAGCTTGAGATGCTTTGCAGACGCTGACTGGGGGAGCGATGCCGATCGTAAGTCGACTTCCGGCTTCCTACTTTAAGTTTTCGACCACACAGTCAGTTGGACCACTAGGAGACAACCGTGCGTTGCTCTATTATCAACGGAGACGGAGTACGTCTCGCCTTCCACGGCAGAAGCAGAACTAATATGGATAAAAACAACTGCTCAACGATCTCAACGTTAAACTGTCACTTCCACACCGGACGTCTCAACAAAATTCAATGACCAGAGCATTATAAACACTACAATAAAGCAGAAATAAAAGATAGTACGCCAAATAACTAGACAAGAAGGCCCAGAAGGACTATAAGGCTGATTTTATCTTAAAACTTCTGGTAAAATTGAAGAAAGAGAATTGTAAGACAACATAGAAATAAATTAAAATATTATCCAGAATTTAAGCTTGTCTAACTTTTAGAATTGACAATTACTTGCTGATACAAATTCGAACTAATACCAATTATTATTTCCCTATCAACAACAGCCAGAATAGGGTTCGATGTATTTTAGATCTAATTAGCGAAACCCAGTTGAAAAGAGAAAGTTTCATAGCGAATCTTCTTAAAATACACATATAAACAAATAATTGTAGCAACTTCGCAATTTCACCATTTTCATTAATTGAATAACAAAACAAAAATATTAATTCCATATTTTTTATTAACATTATATTTACAAAGTACTAAATTTCTAATTATCACGTCACATACAGTTTTTATAGTTAATACTGGCAATATAAAAATGATCATCCACATTTTTACAAAATCAATCAACAGCAGTTTCAACAACAACTGAAACTTCATTTCATTGAGTATACACAGTTTGAGCTGCTGGAATGACAGTTTTGTCTACAGGAGAATAATTATGCCCATTACCGTAATACACTTGTACTGGTGCTAAATTTGAATAGTTTGGAGGACTGTTGGAGACATAATTTGTAATCACTATTTTACCTTGAGTTGGTACGGCTGCAGGAGCAAGTGGTGTATATTGTTTTCCTTCTGAAGCAGATTTTAAAAATACTGGAATTAAAGAGGATGCAACTGGACTAGTGTAATAACGCGCGCCAGGGATTGGCGTTCCACGATGAGAAGGGATTTGTGCAGATTGAACCAATCCATAATTAGATAGTATGTGAATTGGATGGTTAACTTTTGTTGGGGCTGAATAAGTTATTTGTGTTGATGGATATGGAATTACTTTTACTAGCTGACCTACTGGTGGGATATAAGGTTGTGGTGTATAAGCTACTGGTGCTCTATAAATAACTTGTGCTGGTGCCGCTGGTTGTTCTGGTGATGCAGAATAAGTTGTACGCGCTGGTGTGTTATAAACTACTTGCACAGGTATAATATGAGTTGTTCCTATAGGTTGACCCACTGGTGCAACTGGCGATGTTTGTGAAGGGCTACTATAAACAAGTTTTACTGGTGTCGTATTAATTATTTTCACTGGTGCGGTTGGCGCAGATTGAGTTAGTACGGGTGTGGTATAAACAACTTTTACCGGTTGAACAGATTGAGGTGCAGCGTACGAAGCGTAATTTAATGGAGCAACACCAATAACAGGTCGTGCGTGTGCAGGTACGTGTTTAACCCCAGCAGTGTAAGCTCTAACGTCTGGAATAGCTGTGACAGCACGAACCGGTGCACCAACTAGCACTCGATTTTGGGTAGGAATATGAGTTACTTTATTTTCATTGCTAGTGTTGTGAGTTTGAATATCTTCAACTGCATTATCCTTAAGGGTTTGGCCTAAGGCAGAAAAATTGAAAAAATATAAACGGAATCATAATACTCTCTTTAATGAGTTTACCTTTGTAGGAACCATCATCACTCTGTCTAGAAATTGTTGCAGGAGATGATTTTACCGGGATTACATGGCTAGAATCAGTTACAACTCCAGCTTTAATGAACGTGAATCCAAGGGTAAGCACAAGTATCTAAAATAAACGCATATTCTTAAATTATTTGGTTTTATTGCAAAAATGTTAAAAACATAATTATGAAACCCTTTAATAAATGTGTCTACAAATATTAAAACAATCTTCAATTTACCAGAAAATACCTACATAATATTTATAAATTATAAGAAAACAATATATCACTGTAAAACAATAATAGGCTGTGCATATGGTTACAGTCGAACTAAAGAGAGCAAAAGTGTAGTTAAGCAATACCATTCATCATTGTAATATAATTAAAGTGGATCAATTCTTTGAAGAAACAAACTTATCTATTGTCTGTATATAAAAATAACGAAAAAATATAATAATTCGTAATAATAATTTCTATATTAACCATTAGTATACTTGTAACAAATCACTGTATCTACTGCAAATATATTACTTTTATATTAGTTAATACTAAAAATGCAAATAATAAATTCATACTTTGGACCCCATCTTGCACTGACGTTCTCACTTTCCAAACTACTAAAAATTTCGGAGATGCTAGTATTTATATAGTAATGAAAGCGTTACTTAACATCTGTTCGCTTTCACCTCGGAAGATCACTGTTAGGTGTGGAAGTATTTTTTTTTATTGCGATTATTTAACAATGTATAATTTCATTACTCACATCCCAATTAAAATTGTAACGTGTTTAACGGTTATAAAACCGTATGCTCTGTACTTTTTTATCGCCATCACAAACCTTTTGATCCTTTGTGTAATAAAATAACTACATAAAAAATAATTTATATTCACCTTTAATTTAAAGACAGAGTAGTAAAAAATATATGTTTAAATTAATGAGAAAAGCAACAATTTATTCATTTATTACATCTTTGTACTCCTTTCTGACAAAACGAAGCAGTCGCCAAGAAAATTTTAGCCGAAGCGGAGTTCATAATAAAAACAATTTCTTTTCGTCATTTGAACCAAAATAATAACAAATATTTTTGAATTACCCTGTCAATAACAGCTACGGACTGGTTTCGATCTATTTTGGCTTAACATATGGCAGTTGAAAATATTATTTTTAGTGGTTGTAGGAGAGCAAATCATGCATGTGTGGGACTACCGAATAAAACCTTTCTTTCGCGATCTCCGATGTGACTAGTCCAGTACCAAAAGGTCATGACTTGGGATGTCAGTTTTGCTATCGGAGTTTAAAACGCTGAGTATCTGTAAATATAAAGAAACCATTCCGGTAACATCTATTATCTAAAGTGTTGTACTAATTGAATGTTACATTATAATTATTATTCAGTAAAAACATCCCTGTAATTGAGGATCGTTTACAATCAATTTATGGAAATCCAGTTCAACGTTTTAGATTGTTAATGGTTTCCTTAACAAACCTTATTTTTGATTGTTTAATTAATAATGACTAGTAGATTTGTTGAAACGAGACATCGCCTTAAATATAAACTAAACAAAAACCATTTTGTCATTTTTTTGAAAAATATCTGCAGTAATATAAATTGCAAATAGGTGGTTTACATGTTACATGTCTGATCAACATTTTTAATGTAATAGGCACAATAAAAGACTATAATGTGGCGAGACAATAGAATGTAAACTATTAAAAAGCGTCACCTCGTACTCGGGCAGCTAAGATTAGCAGCAGGAAATTTAAATTTGGCGGGTTTTTTTAAATTATCGTGGTCAAACTTGTTGCATATCCAAATAAATGCAGAAGCCACTCGTTTTTTTTTTAATAAGAAGCATATAAAAATCACTACAATAACAGCATCACATCAAGTATAAAAGAACAACAACTTCTCATTCTATAAAGAAACATAGTTAATGTATAATAATTCATATATTCTCACATGTAAAATCATATTTATGCAATTTCCTATTCTTGTGATAAGTTCAGGTGAAAGGTATTAAATGCATTTTTAATAGGGATTTTAAAACAGGTAGAAATCATAGCACCCATGACTACAAGTGTGCATTTTAGTACCTGCCAGATACTATATAACTTCAAAATTTTAGTTTTGTTGCTACATTTTTAATTATACAATATTATTTACAAATGGGAAATTTTTCTTGTCAAAAAAATTTAAAACTTCTAATTACTAATAAAACCTTAATTAATAATCATATTTAATTACACTTTGAACAATTTTTACTTGTTATAAAACCTTAATTAAAAATGATTTGTAAAATAATTAAAAATATAAATAATTTACAATAAATTAAACAGACATATCTACTAATAATCAGTCTTCCAATTGTAATCCAAGCTTTAATAAAAGCACACTATTAATACTATGCAACCCAACTATATCCGGATTATCCCTCAAAGTCTCGTATAATAATTTTACAGTCAATTTATCAGTCGGTTGGGCTCTTTTCCCACAGGCATAAGCAAACACCGTCTGCTGCTCAATGTTCTCCAGAGTCGGTCTGTACGCAGGAATAAGGCTATCCTCCTCAGCCATCACACTCACTTTAGAAACTTCTGAATCATTCACAATATTCGCCGAGTTCCTAATAAATGGATCAGGCACTGGAAAACCGAATCCATGCTGAAATTTACCTTCACGTACTTTATACGACCTCTTTTTAGTTATCATCGCAGTTATTATATTTTTTATGAAAGCCTGAATTAAAGAAACAATATTAGACGTTTATTATTTCATTAATTTTTAAACATACTTGACAAGCCTGCACTAAATAACCAGCAACATGCTCATCAGCACCATCCAGTCCATTCTCCCAAGCATGTATATCAATCTTAGTAGCTATAAACCCGCTATCCGGCAAGAAAAATTCCATGGCAGCGATCCTATCAGTGAAATTGGCAGGGGGTGGTGGTGGTGACTTGTGAGACATGTAATCGGTGCTATCAGCAATCTGAAACACTTGATCAATAGGTTGTTTGTGCCGGGATTTAACTTTCTTCAAAATGCCGCGGATAAAGGCTTCGTGCAGCTCGCTCTGCTCCTCGGTGGTGAAAAGTTTCTGAGCAGCAAAGTGGAATTGAATTTGGGTGAGCTCATTCTTAAACATGAACCATTCTTTCAGCATGGCAAAGTACCTCTGTGATAGTTCGGTTCCTAGTGCAGCTACAAGTTTTTTACGGGTTTCGTTTAAATCGGTCATTTTAAATCTAGACTGTGTTTATTTGTTGTTTTCTACCCGGGCGACAATGGCAACAAAAACAATGTGAGATTTTCATGCATGCCAACAGAAGTATCATAGAAGTTATATTTCAGCTGGAGAGGGATAATTTCAATATAAATGAAAAATTATTTTGCAAAATAGAAAAACAAACATTAAAATCTAAAAACAATACTTACTATTTTATTTAATTATTTTGGTGATAAAATAATAGATCTGCTGGCACCTATTATGGTCCAATTTATATAGATCTATGTCAATGTGTCGATTATACAGTTGGAAAAACACTTTTTCCCAAAAATACTGTTTAGTGTTTTAGTTTTTTTGTTTTGATTTATTTTTGTATAGATAATTTTAAAGTATCATGTATTTGTTATATTTTTTTAATAATATTATTATTCATTTTTTTAATTAAGAGTAGACAATGAATACAATTACAATTTAACTAATGGGTATATATTTGTGTTAAGTGTATTAAACGTATAATCACAAAATAGATACTGTGTGTGATATCAAAAAAGTGCAGTCTGTTTTAAAATTCCTGGTTTTCTAATATCAAGCATATTTGTTTTAACTTTTATTGTTTGTTACATTTTTTATTGTTTAAATTCTTACAGATTTTCATTTAGTTAATAGTTCTTGAAAGTTATATTATTGTTTATCATAAATTCATATTCCAGCTAGAACTCACCTTTATGATTAGACATAAAGTAATTTCGGAATATCGAAAAAGTAAGGTTAGAGCAGTGCAGTGTATATTTTTAGGTTAATAACAATATCATTAAAATGAATAAACTCAATTGTATTTTTTCAAAGTACGTATTAAATTTATACTTATAGAATATACGCAGTTATTAAACCAATTTAAAATCGTTTCTATTAAACTTATATGTACTTGCAATGTCTTACAATCGAAAAACTCTTTCAGAGAGAAATCAAAGTGTTTAACTAATTCATTCCACAGTTTCTAATATGTTGGTTATTACTGTTTATTTTTAACTTCTTCATATATAAAAATCTTATTTTATGTTTACTTAATACAAGCAATTTAATATTGTGCTTCAATTTGATAATTTATGTCATATTTATCTATTATTAATTAATTTTACCTACCAACTTCAAATAAACTGTGAAATAAAATAATTATTTAAATCTGACATGTTTACCATGTTATGATTTCTATTTATGCTTAGTTTAAAACTGAATACCCTCTTGTGCGTGCTATTATAGGCAAGTCTTTTAAAATAATAAAGTATCAAATTTAATTACTAGTGTTCGAAATGCATTTATAGTGTATAATTAAACAGTGAAGAAAATGATATTTTTAACTACTAGTAATTATTACTTCACGTATTCAAACAGAAAAAAGTAGCAAATTTATTAAATCATAAAATCAAATGATATTGAACAAAAATTAAATTAAAACTTGGTTTATCCCTTACTTCGCTTATCTATTCAAACATTATATGTACTTTTCTAAAACAATGTGATCATTATCAATAATAGATTTTTTGTTTTCACAGTTTCATTTCTTTTATTAAATATTAGCTGTTTTTGGCAAAATTAACAAAATCTGAGGCTGTAAGATAGCAGGCCAATAGCTTGTGGAGAGAATTTGTCTCTATAAATCATCTTGTATATTATAAAAACTAATTACGGCAAATTTTAAATTGTAGTGTAAATTAAATATTGATTTACAGATGCAGTATTGATGAAAATGAAAGTAATAATGAGAATTAATATGTTTGAGCATTTTTGCGCCACAGTTTTACATTATTATAATGCAAAAACTACCAACTAACAGTTACTACCATGAAACACGTGTGTGTGGATAGTCATAATCACACTTTTCGTGACGTGGGAAAACGATATCCCAAAACAATGTTCCATTGTGCTGAATGTAATAAAAAGATTTAAAAAAATTGTTTTTTTAAAAATTAGGAAAGAAATTACTGAGAATATAACAGATTAAAAACAAAGTAACTTCAAAGGAATCATTTAAAATTTATTAGAAGTTTTGAAAACTTTGTAAAATGTTTAAGATTCTTTAATAGCAACTTTTGTTTAGTAAAATATCAACACTTATTAGTAGCATTCAACTGTTTTTTTTGTAAATTTAATTCCCTAATTATTTTTTATATGACTATTGTTTTTAGCTTGTCCTCAACATATACTGTTTTATTTAGAATAATTCTTCAATTTCAAATGGAATTTTGATAATATTTTTTTTGTTTTGTTTTCTAAATACATATTAATAGTGTTTTTTGATAATGTTTAACTTATCTTTTATTTTAATTTCTCAATTTCAATTATTTTTAACTGCCTTTTGTTCTACTTTCTCAATTGGTATTATTTAATTGATAATAATGATAAATAATCTTTTACTAATAGTAAAAGATGTTTTATTTAATAAAGTTGGATTTCCTAAATGTCGACAGATCTATGGATATCAAAATGTATTTCCATTAAAAAAAAATCTTAAAATTTTTACCATCAAAAAGTCATATAATGTGTGGAAATTAATAAAAGTTTTAAAAATATAATTAAACTTTGTTTATATCACATTTTTTTGACACAGAGAAAGAATTAAGTATGTGGTATGAACAAAGTTTACTTGTGTTAAGCCTTAACTAGGATGTAACAGTTGTAACATTCTAAATAATTAATTTAATAGTAAAATATATTAAGTTTAAGTTATTGTACTAATTTTATTTAATTTAAGGTCCAACATAGTAAACATCCATTTGAGACTAGCATCAACGAGTCCACAAGAAAAAATCGTGATTCCAAAACGAATACCCCGTGGTCCTACAGATATATTACGGGCATTAGAAAGTACCGTTTCAAGAGATCCAAATGCGGCGCATTACAAGTACCACGACGATCCGTACCTCATCCCAATGTCAAATATTGGTAAACGCACATTCGCCCTAGCCCAAGAAGCTGGCCGTAAAGCTGCGCACTGGGTGCGCGAGCAACACCCCGAACTTTTCCAGCACAAGGAAGCCAACCCTCCTATCAAATCATTCTTTCCACGGATGGTGTACGATGAAAATTCAGAAGTAACCGAGGATGATTTAAAAAGAACTGTGGATGAGGTTTTGGTCTCTGACGCAATTACAGTGTACAATCTGTTGAAACAAAAAGGTGTGCCAATTTCAGATGAAGGCTTGCTCGGATTCTTGGATCTGCTTTGTTTTTATAATAACGAGGATACCCTTCCAGAGGAGTTTATTGAAGAACGGTGGTACAGGCAGAGTTCAAGAGGAAAGGAGCGTGCTAGGAAGACTTGGAAGTAATACAATTTTAATTACTTATTTTCAATACTAATTACCTTCATATTTTTCAATTCAACAAAACATAAAGTAAACTTGTTTCACAACTAAATAAATTTTATTAAAAGTAATTCTTGGAAAGCTAATTATGAGTAAGAGTAAATACACAAATAATTAAGTTATTATTTTTAATGCTGTCAAGAATTATATCATATTTTATTCTCTTTTTCCTCTCCTCTGATTCACAGTACATTAACTTTGGATATATATTTAGTATAGCATATGCTTATTTTTTTATTAGGTGATATAATTTACCTTTACTATTTTCGCATTTTCAACACATTTCATAGATAGATTTAATTCATATCTATAAATATTTATTTTTAGAGATGGTGCATTAGCTGAAGAAATATTCATAACCATAGAAAATCCAAATGCTAAGACATATTCGTCACTAATTCAAGGAATGGCCAAATATCACCAAGTTGACAGAGCATGGCAATTATTTGAAGAAGCCCAGAAGAAAAACTTAATCCTATCCACTGAAGCTTACAACTCGATAATCCGCGTATCGTCCTTCCTCAAAGAAAGCTATGACCTTCGATGGACGTTCGTCACTGAAATTCTTTCCGACATGAACAAAGCGAAAGTGAAACCGAATTTAGGGACACTCAACTCAGCCCTGGAAGTTTTGAGCACTTCGGGAGCCTCAAAGATAAACAAGCAAAACGCTTTGAAAACGTTGACAGAATTTAAAAATCTGGGCATTGAACCATCGCTGGCTTCATGGTATTATTTGATGATCATTTATTGCAAGGAACGCGGGCCGATCAGTTATATTTTAAAGGACATCCTTCCACTTATTGAAAACAAGGAATTCGTAATTAGAGATCCAAGGGATACCTTTTTCTTCGTTACAGCTATGGATATCAGCAGGAATCATTTACATGATAATGAAATAGCACAACGGGTGAATAAATTGTTGCATATTGGAAATAATTATGATTTGATTGGGGATTCATTCAAGGAGTCTATATATTAGTAAGTTTTTTGATTATTATTATAGAAATTTTTAATCATGTGCTTTTTTCTTCTCATTCAGTCGTCATTATTTTATCCTAATGTGTGAAACAGAACCACTAAATGTATTCATGGAGACTGTCTACGATAAATTAGTGCCCAACATTTACGTACCTGAACCGGCGGTTATGAACGAGATTCTTAAAAGCGTGGAGATGAACGCTGCGGTGGAATATATTCCAAAACTTTGGTCGGATATGACTATTTTCGATCACACCGACCGCGAAAGTCTACTGCTCACAATTCTAAACACAATGGTTAATAACCCTCAGGCGAAAGATTCAGAACTGACAGAGAAATTTTCGAACATTGCATGGAGCATATGGGAGAAGATCGAGAATCAGAATGAGAATAGGACACAGAAAGTATCCTTTAGTGGAGAAATGTTAGGCAGCATAATGACATTAGTGCTCAGGAATGGTGATTTTGAGAAGGCTTGTATGGTTATGGATAAATTAGACAAGGGGCACAGCAGTGTAATGGGGATGCCTAAAATCGATGCATTAACTATGTTTGTAGAATGTAGTATCGAAGAAAAACAACCTTCTAAGGCTATAGTAAGTTTTATTATTGATATTGTGAAAATTTATTATAAATCTAATTTCCTTATAGTAATTATTTTATTTTATATTAAAATATTGATTTTGTTACAATTTTTTACCTTAACTTCATCAATATTAAATTGACTGGTACATCTAAACTAATTAAAACATTCAAAGAAACATTATTTAAGAGGCTACATTTTAAATGTTTTAATTAGTTTAGTTGTAGCAGTCAATTTAAAATTAATGGTAGAGGTAACAAAGAAATTTAAGTGTTTTGATGTATATGTATTAATAAGACTGTGTTAGGGTTTATTAATACCTATGCATCGTTGGTTGTATCTAAAAATTCTTTACAAGAAGATTTAAATAACAAACAAAATAGAACACTAACAGTTTCTTCACAATTTATTTATTACAACAGATATACATTTCAGGCACTTTTCCCTAATTATTGTAAACTGATTTATTATGCTAGATGTACATTTCATATATTATGCAATAATGAAGAAATTATTTAATTAATAAGATGTGATTTTTAAATATTTTATTTACCTTCACTAAAACTGTTTTAAGACAATGTGGCTTTTAATGTAAGATGTAGTGAATCTGCTGGAGTGAAGTTAAGTGAAATATTTAAAAATCAAACACTTCTTATTAATCAAATATAATACTCCCTCTGCCCAGAGATATGGTATTCGTTTGAAAGAAAATTGTAGATGATTGGTACATCTTATTTTCATTCAATTTATGTTATACTAAACTTATTTATACTTTATTTAATTATATTTTGTTTAAACACAAAATTTTTATGTTAAATTTTGATTGTATTTTTTTTTTTTTTTTTCGCAAATGTACACTATATTTCTGGACAACAAAAATCGCCAAATGTATACCATATTTTCGGACAGAGAGAGTACGGATTTTCAATTAAGTGCCTCATCGATCAGTTCAATAATAAATTAATTGTGAAGAATGTATTAATTCACAAATAAAGTAATAATGAATAATTGAATTAGAAATTTAGATGATTGTACTTAATTGATGAGTATTATATTTAATTCTACTAAAAATATTAGTATTCACCGTTTAATATTATTTGTGTATATTCTCTTTAATTTTTTATCATTTTAGCAATGCATTCAGTACTGTGCAGATTGTGGATTTTCTGAGGTTGAATCGTTTGCAGTGAAGTTAAATGAAAGGATGACGTTAAGTGCAGCCCATTTAAATATGCTCACTAAAATTGTTGGAGATCATGTTTTAATTAAGAGTGATAAACCCGTTGATACCAAATAGATATTATAAGATCATAAATAATTTATAGTAAAAAAAATATATATAAAAAGTGTTACATTTTAATAACCTATTACCTTAAGCACTATTTTTTCTTAAATTATGTTTATAAGAAAATGAAATTTAGATTTGGGGAGCTTCCATATGCATATCAAAAATTATCAGAATGGGTAAAAAAAAGGAGTAAAAATGAGAAAGGAACCAAAAACGGCCAAAAAGGAATATAAGAGATCAAACATGGCCAAAAAGGGGTCAAATCAAAGGTAAGGTTGTACTGCTAAATATTCATTGATTAGCTTGAGAATATAATGTACCTGGTAGATGAACATAAGCAAGTAATTAAGATATTTTATATGTGGAAGATGTAAAGTAAATTAACTAAACTTTTTTTATCAAGAAATAGACACATAAATTTCACAATTGTTTTAATACTACTGACAATTTCAACTTTTTTTTAAATAATTTTCTATTTTAATAGCTTTTTGTAATGACATTAACCCTCATAATACCGTGGGGTCACTGAAGAAACCATATAAGATCTGTGATCAAATATCCTTGTAATGATTATTGTTATAATTTTTGAATAAATGTACTTTTAATGTGGGGATATTTTTAACATTTTACCAACGTAAAATTTTATTTTAGTAAATAGGGTATCTAGAAACTTAAAAAGTTGCATGTAATACCACTGGGGTCTGCTATAGATGCCTATATGCCTTATGAAAATATAACAGTAGAAAGGTTACATTATTATCAATTATACTTGAAACCGGCAAAAATTGTGAAAATGAAAAGAACAAACCACAAATAATAATTGACAAAATCAGGTGTAGGTACAATGGACTTGCTAGTTCAAACATACACTGTAAAAAGACAAACAAGAAGATGACCTGTAACAATTGTCCATGATACTATAGGTGCCTTGAACGCGAATATTATTTGGTGTCACCTAAATAAAGATTGGCAAATAGAAAGAGGATACAAACGGAGACAATTCCTATTACAATTTGTTTTTAAATTTATTTATTGCTTCACAAAAGTATTGCAATTTACATATGAACTAATTATAACTTAAATTAACCTACTTTTACCCTCCCAGGATTTAGGGACACTGTGGTAAGAAAACAACACGCCATTTTAAAACTTTATTCCTCCCTCACAACAATTACTCCCCTTAATATTATTCCTCTTCCTTTTCGAACAGCAGCCAACAGCTATTACAATTAGGAAAGCAACTTGTAGCCACAAAAACTGATCCAGTAGAACCATCTACTTGTCAGGTTCAGTCACGAGAACCTCGAATACTCAATCGTGGGAGGTGTTGAAAGTGTCCAGAAAAGTAGACAAAAAATATTCAAATGTCATAAATGTAATCGCTTCATGTGTAGTAATCACACATGTTCTGTAACCCAAAATATGTAAAACTTTTAAAAATACATCATCTTTAAAATAAGTTTATAAAATTTCCTAAATTGATATTCAATTATTAACATGTTTCCGATCATAAATAAAACACTTTGTAACTTTGTTTGTATAACACTATTTATTTTCTGTTTACTATAGTTTCGGCATCTCAACGTGCCATTATCAAAACATACAATACGTTGAGATGCCGAAACTATAGTAAACAGAAAATAAATAGTGTTATACAAACAAAGTTACAAAGTGTTTTATTTATACTCAAACATGTATAACGAAGTAGAAGCCGCAAAAATTAATAATATGTTTCCGATCATCAACAATCTGAAATACGCTTGATCCCGTGTATTTTTGATCTCTCACAATAAAGATTTTCATGTCCTATTTGTACTTCATACCCTAAAAAATATTCATTGTCGCTAGTTCAAGCCCTAAATTGGCTAGGTTAATTAATTCTACTAGAAAACAATATATTCAAAAAACTGGCCTCTTAATCAACGAACAAAAAAATTAAGAAACTCCCCACTACTTAAATTGTTCATCCCTCCATAGTCCCAATAGTGTTAATGTATGTATCTGAAGAAGCAATAAATTATTAATCAAACAAAATATATACGTTTTGAGAAGGATAGTAGCATTTAATGTAAGCTAATGAACTTCGTAAACCTATAGAGAATAGATGACGATAGACGATTTTAGTAGCTTACTTAAATGAATTCAAGAAAAATGTAAACGAGGAATTGAGTGGATCATATGCGAGATTATACTTTTTCTGCTTTCTGGCTTTTGGAAGGTTTTTTACGTTAAAATTTAGTTTCAAAGCCATAGGAGCCTACAAAACACCTGATAGTAACCCAGCAATTGATTTTTAAACGCCTACACGAGATAGGAAAGATCCCAAAATAAAGAAATTGGATTCTGCATAAAAGTACTGAAACCAACAAAAACCAACGAGTCTTAAAAACAGTGGCGAAAGTCTTTCTTGAAAAAAATCGTTACGGGTGATGAGAAATTGATACTCTATGTCAATCTGAAACGCAGAAAGTCATGGGTAAATCTCGGAGAATTATGACAATCGGTCAGAAAAAAGGTTCTTCTCTGTATTTGGTGGGATATGAAAGGCGTGATTTATTATGAGTTCTTGCAAGCGAGTGAAACAGTTACTGTAGTTCTACAAACGTCAATGACTACGCTTGAGCTAAATGAAAACAACGGTTTTGGAGAACGTTCAGTGAAATTGTTGCATGACAACGACAGGCCAAACATTGCTTCCAATGCAAAACAAATCATAATGAGGCTTGGCTTGAATGTCTTGCAGCACCCGGTATATTAACCAGACATTGCTCAATCCGATAACCACTTATTCAGTTACTGAGGAAGCTACCAATATCAATGAATACACTTGAGCTAAGAATTCGAACAAAAACAACGGTTTTGGAGGTCGTCCAGTAAAATTGTAGCATGACAACGAGAGTCCAAACATTGCTTCAAATACAAAATACATCATGAGTTTTGGTTGGAACGTCTTGCAGCACCGGGCATATTCACCAAGCATTGTCCAACCACTTGTTCACGCCTTGTCCGATGTGCATTTCCAATTATTGAGGTGCGAAAATGACTTGACAACTTTATCGTGTCCAAAGACATTTTTCCGAGAAGGGATCAAGTGCCTGCAAGTTGGCTTAAAGTATAGAAAGCAACGGCGAATACTTTGATTTAACAATTTAATTTACTTTCTTTTAAAATAAACCTTGATTGTAGCTGCAAAAAAAAATGGATTATTCATTTCTTCATCTATTAATTGAAGCAAGAACAAAGAAGAGTTTATAGTAAACCAGAGGTATAGTAATTTGGGAAATTTCTAGAATTATAAAATATGACATTTAAAACAAAATTAAACTTTTTCAAAATAAATGTAAAGTTTATGTAGGAGGTACACAAATATTAATATTCTGTATGCACCCAAATAGTATGAAGAAGTAGATAACGTTGGAAATATAGTGGAAGTAAGAAAGGTTCAGAGGCATCCTTCCATCAATAACTTCAGAGGGTCCAAATATTAGAAGTGAAAAACAATTATAGACAATAATAATTATCATAAAATGGTTTATGATTTAGGTACTAAGTGGTGTTTTTCTTAAAGATGTAAAGGATAACATAATATCTGATATGTTTTATACAAGCTTTGAAATTTTAATACTATGTTTTATTGATTAGCTACCAACTTTAAAATGTAGGTAAAGTAATTATAAATCGACATTTAATTAGAGCTAAATTGTTTCCGCACATACTAGAACGTTCCAATATTAATTGCCAAGTCTAGTACTTGCATTTCTCAGATACCCACACGTGTGTGGGCTGCGTTCTGAAAACAAAGTCAAGGCCCATGACCTCACCCAACCCCCATTCGTTCTACTTTCCCGCTGATTGAATTCTTAGTATGAATTTTTAATTGGTGACCTTTTGGGGGTGCCGCATGCTGTACATCCCTCAGTTGCTATTCGGCGCGAAACACCTGCGGTCTATAGATGATTTATAAGCAATATCGGCATGATATTAGCGTTACCGCGGTGCTTAATGAGTTCTTTTTTATACGCGTATATAAGGGAAAATGATTATCGCGTCATCGTCGAGTTTTCGAAGATGTTTTTAACGGTGTTCGTCGTCATCAAAGTGGCCCTGTTCACCAGGGTGGTCAACTCTGATAATTTCCCATCTTTACTCACAACTAATGCTACTCTTGGTAAGTCTACTACTGCCACTGTAAATTTATTAAAGAGCTTTGCAACAAAAATATACAATATTTGGTCTTAAATGATTGGTTCTTACATTTTGGAAGTGTTTACTTCATGGTTTAAATTTTAAATGTAATGAAACACTTTTTATTGGTTTATTTTTAAGTCGAAGATTCTTTATGTTCATATTTTGTATTAACTCCTAATTTAAGATGTACACGGAATAAATAAGATAATATAAACATCTAGAAGATACAGATTTTCTTCAATGGACGAATAAATAATTCTAGTACGATTTAAATTTGAAATTAAACAAATATGTTTGGGTTTTCAAAATTATCTCAAACTAAATATGGAAATACTGTTCACATAATTCAAAAAATCTATATTATAAAATGTAAGTAAGTAATTACATTAATTTATTGCTAATTGTGATCCTAGATGACTTGTATGTACTTGAGCTGAATTACTGATCTAGACCTTGACAGTTCATTCTCTACTACTTGTTACTACAATTTGGGTTAAGGGTAGTAGAATAAGGAATGAACCTTGTTAATATTGAAACACTAGAATAATAAATGTCTTTCATACGTTGTGTACACAGGAACCAATAAATTCATATATGATGTATTATGAATCTTGTTGAGTTCTCTAAATGCTACCAAATATTTAAACTTTTTAATAATATTTTTAGAATATTCAAAGTGTCTCATTAACAGTTAATGTCAGTTAAAATATTTAAAATACTTACAGTAAATCGAATAAATGAATGAAAAAAGAGACACGATGACTTTGTTTTGCCACTTTATTTAATGTAATAAAGTGTTAAAACAAAGGCATCATGTTTATATCATTATATTCAAGAAACAAAGTAAAATCCTCCACAATTAAACATTTAAAAAACCGAATTACCATACTGTAAGTTGTAAGAATTATTAGGTTGTTGGGAAAGTATTTTTCCGCAGCAATTTTCGCATTTTAAATCATTATATATTTAGATTTCTGCTACAGTGAGGCTCGCTTTTGAAAACCTTTAATTTATTCAACACAGTAGTTTTTCGTTGAAGCCCTTTCAAATATGGAAAATTAAACGTAGTAATTTCGCCATATTTTACTTTTTTGCTATAAAAAAGTTATAATGCTGTTCAAGTAAGAAAAACTTTCCAAAACTAGTTTGCAAATTTTCGTTCCGGGAATTTTTATGTTAAAGATGCATTCTGTTCTGGAAGACCAATCCAAGTTGATGAAGATACAATAAAAGTATTAATTAACACAAACCAACGAATAAAAACTACTGAGGTTATTGATGCTTATCAAATTAGTCCGTTTATTAGCATTTAAAAGACCTAAGTTTAATCTCAAAACTCGACATATGGGTTCCACAAGTTCATACGGAAAGTAATTTGTATTGTGGCGTTGATGGGCTGTGATTTGCTTCTCAAAAATGGTACATTTTTTAAATGTATCATCTCTTAAGACAAGATATGAGTTGTTTACAACAGTATTAAATACAAGAGAACTTTATCATCAATGATGGTGATGCTATCTGTTTGATGGAATTTTATAGGAATCGAATTTTGGAACTTCTACCGGAACAGAACGATTAAATCTAAAGTGTATTGTTGGGTGGGATATTAGAGGAACCGTTTTTTGGAGCTTATGCCGAAACAAAATGATCAGTTTTCGAAATATATTGTCATCGGTTTGACAAATTGAATCATTTACTTAAAAAGAAAAGGCCAGAATTGATCAAAAGAAAAGCTGAAGTGTTCCACCAAGATAATACAAGTTATATTGTTAATGTAAGAGCTTCTACTTCGTTATACATGTTATATAATACAAGTTCTTATACAAGTTATTAATACGACAAACATTTTATAGCTTGGATTGGATATACGTCAATACTCACCATATGCTCTAGATCTGGCTATTAATTTCGGTCTCTAGAAAATCATTGAGACGGCACAGCCTTTACTTCTAATGAAGAGGCCAAAAAAACCAAATTACTTTTCCAACAACCAAATGCATCTTTAAGTTCTTTTTAATGCGAGAATGATTGTAATAATTTTAATTTTAATTCTGTCTTATTTTCAGCTATAGTAGTAGATAAGGAATATTTAGCGGAGGAATATGAACCAATCAGGAGTGCCATTGAAGAGTATCTAGTGTACGCCAAACGAGAAATCCTAAAGCATGGTGGAGTGAATGTGCAGTATTTCTCATGGACTAATATCAACATAAAACGAGGTAATTATTATTCTTAAAATATTTTATATTAAGTATAAATATTACCTTAAGTAATCCCTTATTGGTGTTACTAAAAGTGCTTCAAATAATACTTTCCAATAAATTGCCACATAAGGTTTACTAACGTTTCTAACTAATATATTAAATTTTCAAAAGTACCAACCAAAAATGTGTTCTGAAAGGTTATTCTTTTAATAAAGAAAATTGTTGCGTTACTACGTCGTAATACATAATTAGATTGAATTGAAAAATTCACTATGTTTCAACAACAAATAATTTTCTTTTTCTTTGATTAAAACTCATTTTTTTAAGAGTTGAAAATTTTAGTAGTACGGCTCGTCATATTCATCATATATTTAATAATTTGCTACTTCTGAAAAACAAGATGTCATAAGTACAATTCTCTTAACAAAAACACATTCACCATTATTTTATCGAAAAGGAAATGCAATACAAGGTCAATACAACAGAACATGTTTGCCAGTATGAACTTATCATAGAAGATGTGTTACTGACACAACCAAATGTCATTTTAGGAATCTTTTAGGAAGACAAAGTATATAAACATTAGCCCTAGCAAAGGAATGACAAATATTATTTATTTAATCTAACCTAAATTGTAAATACTGCTATGATGGCAAATACGAACTTAATCATGTCTTTTGGACAACTCTTGGCAGTTTTTGATAACCAGATATTTATTTCTCAAAGCATTTTGAAGATTTGAATAATCGATGTTGACAGATATTACTTTATGATAGATCTTAGAAATCAGAAGCTCTAAAGAAACTACATTTTTTAATATCACATAAATCCAGCATGTGATATGAACAAAGTGTGGTTTTTAAAAGTTCCTAAATGTTTAAAGGTTTTTATGGGGAATAAATTTCATTTAAGATATTTATTACTGAAAAATAAACTTTTCCAAATAATACTATAATACAATATCGATGCAGATTACTAATCTAGGCTATTCTTTTAGAAAAAAATATATTTATAATGTCTGTAATGCATCTACTAATATTTAATTTAATTATTATTCTCGAGTCACCCTACTTCTTTGATAAAGTTGAGGATTTTGCTGGAAAACAGGCCTTCCAGATACGCCGGTTTTCGCCATGATGTCCCCCAGCAGGATCTTTCTTAATGTTGCCAAAGCGGAGGAGTAGCACATGATATGGTCCGTCGACTTCGCTTCATCGTTGCACCCTCTGCATTTGGTATCTTCAGCGACTTTTTATATGAGGAAACTTTATCCTCATTGTCTTGTCGGTTTCCCTGGATTTCTGAACGCTTCTTCTTCGGAAAGTTTAGTACCTAATTTGTAACATATTCGTGCCAGTTCTAGTTGTGCTTGTTTATACTCTTATTAATCACCTCTTAACCTCTTCAATGTTGGTTCACAACTCTATTAAGTATGTGTAGATCTGTGCTCGAAATAAATTCGAGCAGAGCTTTGTCCCTTTCATTGGTGTCCGTGCTACCCCAAACTGAGTGGTGTGCATTAGCATCACAACCTATAATAAGACTAGTGTTGTTGATTTCACAGTATCTGATCACAACCTTCCGTTCATGTGAGATACTTGTATCGTAGAGTAGATATGCGGAGATTAGAAAAAACTTACCACAATCCTCCGCGGGTGAATATATACATATACGCGCCATTTGGTTTTGTGCACCATGGAGGATGATGCCTTTTAAATTACTCAGTCCACATATCCTGTTTGTCACTACATAGGGTCCTTGAATTTAGATTTGCTTTAATTTGTAACACGCAAATTACTTTTGTATTATTCAATGTCTGTCGAGGTACTAGCCAGAGAAGTAGTTGTTTCAAATGTGATTTGTTACTGTCGTCTTAATAAGACTCATTTGTTGTAGATTTTACGAAATATTTTCGTGTTTTTTCTAATTATTAGTTATCTTCTACGACGTAAAGGACTTACATATTTTTAATATTGCTTTAGAGGTTGAAATTTAGTGTTTACAATGTTTAAAGTTATTTCAATTATATATATATATATATATATAGTTCTTTCAGTTTTATTATATACATTCAAAAATATGTTTAATAAAATACTGACATAGTATATGGTTTCAAAAATGTTTTTATTATTCTATGGCAATGTTTCACCACACAGTGGCTTCGTCACCGTTAGCCCTCATCAAATCCAAAAACCACACATTGGAAAATAAATGCCTAACGAAATCTACGATTACGAAAAATATTCAAGGCAGGTAAAATAATAAAAACATTTCTGAAAACATATACAAGGGTCCTTGGTGTTTGTGGATGGTGTTTCATCACCCGTCACAATCCGGGACAGAAACGCTTCCTCCTCAGCATCAAACCTTGCCAACAAATCAGATGACATGGTTGCTTTTGCATCCTGTGTTCTGCTGTGAGACCAATTTTGCGCAAACTTTTGAATATCCGAGAGTCTTGATAATTGCACACACACTTCCACTGCTGACTAACAGCCAATTGTTGCACTGTGATGCAACCACGCGCCTCATCATGTCTAGAGTTGTGGCACTAACATTTTCATCAATCCAGAATTCTAAAATATGTGTTTATTTTAAGGTTGTTAATTTGAAAATAAAAGTGTAAAGCACTCACAATTTAAGCTTGGAAGCTGTCCATTGGAGTGGTCTAATGGAGAGGTTCCTTTCTGTTGTCCTCAGCTTTCCTTGAGGTGGTATGGATGGTCTCACTGCAAGTTTACTTTTTGAGATTAAGCGTGACAAGTTGGAATTTGTATCTGAAACGGCACTTTCATTCCTTGCCACCCTGTTGTAGGAGGGCGATTTTTTGTTTTGAAGTCCCATCACGACCATCTACCCTCGGATTTTTTTTCGGAGTGGAAGACGCCACCGATCTATCATCAGCTCTCGGTTCTGACCAACCAAGAGCTTAATTGTTTGCTTCATATCCATCAGCTGACCGGGCAACCATAGGGTAACGTTTGTCAGACTCGGTATCACCGTAGTCTTGCTCATACCCATAGTGGGTCTAGTTTATCGACGGATTTCGAGAGCCAGTCTAGGGATGGTTGATCCGCACAGATTATCCTAAGGATCTCTCCGGAGTATAGCCATCGATCGAAAATGGGGCTGACATCGTTCTATATGGATCTGAGCAATTCGGAGGTGAGAGCACAATTTAGGATCTTTACCTGGTCCTCTGTGAGTTTCCTCAGGAGGTTTTGGCGGTCAATTATTGCTACTTGGAGGTGCATGTTAGCACTCTCTTTGTAGCTGGGTCTTGGAGTTGTTGGATTACTACTTCTACTTACCAATTTCCTACGGTTCAGCCCAGGAGACATGATAGCAGAATCGTCCGATCTATTCCTCTTCTAATCGCAGAGGTGATCACTCTCGGCAAGGCCTTAAGTTTTCCAGGGGCTGCCAGTGAGCGTCCATTCTTTGCTTGGCTGGTGTCCACGATGCTTGTGAAATATCCTGGCGTTTGGCCAGCTTTAGCTTAGAATTGGAAATTGTAGAAAATTCGACCTAATTATTTTACGGATTGGACGGTAATTTAGAAGACACCTACCCATCCTACAAATACAAATTAACTTAAGCTAAAACACTGTGTACTATTTTTTAAATATCTCTGTAAGATGGTTAGGTAGTCTCTAACCTAACCCGTCAATTTTTTATTTGTTCACTGATTTAACTATTATAAAGGGTTTTTAATAAATAGTAGTACTAATTTACATCAATAATTTAACACCATATAATTTATAATAAAATACTCTTATATTCGATATTGCATGCTCAATATAATATTTGAGCATATATTTTACAGATTGAAGGTTATTTTTGAAGACACCTACTGATTCTACCCATAGATTATTACTTCAGACACTTTAATTTCCTAAATATACAGCAATATTACTTTTTATGTTGTTAAAAACTACAATACAATGTTTTAGATTATGCTAACACGTAGAATAGGTGAAGGAATGTCTTGTATTCCACCCCCAATCTGTAAAATAGAAGCAGAAATATTATTTCATCTAAACAATCTATATATTAATTGTTTCCTATTTTTCTGTATAAACCCTGTTCTAATAGCTAGGATTGAAAACACATATACGTTAAATGTCTCCTTTAGATTCAGTCAATTTTTATTTGCAATATCAATGTTTTAGTATAAATTCAATTGCATATCTACGGTGGGTAAGTGTCATTTATTTCGACTCTTAATATAGTTTTATATGAAGATTTCCAAACATACAGTAATTTTAAATGTTTCTATAATTGGGTAATCATTCTAAGGGATTTTTTTAATATTGGGGGCTGAGTTATTTGCCACTCACCCCAACTAATATATTTTTGACATTTGTGTCACCCTTACTTCTTCGATTTTCTAAACCAATATACAAATGTTGGTCTTTATACTACTATATAGAATAAATAGAGTAATTGCCTTCAAACAAATTCCAAATGTATCCATAATTAATGAATTTTGACCAAAATAATCGATGTAAAATAATAAGAAACAAAATGTAAAAATGTAAGCTTAAATTTAATTGAAAAAAGTGGTTTGAAAAACTAAATTTCACCAAGATTTATATACCATACCAGTAAGTTAGTTAAAAGATAAAAGACTAATAAATAATAATAACACATTACGGTATTATTTGGGTACAGTAAATTGGAGTTTCATTGAGACAACTGATATGAACACAAGTTTCGATCTCTTTTTAAATGAATTATTGTATAACTCTAATAAAGCCTGCCCTTTAAAGAAAAACCAAGGGAATTATCCTACAAAACAAAAACAATGGATAACAGCAGAAATAATAGAATCCAGTAAGAAATTAAAAGAATTATTTGAACTTAAAACACTACTTCGTTCATTAGATATCAACGATAGTACAAAATGCAGAAACGGCGTCATAAAATCCTTATAAAGAATACAAAAAAGAAATTGGTCGCAAATCAATTGGATTTAGCCGCAAACAGACAACAAAAAATTTGGTCTTTGGTTAATGAGAGCATTGGGAAAATTAAAGTAGGATCAAATAAAATTCCCCTAAAAACCCTAGATGGCAATATATTAAATTCACCAATAAACTCGGCGGAAGTGTTTGCCAATTATTTTTCTTCTGTTGCTTCCAGCAAAATAATTCATCATTACGGAAATAACGTGTCCAATGAGTGTACGGTGCCATTATCACGTTCCAACACTATGTTCTTGGAGCCTGCCGATGCGGAAGAAATTCGAAAAATTATTAAGAATTAAAAAAACAAATCCAGCTCGGGTTGTGATGAAATAACTGTGAAAATTTTAAAACAAGTAGTTGATGAAATCGTATTACCACTCACATATCTAATAAATTTATCTTTATCTGCCGGAATTTTCCCTAAGAGACTAAAAACCGCGAAAGTTATCCCAGTGCACAAGAAAGGAAGTGTAAGTGAAGTCGCAAATTATAGACAAATATCTGTACTAAGTGTTTTTCTAAATAGACATTTATAAAAAAAGGAAAACCTACTAAACCCAAACCAGCACGGATTTCGCAAGGAGAATTCTACAGAAACATCCACATTGGAGTTATTAAAGATTATAAATGAAAAAATAGACCGGGGATTGTATGTTGCAGGGTTATTTTTTGATTTCTCTTGAGCGTTTGATACAGTAGACGAAAAATTTATAAACATCAATCTGTATGCCTATGGAATACGTGGACCTGCCTTGAATCTTGTAAAATCATTCTTGAAAGAACGATTCTTGTATGTTAAATCAAACAACGAGATATCAACTCTACATCCTGTTCGCAAATGGGTGGCTCAAGGATCAACTTTGGGACCAATATTATTCACCTTACTTATCAATGATTTATTCGACCATATAAGTGAAAGGCATGTGATTATATTCGATACAACGGTGCTTGTTTACGGTAAATCCCAGGAGGAATTGAATAATAAAATTAAAACCACAAAACCACCATAGAAGAAATAACACGATGGTGCAATGATAATAATTTATTGTTAAATAGCGATAAAACTGTGTTGATGCAATTTTTTAATAGGAAGTTACAAAAAAGCAATAAACTCGTTGGGATTACAGTAGATACTACCCTCCCTCTTACCATCCTTACCTAAAACATTCAATCAAAACACCTTGAAAGAAAATCATCAGGCATCCTACTACTGGATGTGCAAAAAGTCTTCGATTCTGTCTGGCATCAAGGTCTGTTGTATAAATGTTACCTCCTCAAAATTCCTTCCCACATTATTTTTATCATTAAGCAATTCCTTTCAAACAGATCCCTCAAAGTCAAAATCAACAACTCCTACTCCCCTCCTTTTACACCTGTCTACCTCAAGGATCCCCTCTATCTCCACTACTTTACATCTTCTGCTTCGACATCTACAACCCTGACCCCCTTCACTTTAATCCCTCAAAATATCTCCTCCAATTTGCAGATGACACAGCCCTCATTTCCAATGCACCCTCTCTACCTAAAGCTTTGCAATCCGTTAAGCAGCTTATTGACACCCTGGAGCACTGGTTAGCAAAATGGCGAATTAAAATCAATCCCCACAAATCCCAGCTTCTAATTCCCTATCACCGCAACAACAATCCTACACATAATATCCATATCTCCCACACAATTGTTTCCCCTTCTAGGTCCATAAAATACCTAGGCATTACCATAGATCAAAAAGTAAACTTTAAAAGTCATACAGCTTCAAATAAGGCTAAAATCATTACAAGGGCCAAATTATTTAGGAATCTAACCTACAAAACAACGAAATATCCATAAAAACAGCCGTTAAAATTTACGAAATAATTTGCCGCCCTTTACTTGACTATGGTAATGTTCTTTTCCTAAACTCCTGCAATCCTACTATCCATAATATCCAAGTTAACTAGCGATCCTCCCTAAGAGCTTTAACCAAAATCCGCCATCCTATCAATCCTTTACATAATCCTTCTAACCAACTCCTATATGACACTACCTCTGTTATTCGCCTTCTATACCTTAGCGAAAATTTTTCCAAAAACTCCTTCAACCAACACATCCTTTCCCTTTACTGCTTGCGCAGAAATCCTGACCTAATCCCTGAATATAAAACCCCTTCATCCACAACATTTGAATTCATCGAATCACATCATCCATCATCATCACCACCAACAGAGACAGACTGACGAGACATATAAAGACTGACAAATCCGGTCTGATAGCCATTTAACGGACTAATCCACTACACTTGTTATACGTTTGTCTGTTAATAAAGATGTTGTATATATACAGAATAAATAAATTGGAATTGAATTAAATTGAAATATATATATATATATATATATATATATATATATATATATATATATATAAACTCTTGCTACCAGCTGAGAAAATTACCATAAACACCTAAATGTAAACAAAAACATTTCATAAGATTATCTTCAATGACAATCTAATTTAACTTTAGAACGTAAATGTTTTGGAATGGTTTCTTATTTATATTTTTCCTAATCCTTTATGGAATTTATTATAAAAAGTTGAAAGATTAGGTAACGTAAATCAAGAAACGGAAAAGGATATACTACAGAGGTGATGCTGCTATAATACTAATTCTAGATACTGTAGAAATATGTTCAAAATTATTTTTGCAAGAAGGTCTATAGAGCTTCTTCTTCTTTCTGTGCAACCATAATTTAATATACTTCTCTATTTTACGCTATATGAGTTAATTCTGCGGCTTTGGGTTATTAAAACCTTTACTGAAATTTTTCAGCCAAGATTGATTTTTCCGACCTAAGCTTCAATTTTGCCTTCTACTATTAGCTGTAATAAGTATCATTACCTGCATCTGTCCTAAATCTGCTGCTTTCCTCTTCTTTATTGTTGTTAGTAATTTCAGTTCTTTATTCATTCTTTTTAATACTTCAAGGTGTGTTACTTTGTCTACCCAAGATATTCTTAGAATTCGTCTGAAAATCTACTTACTGAAATTTTACTGAAGGTTTCGATCACATAGCATTCTTTTGATTTTAATAAATGGTGATCTTGCTATCTATATTTATCGTTAAATGTATATACGTCTTAGGCATTTAAAGCGGTGTACTCATTCCACTGGTCCCGATTCTATGATTAGGTTTTCATTTTGTATATCTCTTTTGCTCACTATCATAAATTTTATTTTCTTTCTATTTACTGTCAGTCTATTTTTTTCGCTGTCCTTGTTTACCTTATCCAACATTATTTGCAGCGCTTATACATATACACGTTGTCCCCTGAAATTTTGAATATGGGTAATGTAATGTGTGTACTGTATCTCGATTATTATTATTGGTTGCTATGGTTCTTTCTGCAATATGCATGTCAATTTGACTTACATAGTTTCAAAATGTTAACAGGAATTTTATGATCATCTGGGATATTGTTTGGCTCAATAAAGAGATGTTTTCGAACATTGAATAAGATGAACATTGTAGTTATTTGTTATACGTTACGTCAGATTGTGTAAATATGTTTCATTTTAATTCCCTATTTTATTACAAATTAGAAATTACTGATTATTTCCCATTGGTCAGGCCATTAAAATACGTCACGAGCGTGGTAACTAAGTAACAAGTAACGAATTTAAATGCCCGTATTCAAAATTTCAGGGGACAACGTGTATATTCCGCATGAAGGAGATTACTGATTGTGTACCGTTTATTTTGATGCCGTTGTTGCACTCTTTTTCGAAGATTTGTTCATAATATAGAGAATATAGAGCTAAAACAGTTAATTAGAAATTCACATCTATAATAATATTTTGTAGAAAACAATTTTAAACCTTGTACATTAGAAAATAGTGCGTGTAGATTTTTACTTGTATATAGAAGAAAATCTGTCAATCAGTACAACAAACTTTTTAGAAGCAATGTGAATGTTGCAAAGTAGGCATACATTCTGTTTAGTTGCACTATAAGATAAACTTAACTTTTAAAGAATCTTCACCAAGTTGTATGCTCTGCTCACTGAAAATTATATGTACGATTTTCGTTCAATTTGTATATAACATATTTTTATATATAACATAATCATGTCGGGTAAAGCTTAAATGAATAAATAAAAAAGCAGTATCGTTAAGAACTCAATGTACAGTGTTGGTAAGAAATTATGTGTAATAACATTTTGAAAACATATAGATACGTTTCAAACCCTTCAATTGGCTAGTTTGTCTCCCTAATTACGCCCATTTAATTATTTTATATAGATATATATGTTATATACTACTTTGAATAACAGGATCAAAATTTAAAAAACTACATATAAAAAGGATGATATTTAGATTTTTAAAATGGTGGTTTTGAGATAAGCAGACATGTTTTCAATCAACGTACGTATGTGGAGATTCTTCAAAATATTTTGTTTTCTGCAGTAAGAGCTACACTTATTTTTTAAATACTTTCACTAAGATGGATGCTCATACAACAGTGTTGTTAATATTTCTTGAATGACTTTCTCACTTATCACTTGGTGAAACATTTTTAACAGATTCTTTTGTCTTGTCACTCTTGATAATGCCTTAAAAACTAAATAGAGAAAAATTGTGAAACAAACCAAGAGTAATTTAATTTAAACCTGCATCAGTGTTGTTAATAAATTATATATAAGCTCATTTTGGGAAAATATAAATACGTTACGAACCGTTGAATTGACCAAATCGTTTCTTATGTCTAAACTTCTTACATTTTTACATGGATATGTTGAATATTATTTTGGATAATATTGTCGAAATTTTAACGTAAAGCGGTTAATTTTACCACTAAATCATCAAAAAATGTGTAGAGTTTGGATGTTGATAACAATGAATAAAATGAAGGATATTTTACTGTTTGAAATATAAAAAAAATATATAGTTAAGTCTTCAGGAATATACTATATATAATTCTATATATTTTTAGATTACACTGCCATATTAAGTATAGCTTCATGTGAGGACACATGGAACCTCTTCAAAACAATATCAGAAGAAAATATTTTGCACCTTGCCATTTCTGGTAAATCAACACTTATTCTTATTGCAGAACTTTTTATAGATAATATATTTTTTTAGAAACCGATTGTCCTAGAATGCCCGTTGACGTTGGTTTCACAATACCTCTCATCAAGACTGGCGAAGAGATGCCACAAATTCTTTTAGATTTAAGGACGGCGGGTGTCTTAAAGTGGAAGTCAATTATAATTTTATTTGATATAACCTTGGGTAAGAATCTATTTCCTTTTAAATATGTATTGGATAATATAATGATATTATTTATTATTTTATTTTGTTTCTTGATACGTATTTTGAATAGAGATCATTAAATGATCTGAAAAGTATCAAGGAACTGAAAAAGAATTCATAACGTGGTTTTTCTTATCTGTAAATCCCTGCTTTGCCGTTAATATTGCATTTGTTTTAATTGATTGAAACACAAGATATAACAACTAGTTAATTAATAAATCAAACCATTTTATAGCAAATTTTCATTTTTAAAATGTAGGTGTAAGACAGATTTAACATTTCCAAGTTACTACTATTACCTGAACTTCCTTTAAATGCCTTTCAATCATCAATTTTTATTACAGGATAGGATATAATAAGATTACTATTATCAACACATTTGTAGATATTTTTATTAGACAATAATGTTATTTTCAGACAGAGATATGGTAACCAGGGTAATTACTTCACTTACTAAAGAATCAGAGGCGATTACAGATAATGCCGCGATATCTGTAATCGGTTTGAACACGAATTCAAGCGCGGCAGACAATCGGCAGTACATCAAGAAGTCGCTGGAGAGTATTTCCACGAAATCTGTCGGTGAAAATTTTCTAGCTATTGTAGCCAAGGACACTATGGAGACCTTGATGGATCTTTCCAGAGATTACGGCCTGGTGACCACCGATAACCAATGGCTATACGTGATATCAGATACCAATTCTAAAAAGGAAAACATTAGTAGCGTTGAGAAGTTTTTGAAGGAAGGAGATAACGTAGCTTTTATATATAATACGACGGATGAAGCAGATACGTGCAAGGTAAGTAATTTATATGCATACATATATGGTTAATTTGAAAAATATTTGTAAATTCAAAATTATGTTTCTATGTTTCTGTGTTAATTCTATATTTAGAAACATATTATCTAAAAACCTTGATAAATATAGACTTTCTTTTTCTCTGTATTAATTACATTTTGCAATTCAAACGTCTATAGTAATCTTAAGTATTTTATTGTACAAATATAATTTATATGGATTTGATTGAAATATTTGAAATTGCAAAATAGTGTCTTTGATCAATTCTCCAAATCTTTGATTTTGTTTCGTTTTATTATACTTTTATCCATTTGTTGGTAGTATGAAACTTCTCTCCTGTTTATTTTCTCCCAATTTGAAGCAATTTAGTAAATTGCCTTTTACATACTCTAGATTTACAGCCATTTAAAGGAACGTTATGTTCAAATGAAGGGTTTTTTGTTTTTTCTGTAAATTTTTGATGTAATGAAGAGGCCTTTATAATTATTACTGTACATTAAAACATTAAAATGCAACATATAAGATAATTTTGCAAAAACTTATTGATAATGAAATACCAGATACTTGCATGCAAAAAATCAGTTTAAAGTGAAAGCAATGCTAAAAATCTATAATTAGTAACTCATATATTCACAAGTGTAAGCATTACTACTTAACAGCTTTGGATGAACTAAGAGATGTACAGAGTTTGGATTGGCTTAAATAGCAATAAATATGATTTGGTTGAAGTACTATCGAGTTTTTAGGTATTTTTTTCTAACGGCCGCCTGACGTCGACACTTTATTTACTTGTGAGAATTTTTTTTTAAATCAGAAATTAATTTTATTCCAGGAGGATATCTTCAGAGAATCAGAAAAAAAAATGTAATTTATCACTTTCTCATTGATAGGCTACAAACATAAACATTAGGAATTAGTTTATCTTCTGATTTTTATATTAATATTAACATGGAGTCGCTGTTACTATTTCATATTTTTCGTCTAATTACATTCACATGTACTGACTAATTTCGGCTTTCGGCTCAAAACCTGAAGATACTTGATTATGTACTTCACTTACATTAACAGTACAGCTACTTGATTGATTAGATTAGATTATATGGGGTTGTTTGGCTATAGACAACCTTTAGTCACTGCGAACTGGTTAGATCTTTTGGACTAATACCCTATTACTAGTATGTTCCCACGAATTCAATTTACTTGATAAAGTCTATTAATTTTCTATAAGATCATATCCTGATCAAGCCGTTTCCTCTGCTAATCCACATGGTCTACGCGTGTTAAGCTATGTTTGGCAAGAGATCGATATTTTAATTTGCTTTTGACCTGATATTATATTTGAGTGGGCCGGTACCCACAGTAAAGTGAGCTTGGAATGGCTTAGCCAATTGGTTCATAGAAGGTTTATAGTTCCAAGTAGTTTTGGAATTTAAGCTGTACGCTTTGATGTTCATAAGGGTAGCCTGGCTGTCTGAGATCAGACAGATGTGTCTCCTTTTGTAACCCTTTTTGTTACAAACCTAGGCACATCTTTCTAAGACTATTGTTTCAAATGGGCCTTGTCCGAGAGAAACTGAAGAATGATGGTTTAATCAGATTCAGAAATTCTGCCTGCGGTGATCTTATGGATTTCAAGTACGGCCACGATCCGTCTTCTTATTGTGGGAATGTCGATCCCTTTTCCCATGGTTTTGAAGGGTGTGTTCTGAAGCGTACCTTCAATATCCACGAAAATACCTAATGTAATCTTCTTGTGTTGCAGTGAAACTTCCTTCTATGACAGGTTGATAGGCAAACTGCTTCCTATGGTGCGGACTTGCCTTTAGGGCATTGCTTTTTATATCGTTGTCTATAATTTTCTCCATGAAGGTATGGTTTTATGAAGGAGTTTTATTTCGTTCATCATAATATAGAACACATTACTCAACCCGAATTTAGTGAAGGTATGGTTTATTAGACGGTAGGTTTTGGCTTGATCGGGTGGCCGGCTAATTTCTTGCGGCCCTCAGAGGCTAAAGAAAATATTGTATCGCGTAGCACCCGCGAATGACACTCCGAGAAGTGTTTATTGATGCGGTAGTAAAGTGACGTGGAGCATTGCGGCCATTCGGACGATGTGAAATCGATTTTTGGCCATTGCACTAAAAAAGGTCGAAGACGTATGGCCTAGAATAAACCTAGTTTTGTAAACTGCCTGCAGGTAGGGACCTATTAAAACTACTCCCTGCTGCAGCAGTGCAGAGAAAATACCACCTGGGCCAGGTGCTTTGGGTTTATGTCAGTAACTACCTCACACAACGTTCTCCATGTTTTCCTTTTCGATTTTCTCAACTCTTTATTATATTCTGGTAGTGCCTGTCTAAAGGCATCCCAGTTGCCTGTTTTCTTTGGATTGTTGAATGTTTTACTGGATTGCATCTTAAGGTGACCTAAATCCTTGTTCCACCACGTCTCTATGGAGAGATCTCTTTATTAATTAATTAATTAATTTATTTATTAATCTTTGGTCTCCTTTCTTAAAAATTACAAAGACGTCCTCGTGACGGACTGGCAAGGAAGTAGCACCGGCGGTACTCTCTGGAACCAACACGCACTGGAGGCGGCACAGGGGTCCCTGGCGAGGCTCACCATCGATTAACAGCCGCAGGCTTCGATTAAACAGTTTCCCGTCTGTGATACTTGCTTGAGCTTCCACGCCACATCAACGTAGGGGCACCGGCTAGCTGTGAAACAGAGTAAAGAACAAGAGAGACATGTGTAAATTAAATACGGGGCCAGAGAAGAAAAAGATATATTATAAACAAAGAAACATAGAAAAATATAGAGACATAGAAAATATACAATATACAAAGAGCAAGACAAGAGGCTTGAATCGGCGGAATCGACCAGGCTGACCACCGCTGCTGATGGCAGACTCTTCACGATGGTGAAGAGCGATGGCAGGAGCCTGGTTTTATATGGTGGTCTTCGGTGACGCGGCTTTGTTTCGGTCACGTAGGCCCCGCAATTCCGGGAACGGGTAAGGATCCTCTTCGCCGAAAAAGGGCCCGTCCTATTGTTCCACACTGGCAGCTGCACATTTTGCAAAATTATCTCGTTTGGATTATTTCAATAATGCGGAATTTATGCAAATTATTATTAGAAGCAATGGGTAGCTCGTAAAATGGATTAAAATATAATTACGCATTTGTTACCACGTTCAGGTAAACTGAACGCCGGTAACAAGTACTCTCTATAGAGGCTCCAGTCTGTTTTCCTCGGATTTATAAACTTCATTGCGTTTTCCTTTATTGCCTATGTTAAACTCAATCTGCTGATGGTCCGACAAAAAAGTTCTTTTATAACATACCAATTTTGAAATGCACTTGCATTCACTACCTCTATTGATAGGCAGCAAATATCTAACTTGTTAGACATAATGAATTCAAGTAGTTCTTTAGTGTCCGTGCTGCCCCAAACGATGTTGTGGGCATTAGCATCACAGACCTTATTGTCTCTTCTGCACTATTCCACGAATTTACTTATCTTCTCTGATGATGGTTTGCTTTGATCTCGTTCAACCTGCCTCTTGCCTTTCTTCGTGGAAACTTCTATTAGGGCTACTTCTAAGTCCCCTACGGTGAATTCTGGAATGAATATATAATTACTGTCTTTTCTCGGCTTTAGAACTACCCTTGGAGTAATGCAGTCTCTATTTTAAACACCAGACTACAATTGTCTTGGAGTAGGCCCTTTAACATTTTTTTGTAATTTATTCGATTAAAAAGATTCGATGAAGGAATTATCGATCCTCGATCTTGTTTGTTGAGGTGAATGCATCGCGGCGTATCGCCTTTTCAAAATCTCGTGCAATTCGTATCCGATGACGTTATCGGTCGTATTTCGCATTTTTCGGCGTGCTGATCGCCAGCGGTTTCAATTTCTTGGCGTTCTTGATGTCCCTTAAGGCCGCTATAAATTTCCTCCTGTGATTTTCTTTCTTCACGTCTGCCGCTTGTTCAATATTTGCTTATTATCCAAATTAAACCCATTTCCATACTGTAACCTATGATTATCATCACGCCTCATCAAAACCTCAATTGGTTGGCGCAATAGTTTACCTTCCTTTTCCAACTTTTCCAATTTTGGTGTTTCTGTTTTAATTCTCCTTCGCGGTATAATTCTACGTACACATTTTGGAAAGGATTTCTCGTCTGAATCTAGGGAGTCCAGAGTGAAGTCTACGGCGGAATCAAAGTCTTCAAGCTCTTGTCGTATCTCCGTGTTGGCCTTCAGCACCATTGGGTTGATGAGTATCATCGGTGTTGGTTTGAAAATCCAATTGTGAAGGTGAATTATTAATTTAATTACATTCCGCCTCGAAATTATGGCGTTTCCCGCGATCTGTCTCTTATGTGTCCAAAGCTCTTACAGGAATCCTATTTTGCTTTTTGAATCTCCAATAAAGGGAACTTGATGCCGCTTTAGAGTGATGGAGATTCAATTGAATACCAGCCCCTAAACTTTGTGTTTCGGGCCTTTTTGTCTTTAGGGTTTCCCTTCTCTCTGCCCCTATCGATCGGGTAGGGCATTTTGTAACCCTTGTCCTCGTTGATGACAGATGTTTTGGTTTATGTACGTCTCATGAGTAGCTGGGGAAATCAATAAGGCTATTGAAGTTAGGGAGTGCCTGGTACCCATAGTCGGCATAGATTATACTAGGCTTTCCTGTAGTAATGCATCCATCGGCCTTATCCTGTTCCACCTTGGATTGTGGTGTTTGTTTTTTGTGGTTTTCTTTCCACATTAATCCGGGCAGTGAAAACAGAAGTCAAACAGATCGTTAGCCCTAGTACAGGCCCTAAGCCACGATACTGCAGTTGAGCAGGTGTAGGGCAGAAACCTAATAGATTCGGTTTGTCCAAGGGAGGATGACAGATCTTAGACGAAGCAACTATTGTAGGGGCCTTCTCCTGGTCCCAGTATAATCCCAATAATACACTCTATTTGTTTCATCCTAGTGGTTCATCCTAGTGGTTCATCGGTGGTAGGATACTTAGCTCTTACACCACGACATGGTGCATTCCTTTGTAGTTATTACCTTACCCAACATGTCTTTTTTTCAAACAAAAAGGTTTTAATCTAATTGATTGTGATATTGAATATAATTTGTAATATTAGAGTGGTATAAATTATAAGAAGCTACATATTATGGTATGGGTATGTAAATATGTATTCTAGAGATCATAACATTTAAATTTTGTCGTATAATAAGATTCACATTTTAAAATTTTTATTCCAAATAGTACTTGTTTGGAAGAATTAAGTTAAAGGTTACTTAACCTTCCTTTGGATATTATTAGATTCATCCAGATATAATTAACTCTTTGAAGTTTATCTTATATACACGGACGTAAATTTCATGATATCGAAGTATCAGGGAAACGTTGATTGGCCAAAAACTAGAAAAAATTATTTAAAATTCAATTTAAACCTGTTAATACATTGTTTTTCGAAAAATTATAATCATGTAAATAATTTCTCTTGTTTTGTTTTTCATTTTCAATAGGCAGGTATGAAATGTCACGTAGAAGAAATCCTGGAGGCATTTACCAAGGCTTTAGAACTGGCCATTATTGGTGAATATGAACAGTCTAGCCAAGTATCAGATGAAGAATGGGAAGCCATTAGGCCAACGAAACTAGAGAGGAGGAATTCTATCCTTTTAAATGTTCGAGTAAGTACTACTACAAAACGTATATAGATCAGTATATAGTGTTATTGATCATTTATAAAATTTTGTAATTTTACTTTTGCAAAAGCTCAGATTTCAAGTTAGAATGTTAGTTCTACAACGATTGAGCAAAAGCTCAGATTACAATTTATTCATATTATCTCTACAACTGTCTTAATGGTTTTAGAAAAGTTAGATTCTTTAAGGTGCTGATCCAAAATAAATCTAAACCGGTGACTGTTGCTGATAGGGAAACAATAATTCAATGTTTTAAATGGTTTTATTCTGGTATCGGTGGTCAGTCAAGTCACCCTTACAGCTCAGCAATATCCTCTTTTTTATTATTATTTTATTTTTTTTGTAAAAGACAAATTATTCATCATTTAAACGCACAATTGAAATGAATCAGTTTGTAATATCATAGTAAGTCTTATATTATTTAATACAGTAAATTATTTGTAATTTATTTTAAAATTCTTCTTTGTTTAATTTCTGGAATATGTGTTACTTTTTTAAGCTGATTTGAATATTGAATGTTTTCGTTATAACTAATTTTTTAGACGCACTTAATGAAGTCCGGCCAGTGCGGCAACTGCACCACATGGAAACTCCAAGCCGGCGAGACCTGGGGCAAGGAGTTTCAGACGTCTTCCAATAAAAGCAGCCCCCAGCTGATAAGTGTGGGCAATTGGAGGCCAGGCGACGGCACCTCCATGACCGATGAACTTTTCCCCCATGTAGCTCACGGCTTCCGGGGAAGGACGCTGCCACTGATAACCTTCCACGTAAGTATGCTGAGGGATTTCCTAAACAATCATCAAATATGCATGACTGGAAATCGTTTCATCGGAATGACCTTCAGACGGAAAGCGAATTTTCTAGAGTAAACAAAACGTACATTTACGACTCGACTTAATTCCAGCCAATGTTATTGCTATGATTCATGTTGTTGTTTCTAAGGAAGTCTGGATTGTTAATAACAATTTACGACTGATGTACTTTATTAGTTTTCATGTTGTTATTTTTAGCTATTCGATAAACAAAGAAAAAGCTAACAAGAATAAGAAAGATAATTTTTATTTATACATCTTTTAAATTTTTTGATTCTTATAAAAGTATTAATTATTTAGTTTATTAATTTAAATCGCCAAAATATAGTATGGTAATGCAAAATGAAATATTTAACAAGTAGAAATTTTCTCTATTTTTTCTAAATTACTTTTATTTATGATTTCCTCATAAACATTAAGTTTAAGATAAAATTTAGATTTGATTTACCATATTACTCTTTAAACCTTCTATATACAGAATAGTCAATACAACTGCTTTTGCAAACTTTTAGAAGAGATAGAGTATACCTAGACGATGTCATTGCATGGAAATAGCTGGTGTGTGCGGTAGATGTCGCTCCTTAAACACACGTAGTTATTGCTGCTGTGCTCGTTCATTATATTTTTTTTAGCCTTTCACTGTGTTAAAATAATAAACACATTCTTGTCTTGTTCGTATCCTTTTTTCATCACATCACGCGTATGATTTTCCATCATTTAGATGTCCTCTATCTGTTCCTATACGTTTGTATTTTCTGTACTAATACTACCTGATTCTACTTTCATAAGTATCTGATATAGATTTTATCCAAATTACTCATATAATTGGGTATAATTCTGTATATTATGGTAGTTTAACTGAATTTGCCTTTAATCTCCTTGAAATTGAAGGCAAATACTGGGTGTCCCATTTTAATCCGCCAGTAGCGATAATTCTGAAACATTGCATTGAATCAAAAAGTGTTCCAAATGAAAAGTTAATGGTTCTGAGGGGGACATCTGATGCCGTAGACTTTGCCCCCCCAGCCCCCCAAGGGGGGCGGGAACAGGGGGCAACTTTAAAATCTTAAATGGAAACCCCTATTTTTTATTGCAGATTCTAATAGACGGTTAAAAAGTATGTAAGTTTTATCCGAAACATTTTTTTATTGGTCGAGAGATGGCGCTGCAAATGTAAAAGTTTTTTGTCAATTAAATTGCGAAAATCGTCACGTAATTAACTGTTATTATTACTTAAGACTTACTCACAACCTTACAAGGTTGTTTTTTTCTCAGCCTGCCCAAATACTACCCCCGCTCTCCCTTACAAAGACGTAAAGTACTCAAAAATAGCGATTGAGTACTTCTTTTTCAAATTAAATAATGATAAAATAATTCAAAAAAGAATGTCGTTTTTTTTTCAAAAAATGAAGCTATGAGGGGGGCCAGGTCAAACACTGTTTGAAAAAAAATGACATTCTTTTTTGAATTATTTTATCATTATTTAATTTGAAAACGAAGTACTCAATCGCTATTTTTGAGTACTTTACGTCTTTGTAGGGGGGCGGGGGTAGTATTTGGGCAGGCTGAGAAAAAAACAACCTTGTAAGGTTGTGAGTAAGTCTTAAGTAATAATAACAGTTAATTACGTGACGATTTTCGCAATTTAATTGATAAAAAACTTTTACATTTGCAGCGCCATCTCTCGACCAATAAAAAAATGTTTCGGATAAAACTTACATACTTTTTAACCGTCTATTAGAATCTGCAATAAAAAATAGGGGTTTCCATTTAAAATTTTAAAGTTTCCCCCTGTTCCCGCCCCCCTTGGGGGGCTGGGGGGGCAAAGTCTACGGCATCAGATGTCCCCCTCAGAACCATTAACTTTTCATTTGGAACACTTTTTGATTCAATGCAAAGTTTCAGAATTATCGCTACTGGCGGATTAAAATGGGACACCCTGTATACATTTTTGAAACCTCCTGAAACGATTTATACCTTTTTAATATAACTATGTACATCTAGAGAACCGCTACAGATTTTGAACTAAAACTTTAAACTTGAGGTTTCATACTTTATCGGAGAAGCTTGAAGGAGTACATGGAATGGATTCTCGTATTAGATATACATTCGGACTTCAGAAGTTTGCTTATAGAGTTTACAAAGAAAGTATTGCCAAGAAAAAAAGATACTACAACAATTAGCTAGTACCACTATGAGAAAATGTCCATCTTGATATGGTGATTGACTTATTTCACTCAAAAATAAAAGAAAAGTTTCTTCTTGGTGAATTTCTCCGTTTTTAAAATTGATGCCTTCTGAAACGATTTCTACAATTGTTGATATATCTAAATGCATCTCAAGGGCCGCTACAGAGTTTGTTTTAAAGCTTTAATCTTAAGGTGTCATTTTTGTCGGAGGAACTAGAGGGTGTTTAAGGAAAACTATTCCTTTTCTTTGATCTATGTTCGGAATGCAAAATCTTATAGAAAACTATTTGCTGTGAAGAAAAATAATTTGTAAGTGTAGAGTAAACTTATTACAATTGGCTAATGGCCTCAGAAAATCTATAGTTCGTAATGATGAATGGCTTGTACTATAAAATAAAAGAAGGAATACCCTTTTCGGTTGATGAATCAGTCTAGGAATGGATATCCATGGGTTTGAATGAAAGAACATTTTACAAGTTGAACTCCACCCTTCAACTTGCTGTCAAAATGTATTTGTACGTTTTCAATATTTTTATTTATTTTGTAATAACTACAGTTTTTTGAGCAAGTATGATAAAGAATAAATTATCATATTCGTAATCATAATCATATGATGAATTTCTTCATTTCTAAAATTAATGCCTCCTGAGATGATTTCTACCATTTTTGATATACCTGTGTGCATCTCGAAGACCGGTAGTGATTTTGAATTTAAACTTTAAACCTAAGGAGTCATGTTTCGTCGCAGGAGCTACTCGGAAATCTCTTGTCCCTCATCGATGTACGTCAAGACTTCAATATCTTACTTATCTTAATTAGCTCTTTTTATTTACCTGCAAACAAAAGAATCTTCTTCTTTTTTTCCCTCTTTAGGAATCAATCATTTTTAAAAATAATGCTGAGATTACGAAGACAAAAAATCATAATTTAAGAGAGATTTTTTTGTAATGTGGATTTAAAGAAATATAATAATTAAAAAATTAGTAAATTTAGTTCTTGATTTTAGAGAAAAAAGATTTCGGAAACAAATTAAAGATTTTGGAGAGATTAGTTTTAGTTAAGAAAGAAAAGTTTGATAAACTTGAGCTTCAGTTAATGTATAAAAAGATTGGCTTCGGTTAATGTTGTTAACTTTAAACAAAATGTAGTTCTTGAAAACTTAATTTCAGATGAAACATAGGTTGATGTTGATGTTGACTTTAAGGAAGATTTAGAGAATTTTGCTACGATGGAATATTAAAAAGAGTTTATATTATCACTAATTTAAGAACGAATTATCTTCCTACCACCTCATGCATTCTCTTCTGCTTTAATTACGCCTCCTCTTCTCAATTATAATCATAATCAATGTTCTGGATTTTTCAGTTGATGTATAGTTGTTACAAGTCCATCTTTCGGCTTCGGTTAATGTTGTTAACTTTAAAGAAAGTAGTTCTTGAAAACTTAATTTCATTTAAAACATATGTTGACTTTAAGGAAGATTTATATTATCACTGATTTAAGAATGAATTATCTTCGTTTTTCTATGTTTTAATCTTACTACTTCCTCATGCATTCTCTTCTGCTTTAACTACGTCTCCTCTTCTCAATTATAAGATAGAAAACATTAATTTTCATATTTTTACTCTTCTTTTTCAGTTACCTCAATTTTTTGTGGCATTCACTGCTGAGATTAGTAGCCGGTTAACTCACTTATTTTGAATATGTACTACTTTTCCTTTTGTCCATGGTAAAAAGTAATTAGAGATGATTAGGCTTATTATGTAGTGATGCAACATTATTTAAAAAATCCATTTGAACTTCAAGTTAAGTCTATCTTCTTTTTCTTTTCAGTGTACTATAATAAGAAGATAACTGGAGGCAATAGTTTTAACTCGTGCTGATGGTTTTCTCCAAAAGTATTCTACTAAAAAAAAATTGGAAATCTTTGAGTTGGCCTAATTTTTTAGTAGTTCACTCGCATATTCAGAACAAGTCCTTTTTATGAGCTAATTTCATGAAACGTATCTGCTTATCTTACTTATTTACAATTAATTTTTGACTGAGGAGAAAAAAACTTCAACAGATGCATTCATTTATAAGTGTAAAGTTAAATTATCATAATTAACTGTTAGCACGATCAGAAAATGTGTAACTTAACATGGTGAATGGCTTGTTGCAAATAAGGGAACACATTCAAATAGTAAAGAAAGGAATTTAATCTCGTTTTTATTATCAATATAATCTTCACATAACTCTAGAAAACAGACACATTATTCTCCATTTACGAAATTTCTAGCTAGAGAAATTGCAAATACAGTAGAAGTAAATTTAAAAATATCGTGTGAGAAATGGCGATCAAAAATAACATCTGAGCTTGCGTCAATAAATAGAAGTAAAAACTTATTCCAAAACTATTTATAAGGTTTATAACTTTAAACAGACAAATTCAAATGTCTTGAAACAACGAAGAAAACATTGTCATTTTTCTTTATTAGATAGTGTTTATTAATATATTTGTTAAGAATAGTAAATAATATTGAAATGAAAATTTTTATTTCTGATAAATGTTTTTTTGTAATGCTAATATGAGGTTTCCAGTTTATATCTTAATTTGAGTGTCAGTAAGACTCAAAACCAAATAAATTTCTGCTACTTTTATTTTCAAACTTAAGTCCAAGAACTGTGCACTTTTAGGTAAGGATTTTAATAAAAGAATTTACTTCTAAATTATAGAATTTTCTTCTAATTTTTGGAATTTTTCAACATTTGATAAATTTTGTCAGACTTATCTTAAAAAAATTAAGTATTTTCCTGTATTCTTCCAAATTTCTAAAATTTCCCAGCAACTTCTCTTGATGATGGAACTTTTTAGATTTTTTCCATTCATTTAAAATATCTTTAGAAGTATTTAAAATTATTCATTATTTCTAAACTTTTGCAAATTTAAAGTTATCATGAGTTTCAAACAGTTTTTGTTTAATTTTATAAGAATTTTCGAAGAGGATCCTATTTTTCAGCAATTTTCTTTCTAGATTTCTAGAAGTTTCTAGAAACTTTTCTTTCTTATATCGTAAATTTCTCTTTAATTTGAGGATTCCGGAATTTTGTTTACATGTTGTGAAAAGTTTATTTTAAATTATTTTCAGAAATATTTTCTCATCCTCAAATTTGCAGTAACTATCGTACAGATTTCTGTAATTTTTTAAATAATTCTATAATTTTCTTTTAGAATTCATAATTTTTTAAGACGTTCTCTTCCAATTTCGCTACACTCAACAATTTCTTCGGAACTTGATACAAACACTAACACTTTCTTCACAATTAATTTTTATTTCGCTAGATGTACATTTCGGGTACTATGCACCCATTATCAATAGCTTTCAATAGAATTTCTTTGGAATTTGTCTCTTTTATTTCCAGAATTATATTTAAAGATTTCCGAATTTTTCAACAATCCTCTTTCCAGACTTTTTTTAAAGATTTTCTAATTTTCTAGAAATTTGTATCTTACCATGATGCTTTGATTTAATAGTTGCTGATGCTATTTTAAACTATGACTCCTACAAACGAAGACATTGGAAAAAGATCAACAGAATATTCAAAGAAAAGTTTATTATTATTACTATAAATAATGCTATAACTTTTGTCGACACTTATCCACAGTCTCTAGTAGATAATTTGCTATATATGACAAAATATTCGCTATAGATACTATTGATCTTCGAACTAGATATTCTCAGATAAAATACATATATAACAAACAAACAAACCCTTCGTTATATTTCGTTTCCTTGGAATGCCCTTTGGCTTCTCCAACGCTCCCACTTTTAAAGATTAAGATCTCTTACTTTATTTGGACGATAACATTTTATTATCTTTATATTTATCTTTTATTTATTATTAGGTTGTAGGAGCTTAAAGGGGTACGTATATTATGAAGCTTTTGCCTCTCTTCGATATACAAAAGCCTGTTTATCAAGGTTATAATTACAATTATTAACTAAGGAGAATAAAAACCAATACTTCAACAAATGAGAATATGAATAAGTCAATTCCTCATAATTAGCAACTGGCACTGTGCCAGAAAATGTGCGGCTCGATATGGTAAATTGCTTGTTGCCTACATATATATGAAGAAATTTTCTTAATGATGGATACATATTTTCTTTATTTATAGTAGTAGTAAAATATATTTATTGACAAATTTTGTACATATTTACATTGGAATGATGAATAATTAATGAGGTGTTAAGGCTATCGACCAGAGGTCTTTCTGCCTTGTTTTGCCCAGTCATATGGCGTCAGTCGTTAATGCGTAAGAGGATGAAATGATGAAATGAAATCAAATATGGTTGAATTGGGATTTTTAAATTTAGGGTTTATACTAGGGTTTCTAGGAAGACAATATTGGGATAATATATGGAAGTTGAAAGGATTTTTGGAGAATTTTTCTGATAGGAATCGAAGGCATTCTAAGAAAGGCATAACTAAAGTGGTATCATAGAGGAGCTGATTAGATGGATTGTGTAAAGGATTAAGAGGATGTCAGAGTTTGGTTAGGGTACGGAGGGATTCTCGCTCGCTAACTTGAATATTACGGAAGGTTGGATTGCTGGGATTGGTATAGAGGGCACAACCATAGTCAAGTAGTGGGCGGCAAATCATTTTATAAATTCTAACAGCTGTGCTAGTATTAATCCCATTGTTCTTGTATGTTAAGCTTCTAAAGCATTTTGTCCTAGAAGTTATTTTATTTTTTATTACAGCAGTGTGTTTTTTGAAATTGATTTTTTGATCTATGGTTATGCCCAGTTATTTAACGGAAACTGAAGGAGGGAAATAAAGACTTTATGGGGTGAATTATTGGTGCGATGATAAGGAATTAGGAGTTGTGATTTGTGGGGATTGATTTTAATGCGCCATTTTGCAATCCATCGTTGAAGGGAGTCAATAAGCTCTTGAAGGAATTGAAGGGCTTTTGATAGTGTGGGAGCATGTGTGATCAAGGCCGTATCATCTGCAAATTGCAGGAGATATTTGGATAGGATAAAGTAGAAAGGATCGGGGTTGTAGACATCCACGCAAAAAATGTTATATAACCGAGATGACAGAGGAGAGCCTTGAGGGAGTACTTGTTCGGGAGTAACTTTATTTATAATATTCTTGAAATTTGCTAAAGTAACTGAGCAAAACTTACAATTACAAATGTCAGAATGTCATGCGAGAAATATCTTGTAAACAATACACATTAACTGGTAAAATGGTTAATAGATAGGTCGTGTCAAATCCAGATGTCGTATAATTTCGGAGAAGAAACAATATGGTTTAAATTTTTTTTCATTTAATTTTGATTCGGATTTGAATCTTCGCCAAAGTCTGTTTATTAATATCTATGATTACAATATAATAGAATATTTGGATTTTCACTAAACTTTCAATCTTTAATAAAACGTTATTTAAAATGCTAAAACGTGGTTTCTACACCATGTTTAAGTTTGTAGAGTGACAGTGAAACTCAACACCGCCAAATTCCCCATTCTTTTATTCCTTAACTCAAGTCCAAGAACTGTATACTTTTAAGCGTAGATTTTACAATCCTACTCCTGGTATAGAGGATTTGTGTCGAGTTTGTGAGACCGTTGAACAGCTTGGGAAAGATAAATCCTATGTAGAAGCTCAAAAACTTTAAGTGTTAGTTGTGATTAAGTGCTGCGTCAGGAAGAAGGCTCTATGTTGGATTAAGCATAAAGGGAAATCAAGAAAGTCATGATTTTCCTCTAATTTTTTGAAAATTTTCATGTGAGATACCGAAAACCGCCTAGTAACTAACTTATCGGTGATTGCAGAATGACTACTAATACAAATAAATCTATTCCTTCGGAGATAGATCAATAAAATATTAAAATGCTGCCTTAGGTAGATGACTTACTGCTTAATGCAAAGTATTCTCTATACAAACAACTGGTTTTTGGTCCGGTAATTTTCAGATATCAATTGGTCAGTGTTTCAAAAACAAAACTGTATTCGACACACCCTTCGATATATTTCGTTAACTTAGGATGGCCTTTGTTTCAATACTCTCGTTTTTAAAGACTTTGTACTTTTATCTTATATAGATAATATAATTATAATTTCTTTGTATTAAAAGAATATATAAATAATATAAAACAAATATTTTTGGAATGAAATTCTCACTTATCACTTGGTGAAACATTTTATATATAAACTTATCAGTTTTTTGTAACTCACTTTTGATAATGCCTTTAAAAGAGAACTAGTCGAGTAAATAGAAAAAACTAGTGAAACAAACCAAGTATGATTTAATTTAAATCTTCATCAGTAATAAAACAAGTAATTCAGAGATTAAGATGAAACTGCAAATACTTGAGACGCGAGGTTTAAAATTGGCGATTTGGTGTTGATTGGCGTTAGAAATTAAGTGTATCTTCAATTAGGTTGAGTTAAATACTTCTCCCACGTAGAGATAGTCCGTACATGATTCGAAAAAAAAACGTTTGTAATTGGAAGAATTAATTGCTTACTGCACTGTTAGATATTTTAGGTTAAAACCATATTATTAGTATTTAGTAATGCATTGTTTCTATTTCATCAAGTCATAAATTTCGTTTTTACTGTATGAATATGTTCACTTCCCTCTGTTACTTAGGTAAACTTTAATAGTGGTATTATTAGAATAGTAAATTACAAAACAAATGAACTTTACATATATCTTCTCTGGCATTTTTTTTGCTTCTTTTATATCTATCTTCTTTTTTTTCTGTTCCTGTAAAATTCAAAATATATAAGAGAAGAAAAACTAAATATTGGGAATCTCAATCTGCAAATATTTTCTCTCCAATTTCTTAATTTCATTCCTAGCTATCCATCGTATTCTAAATTTTTTCTCTTCTGCCTTTTCCATCAGTTTCTCCTTTTTAACGTTCTCTGTAAAAATCTAGTTACAAAAAATTATAAACCACAGTAAGAAAACTTTTTCTGAATTTATTAATTCTTTATCTCTCATTTCTCTTTTATTTTTCTATCTCTTTATCATCTTCTTATCTATTCTCTAGCGTTTCTTTACCATCTACATCTCTCCTATCTTTTCTTGGTTTCTGTAAAAAATCATAATTCATAGGTAAATATTATTGCTTTTTTTAGATTATAATAATTATTATATGTAAAAAATATAACATATTCAATTCGATGGCTTCGATGAAAGGATAAAATTTAATTTAACACATATGTAAACTATAGGTAATTTTTAATTTAATGTATATTTTCGAATTGAATTTGCATAATAAAAATATTCCGTCTGGTCTGGAAAATATGCATTGCACGGTGTGCAACAAAGTATATAAAAATATAAGCCTTTGTATGTCCGCGTATCGGAGCAAGTATCATAAATCAATATTTGCATATACATATATATACAATCACGTAATCACGAATTGAACACGCTTGCTCCGCATGCCGGTCTCTCTTCGAACGGTAAAAGTAGATTTTAATAAAAATTGTCGTCAACGCGAATTCTACAGATGGAGGTCGAAGATTTTCAAAATGTAAAACTAGAAAACTCGCGACCTTGTTCGACCCGATTGCAAACATTTGCACATCTTTGAAACGCGACCGAATGAAAAACGGTCAATGACCAAATTATTGGACCTAAAATAGAATCGTGTTTTGGTTCAAATTGCTTTCTGATGATGTTTATGCAAGGGGGGCTATAATTTATCCAAATATATACACTCAGGCGCTACTTTGGATGTATTTATGCTTATAGAATATAATAATTGAGCTACTTTCCCAGAAAATATACCAAAATAACATAAAAAGAATGTCAAAATACAACGGCCAAAAGAGATAGAGATTAGAGCGAGATTTTTTAACTAACTTTAACAGTCTTAAATATTTTCACCAAGCGTTCATTTATATGATTTGACAATATTTTTCCACAGCATTTAGCGATATCATAGTTTAAGCTATTTTCATTTCATTTATAAGTTGTTTTTTAGAAATATTTGACAAATTCAACTCTTAACATTTTTTTCCTAACATTTAACTATTCTTGACAATATAACATTGAATTATATTTGCAAAATTCAAATGAATATCTTTAGTTTTATTCTCATATAAAAAAACATACATATACCCAAAATTAATCTAAAACATTTTCGAAATCAATAGATTTTAAATTGAATTTAAATTCAAAATGTATTAAAAGACATGGTCTTCAGCATCAATCATAAAAGACTTTATTAAATATTATATACATCTATTATTTCTAAATTATTAAATTATTTCAGAATCCTCCTTGGCAAATCATCGGATTAAATGAATCTGGCCATGTAGAATATAGCGGGATTATTTTCGACATTATGAACGTATTGGCCGAAAGTTTGAATTTCACCTATACCGTGGAGGTCTTTAAGTTCGAAACAAGAAATAATTCATTAACTATCAGCAACTATAGCAACTCCGCCAACAACGTCGACGCTCTGGAAATGGCGGATATCACCACTAGCTCCATCCCGGTCAAAATCGTTGAGAGGATCCGAAACAAGGAGATCGCTTTGGGCGCAGCTGTCTTTACAGTGACCGAACATGGCAAGACGCTTATTAATTATACGATGCCTATAAGTACGCAGACTTACAGTTTTCTGGTGGCCAGGCCCAGGGAACTTGGAAGGGCTCTTCTGTTCATGTCTCCTTTTACTAGTGATGTAAGTATGTAAAATATGCTACTAATCAATAGAGCACTTTTAAACCTTTATCCGTATTTCTACTCATCAGTGCTTATAAGTAATATGTTAAAATCATAATTTGGCAGTTATGGTACGAAATAATAAAAGGAAACAGACTAAGCAACTTTGTTTAATAAGAGGAGGATTCATAATCCCCTCGAATATTTCTTTTATGAGTAGTTATTATAAGTGATTTTTGTGAAATTAATTTTTTTCATTCGATTTTCAACGTGATGCTCCTTTTTGAAATAGAGCAGCATCATACCAGGCTTGTAATCATTCCTCCGGCATTCAACTCCGTGTTTACAAAGTCTTTCTATTCCAATCTATTCTCCCAATAATCCAACGACCTCCTTGAGTATAGAATCCTAAAAAATGAAAGCAAGTTCGCTACCCGCACATAATCGTTTAATTCCTTCAACAAGACACTATTCCAAATCCTTCAACACGTTCTCGTAAGAAACTGCGATCACTACTCACGTCTGTAGAGACCACTTTGGCAACGATCTTTTTCCTACTGCCCATCTACTCTCAGAAACTCGCAAAAAATGCCCTTACTCTCAGCTACTTAGGCTTATCCTAAGTCCCCTAAAATGAAGCTAGGTTTCTAAATACCATCCCAATAATCTCAATCGAGAGTTAGTCCCTTTTCTCTTGACAGCTTATTTGTCATGCCGAGGTTGGCAGCAACTCAACCTTCCCTTGATCGCTGACATCCATAAAATGTACTATGTTGAAAGTGCTAAATTGAAATTCGCCGATATCTGCGTCAGTGCAATTGTTAAAACGCGCATCGCCTATTTATTAGTCGCGCACCGTCTTACGTCAGCCAAAATTCACAAAAGGTATGTTATCAATCACGAATTCAATTCCTCGGATGACTGCTCCTTAATAGGTTATGGGACCAGACTCGCCATGTACCACACATCCGAGATGTGTCATTTACAGCCAGAAATCCACCGAAAGAGGATCATCAAACGATGGTCATTGCTAGCCGATCGAGTCCAGTCGCCTGTCACTAGAATCAATGACACTGCGCTCATTGGTTCAATTTAGCGAGAAAATCGTAGATAAACTATTTTGCGTACTTTAATTCTTAGTTTTTTTCTTTAAAACTCACTTAGAATGTTAATCGGAGGACGCAAACAGAAATGTCAACTAAGTGTTTTGGTGTTTTAAACTACACCTAACCCTTAAATCAAAAAGTCTGTAAGAAGTCGCGACAGGGGATATCGCGAGGCCACAGGGATCCAAGAAAGATCTCGAAGCGTAAATCTTTCTCGGGTTGAATGTGAGTAGCAACATTGCGAATAAACTGCTCAAATGTTAGATAAGTTAAATATACTGTATGGCACTAAGTCAGATCTATCAGTTGAAAATCTGCAAAGACAACTTTTTGGCTTCGGGTATGATAGTCGTAAATCAGTTGTAGCGAATTGTATGCAAGGCAGAAAAGAGGAGCCAGATGAAATACAGGAGAGAGAATCCAACCTGAACACTGCCTTCAGGACAAGTATGATGAAACGTCAGACACCGAGTACAACGATACTGCAGAAGACTTTGTAAAACCAGTTTATTAACAAGTGGAGGAGATCGGACGCCAGACTCTTCGTGACCACAGAAACTTGAGAATGCCAAGCAGAGACAATGACTACCTGGTGAATCAGTCGCAGGAAGAACCTCACGCCATCTTTGGAGAAGTGCAGGGCTTACCAGTACAAGCTGGCTATGAATGCTGCAATGAATGACGAGTTCGACTCGCTCATTAGGATGAAAACGTGGGAACTCGTGCAACCACCGGAATATGCGCGACCGCTTACATGACGAACGGCTTTGATGACGGAACCGGACGAGTGTACGAGTGTATAGACTGAAAAAGAGTATCTACGGCTTAAAGCAAGCTCCCAAAAACTGGAATGAGAAAATCTCGAAATTCCTGGAATCGATCAAACTCGTAAGTACTGATGACGACCCATGCATCTATTACAATCAGGAGAAAGACACCAATGACATGCGAAGGATACTTACCAGACTGAATGAAAAGTTTGAGATCACCTTTGACAAGACATTTCCGAAAAAGCTGCTAGGAAAGCAAATTAAAGAACAACCAAGTGGTATCTTCATAAATCAACAAAGGTATGCGGATCAGATCATACAACGCTACAACCTTGGCAACTGCAAGTCGACCTATGAAGAGCTGCTGAAGAATGGTGAAGCGCATTTTTCAGTACTTGAAAGGAATGTCGTGTCTGCATATACTGACTCGGTTTATGGAGGAGACAGTTTTTGAGGGCGGTTAATCACAGTACTCGTGTTGCGTGAAGGACTTGTAATGTGAAGCACGCAAAAGGAAAGACTGGCGGCCACCTCAATGACAGAGGCTGAGTATCGAGCAGTCGTGTCGGCCATCGACGTCGTCTGCTGGGTTCGTCGTATCGGGAAGGAGCTGCAACTCGCCAAGCTAGATCAACACACTTCCTTGTATATCGACAATCAGTCAGCCATACATATTTTGAAAAACACGAGCGATGGACGAATAAAGAAGGGTAAGAAACGCATAGACATCTCCAGGAAATTCATCAGGGAGAATGTGAGAGTCACGGTGCAGCCGCTACACGCCGACATTCTCACGAAGACAGTCAGTAAGAAAATTTTTGAAGGCTTGAGGAGAAAACTCAGGGAGAAGTGTTAGAGTTGGCCACTTTTCTCTTGGCAGCTTCTTTGTCATGGCGAGGTTGGCAGCAACTCAACCTTCTCTTGATCGCTGTCATCCATGTAATGTGCTGTGTTGTATAGCGCATCTTCTGTTTATTAGTCGCGCAACTACATACGTCTGCTGAATATTACAGAAGGTGACACGACATATAGAGATTATGTGTGAACCCTAATCCTTTAATTTTTCAAAAAGCGCCCTTTGAAATACAATTCAAAATTAAAACATTTACATAAATCAGAAGGCTCATTCTTTTACGACCACCCCTCGGACGACTGCTTTTTAACATATACTCACATTACAAAAGATCATAAAAGAACCGATACTTTTAACGCTAAAATACCTCTTCACCCTCTTCTTAAGACCAAGTTTGTAGAGACTAAGACGTATAACGAGCATTAAACTAACCAGATATTGTCGTCATCTCTTTCAGTATGTATTTAACAATAATTCTCGATAAATCCTCGATGAGTACGGTGACGTTTTATCCACGGAGATTTTATCCATCACCTCTGTTGCACAATTATTTACTTTTTCTTCTTATAGACAACTTATGTATATGCTTGCAAAAATCACCTACCTAATTTTCAAATAATCACGTTCACGTCATTTAAATTTTGATTGTCTATACCCTCCCAAAAACCGGATCAACCCTTAATTCTTAGTACCTATGATTCATATCTAAATATCAATGCTGGTTCAAGCGAGTTCTTTATTGATTTTGTGTTGAAAAAATAAAACCTAATCTAAATTAAGCTAACCCAAAATAACCTTTTTTGTCAGACTTTAAACTACTGAAGAGTTTTTTAATGTCGGGGCTTAATTGTTCGACAGCCGTCTTAGTTGAAAGCCCTATATGAGTATCATTCAACTTTGCCTGATACCCCTGCTTCTTGCTTCACACTGTGTCTAACTGTTATGTTCGTCCTTTAGTATCCTGTGTTATATTCAGGGCCTGCAGTTCTGTAAGGAACGCTTCTTTTACCTGTCGTCGTCCGGTCGACCGTGCCCTACGTTACGACATCCTTCAGCATGATCTAGATGAGAGTTCCTGGTGTAACTAAGCTCTCTAATACCAACTATGCGTAGATTCAATCACTCCGTTGACCATGGACAGGTGAACAGGTAAAAAAGGTGAAATGATACAATATTTCACCATAGCATCCATGGCAGCAATAGCTATTGGGTCCAGACTATATTTTCAGTGCTATCCCACCTTCCACTCAGCCAGGAGCTGTCGCTCGGCCTCCGGTTTGGAGACGACCTTTAGGCTGCCTATCCTCGTTGCAATGTACATCTTAGCTCTCGCCTAACCTAACCTACTCTGTCGCCCAGCCAGAAGCCGCCGCTCGGCTTCCCATTTGGTTACGGCCTATAGGCTGCCATTCCTCGTTGTACATCTGTACATCTCCGCTCTCGCCTAACCTAATCTAACCTAATATTTTTTAGAAGATTTAACACCACTTTAATATGCACAACGCCAGTGGCAAATCGCTAAATATATTGACATTTCCTTCCATTCCTTCCATACTTACCAGCGACTCGTCCTTTCTCGGTTGCCCTTACAATATCAGTTATACTCTCCGAAACATCAATAGTTTAGCCCACATAGCTTAAAGGGACGAATCGTAAAACACGTGGAACTTTTCTTGATAATAACTTACATAATAAAATGTATTACAGTATTACGTTGTATAAAACTAACTAATAATTAGAAAACTACGAAAACATTTCGTAAATCTACAACAATAAGTCTTACCAAGACTAATACCTCGACAGATATTGAATTATGCAACTGTAATTTGAGTGTTACAAATAGGAAGGCTATTAAAGCAACACTAGTTTGAATGTACAAAAGACTCATTATTGTAGATTTAAGAAATCTTAAAAAATTGGCTCTGTGATATCCCATTTTCACTTGCAGCGATAAAGTGTTATGTCTAATGAAGAATGAAATGAAATTAATCATTTTCGTAATAAGATTAATTTACAGAAAGTTCAATAAAATAAGGACGGCCTTGACGTTGGATATCTAAAGCTTAAGCTTAGTTTTCATGCTGATATGTCAAATACCGGCAGAATTTTAGCAAACATGGCTCGAAAAATCCAACGCCTACTTCGTTGTAGATTTTTTGCCGAATAACCTTTAGCTTAGAGTATAATAGATGAACCATAAGAAACGTCTATCGCCTTGTTTTTAGAATGAGCTGTTGATTAAAAGTATAAACAGTATGTTCAATAAATTTTGCAAGATTTGTAATTGATTCCTATTTATATATCTTACCTTCCCCACCATCCCTGCTTTCAGAACAAATATTTGACAGAATGCCCGTTAACATTTTATATCCTAGTTATATTACTATATAATTTTGTATTGCATGGTCACAAATAAAAAAAATAAATAATTTTCGCAACTTTTCAGACTTGGCTTTGCCTGGCAGCTGCCATCATATCAATGGGGCCAATTTTACACTACGTACACAAACTCAGCCCCGTCTATCAATACAAAGGCATAAATACACAAGGAGGACTGTCTTCAGTCCAGAACTGTATCTGGTACATGTATGGAGCCCTTCTTCAACAAGGTAAAATTTAAAAAATCCTATAATAAAGTGTACAATTGTTACTACATAAAAATTCATGATATAAACACTAACTATATTCAAAGGTTTTGAGTCATAAAATTGACTTCATGGCTGAAATATGAATAAACTTTATAGTTTGGGTGGTTATATATCTTAATATAAAATAAAACACTTCATTTCCGTAATATAAGTCTAGATTGCTCTGCATGTAACAATATTTATTTTAACATACTTTGGACTACACGATGAATTAAATTCTCACTTAACCCGTGGTAAAACATTTGTATGTTAATTAGAAGTTAATTAAACACTTGGTGTTTCACAATTTTTATGTTACAAATATGTTAATATAAAATATAAAAATTGTAAAACAATTCCAAGTGTTTAATTAACCTCTAATTTACTTAAAAAAACTTAAAATATAGAGTTACTACAGTATTACATTAGAAAGAATACGATTTTATATATTTTGAATAAATTATACCATAGCCAGAAATAATCATAATTTAAAATTACTACTCAAAAGGCAAATGACCTGTGTTATCGCCACATCTTACATAATTTTAAAAAAATATATACGATTTTGAATTATCTATATTTTAAATTATAATTCAACAACTTATCCCCAGTATTATTTTTTAATTTCGACTTGAGTTAATAGTGAAATATTATTTTTAAGTTAAAACCTTATTTTCCAATCAGTCAAAATAATGCCTATCGTATAATACAACAAAATTGTTAAGTTACATTTATTTCACGATGACAAATACAATAAATTATGCATTTGACCCTAGATAATAGGTAGTTAATTAAAAATTCACTTGATTCGTTTCACTTTATTTTTTACCTTACTGCCTATTATTAAAATAATGTTTCAACAAGTGATTAATAAGAAACAAATACAAGATATCCTACCCCAGATGCTTTATTAATAACAAGTTAAACCTTATTAAATAGTTAGAAGATTTTTTTTCTTAACTTCTCACTTGATGACACATTATAAAAAAAATAAATAAAACTGATCCATTTCATTGAAACTTATTATTACAAACTTCATTTTATTTCAAGATCTTGAGATTCTCTCGTTCATCACTATATAAATATTAAATATATTGTCATTATGTATACCAAATATGTTTACTATTCAAGTATAGCAAAAATATAAAACCAATTAACATTTCAAATCACCCAGCTTTGTCTGGATCGAGGATTATATTTATCCATTTTTTCGCATTAATTAGCCACACGCCGCAGCCATTCTGCGGTAACCCGTTTGACTGGTCTTAGGAAACAACCTATGAATTATTTAATTCACACGACTGGTATCTAGAAAAGTTTTGCAGACATGCAAATATTTCAATATTGTAATTAAGTGAATGGGAAAATTTATCGTGCGATAGGAGTTCCCTGGAATTTTCTTGGAATTGTTTGAATCAGATCTGTATTACAAATTTAATCTTCTAGTATAAAAAACGTTGACCATTCGAATAGTTACGACTGTTGCTACCTGGTAATTCGTGATATAAGCACTAAACTAAAACACTTACTATGTTAATGGTGATGGTTGCGACCGTTACTACGTGGTGATCAATAATGTAGGCAACGACCACTTTAGGCATTCGTTCTAAATGTTTGAGAGCATACTTGTTACAGTAAGCAATACGAGTGAATATTTAAGGAGTCGCTATTGATTTTAAATTGATGCATAGTTCAACTGAGTTTTAAATTAAAACTTTAGAAACAAACTTTGTGCATTCTTTAAGAAGGTTATTCATATTGATTGGTAGATTTTAAACTTTTTAAACCATTAGAAACTACGGGTGGTAAAACATAGTGTTTTAGTTTAGTGTTTATAAAAAAACTATTTTTTTCTGTTATGTATGTTTATTGACGTAAAAATAATGAAAAGTAGCACCTAATATGCAATAGTAATTTAAAAATAAAAATAGACTTTTATTAAAGTAAAAAGATTCTGAAACCGCTTTCAACTTTAAAAATTATTTTTTGACATTTCAAGTGCGTAAAAAGTTAAGCAAAGTTTTATTATTTCTTAACCTACTTCATAATCAAGATGTATCTCGAAGTAACGACTTCAACAATCAATCAACTTATGTAATTATAATTATTTCATTTTGTTATTTATTGATAAATGTACATTTTGATCACTAAGTGACCATTATAAGCAATTAAATGTTAAGTTTAAATGATTAAAACATTTAGTTTGATTTCTCTGTCATATAAAATCGTTTTAACAATGGTTGAATACAAAAGTAATAAACCATAATCCTGAGTCTATATCCGCTATTCATGAAAACATTTTCCATTTCTCAAATCTATTTCAAATAACACGTCGAAATGCACCAAAAAACTTTACAAATATTCACTATCTCTCTACATCCTCAAACTAATCAAATATAAATGAAAATTATACAAATACTCTAGACAGACTGAAGACGTGACATTAAAACAAAATGTCTTAGGATATTTACAATTGAATCATTCAATACAAAAGTATTTTATAGATAAAATCATGCAAAACGACTACGGACGAATCAAAAATTATAGAAATTTTTGCAAAACACTTTAAACAATCGCATAAAATAACATCAAACGACCACTATGACAAAGTCATTAAAGACCAAATTGATGCATGGTATGAAACTTGATGACTATTACGAAATATTAAATCATGGCAAAAATACAGCTCTTGGTTATGATGGTTATCCCAGGCTGATCCTGAAATCTCTCTCCTTACATATCCACTCCTATATCATAAGAATATACAAACATCAATACCATACTCAAAATATACCAACCAAATGGTTACCTGTATTCCTAAACCTGGAAATAATTTTCTCCTTCAGTAACCGTCCAATAACCTTACTTATTGTCCTTGGAAAAATGTTTGAATCTCACCTCAAAAATAAAGTCATGTTCTGCCTGTTTAGTTCCATCCCACAATTTTAGTTTGGTTTCCTAGAGCACCGGTGCAGCAGGCCCCGAAGGAAATAAATCCGCGATCATCTTCCTAGATGGCAAAAAAACCTTACTTAGGCCTACTGCATAAGCGCAGTAACCCTCAAACTACAGATTCACATATTAAATCTCCTGGATAGTTTCCTACCCAGGAAACAATCGCTCCCTTCAAATCAAACTCCGCAGCACCCTTTCTAACCCATTTTCTTCTGAGGTTCCCTTGTTTCCCCCACCTAGATTGTATTGTTAGTGTACGACATCTATTATCCCAATCCAAAATATTTTAATAAATCAGCCTATCCGCTGCCTTAATTATTCAAGCTCCCACAATTCCCAAAGCCCTCAGCACCCATGCCCTGTCATGATGGACGCTAAACGAAATTGCGTATTTCCATGAATCCTAACAAATCTCAACTTCTAATCAATATCCACAAATGGTCAAAATATATATCCATCCGTCTCTTGCAAATTTCTAGGAATAATATTTGATAGCAAACTAACCTTCAAAAATTACTCCACTTCCTTTAAGGCAAAAGTAAAGAAAAAGGCGTCACATTTCAAAGGCAAGCATAAATTTACAAACAATCACACATATTTATAAGATGATCTACCGCCCTTTAATTAGTCCACTACCCTCTTCTAGAACCCTCACCCAGTAATATTTTTTTACGTAATTTTCGAGTCGCAAAAAGATCAGCCCTTAGGGTGCTAACCAAATTCTCCTCTCCATAACTCAAAAAATCCCTTCATGTACGAACCAACTAAGGCAATCCCCAATGCCCTATGCATTCTCAGAAACAAAAACATTTTTCCTAAATGTAAATTTTCTTTTATAACCCACAATGTGCACAAAAGCGCTTCAATTATGAACTAATTTAAGATAAAGACTCGGAAAAGACTGTCAGCAATTATGAAGTATCAAGTAGTGACCAGATATTAAGCCAGAAATCAGATTTTATTATTGCGAAATGAAATTAAAAATACGAAAACATTTCGTAAATCTACAACAATGAGTCTTACTAAGACTACAAAACAAATCACTTGATAGGAATAGGGCAAACAGACAGAAATTTTCACACGAGACTTAAAGAACATATTAAATCTATTGAAAACAAGAACCTCCTGACAGACATTTCGGAACATTGTACTATCAACCAACATATGATAAATAAAATTACACCACTCCACAACTGTACAAAAGGATTAAGACTTAATATTTTAGAAGCATTAGAGATTAAACGAGCGACAAAATTCGGGAAATATGTAATTAACAATAATCTGAAAATCTCGGCAGGTACCAATCTCATAATCCCTGGAACCCTTTTAGAAGTAACCGACTAATCATAATCCTTTTATCTTAAATGACGCGCATATTTTAACACCATGTATATATACCGGTGAACACTTCTGTATTCCTTAGATTAATTTTATACTCTTTTGAGGATGGCGAGCAATCGCCGAAACACGTATCAGGAAACTGATAGTAAATATATGAAACAAAACAAGTGTATAATTCCTAATTCCTATCCAGTGAGTTATATGTTTCATCAAGAGTGTAGCAAAGCAAGTATCAATCATACAAATCACTTATTGAAACAACGACTTCTCTGACTAATACCTCGTTTAAAATCATCTTCAGACACGTGTTTCGATCTTTCGATACTCATAAAGTTTTTTTACTGGTTTTTATTTTGTTGTCAAAAAAATTATTTATCACCTGTTAACTAATATTTATTTGATCCATTTATATTAATTTTTTTTAAATCAAAAGTACACTATATATCTACATCATTAAACAATAATCTGAGGCAAGAATACTTCTGACCTAACACAATAAACTATATATTTGCCCATTTCTGACCTTACTCAAATTACTACACAGCAAAATAGTTTGTTGAGATAGGTCAAAAGTTTGATGTAATTTTCATTTTTTGGCAAGTTTTGTCCTGCGTTAGCTGAAGCAATGGTGTAATTAGATCTCCTATCACCTATCCACAACAAATATTACTTTACATAGTTTAATCTACAATTTGTTAGGGTAGATTCAGGAGTTTACCATAATCAGGTAAACTCATTGTTACTTATTATTCGAGCAATAACTTGATTGTTATGGTATTAATAATTATTAATAAGGAAGAAGTTTGCGATTGCTGAAAGGCAAAAGGCTTTTGGAGTTCTAACGCTCGACTGTGTATTCCAGAAGATTTCCTTATCGTCGCCAATATTTGTGACGCGATATTAGATAGAAAATTAATGAAAAGTAAACGTGTAATACAAATAAAACCGGATCGAATCTAGAGCAAAGCATTCTAAATGCTCTCACTGAAAAAAAGAAGAATTGCAGGATTACTTAACATTAATGACAATAAGACAGTTCATCAATTTTAAAAGCTGATTACCGATATCCTTGTAAATTCTGTGAAGTAAAACCTTTATTTTATGGGAAGTATGGACAAAGAATAATATTTTACAATTGTTTATTGGATGTAATCTAAGAAGAGCCCGACTTCCATAGTAATATTCTATATACAGATAAAGTAACATTCACTAGAGATGGAATATTTAATAGCCACAATTTACATTAAAATGCTTCATTTTCGTAGTGAAATACTTTCCTTTTTGATTGAGGATTTTTTTAACCCTTTCAGTACCATGGTTACTTTAAAACAACTTAACATTTAGTTTGAACTGAGCGCCAGTATAGGCAATATTGCCTCTTCCCCTTTATTTTATTTAAAAGTTATACTCATCTGGAATGGTAACACTGCTCTCGCTGATGATTGTGCCATTTTATTTATTTTATTTTTTATTTACTTTTCGAATGACAATGTTTTATTGCTATTATCGAAATTAGCTTCAATTATTTGTTAGTATTTTTTTAATACTGGTAAATAAACATTTTATTCTAAAGTTTTAGTTTATTTCTGCCCGAGTATAAAATATTGTCGTTACAAAGCTACTTATTTGTTTGAAACAATTTTTTTCGGCTGCACGAAATAGTTGTTATTCAACACCAAGGTTGCTTTGAAGCAACTTAGAATAAACTCCTAGAAGTCAACCCTCTTTGAACCATATATGTGAAGAAATTAACGTGGGATAATTTTTTTGCCAATCAAAAATAATTTGGTACTGAAAGAGTTAAGGACGTGATAGCCACGCACACGACTAACAGTGGCCCCAGTGAATACGGGGAGAACGGTGGAACTATGCTAATCCCTTACCGATGCCTTAAGTTAACAATTTCCTTTTACGTAATAGTTTGAATAAACCAATTAAGAAACAATTGAATTACATGGATACATTTAAACAGTAAAAAAATAAAACAGACAAGCACACGATTACTATCCAGCTCCCTGCTGGACCTCCTCTTGCCCCTCGAGGAAAGTTTCCCAGCCACGCTCTTCCAGATGAAATCAACCCCGACCTTTCTGATCACCAGTCCCGCTGGGTTTCTAGGTTTTAACGGTGTCCCAAACTCTCCTCCACATCTTCCCTTTCCACTGCCATTTTCAGCATTCGAATAGGCAGTGGAATGCCGTATCTTCTACCTGCTGTTTGCACTTCGCGTCTTCCACTTTATTTCTACCCATATCTCTACCTCGTGGATGAGGTTGCGGGTCCACACTCCTTTTCTGTACGCGTTCTACCTGTTCTGCAACTGATCAGCAAGCGTTGCCTGAATTCGAGCTTGCCCTTCCTGCGCGACACTCTTCTCATCACTGCATCGTGCACTTCTGTCTTCGCTGCTATTTCCAGGTCCGGAGGATGATAGCACCTGCGTCGAGATCCTGCGGTACCCTCATGAAACAGCAACTTATATTAGCCATTAGCCGTGAAAAAGCGGTACTGTCCGTGCTGCTCCCATCGCCGTCTGCTGTTTGTAGCTACTGAACTTAAAGTTCGCTTCAATCTGTATCCCCAGGTATTTAATCTTAGAAGTTACAGAAACTTCCTAGCCCTGGAGCAGAAAGCTGTTCTCCCTATGCCTCCCTGCTCTCCGCCTGTAAAGCCACGTTGCCTAGGTGTTGTGGGCAGCCACCTGAAGGCCCACGGATCTTATTCAACGGGCTTCCATGCTGGTTGCTTACTTTAACGTCTTCTACACCCTTCCGCTCTCTTCTAGAGAGAGGCACTAGATTTTAAGCGCAATTTAATATGAATTGTCAGAAGATGGTTAAATGATAAATTCCATCAGCAACGGATTAGTCGTGGTAGTCCTATTATAGAAGGGGCTCCCCAATCTCAGAACTAAATAATTTAGATTCTTTTGCATGGGGATTTATTAATAAAACATATTTTATCAAACGTTACTAGAAATTATTAGAGAATTTCTAAATGCGATTCAGCAATTACGTTGCACAATGTTCAAAATTCCATTCCACTAAGAACTGCTGCATGTATTGAAGAAAATGGCTGTTACTTTCAACATTTACTCTGGTATTAGTTATTGTCTTGCTGTAATTTATTTCATTGCTTATTTCATATAGAGTATATTCTAATTAATCTTCTCACTACTACGTAAGACCCAGTACACTGAATTGAAAAAATCAATATGTTTTATCTACAAATATTATTTGTGATTAAAACTAAGTCACTATTTAAATTCAGTGTAAGTTTTCATTAAGGTACATTACCTAAAAGATGGAGTGGATATGGCACTATTTTTAATAGATTAAATTAATTACATATACAATTATAAATTCACTATAGTTTATACATCAATATCTTAAAAAAAAACAATAAGGACGAAGGTTATTACGTAAAGATTATTTAAGTTTTTTACATTGTTACAGGTGGTATGTATCTTCCTCAGGCCGATAGCGCCAGAATTATAGTAGGATCTTGGTGGTTGGTTGTCTTGGTCATTGCTACAACCTATTGCGGAAATCTTGTGGCCTTTTTGACCTTCCCGAAAATTGATATTCCTATAGCTACGCTGGATGATCTTCTAAGTCATGCAGACACAGTTACGTGGAGTATTTCTAAAGGGAGTTTCTTGGAGAGCCAGCTTAAGGTAATATTTTTATTTTAAACCGTTTTGTTTGTTTAATTTATTATAAATAAATCCATTTTCAATATGTTAGATAAAACATGCTAAATTTAATATTGGATATTAATGAAAATTACATAAATTGAAAATTATAATAAATATTTAGAGTTACTTTAATCACTTAGTGCTTAAAATATACATCTAGTAGATACAAAAAAATTGTAAAGAAAGTAAATTCTAACGAGTGTTTCATTCAAGTATGATAAAATTAAACCACTAATAAATATTTTATTTTAATTGTCCACATTTATTTAACAAATTTGGTATAATCGATGCAAATATGTTATAGGTATATTATCTCGCCTAGTATACACTTTATATTATTATTTTAAATTGTTATGTTGGGAGATCCCTAATTGAGTGAATAACCACTGGCAATTAGGGATCTGTCACCAGAGACAATTTAAAATTATAATGTAAGGTGTATACTAGGCGAGATAATATAACTATAATACAGGGTCTGGCAGAGAAGTATGATGTTTTTAGAACGCGTATAACTCAGCCCATGTGACTACCCAACCTTGCCATTTTGTTTGGTTTAGTCATTATGAAACCATGACCTCTAGATTAACCCGTATTTGTTTATAACACTTACCCCGAAACTGGGCGTGCTGTGGTTGCTAAACAAAGCATATTTCCGAAGCAATTTAATCTTGGAAGACACGGTCTTGTTCCTACGCGAAACACCATTCTGAAGTGGGTGTAAAACCTCTGTACTTGAGGATCGTTAAAGCTTGGAATACCTCAGGCTCGATAAAGAGGTGACAGAATTCCTGAAAATGTGGTTCGAGTTACGGCAACCATGCTGTTACTTCCAGAGTTGACAAGGCGAAACGTTGATATTAGAAGAGTCTTTTTTCAGCAAGATGGGGCAACTTGCCACACCTCAAGGGAGACTATGGCATTTTTGAGAAAACAATTTCCAGAACGACTCATTTCGCGAGAGGTCACCGAGTGACTCCCACGATCGCCTGATCTTACGCCCGAGATTTTTTTTTCTGTGGGGTATCTTAAGGCCCTCGTATTTGATAAGAAGCCACGAACCCTTGATCAGCTGTCCTATACTATCACCCTCCGAGAAATTCAAGCGATTGCGGCCAACATGTTGGAAGTATGCTTGAACAACTTCTCAACTTGAGGAGTGTGTAGAAAATAACGTAGATCACTTAGATGACTTGTTTTTAACCTATTCTTTAATATGAATACGAAATGGCAAATCTACATCTACCTATTATACATAAAATTTATGTGATATGATTTTTTTAGAAACGTCATACTTCTCTGCCGGACCCTGTATATGTATGTGCATAGATTATATCAAATTTGTGTAACGTTCAGATAATAGATATCATTTTGTTTTTATTTTTATATATTGAAAAATTTATTGATGATCTATGAATTACACTGAAGTGAAAAATTCACTATGTTTTAACCACGAATCATCATCATCATCTATGAATTGTTTTATATTTATATTTTAAATTGTAGATGATTATAGTTATTATTCTTTACTATATTATTTTATAGGTTTCAAAAGAACCGAAACAAAGGAAATTATACAGTGGAGCAACTGGGCTCGACCTGAGCTCTAAAGAAATGCTTCCACTTATCGAAGCGGGTAAACATGTCTTCATTGACTGGAGATTACGGCTTCAATATGTGATGAGAAAGCAATACCTTTTAACCGATAGATGCGATATGTCTTTGGGTAAGTGTGATATTAAATACTTTTACTATATCAATATATGGTAGTATAATAATTTGTTAGAATAAAAAAAACATCTGCTACATTTAATATTTATATAATATAGCTAATTTCAATGGACTTGACTTTTTTTATTATATACTGACTTCCATATAAATTGTTACCTAGAATTTGTTGAACGATTTTATTGAAATTTTCATAAAAGGTCTATTTTCTTGATTAAAATTTGAAAACAAAATAACAAAAAGTTTTTCAATCATTAGTTGTTCCACTACGATTTGTAAAGCACTCATTTAGACGGCGTGGCATGCTATCAATTAAGTGATCTATAGGTAGCTGCCTGAGATATATCGTCCCAAGCTTCTTGAATCCGTAGCTGGAGATCGTGTAAGTTATCTAGAGTGTGTTGTAAATTTTCCAATCGCCTACGGATGGCATCTCATACATGTTCAATGGGCGATAAATCAGGCGACCAAGCAAACCATGGGAGGATGGCAATGTTACCTTCTTCCAAAATACATTTTTTAGCCCTTTCCGTGTAAGGGCGCGCACTATCCTGTTGAAAAATGAGATTTTCCAGCCACAGAAGATATGGAAGCGCAACGGGTTCTAGCACATTGGCATTGCAACCAACTGCGTTTAGGTTGCCATCATTGAAGACCATGAGTGATTTCCAGGCCTCTGCCAGACACTCGTACGACCATTGTGGGACAACAAGCCAAATTAGAACTCATCACTAAATACAATTGGATGCCATTATTGCGCCTGATTCGTTCTTTAGTTACTCCATTACAGCCTGCGTAGACATTTATGAACGCAGCCCATAAGATCTTATCCGGCGTTAAACAGATGGCATTGTTGACAATCTGGGTCCTAAACTTCTCATCCAATCATTTGTAATTGATCGAGTTATTGAAAATCTGTGTCTTGTGGCCAAAACTCTTAAGTGACGTTTTTCTTCTTCGTTATCTGTAGTCCTGAGTATACGTCCGATCCAGGACGACGTTGTTGAACCCCTTCCTCGTACTATTTAAACCAACATCTAAATACCATTGTAACACTTCGGTTTGCACGACGATCAATATCTCTTAGCCAAAGTCTGGCTTCTCTCGTGCTAATAATATGGCCACGTTCAAAATCAGTTAATTGGAAAGTTCATAAGTAAATCGTGAACAACTAATTTGTAAAATTGGCAGTTAATAATAATGATAAGTAGTGAAAAGTAAAAAAAAAAACAAACAACTGGCTTGAGTTTATTCAAATTTTAATCATGACTTTGTTTTATGAAACTAGAGGTTTTTTTTTTAATTTCAATAATATTGTTCAACAAATTGTAGGTATTGCCATTTTCATAGAAGTCAGTATAGTTGATGCTTCATTCTTAATAGAATTTAGCAAAGTAATACATATGCAACATTTTATTGTAAATTTAATAAACTAGATGTAATGATGTTACTATATTTAACATTTTATTATTATTTCTATATTTAATTTAAATCCAATATACAGGGTGTACCAGTGTAGTGGTTGCAACAACAACAACAATATCAATCTATTGTGCGCGTGCACCCCATTCATTGCTTTGCTATAGTTTAAGTGTACCCTGCCTCTCCTGAAAGTATGTACTAATACAGCCTGTATTAAAATAAACATATTTTATGTTTAATTGTGGAGACGTTTACTTTGTGGTACATCTTGCATATAATAAAGACGGAGAGACGATTACTTTGTTTTACCACTTTACTTCTAATTAAAGTGGTAAAATAATGTAATCGTGTCTTGGAATATTTTAGTTTAAAAGTTTTGTTTTTAAAACAGAAACATAATTAATATTTAAATTTTCTACATCCTCGTAAAGGACAGATATATTTTACTAGAAAATCATTATAATTAACTAATTAATTAATCTCTTAATTAAATAACGTTTAGTCTAGTTATTAACTCCATTCTTGCATCTTTATTGTCTTCTGAAGATACTTAAACATTTTCTTTTTTAGGATCTGAAGAATTCAACGATGAGCAAATCGCGATGATTATTGCCCAGGATACTCCTTACCTACATAAATTTAACATTGAGTAAGTTTACTTTTTTTAAATTATCAATAAAAACAAGGAATTAAATTTTAACCTTTTGTTTAACTGCAATGAATAGTTTAATACACAATTTTGTCTGAAAAATCTACCAGCATTATTTTGGAATCAATTTTGTCTAGTTGAGATCTCCTCTGACTATAATTAAATAATGTATTAATTGTTGTATTTATTAACATTAACACTTAAACATATACTGTTTACTGATAAAAGCTTTATTCTAGGATTAAAAACCTACATCAAAATGGCCTGATACAAAAATGGCTGAGAGACTACATGCCCAAAAAAGACAAGTGCTTCAAAGCGCGACATGTTTCAGAAGTAAACAACCACACGGTCAATATGGATGACATGCAAGGGAGCTTCTTCGTGTTATTTTTTGGTAGGTATTTTCCCTTTCCTTGTACAAAATTAAGTTAACACAAAATGAAGAACTGTACTTTTCTTAAGCTTCTTAAATTTTGGAAAAAACTGAAATATTTGAAACAATTTTCTAGATAAGAAAAAATTTCTAAAAATTATAGACCCGAATAACTTTAAATAAGAAATATTTTTTTAATCTACTTGATATTTGAAGAACAAGTAACCAATAAAGAATATAAATATACCTATTGAGTAACTGTGGGTATTTTAACCCTACTTAGTTTGAGTATTTTTTTAAATGAATTTGATTATTCTTTAAAATTAAATTATTAATTTTAATAATCATTTATTTTTTACTATTTTCAAGAAAACCAATTACTTTGTTTTGTCATAATTTTTACCGATTGCTGAATTTTCAACCGCGTTTATTGATTGTCAATTGTCTCTCTTCTTTTTCGATTACATTCTTTACATTTTTTGCATTTATCTAGCGTATTTTCTTGATTTGCCACAATAACCTGTGCATTCCGTGCAACTGGCCTAAGGTAATTTACGGTTTAATAAAGTAGGTCAGGATAACGCTAAGTCAATATACTTTGTATTGTGGAAGGTCGGGAGTACGTCGAGTAAATATATTTGTCAGCATTAATATATAATGCATTTGGTCAAAAGTACGTTTACGTTAGATTAATATAAAATTAACTAAAGTAGGTAAAGAATATGCTAGGTTTATATAACATTTATAAAAATAGGTCAAGAGTACTCTAGCAATTAAAATAGAATTTGATAGATTAATGCAAAAATATTAAAAAGGAAGCAGGTTGAAATATTGAAATATTAACAGTTGATAATCAGCAAAAATGTCAATAAGTCTAAAGTAGATATTTTTATTTTTTGAACTTAAAATCACTGAAAATATCAATTAGAAGAAAGCGATTACTATATTTAAAGAAATAAATGAAAAATCCTAGGAGAAGTAATAAACGCTGAGTACGTTAAGAGTTATTATTCAAAGTGTTTAGAGGGTATCTTAAACACTCTTAAATAACTCTTCATGAACTGAGCATACCAAAAGAAATAATAACTTTCAAAATTCTACAAACTAACTGTGTTGAAAATTCTACAAATTACAAACCTACCAGCAAGGTTTCATTCATTTTTTGCAAGTGTTCTACCAGTATTAACTGTAGATTGTTAGATTTTTCAAGAAACTTTTTCTTCAAATTTCAAAATTTTCTACACGGTTCTAGAATTTTTTAGCAATTACTTTTTTTAATACTTTTGAAGATTTTCTAGTATATCTTATTGCTCTTTTGAAATTTTCTTACCTGATCATATCAGATTTTTCAGTATTTCCTCTATAAAATTATGAATGAAAAGTTTCAGAATTCCCTTCTACCATTTTTATAGTAGTTTCTAAAACATACCTACAAATTTTAATTCATTTTTTGCGGGTGTTTTAGCATTTTTTACTTTATCTTATTCGATTTTTTTAGGAATTTCTCCTTTAAATTGCAAATCATTTTCTTCGAAGTTCTAAAATTGTCGAGCAATTTCTTTTTAATATTACCAAAGTTATTTAAAATACTTTTATCTACGATCGTACAGAAAGTAGACACTTTTTGCATCATTTTTCATTGTAAAAGTGGCTTTTTAAAGCACTAGTGCTTTTTTACGTTTTTATTGCACGGTAATGTCAAACTGTTTTTATTGCACAGAAATGTCAAATTTGACAGATGAATGAATAGCACAAATTTTCGACGAAAAACTTAATTTTTTATTAATTGATACAAATAACTAATAAACTATAAATAAAATATATAATACAAACGAAATGACAGATTTAAGAATTTCGAAGATTTCATTTAATGCAAGTCGAAGCGATTACAATAAAGCGAACATTTTTTCCATAAATAATAATGGCGGCCGACATTTGACGCTTTTTGCATCATTTTTCATTGTAAAAGTGGCTTTTTAAAGCACTAGTGCTTTTTTACGTTTTTATTGCACGGTAATGTCAAACTGTTTTTATGGCACAGAAATGTCAAATTTGACAGATGAATATATTATAGCACAAATTTTCGACGAAAAACTTAATTTTTATTATTTGATACAAATAACTAATAAACTATACATAGAATATATAATACAAACGAAATGGCAGATTTAAGAACTCTGAAGATTTCATTTAATGCAAGTCGAAGCGATTACAATAAAGAAAACATTTTTTACATAAATAATAATGGCGGCCGAAATTTGTGCAACTTGTTTACTGGTTGCTAAGTAACGCTTTCATTAGTGCACTGCGGGTAAAATATGTTTTCATTAATTGAATTATTGAAACGACATTAAAATATTATTCATAAGAATATATTCTTTGAAATCCTTTACGATCGAAGATAAAATTTTGTAAGGCACACGTGTAAAAAGTTTCTCTATTGCACTCCTGGCTTTAAAAAAACTCGCTCGTTCCTCGCTCGTGTTTTTAAACGCCAATTCGTGCAATAAAGCATCACTTTTTACACTTGTACCTTAAATAACTATTATTACATTCTTTGAATATTTTTTATTTTTCCTTTTGAAAATTCTGAGAATTTTCTGTTTGTTTCTAGAGCCTACCAGACTTTACAGAACTTTAATTTATTTAAAAAATTCAAAAGCAAATACATAAGAGTTAATTTTTAGGATTTTCTAGTATGTTTTATTTCATTTTTAAGAGTTTTCCACCTTTTCTTTTGTTAAGAACTCAGTTGCTTTGAAAACCTATCAGTTCTTTCCATTAACAAAATAATGGGTTTTCCAATAAGAGGTTTCATTTCGATATTTAAAAAACGGGTATATTTTAAGAGAAATCAATGGATATTTATTTCATTGTAAAGAGAAAGGTATGCCATTCACGATGGAAAACAATATCAGCTAAATAGCCGCCACGACTACGGCTGCAGCACCATATCCTTTGAAATTTTCCATGACCAATTCGCACATTTGTGGCTGTATGTCCTCGATAACTTTACGAATTCCATCTTTAAGGTCTTGAATCGATTGTGGAGCATTGACATAAACCTTATCTTTTACGTGGCCCCAAAGAAAAAAATCTAAAGGTCTTAAGTCACAAGATCTCGGGGGCCAATTGTGATCACCTCTTTACGAAATAACATGGCCAGGAAACTTTTCTTCCAAAATTGCGATTGTTTCGTTGCTTATGTGGCACGTAGCGCCGTCTTGTTGAAAATAAATGTCGTCCACATCAATATCTTCCAATTCCGGCCATAAAAAATCATTAATCATAGCTTAATAGCGCAATCCATTCACCGTAACAGTTTCATCAGCCTCATTTTCGAATAAGTAAAGTCCAATCACACCGCCAGTCCAAAAACCGCACCAAACAGTGACATGTTGATAATGGAGAGGCTTTACAATAAAGATTCTTGGATTTTCCGAGCCCCAAATGCGGCAATTCTGCTTATTCACGCAGCCTTCGAGGTGAAAATAGGCCTCATGACTGAAGATGATTTTTCGATGAAAATCAATTTTGATGCATTTCAAGCACCCAATCAGAAAGATGCAACGTTGCTGGTGACCGACCTGTTTGAGTTCTTGTGTTCAAACCTAAGTCCTATGCAAAATACGGTGCAATATCGTTTTTGGAATGCCTAATTCCAAAGATCGACGAGGAATCGACAAACCTGGGTTTAAACGAAAAGAAGATAAACAAATTATTAGAACAGCAATATATTTTATCAAAATTAATAAGATATTCTATTCTAATCAGTATCATGTAAAATGGTTCCATCGCATCATTTTAGATGAAAAAAAATAACTTTTCTTAAAGCTTATTAATTAAATAGTTTATTCTAATGTAAAATAAATCTAATTTCTATGATGTAAATAGAAAGAACATATCAATACAATAATTTTGTATTAATACATATATAATTTAATTTCCTATATTTGCATAGCATTGTTGACAAATAACGATTCTCATAAATTGCGTTCTCGTGATTTTATTTGTTGTTCCATATTTTTGCATACACAATTAATATCGATAATATAACATTTAAAAACATGTTTTTTTTCAACACAAATAGTATTTGTGCTTGTCATTTTCCAAAATGTATATAAATTATTAGTATATAACAAGGTCATGAATAAACATAAGTACGGCCAAAAATATCACGAGCTTGGAACTTATATTTATAATAATGGCATTACATAAAGAAAAGAAAACACAAAAGGAATATAAATCACGCCTGTAAAAATTACAATTTAAAATAATTTGAGCATATTTTGAAAATGCTTTAAATTTTATTCTTGTATACAAAATATTCAAAGTTGCACAAAAAGAATATAAATCAAGCATGTAAAAAATACAATTTAAATTAATTTGGGTATATTTTGAAAATGCTTAGATTAAACTTTATTCTCATATACAAAATAATCAAAGTTGTTTTTAAAATTATAACTTATTTGTGGTAATAATCCAAACAATTTCTTTGAAAATATTTTCACGTTTTATAGACGTATATACTTGAAGAAGAAACTTCGACTTAATAGTTTGAAAAATATGTTGAGTAGATATGATTATACATATCATCGTTACTTGAAGATGGTTTCAACACAATGAATCATAATATTAGTTGAAGTAAAAAGTTCTGAGGGTTTTTCGCTAGATTTCTTTAGAACGGCATATATCAGGGTTCTCAGGAAGTTCTTTGGCAGTTTTGTGTTTGGTCAAGTTGTATGATACAGCGTTCCAAATTAAGTTAAAAAAACCAAACAAACCAAGTGTTTATCAATTCTCTACCTATTATAAAAACCACTACGACCAAGGTGAATAGGCGGAGCAGGCAGCCAAAAATATATTTACTCCATATGGGCCCAATACAGTATGGAATGCAACAGTGGTGGTTCTAATGTGGACGTCGTATCAGACTGGCATGTAAGCCCTTATTCCATTAGCCAGAAAACTATTTGGAACAATTTGCATAAGAAGAAACTCGATGTATGGATGCCATGCGAATTGACCTTTTGGACCGAATTTATGTCTATGATTAATTGTTGATACGTTACGAAATCGATTCATTTTTGACGCAGATAGTGACTAGTGTTGAAAAGTGAATATTTTGTATATAATACCCAGAAAAGATCGTCGACCAATCGTATTAGGCTGCCCCAAACGATCGTTAATCAAAGATTAACGGCTCGGAAGGTTTTACTGTGTGTTTTGTGGGGTTTGAAAAAAATTATCCTGCTCCCATCGAGCCAAATAATCAGTTTGAAACTCTACTATTAATAACTGACAAGATTGAAGCAAACGATCGACCATAAGACGCCCGAAATGGCCGATAGGAATGATGTTGGGTTCCATCAAGACGACGCTAGGTCTCTACATGATTGACGATGTGCCAAAAACAACGAGAGCTTGAATAAGAGGTTCTATCGCACTCATCATGGACATGACTGATGAAATAGAGCTAGACATAAGACCTACCTGTTTAGACTTTTTCCTAAAAATAAAATCTATTGAAAAAAAACATATCGTCATACGGATGATCTCATACATGCTGGCAAAGAAGAATATGTTTAATAGAAAATAAATTAAGAAAGCTATAAATTTTATTCGTAGCATGGCCTAAGAATTTATCCTTAAGGAAATATCTGTGGCCCAATAAGTTATATATTTGACCTATTTACTGAAAATTCAATTTGGAAATAAATATACGTTGGTCACCTCTTAAATTTAAGCATTTTTCGAATGTGTGATGAGTTTTTGAGATACGTAATCTTTTTTTTCGATTGCAAGAACATGGAGGACCGGGATGAAGACCAGCAAGAGATTCATACCTCTTGAATAGACGATTGGAGCATAGCCCCCAACATAATTTCCTGCCAAAGAGTCTGAGATTTTGGAGAAAAAAATTATGACTTTGTGTCTGTGTATGTGTGTGTTTATCAGTAGGCGCTGGCTGCATTTTAAGAAATATTTTAAACTGAAATTGAAAACTTCAGCTTTCATTTTCTTTCTAACTAACTTTTCAGCTGTTTCGATAGAGCATGAAATCTAAAGATTTTTGTAGAATTGGTTGTTTCCTTGATGCCATACCACAAATTTCTTCAAATAAAACTTATAGACAACTTAGACTTAACAACTTTTACCTTGTTGATTTTATTGAATGTTGAAAGTTAATTAGTAGATTAAGTTAGAACGTATATACGGTGAGTGGGTCGCTTCTAATTCATTCTCGAGCCAATACATCATAATCAAGGGTTCATAAAAACATTTGAATTTAATTAACCAGTATATTTAAGTTTTGAAGGATTTTCCAATCTTAACCTTGCTAACATTCTACTTATATCTCTCACAGACAATGTTAGAACTTTTTGATCTGCTTTTGGTGATAGATACCTATTATGGTCTGTCAGAAAAAAAATAGAAATAAATATTTTAATTGCAACCCTACAATCTTAACGTGTATATTTTATTATTTTTATATGTGCATAATTTAAACACATATGGATAGAAAATTTCTCACAATCAAATCATTTCTATGTCTAAATAGAATTTATTATTGAAATTCACAAGAATATTATTTATTGTTATAGTAAACTTTAGTCTGTTGTTATATAAGAAACAGACTATTTTACAAAAGTCGGACAATGCAATCTAAGAACATACAGTATAACGTTAATTGATGTAATAATAATTGTTTCATAAATTAAATCAAAATAGAAAATGAAATTGTGAAAGTAATGGAATATAACAGCGTATATATTTTTTATGTAAACGGTGTAACGTTAAACACTTTTCTATATTTAAACATTTACAATAACTAGTTAAGAGTTATTATGAATAAATACCTTACTTAATTAAAGTCAGATTTAGAAATATTTATATATGTAAAACTATTGAATGTTAAATTGCAAAAATCTGTTAATTAATAATTTATGTTGTGTTTCACCTTTGTATCCTATTTCTAGATTTAAATGCAGAAATTTTATGCTAATAATAGTTGTTTTTCAGGTTTCACGATAGCGGCCATTCTGATCTGCGTAGAGAAACTCTGGCACCGGCACAAGTTGAAAAAAGACAGGAAAATAATACAACCATATACGACGTAATACCTGTTATGTAATTAATTAATATTTATATAAATTTTAGTAGCAAAAAAAGAAATAACAAAACCAAACTAAAGCTGACTTGAGTGAGTGTGTTCATTAGTAAAAGATTAAGACATTTTATTAAGAAAAACTACGATTATAGAATGATGCGAAAGTAAAACAAAACAAAACAAAAAAAACGCAGGCTAAAAGTGATGCATATTGGCGAAATGTTCCTTGTTTTTGAATGTAGATCCCCAGGCCCCGTACTTTTTATCCTCCTCCTTCTTCTTCTGCTGCTGTTGCTGCAGTTTCTGGATAGCCTCGTATCCGGATTTCTTGGATGTTTTGTCCCATGTTGGGTCTGAGATTTTTGATGTCATGCAGTCAAATGTGGATGAACCTTGAACCATGATGATTACCTAAATTGACTACGGTGGTGGTGGGGCGAGTGAGCTAGGGCACGTGGTGTATTTGGGTGAGAACTTGAAGTTCTAGACGGTTGCCGGAATTGCCACGACGACTACCTTTGCGAGTGCGTAAGTTCTTATCCAATCTAGAAGAAAAATAATAATAAACGTTTAATACTAGGTCATTAAACTAAGACTAATTAATTTGAAATATGTGATTGATTGATTGATAAAAAGCACAGAACTTTAAAAAAGTGGTTTCTTTTGATATCATACGTTTTCTTCATGTTTGTAGTTTCGACTTATATAAACAGTAATCAAATTAAACATCACGTAAAATGGACAATATTAAATCGAACGAAGGAAAAAGTATTTTTTTATAAATTAATACACTTCATAGCTTTTTCAAATGTTTATACTTTAATTTTCTTATTTTTTAATTTACATTTTTACTTTAAATTGTGCTCACATCAATTAATTAAAGCAATGAATAAATAAAATATTCTATGGGCCAAACACAAGTAAAATATATGTTTAAAAAATATGATTTTTCTGATTTTACATGAAAAACATTCAACAAGCTCGATGGCTTGTCGAATAAAAAAAACAATAACATAAATGTTTGCATTAATTCCTACCTTCCAAATGTGACAAATTTGTACTTTCCGCATTTGAGTTATTTAAAGAATGGTAAACACATACAAATTTGTCAAGTAAAAAACAATTGTTTTTTTAAAGTCGGCGCTATCTTTATCGCCGTATTATTTATACGGGCGTAGTACTTAAAAAAAATAATTAACAAATTATATATACAAAGAAGAAATTCCTCAGGCAGCCTATCTGCATTATCCTATGAATATTACAATTTCGGCAGTGAGTCATAAAGCTAATAACATATTTAAGTATGTCACTACACAAATTTTGTATATTTTAATATTTATTTTTTTTCGAATGGCGCTTCATTGTCAAATTATAAAGAATATCTGTCCATAGCGTAAGAAGTTATATCATATATCTTGAGTAAACTAATATAATTTTGAAAATATAAATCTATTATATTCATTCGATCATTTAATAAAGATTTTAATAATACAACAGTAATAACTTAATATCATAACATGTTTTAATTTTTAATATTATTTAGCTATGAATATTTAACCAACAACATATATTTATTCTTTTTTTTTACTCACATATATTTTATATTAATTTAAAAATGTATATTTCTAATAGTTAAAAAAATAAAACGTTACATTTTTTCTCTTCCGAAATGCACATATTAATAAGGGAAGAATATAACGTTTTATTTTAAGTAAAATTCGTGAGTTTTAAACCGAACATTCCATATGGTAGATTTAAACTTCACGATTTATCTTTTTTTTTTTAAATCATTACCTGATGACTGGAAGGAATTTAGAACTTGGTTGAAATCCTGTGACTCTACAATTCATTGACACATAAGTTCACTATAAAATTTATGGAATACTTCCACGAACAACAAACAGCACGCTGGGCGATGGGACGGATTGAAATGGCTGAGCTCGCCCTCGATCGTTTATATATATGAAACTGGAAAGAAACCGACGTGACCACAAAACCATTCGCGATTTAAATTCAATTTTCATTTACATATTACGACAGTCCGATGGTGGTCATGCTCCTGCTGCGTGTTTTCATTTTTCCTGTTGGTAAACAATCCTGCGAGATGCCACGCTTCCTGTGATATTTAAGATAAATAACCTCTAAAATTTAAATTACAATGCTAATTTGATAAATGTATGCAAGTGTTCAAAATTGTGCGTTTTTCGGCGGCGAGATGATTTCAGTTTTATAATTATTGCATCATGTTCATTAAAAATCTGGTTTATAAGATATAATCAAAATGCATGGGGTAATGTTTACTTCATTTTAATGTATGCAGGTTTTTTTTTGGCAGTATGTATTCTTTTTCTATAATAAGAAATCAAAATGCAAACAATTTATCCAAAACTAAATCTAAATTTCATTTCTTCTAAGCATATTGTAGTCAAATACGTAAAAGCAGAACAAAATAAATGTATTTAAAAATACTTATTACAAAAGTTGGAAGAAAAATAAATATATCAAACATTCAAAAGATACAAATTTATTTCCTTTTGCCTGTTAATACTCACTCGTACAATAAAAAATACTATACAATTTCACAGACAATTTTAAACAGCGTATACCCTACTCCCATTACTTGCAAGATTTAAAAAAGGATAGTGGTGAAATGTGTATGACCGGTTTATGTAAAGAGAATATATACCATCTGTATCATTCTTGAGTTCTATCGCGAGGATTTTTGGCAACTGACCAGGTTGCAGAGTTTAATAAGTCATATAACCCACTAAATAAAAAAAAAGGAAGTCCCATGAAGATTAATCACTCTAGAATTTGATGGGCTTACTTGATCAACGTATTCTGCTGCATCGTTCGTCCGCCCTGTTCCAAAAAGTAGTGGTAAAGTACGGTATTATGGAAATACGAGCCGGTACGCAAATGGGATTTATTTTCAGACACCCTCCTAAGGTTCGGTTTGATTATTTATCACGCGCCCCTTCGCCGCCTGGGCATGATAACTGGTACAGCAACTGCAGCAGGGTACGTGTTGGTCTACCAGTCATCCTGTTTTTGGTGTAGTAAGGATAGTACTTATCAGAAGCTAGCATACCAACACCGGTTGTGTCGAAATGGATCCAGTCGATGCAGTGAATGAATTCATTAAGAAATGCAGCGCCTATGCAAGGACTGCCTTTACCTTTTCCTTTGTTATTGATGTCATGATCTGAGTTTTTATTAACTTGATTCGAGTAATATTCCCAAAGTGGCATTCTCCAGACCCTATCTCCCGTTATAACTCCTGCTTTACGTACTTCAGACCACAAAGACTGAGAATTACAAAAGACTCCGCTTGCTCCAAAACCTAATCCTTGCCTAACACCAGGAGTAAGACTACCGACGTCTATAATTAATTTCGGGGAGTGGGCTTTTTGTGCGTACACTAAAGAGTCAGCCATTGTCAGCCGACCCTCATTATCCGTATCGGTTATTTTAATTGATTTACCGTTCATAGCCATTATTATATCACCACACTTCATCGCCATGCCACTAGGCATGTTTTCGCAAAGTGCTATCACAGCATTAACGTTGATCGGCAAGCTCAACGCAGATGCGGAACGAATGGCGCCTACTATTGCAGCTGCGCCAGTCATATCTCCTCGATACCGGGCCATTCCATTTGGCTTCTTTATACACAATCCACCACTATCAAATGTAATGCCTTTTCCAACCATAAGTATAGGTTTTTGATCTTGGGGTCCTCCACAATAACTTATATCGAGGACTATTGGAGGTTCGCACGAACCTCTAGCCACTGCCATAAATGCGTTCATCTTGTTACTTTCAATCCAATCTTTATCGTGGACTTCAACTTTGATTCCACAAGGGCAGAGTTCGTTGACGCATTCCTGTGCGAAGTGCAGAGGCGTCATCATGTTCGCAGGAGTATCCGTCAACCTCCTCGCCAAATTTTGCGATTCGGCCTTGAATAATCCGCGCTGGAAACTGTCCGTATCGGGATCGTCGAAAAGTTCTATGGTGGGGATCACTTTCCAGTGCTCCCGCATCTTGTTCTCTTGATACCTCCATAGAGCCAAAGCAGTACCTTCGGCAGCCTGCTCCGGGTATCCCAGGCCTTCGACTAAGACCCGGGTCACGCCTTGTTTACTTAGAAGTCTCGCACCTTTTCCGGCCGCCGCACGGACCGCCTCCATGCCTTCATCGATCGCCTCGAGCTCGTTGTAACCAAGCTTCTCTTTGCCAAGGCCAACCAGTGCCACTGCCCAAAATTCGTTGTCAACATTATGAAAGATTTTACCTTTTCCTTTAGTAAAGCGTTGGCCAGATCTGTAATAAAAATAAAACAAAATTTAGTAAATTTAGAAAATAAACTTTTAAATAGAGATAATTGATGACCGTTTGGATAGCTGAGGAAATATTTGGCATCTTGTTTACATAGACAATTATTATGTGTTGGGTTGACAACAAAATACTTTCTATAATGATTGGAAATTATGGTATGATAAATTTCAAGTTATTTCAAGATTTAAGAAAATTAAATTTTTAAAATTAATAACATTTAATTTATATTGACTTTCAATTTAAATTTTCAATTTTGAAAAAAAATTAACAATTAAGTATCTCACTTATTTATTCTAAGTCCAATGATTGGGAGAAGTAAAACTCTTGTTATGTTCAATTTCTTTCTGTCTTTTCTTCTTTAAAGAAATAGAACATAACAAGAGTTTTACTTCTCCCAATTTGAAAATTTGGTTCCATCAAGAGAGTAGCAGAACAAGTATCGATTATTCTAACTCCGGTGGGTTGCTAATTTTATTTTCTATAGAGTTACAATTTTATTTAGTAAAACTTTAGATCCTTTATTAGTTAAAAAATATATAAAACTTCTTAGCATTACACTGTATGTCAACAAACATAAATATTAAATGAAAATAATGTTACGTATATAGATATATATATATCACGTCCCTCGTCTCATCTGTGGCTCGTATGAGGAACGCAGGTCCAACACCAGGTCCATTTTAACTCAATAGTCCTACTTGATGTTTAATTCTTTGCTAATATATCAATCTCTTATCTTACCATCAGTACTTTTTTAAATTTTTTGTTGTTTTATAATTTATAATTCTGATTAATACATACTGGAAGATTGAATCTTCTTACTATACTTTGATCCGTCTAAACTATGTTCATGGTGATTGTACAAATAAAGAATTATTTCAAGATAAATAATAGCCGCCGGAAGAACGATGGATTCTTTCCAAAAATAAGGTGAATGGGTCAGAGAGGAAGAACTTCTCGAAGAAATTAACTTCGCCCGAGTCTTTTCAATTCAAAATATAGTATTAGTTTTATTATTAATATGTATTTTGGATTAATTCTAGAAGAGAAACAATGCAAATAAACTAAACATTTGTTGGAGGCCTTTACATCGTCAAATATTTACGAATTCTGCATTTAATCATTGACCTTTATGTAATTAATAGTCTATTTAGACCCATACAGCACCTCTAGAATATTTTTGAGGTCGATGAGGATGTATTTAGGTAGCAAGGGATGAAAAAAACGAAAGATACCTATGACATTGCTGTTAATTTATTAACAAAAATATTTACAACAACTGAAAACAGCCACTGCAATGCTGCGGACAAGAAAAAAAAAACATAACACCCCCACCACCGAAAGGGGTAATGCCTAGATGCTAAAATACCGAGAGAAGGATTCAAAAAACCCGAAACTTGAATTCAAACTATTTTGACAGAAAAAAAGTGTAAGAGACTTCAAAAACCAGTAGAAATTGTGAAGAAAAGAACATATTTGCACTTAAATGAATAAAATATTGTATCAGTCTTCTACCACAATAGGGTTATAACAGAATTCAGAAAATGCAACCTACATATATTAACAAAGAGAAGAAAAACATGTAGTACACAGCATTCGCCAAAGTGTTAGGTCCAACTACGCTACGATTGAGTAAGAAATTCATATGGTATCTAAATGGTGCACAAGTTCTTTAATTATTAATAAACCTACAGTTTCTGGCGGAAAGATTAGCAAGCTATAACTGAGCACTACAGTTACAAGTCAACAATACCCACATCAACTAGATACCTAGATGAGCAAACTGATGCCTGAACATGCTCTACTTAGGAAGATGAAGACCCGTAGCCTTCTGAAACCCAGAAAATTTCTCTAGAAATAGCATCACCGAAGATAAAAATAGGTTTTCTAAAGATTTATTAATTGATAGATCTAGGAAATTCATATATTTGTTAGTTTCTGTTTCTACCGTTCAATTAATGGAAGGGCTTTGAAGTTAATGTAGATTAGAAATTAGCTTTGCCTGTATAATATATACTTACAAAACAAAATTATATCAGCTACGTATCTATACTACCATTTTATGTATTTATTTCCACAAAGAATTGAGGATTTTATTAATGATATATTCCATTATGATTTTCATTACTATGTAATGTGTTATTTAATTAATACAGTCTTAAGAGAGAACGTTAGCAAATATGTTAGATGCATTGAAAGATTTTAGTTTAGTGTTAACATCACATTACAGTATTTACCATTATAAACTAAAAATTGTTTGAATTTAGAAATATGTATATTTAGGAATCAGTATACCTATGACGAAAATAAACTCCATCCTGTCAAAGCATGATCAACAATAATTCTGTGAAAATTACTTACATTTTTAGTAGATCCAATAATTTTCCATCTATTTTATCGTTAAACTTCTGCGCGGCGGGTGAGAAGATTGGTTCATTTTCATCACTCTCGTATATACCCAAAATTAATCCTTTCTACGATAAAAGAAAACGCAATTGAACGCGTTATGAGGAGTTTTAACAGTGCTTACCTTCTCTTCCGCGCACTCATCCGAGCAAAAGAATCTCCGTCCCAAAAATCGCGAAACTCTCCGTAATACAATATACCTTTGACAGCCAACGAACATTATGATGATTTAGCCGTTACATATTTCACAATGTTAATTTTGATTCATTAACACTTTTACCAAACAAACAGATTTTGCGCCCTTCTCAAATGAAATAATATTTCTTGTAACCAAGATACGCGCGCCGTTCTTTTTTACATTTCCTAGATAACGCGATTCTGCTTTGGTTTACTATTACTTCAAAATTGTAATATTTCACTTTTGATTAAACTAATTGACAGCTAATGCCAAGATAATAATCTTGTCGAAACAGTGTGTTTAAGAAGATGGTACGAATGTAAGAGAATGTAAATGAATATGTATTATTTTAATCTTCTAAAAAATTAACTTGACTTTTTCTTATAAATTTAGAGTCTAATTCATAAGAATAATGTTATAATGTAATTATGGTATATTTATCAGATTCATAACTATATCACGTTTCATTGGCCAAAATACTGTAACTAGTTTTAAGTTTTGTATTATTATTAATTCTGATCTTTAAACTATTTATTACAACATTAATCTTCGGGTCCCAAGATTTTCTAATAATTGATTTAATTTTTTTTATAAACCCTCTTGTATGTTTTGCATGTTAGAGAGTGGGTCAGAGGGCACCCACCCGCACTACATATACACTTTAACTTCATCTGGTGATTAACTTTTAGTTTTGAGCAAAATAAATAGTAACAGCTTAAATTGGTAAAGCATAAACTTGTGAACTACTTAAAGAATAGCTATTTTCAACAAGAATTTGGCAAAATAAATATAAATTATAAATCAGTATATTTACTAACCATACTTGAGCACTTGGCTACATAATTCTTTTTTATATCTATGTTTCATTGCTTTACCTTAATATTCTATTGCAAGAAATCATATTTACTAGCCATTAAAAAGATTGTTGAAAAATAAAATATTCTTTATCTATATAATGATAAAATAAAGTAAGCATTCTTAGAAAGTTTAAACTAGAAGGAAATTTATAAATTTGATAATTCATTACATATATAGAAATAAATAAGCAAACTCTTAATCATTTATAAAATTCAAAACTATTTTAAAATAAATCAATTGAGAATTAAATTGTCTATTTTAAAATTAAACAATTAACACATTTGGAATTAAAAACAATGAAGACAAGTGATTTGTTCTTATTAACATTGAATTGAATAATCTACAACGGTTAATATTAGGTTTTTAATTTTCAAATTTTTCATAAAAATAAAAATAAATTTAATACATTCAAAATTTCAAATCTTCAATTTCAATATTTTCTTCTTAAACATTATAAACATTCTACATTTCAAATATTTTTATTTACATTTAAATAACATTACACTACATTCATGTAAGGATTCATTAATTAGACTCGAATGTGTAGTGAGTTTTTCCCTGATGGGGATACTGTTTGGGAATCAATCCTGGGAACATCTTGGCATCCTCTAGGAGGTAGTATATTCCGAAAGTTCCAAACATGACGCAGAAAAATTGGAAAAACTGTGTGGCCACAGATATCCTGTGCCTGAAGTTGACATCATAACGATCTTCACCCATTAAATCAAACTCTTCGTTTAACTAAAAATAAGTAGTTCATAAAAATATTATCCTTCAATTTTTTCATTTATAACTTACTGGTTCATTGAAATTCCTTTTTAACTCTGGATTATCATACTGGTAGAAAGGATCCTTAGAATCCCCAGACTCTGCTTTCATGTCAGGATAATCTCCAGCCCCAGCACCATTATTCGGAAATGGTTTGTATTCTTCTGGTAAAATACCATACTTTTGGGCAGCAGCCAAACGCTCTTCTTGAGTGACAGGGAACTTTCCAGGTTTAAAATCCTTATTCCAGTCTGTAAAGTAACGCAATGAACAATTAAAGTATTTCTATTGTATAAGAACTTATTTGCTGAATAAATTGTCCAATGCTCTGGTCATCACTGGGCATTAGACCCCTCTAAATATTACCATGGTTTCATGTAACCTATCAGTCAAGACTGTGATCCTACTAAATAAATTTATCTGCATAAATAACATAAAACTTTAATCTCTCTCTCTATAGATGTTCGTCCAATATATGTTTTTTATAACTAACCACCTGGAGATAAATACAAACATTAAATAATCATTGCGGCTGTTAAATGTGAAGAACCACAGGGCCTAGTAGTCAAGGCCACTAAACTCATAACAAAATAATTATGGCCAAATACTGACCATATTATTAAACTAATGGCAATCACACATTTCAATACAATAAGAATTATTAATGTTAATACTTTAATCTTAAGATGTTCCATAAAGAGTAGCGAATATTAAATGTGAATAACAACCATAAAAATGAAGTTCAAAATTTATTAATAAAGAGGATTGCGAGTACAAGAAATGTATAGTTGAACCCTAACAACTAAAACCACTATTATTTGCATTATAATTACACTACAACTAATCAATATTACATAACCTAAATATGTTAATAAAACCGAAAGGAAATACTACGTAGGTAACTACTTACGATTTCTCACTGCTGTGTACAATACTGCATGATTTTTCATGCACAATTGCGCTAATTTTCTTGTGGTTGCTAAGGACATTTTCAGCAAGAAAATTAGGTTGACATAACCAGAGACCAATAAGCATGTGCACCAACTACAATTTTAATCGTTACATTAGATATCGTAAAAAATTAAATTAAGCGCATCGAAATTTAATAACAATCTATTTAAATTTTATTAACCCCTTCACTTAAATATATAAACAGTTTTTTATTTCAAATAAGTTCTCAGATTGACGAAATAAAAATATTTAAAAGTTGAACAGCCTGCATTAATAATTATTAGGTTAGGTTACGTAGAATATTTGTGTTTTTGATGTCTCCTAATCTTAAGAGAAATTAATCAAATAACACCTTCAATATGATTCACAGTTTATTTATGATAAATTCGTCGGGGTGAGTGGCCCTTTCTACTTTCATTACCTCTAAAATAATAAAAACAATTACATTATTTTGGACATTGTAAATGCAGAACAAGTTTCATGTATTTCTAGCCAAATCCACTAATATTAGGAAGAAAACACTATTTATTAATGTATAGGTCATGTTTTTATATTTTTTCTCCAATTTTAAGGGATGTTTTTCTCGAAAAGCACTGGAAAAGTGTCGTTTCTCGTTCAGTATGTGATTATTATTTAGAAGCGCAAAGAGCAAACCCCAATGATATTCCTCCAGTAATAGCAACTCCACACCATTATCTATTAAGTATCAGAAGGGGAGGAGTGCATTTTGTGGCCGTTTGTATGGAAGAAATCCCTCCATTATTTGTAATTGAATTCCTACATCGAATTGTTGATACATTTCAGGTAAGAAAAAAAAGTTGTACTATTATTCATTAACTACAAAAAAATATGGTATAGAGTTTCTTAGTAAATTGTATTCAAAATATTATCACTTACTTCACAAAATTGTTTTTATTAACAAAATGTACATTTCGAACACAAAGTGTTCCCTATCAATAGTTAAATGGAAAAAAAAATGCACATGTAGTTAATAAAAACAATTTTGTGAAGAAAGTGATCATACTTTGAGTAGCATTTACTACATAATAATCTTCACGTAACTTAAAAAAAATACATTTCTATAGTTTCTTGTTTAATTTCAAATTTTGATTTGTTCTAGGATTATTTTTCAGACTGCACTGAATCAATTATCAAAGAAAATTATGTTGTTGTGTACGAGGTAAAGTATCAGAACTTTGCCAAAATATTTGCCTATTTATTATTTCTGTTTAACAGTTATTGGACGAGATGTTGGATAATGGATATCCATTAGCCACAGAAAGTAATATTTTAAAAGAACTTATAAAACCACCAAATATTTTGCGAACAATTGCAAACACTGTTACTGGAAAATCAAAGTAAGTAAAATATTATATAACTTGTTTCAGACTCTATAAAAAAGTATAATATAATAATTCTTGGATTACTAAAGTTTGTAATTTTTAGTGTGAGTGGAATTTTACCAGTTGGACAATTATCAAACATTCCATGGAGAAGAACCGGTGTAAAATATACCAACAACGAGGCTTACTTCGATGTAGTTGAAGAAGTAGAGGCTATAATTGATAAGACAGGATCGACTGTTTTTGCAGAAATTCAAGGTTATGTAAGTAGTTGTTTTTATTTAATTTTTTTTTTAATTCGGTTTTTTTCAGATTGATTGTTGCATTAAATTAAGTGGAATGCCAGACTTGACACTGTCATTTGTAAACCCTAGATTATTTGACGATATCAGCTTTCACCCCTGTGTCAGGTTTAAGAGGTGGGAATCTGAGAGGATCCTCTCGTTCATCCCGCCGGATGGAAATTTTCGCCTAATATCTTATCACATCAGCAGCCAAAGTGTGGTCGCCATACCAATTTATGTGAGACACAACTTAATAATTAAATCTGGTGAACAGGGAAGGCTGGATATTACTGTTGGACCTAAACAAACTCTTGGAAGAACCATTGAAGGTAACACAACATGTGACAAAGTTGAAAGTTTTGCAATTTCTTCATATTTCAGGTGTCAAACTTGAGATCCTCATGCCAAAGTCCATTTTAAACTGTAATTTAGTTTCCAATCAAGGCAAGTATAATTTTGATCCAGTTGCAAAAATTTTACATTGGGATGTTGGAAGAATAGACGTTACAAAGCTACCCAATATTAGGGGAACTGTAAGTATATTTTTTTATCACTTGCCAATTAAGAAACTAGTAAACTTTTACTCACTATATCACAAATTTATATTCTACTTATATGGATTTACTTCAAATGTTATAAAAATTTTAATTTTATTTTTCACAGATTTCTATTGTGAGTGGCGCAAACACATCTGAAATTAACCCATCAATCAGTGTACACTTTACTATCAATCAACTTGCTGTCAGCGGTTTGAAAGTGCATAGATTAGACATGTACGGAGAAAAGTACAAGCCGTTCAAGGGAGTAAAGTATATCACAAAAGCTGGCCGGTTCCAAATACGAATGTGATCTGTTCTTTCTTCTCCTCATATATTTTTATAATTTTATATTGGATTATTTCTGTTGTTGATGTAATAAATGAATCTATGAACAAGTTAATGTATGTGGTCCGTGGTGGTAGACTATTGATTGTAACCGTTATTTATTACCGTATTGCATCCAGCAATACAAGCAATATTTATTAAAAATGTAAGTACTAAATGGAATAAATGAATAATGTACGAATTTATTTAAAATCATTTAATTGTTGCAAATTGAGTTTTTACAGTACAAGAAATTATTGGGCACATATATATAAACAGAATAATAATTTTGGGTATTTATTTCAGTCTAAATTTATACTTATAATAATATCAGGTAGAAGCCCACACACACAAATAACACAGTGGAAGAACCCTGTGGTGATGGTTTTTTGTTTTCTTTTTGGAAAAATTGCTTTAATATTCACGGTTATCAATATAAGTTGCAAAGGAAATTCTAATAGACTGAAACTGCTGGACAATATACCATTACTTCACAATTATTTTCTCTCCACAATATCTTTCTTTTAATATGTTTAAAAGAAAAACTATGGATATTTTAAAGAACAAAATAGTGTAGCTTAAATTTTTATATAAATTTTAGATAACCATTATCCCTGTTCCGATTGTTTTTACAAGGTACTTGAAATAACTATTATATAGCAACTAAACCATTAATACAGATTTTATTTAATAAATATAAGAAATAGTTTTGGGTTAGAAGGTTTGATTAAGACCACTCACCTGCTGTATTTACATGTGAGCAACTTTTGCTGCATATGACAAATGGGGTAGACGAGCCGAAAAAAGACAACAGTATAATTTCAATGTAATAGTTATTATATTTATTTTCAAGTAAACCTCGCAGAGTTAAAAGTTATACAATTAGAATATATAAAATAAAAAATATGTTCTTTAATAGAAACCAAACTGTGACGTCACTTCACCTTTTTACTCTTAAAAATAAATATCTGAAATGTAACAAAATTAGAAAAACAATTCAACTAATTAAAAAATACTTGATAAATATGCCATAGTATCAGCCTACAAAATTTTAATAATTTTTTGAGGTTATGCGACTGTCGTCCTTGTGTAATATTTGTAAACGTTTTAGGACGTAATTTCGAATAATTTTATTCAACATTGCATTATATGGGTTGAAACAATGTCAACAAATAATCAGAGTCTGCCGGTGTCGCAGATATTAAAATCTAAGAGCAGTGTTGAAGATGAACCGAAGAAAAAATCCAGGGAAGATTGGAGGAAAGCAAAAGAGCTTGAAGAGGCTCGTAAAGCGGGTACGGCTCCTGCTGCGGTTGATGAGGAGGGTAAAGATATAAACCCTCACATACCGCAGTATATTTCAACTGCCCCGTGGTATTACGGTACTAGTGGGCCGACTTTAAAACATCAACGGCCACAGGATGACAAAGAAAAGAAGTTTTCACATTTGGATGAATGGTACCAAAGAGGAGTAGATACTGTAAGTGTTATAAACCTCACTTTTATTTAAAAAAAAAATAGTTATTTCTATTTTACAATACACTCGAAGTTTACCGAAGTGTGTAAGTTGTCTTTTAATAAATAATTAACAAGGTATAAACATGATGTTATTATTATTTTTTGTTTACTTTTAATATCTTTTCAGTCAACTGTTGCTGTTAAATACAGAAAGGGAGCATGTGAAAACTGTGGAGCAATGACTCATAAAAAGAAAGAATGCATGGAAAGGCCTCGAAAAGTCGGGGCAATATATTCTAGCGCTAATATATCGCCAGACGAATTTGTCCAGAAAAATCTAGCTCTTAGTTATGATGGAAAACGAGACCGATGGAGCGGATACGATCCTTCAGAACATAAGGCGATAATAGAAGAATTTCAAAAGGTTGAGGAAGCAAAGCGACAGCTTCGTGCTGATAAACTGAATAATGCCGAAGAGGATGATGATGAGGATAAAGATGAAGACAAATATGTAGATGAAGTTGACATGCCTGGCACAAAAGTTGATAGCAAGCAACGAATCACAGTAAGGAATTTACGTATTCGTGAAGATACAGCAAAGTACTTGAGAAATTTAGATCCAAATTCAGCTTACTATGACCCGAAAACTAGGTCAATGAGAGAGAACCCAAATCCTGTGCTGGATGATACTTATGCCGGGGAAAATTTTGTTAGATTCACAGGTGACACAACCAAACATGCTACTGCACAATTATTTGCATGGGAAGCTTATGAAAAAGGTGTTGATGTACATTTATTAGCCGAACCTACAAAGTTGGAAATGCTTCAAAAGGAATATGAAAAAAAGAAGGATCAATTTAAAACTCAAGTGCAAGCTAGTGTTTTAGAACGGTATGGTGGAGAGGAACATCTGCAAGTACCCCCGAAATCTTTATTGCTGGCACAAACAGAGGATTATATAGAATACTCTAGGTCTGGTAAAATAATTAAAGGGCAAGAGAAAGAGATTATTCGTTCAAAATATGAGGAAGATGTTTATATTAACAATCATAGCACAGTTTGGGGTTCTTACTGGAGAGGCGGTCAATGGGGATACAAATGTTGCCATTCATTTATTAAGGTTTGTATACTTGTGGTTTTATTTAAAGCAAGTATAAATTATTTATTTCTGTTAAACATATATTTAAAAATTATATAAATAATATATTACTAGTAATGAAGGAAATGGAATTGTTTCACAAAGAGTTTTTTTGTACATTATAATAACTTAATTGTGATATTTAAATATGAAAATAATATAATTAACTTTTTTATTATTCTTAGAATTCATATTGTTTGGGTGAATCTGGAAAAACTAAAGCATTAGAAGTACCTGCAAAACAAGAAGATGTACCTGAAAAGGCAGAGGAGAAAGAAATCGGAAAAGATGAGTCTGAATCCTCCTCAAGCTCATCCAGTTCTAGTGACAGTGAAGATGGAAGATCTAAAACAGAAAGGAAATCAAAGAAAAAGAAGCGAAAGAAGAAGAAACAGAAGGAAAAACGGAAAAAGGATAAGAAAGAAGATAAATTGAAGAAAGCCCTAATGGAGGAAGAGAGAAGACAGCAAGATGTTGATGAAATTATGAAATTGGATGAAAGAAAGAGGCCGTATAATAGCATGTATGAGGCCAAGAAACCTTCTGAGGAAGAAATTGAAGCTTATTACATGAAGCGTAAACGGGAGGAGGATCCCATGAATCATTTTAATTAATTTAGAAAAATTAAACATTTTATTTCAATTTGTGTGCTTTGTCAAATCCTTTGTAATATTTAATAAGACGCCTTCTGATATCATTTTCCCAGCTAAGTAGGCTGTGTTTCTTGAGTCATGTAATCCAGAATGTTCTCTACCTACAAATTTTAAGCCTAGTTCTAATAGTGCACCATTTAATCCTTTAGGGCGACGATTATAATATTCCTGAAATAGTAAACATATACAAAGAACGTAATTATATAAATTAGTAAGAAAAAAAGGTATTTTTTATATTTTTCTATTGCTCATTAATATACTTAGTTTAATGAATGATGATATAACAAATTATAGTTTAATTTAGTTAATTTAAAGACTTCATAAGAATATCATGTTTGTGACCTTACTGGTCTTTAGTTTAATATGTGATGATTGTAACATTACAAAACAAAGAACTTAAACTATTAGAATTAATTTTAGTTTAGAAAATTATTGTATTAATACCTTGTAAACAGCTCTTAAATCGATCCATTTATTAAATATTGGATATTTGGTTAAACCTTTTCTCTTGCACTCATTTTTCAAACAAGTCCCTAAATCCCAATCTGACCAGGTCACGAATGTGCATCTCCTTTTACTCTGATCTGCATTTTCTTCAAATGTGAGATTATATTTTTTACACTGTTCATTCACCCAATTTTTAAATAACATTAAACAAGTACCAATTGGCACCCCTTTGTCGACTTGACTTTGTTGAATGCCTAATAAAACAAAATTATGTATTAACAATATAAAACAATTTCACTTTAAATTTACTTACCGGTAAAGTTAATACAAAATTCACTTAGCTTGTGATGTTCAGTTGGCATAACATACTGCTGATACTCGGCTACTATTTTCGAGGTCCTAACATTGAAGAGCACAACTGAAAATTCTATTATTTCAGGGGCGTAACCACCCTTTTCCCAACAAGTAGATTCGAAATCGAGCACCAGTAGGTAAGGAAAAATTTGGGAGTTGTACTTGTGAAATGTCTTCTTTTGTTCAACTGTGAATTCTTCTAGAAATCCTAATTTTCTTTAATAATAAGAGACATACTTTTAATTAGTAGAAAGATGCAACTCATTTATTTCATTCATTAGAAATGAGTCTCGAAAGGGTCCTTAACTACGGTAAATACTTTGATCTCTGCACTCTTGATGAAACGAAAATAGAATATTATTTGATTTTGAAATAAGACACTGGTTTGGTTTCATATTGGTATAATCAGTTTCCTGACACGTGTTTCGGTCAATGTGTCTTATTTCAAAAGCAGGGTCCTTAACTGTTCTATTTTATGTTTTCTTAAAAAAGTTTCATCACTTGTTTGTATTACTAAACATCAGGTTGTAGTGTTTTATTGCAATTACTTTTTAAATTTACCAATAATTTTCATTCATATTTATACCAACTTTTTAGTTCACAAGTCATTGATAATGAGTACATGGTATGTACTCGAAATATACATCTGGTACAAATTAAGAAGTGAAGTGAATTTTGATTTATTTCATTACTTGTTTGTATTATTATTACAAACAATTGAGATCAGATAATACATTTGTGTATTTAAAATAGAATTACAAATCTAGTAGAACTTTAAATCAGTAATTGCACAAATTTGGCCTATAAGGATAAGACTATTAGGTCTACAGATGAACTTATAAAATACTAATTTGCCGAATTAAATATGTAACATACTACTTAAATTAATAAAAACAAAAATAATCTCGCTTTATTTTGTAGACACTTCTACAATTGTTTCACCACACAGTTTTTTCATCGTTCAGAGTACTATATAATAACAATACAAAATAAACCAAGACTTTTAAACATTTATGTTTTAACTAATTTAAATGCTTAATGAAGTTTAGTCAAGAAACAGCCTCAACAATATTTGTAAGTACTATCGTTGATTGAATATTTCAATCAGCAGTACTATATTATTTTAAAAAATATATATAAATCTTACAATGCCAATTCCCTCGTCTCTGACATGTTCCAATTTTTACGAAGATTATGAAATTATGAGTATAAAACTGAAAAACTATTTTGAATTCTAGATTTTATTAGATTTTTCTGCTTTTAAAATAAATAACATATTTTAGGTTATGCCTACATCCTGAAAGTTTTTTTTTGCAAATACGAATAAACTTACTTTAAATATTTGTACTAAATTAATTTAATATACTTAAATAAATTTTAAAAGCAGCAACATACGGGTAATATATACACCTATAATAATAATAAATAATTTAAACAATTTAGTTTAGCGCCATCTGTAAAACATTTAAAATTATAAAAAAATTATTTGGCATTCATTATGGTTTTTGCTTATTATGTATCTCCAAAAATGAATTGTTTCTTATAAATATTTTTTTTTTGGGTCTAAGTGACCTTATTACTTTATAGTAGTAATTATTTTACAGCTATACTAATGCAAGCAACTAAGAAATTGATGGGCAACCATTTCATAATTGTTGTGTTTTATAATCCTTTATTATAATATTTTAGTATCAAAATAGTATGGATATTAGTACTCATTTCTGGTGAATTAAATTTTTATTCTTTCCTCTTTGACAGAGGCATTTTAAATGTTTCAACCCGCCGAAATCAAAATATGACAAAATGGAACTACATCTTACTTTTTAACAATATTTATGTTAAAATATTTGATTTAAAAAAACGGTTATTGATTATATTAGTGAGAATTAGGTTGCCTATGTCACAAGCTAATATTTTTTTTTTCTATATTTGCCTTTATCACATTCAAAACCATAATATTGTACAATATTTCAGTCAACGCCATAAGATAAACTTGATTTAAAAAAATAAAAAATGATTTCGGCTTAAAGCCATTTTATCAAGAATTCTTTAATCTAATTGAAATGAAAAATATTAATTAGTGGAATTTTAATTAAAATTAAATATATTAATAAAGCAATAAACATGTAAAGGATTATATTTAATTATCATTGTAATGATTGACTTGTGTTTACTTATATAAAATAAAACAGCAAAATAATGTACTTAAACATTTATAATTAGAATATCATGAAGAATAGGTTTTGGAAACCCCATTTTCGTCAAAATATGAATTTTATTTACTTAATTTATGAATATTAATCATAACTATAGTTACTTGTAATTCTATAAATATAGTGGTAAAACAATGTTTTGAGTTTAATTTCACTATATACATGATAAGCCTCCACAATTAAATATTCGTATGTTAATATTAATGTATTTAAATTAAAAGGAGACTTCTAATAAAATTGCACAATTAGAAGTTCCAAGTTCAAGCTGTTGAACGTATAATGGTTGCGCGGAAAGAAGCATTAAAGGTGTCTAAATAGATCTTGAAGAGGAATTGAAACTGTTATCTCGTTTTAATTTATCTATTTACCTATTATCAAATAAAAATACAAATTAATAGAAATTGGTAAGATCTATCTTTTATCTATCTTAGGGAATCTAATATCTGTCATCTCTCTTTTGACATTTAACATCTGTTACTTATCTTTTGGCATCTGTCATCCTTCTTTTAGCACATAACATCTGTTATTTCTCTTTTGGTACCTGTCATCTGTCTTTTAACATTTAAAATCTACTATTTGATTTCTGTTATGTATCTCTTTTGTCATCTAACGTTTGTTATCTGTATTTTGGCAGCTAACATCTGTTTTCTTTCTTTCAGCAACTGAAATCTTTGAACTTCAGTGAGATAAATATTGGACGAGAGTTTGCTATGGATATCCGTGATTCATATTTGAAATATAGTAGGTGGTCTATGAGTTTGATAGAGTTTTTTTAATTTCCATTTTTACAGGGTATTAGAAAGAAAGAAACCTTTATTTGGCATTATTACATATACAAACTCTACTGAACTATATTCTAATAATAAACAAAAAATATAATCCTTCCATATCTTTCACTCCACTCTTCTCCTACCTCTCTCCCACCCTATTTTCCTAAGCACATTTACCCTGGCCCCATCCTCATTCATCTAGTCCGTCACCCTCCTGCACCCTTCCACCCACTCTTCACTCACCCCCTCGCATTCCTCCGCCAAATGCCTCCAAGTATCCCTTCCATTCTTACACAAAACCCACCACAGGGTATTAATATTTCATTATTTAGGTTAAGAAGGTAATATTTTAGTTTAAAATGTGTAAACCGATTGATTTATATTTGTGTGTAAACCTACCTGCTTGTTTTATTTTAATTTACATATCCTCTTAAAAGAAAAATATGTAATAATATATATAAACTTAAACATTACTAAACAATTTAGAGCACAAAACATACAGGCAGAGTTCATCTTAGTATTCCTCCATTCAAACATATAATTCTTTTTTCAGATGATAGGGTCCTCATCAGCTGAAGGTTTCAACTAATTAGATAGGTGAAATAATTAAATAAAGTAATAAATTGAAGCCATGGTATAATTAAAAATTAAATTGCACCTGTTGGACATTTTAAATGGAATGCATGTTGGAAAGAGGTTAGTTTTTATTTTTAAAAAGTAAGCTCACTAATTCATATTTATATGTGAAACTTCAAACATTTGGTAGAGAATGGTACAAATGAATTATTTTTTTTGAAAATTTTATACGGATTAAAAGAGGTTAGTTAGTTATATATATTTATATGTAAAAACTCACAAGTTTGGTAAGGAAAGTAATGAAATATAGTAACGAATAAATGCAATGACAACTAAATTACACTTGTTGGATATTTTAAATAGAAGGCATGTAAGATGTTAAGGAATTAATTTGACACAATCTGCTTAGATAATTCAGTATATAAAATTATAACCTAATTAGACAGCTTTGACTATCATGACCAAAAGAATTAAATATATAAATTTTCTATAGTTCACTCTTATTGGAATATGTTTTCAATAAAAAGGCGAGTGGAGTCCAATGTGTTTTGGGTAAAATTTAAAATAACAAATCTTGAAAAATAGAGTGTCATTCAATTGCCACAGCGCATCACTAATAAATAGGCCATTTTTAACCGTTGCCTGCCAATACAAGGTAAATTAAAAATAGAAGAGTTTAGTATACATTAAAATAAATTAATTATACAATGCCTCAGGTTGAGAGGTGATTTAATTACTTCCCACCTATGCCCTAGATGTCTCGGGCACGCGAAAGCCTTTAAAAAATAATTGTGCGGGAAGGGGTTTAGTGAAGATATCACATGTGTTCTTGGTTTTTATATACCATATTGATAGTAAAGAGGTTACTCAACTTACCGACATAATTATTATTATTATAGTCACCATCACTTATTTGTTTTCACAAAGAACATAGTATTACAGTTGGGCATTTTTAAGATATTAAAAATGCAGAGTGAATTCGTATTCTCTAAACGATATAAATTAAATTAGAATAAATTTATTCAGATATAAATAACTACCGTGAATTAATTAAAATACAGTAATAAAAAGCACAAAGTTCATTCATTAGAGGAAATAACTGCTTTTCATTATGAAGTGTTATATCATTGATTGAAATATTTCAATCAATGGTTGTATAAAAAACAACTATGTAATTAAGAAAATGTGTGCTATTTATTACAATTTTTTAATAAATTCACTGCAGCCATTTATTTCTGAATAAATTTAAATAAAGAAATTAAAAGAATACATAATAATATGTGACTTTCCATGGAAAACGTAAATAAAATAATTAAAACATTATGTAATAGACATTGAAAGTTGTAAGTTATTTTACAATTATTTCATATAAGGTCGTTTCTGATGTTTAATTTATAGAAAATAATATCTGATAAATTTCTAATCAATAAAACAAATCGAACAAGTTTGTTACATAAAATTTCACTGTTTTTAAACAGTTTAGGATTATCATGGGAGAGATAACTTAATAAAACCTTCATTATATTTGATCGTTTATGATGTTGCTTAATAAAAATTAAAGTATAAATTTTAGTACGCAACATCAAAAAGATACTAAATATGATGGATGAAAATTATTTTTAACCTAGTTGTTAAACAGAAAGTAAATGTTAGAAAATAAATATGTTTATATTACAATATAATAATATGGAATAAGTTATAAATATAATAATACTAGATTTAAATTTGTGTACCTAGTACACACCAACTAATAAATATGATGGGAATTTGCTGCTCGTTCAACCGAACTGAACGTGATGGGGTGGATTGTTATTCTTCCCCATCCTGAAGGTCTTGGAAAACTTCACAATCTTGTTGTCGGACGTGGAGGACTCCTTGGTCTTCCAGTAGTAAGTCTTCATAGCATTTCTGCCGGCTATGTAGCGGGTGGCGGCACCAACGAACACTTTCGATCCAGTCATCCTCGAAGATATTCAACTATTCAAAAGAAAATAGTGGATTCTTGAGATTTGCTTCGTAAATTGTTACTCTTTCGTGTACAAACAAGCCGAACTGTGTTTTGAGTTGTTCTAAGTGAACTGTGCCCGATTCGCGATCTCGCCTCCGTTTATATACCGCGCGCCTGACGTCTTTGTCTGGAATCACGCCGTGATCATTCTTTCTAAATCCACACCGAAATTGCTCGCGTTGGCAAACAATAACATGTTGTTAGAGTTAATTGTACTGATTGTCCGCAATGGGTTTTGTGTGCCTTTTTTGTATTGTAAAAAATAATAACATTAAATCATATTGTTGTGACTTTATTTGAATAGAAGTTTTGAAAAATAAAATAATTAATTGAGAATTATTCTTTAAAATAAGGGAGTAATTAATATTTCCGTAACTTTATTGCGGGTGTAATATGTAATATTATAAAACTTATTTATTAAGGATTTTCACGCGATAACTCATGCTATTTTGAGTGGTCAGATTATTTATAAAATGTGCGTGTTGAACGCAAAAACATATAAAATCGTGTATAACATTCATTGATTTTATTCCGTACGCATTAGAATTTATAATCGAAATGCACAGTTAGTTATTAATTAGAGCAATGATAAATCCGATAATCTGCTCATTAAGTAAACTGGGGGAAATATTTAGGTTATTTAAAATAGATAAATTGCCTTGTGTACAGTCAATGAGGACAAAGGATGGTTAAATGCAGAAATAATGTCATCCCATTCGGAGTCATGTGTTCGCACCTTATTAAAGTTTAATAAGGCTTTGTTTGAAAACACGAGGAAGATTGTGCACATCAGTTTGAGGACAAATGTACGCACGTGTGTAATAAATGCAAAATAATTATTCGTGATTGGTAATTATTTAAAATTGTAATTATGTATTATTATCAATAATTAATACCAACTTTTAATGTGTAATCTTTGATTGAATACTAATCAATAAGTATGCTTTCAAATAATTAAAATGTGTATTTATAAAAAATAAAGTAGTTACGGTTTCAAGGTGAAAATAGTTTTACATTTTAACAATGTTAAGTGTATGATTGTATTTTATTTTCAGAAGAAATGGTTGTTTCTAAGCGATATTTAGACACTTTGCATGGTTTTATGTTTTCTTAATCGTGACGATTCGTGTTCATGTGTTGTATTACTTTCTATTTATTTGAATTTGAATTTATTTATGGAAACTCCATTTACAATATATACATTTATATATTCTTATAAAATACTATTGTTGCAAGATGTTTACTTAATTATTATGTAAAACATTCAGGCATGAATTTTAATTAACGTAATAATTTGAAATATAATTAATGAGTAAGCACACGTGTTAATCTATGGTAAACACATGGTATTGGAGAAAAATTGAATGCTTATAAATGATAACGATGATTCCTGGCAAAACCATATGTTCACGTTTCGAATTCGTGTTCGATAGACGTTTTATCGCCAGGACGGTTTCCGAAATCGCGCAAAAATTCATCACGAGTTATTTGTTTTGGTTCTTATCGCGCTTCGATTATTTACATATTTGTATTGCTCATCGCTGTATTGGTCTTCGATGACGTTTTAAGCGTTTTAGCGATACTTTCTATACACAATCAACACTCCTCGAGTGAATGTTTTCTGAGTAATTTAAAATACTTTCCATAAACAAGTGATAATTTTCCAATTTCTTTTTTTTATTTAATGTATAATTCTCTCATAAATAGACGTACAAAATTTTATATTAATAATAAATAATAATAATAAAATTATTTTAATATGTATGTAAACATTTGTTAAAAATATATTATTACATTGAATGTTTTTCCGGAATGTTAGAATAGGTCTCAATGACAAAATAAACAAGCTGCGCCTTCACAAAAATACTTCTAGACTTTTCATGAAGTTAGCCAGCAATAAGATTCTATTTATATAATTATGTTGTTTGGGTTTTATTTACGATACGATGACAAATAATAACATTATTTTCTTTTTCTTTTGGCTATCGTCCGCTGTGTTCCTTCTGCCGTGTTATTTGTGTATTTGTGTGTGTAAATGAGCTTGATATTTTAAAGAATCGATCTTGTTATTGTAAAGCGCCAGTAACTGTATTCCAATGTTGTTCTTGGGATATTTGAAATTTTCCAGTGTTTTATTTCACGTTATAATAAAAATTTTAAATCAAATTCTTTCTCCTAATTATTTCTTGTAATTTTATCTTGAGATTTTTAAAAATTCCTAAAATTTAATTTCTCATTATTATATTGTTTCCTTAAAATTCCCTCTTGAGAGTTTCTTGCAGTTTTTAAAAATTTTCTACAATTTGATTTTATGTAATTATAAAATTTTCTTAAAATTATTTTTTAAACTCTACTGCCCTTTTCCTTTGTATAGAATTTTTTAGCATTTCATGCTTCGCTCTGATGAACGTTTTCTTGCGATCTTTTTAGAATTTTCTCGTTATTTCTACTTTATGTTTATGTATTTCATAACATTTTGATTCATTGTGATGCATTTTTAAACAAATTTTTTAAAATTAGAGATTTTTGGACATTTTCATGTATCGTTCTAATAAATTCCTTTAACGAATTAAGATTTTTTTAATTTAATTTTTTCGATCTATTTGAGCGTCCTATGTTTACGAATTCTTCTCGATATTTTCATTTAATTAACTATAACGCTCATATGTTTAGTGTTTATTTATAGTTTTTATGTTTGTTTTTATGAAATGTTTACAAATTCTCTATTCCTATTTCCATGTAATATTAAGTTAAATAAATAAATAACTAAAATGACCGATGACAAATGATAGATTCACCTTAAAGGTAATTTGAGCCTGTTTAAATATAGCAAATGGGACATAATATATTTTGTAAAATTTAAATGTTTATTGTTTACGTAGTAATTTTAATAATATAATAAGATAATGAGAAAAGTCGTGGCAATTGAATCATAGTTTCCCCGTCAACGACAGCTAAGGGTTAGATTAGATGTTGAATAGTTTTTGTTAAGAAAATATAATAGCTTTCACAATTTAAATTGTTTTGATTCTTCAAATATATCTGGATCTGGATTGAGTTTTCCAAGGGTGATCAAATCATTGACCAGAGCACCTAGGCCTCACTAGGCCCGTTGTGCCCCCCTGGCTGGAAGAACCTTCCGTTGTTCTATCACTCATTTAGCCAGACAAGGCGACAAGCAAAGGACAGCACAACGCTTGGAGGGGTTCCCCTATTATTGGCCATGTTCGGCCAGAGCTCCTCTAGCATGGACTCTCTAAGGTAGGCGAGAGCCGGGCAGCTGGTTAACACATGCTCCACTGTCTCGTCCTCTTCTTCGCATGCTCTACATATGGGGGTTTCCACCAGACACATAGTAAATAACTGTTTCCTTATCTGACAGTGACTCGTGATAAGACGCAGATTCCCCCGGGACAGTCGCCGATAGTATTCAGCTGTTTTCAGATTGGGTGAGCGCATTGCTTCTTTGGCCTGCCTGCAGTCTGAGGTGTTGTCCCAACGTTGTTTTAGCATTTTGAGAGTGTTTTGTTTGAGGATGTCAATTAGGCATTTCAGTGTTGGCGCGATCGAGGGTCCTTCCGTGGTATCACTGAGAACCAGCCCGCGCCAGCTCGTCTGCCTTGCTGTTGCCTTCTTCATTATTGTGTCCCTTGTCCCAGCGCAATACTGTTTGATTGTGCTGTTTGTTTCAGGGTATTGTGACATTCTTTAACTAGTCTTGAGGTGATCTTGTGACCACTCACTGCTAGTATTGCTGCCCTACTGTCTGTAAGGATTTGGATGTTCCTATCACGGATGTCACGGTATAGGATTTCTCTTGCCCCCTAGGTGATGCCAATAATCTCTGCTTGCAGAGTAGTTGTCTGGTTCTCTAGGGGTATAGCTCGTGATAGGTTCATTTGTTGCGAGTAAATACCCGCCCCGGATCCTCTTTTGTTTTAGAACCATCGGTGTAAATTCGGAGGGATTCCCCACCCTCTATTCTCCCGGTTCCTCTTTTTGTCGATACATTGTAGGGTCTATTGAAGACATAGCAGGGTGGCAAATTGTCTGTCTTCCTTCCAAGGAAGGGTCTCTTCTTGACAGCTTCCTCTAAAAGGTGACAGTGTCTGCCAGCCCTGCCTCCTTTGTACCAGAGTCCAACTGAGTTTAGGCGCAGTGCTGCCGCCATGTCCATCTCCTCTACGTATAAGTCGAAAGAGGTGGAAGGCAGAGCATTTTTTCCATTGCTGCAGTGGGTGTTGTTCGCATTGCTCTATGCTATCCTTTGCAACTGAGTAAGCTGCTTTGCTGAGGTTTTCTGACTGGCTCTGGGCCACCAGACCAGTGCTCCATAGATTAGCATTGGTCTTACTACCGCTGTGTACAGTCAAAGTGCTATCTTAGGAGATAGCCCCCATGTCTGCCCCACAGCCCTCCGGCATTGCCAGAGGGAGACACATGCTTTTTTACAATTCATTTTGAGATGTGGTTCCCACGTTAGCTTGCCATCGGTGATCCTCGATCCTCCAAGGTATTTGAATTCCGACGACAATGTCAACCAGGTGTTGAGGAGCTTCGGAAGCTTTAGCTTACCTAGTTTCCTTTTCCTTGCAAAGTGGACCATTTCAGTCTTCTGAGATGGTCGAGTTCTCCGCACCACCAGAGTGTGGCCTTCCCGGAGTCTTCCACCTTTCTCGCAGGGCAGGAGTCCTTGTATGCTTTTATAGTGGAGTGTTGAAACGTATTTACATAGGCTTCAATGTCTTCTACTGTATTAAGTTGGCCGGTAGCTTTGCAGGTTCGCAGACTTCGCGAGAGATTGTCTATGTAGGCACGAAGGCAAGTATAAAACATTCAGCTAAGCTAAGCTAAGTAAGGTCGAATGCTATCAACTTTTTACTGAACGTTAATTGCTTTCTTTCATCATTTTGCAAATTGCTTGCCGCTCAAACTTTTGTTTTATATCACTCCTTAAGGTCTTTTTTGAAGTTAACCCAGTCGAACACTCTCGTAATTGCTTCAAAATTTTTGAAACAGCAAATGTCCATCGGAATCTATTGAAATCACTTTGGGAATTCTGCTTCTAGGGAAAAGATTCTACCTCCATTCATGTAAGAACATGTTGGTTATGAAGATCTGATCTTCTTGGATATATATTTTTTTAAAATTCTAAATACATTTACCTTTCGATGTCGGCTTTTAATTTACATTACATTTGACAATACATGTATATTTATAAGATCATAATTGTTACTTTTCTTTATTGTGTTAGTTTTTCCATTTTTCTTTCTATTCTTTTTTGTTTCTGGTTAGTTTTTTTAGCTCATCCTATCGAATCCATTGTATTTCGGCTGCTTTTCTTACTTCTTCTCTCCAATATTTTCTAGGTCTCCTTTTTTTTTCTTTCCTCGTTCCCTCGCTTCATAAACTTTCTTTACTATTCTTTGTGGTCTAATCCTTGTTACATGTCCTAACCATCTTAACTGGTGCTGCTGTATAGTTGTCTCTAATGGTTCTATGTTAAGTTCTTATTTATATGTGTCATTTCTTATCCTGTCCAGCTTCGTTTTATTTTTAATTTTTCTCAGGAATCTCATTTCCATGGCTGTTATTCTGCTTATTTGAGCTTTCGTTGTTGTCCATGATTCGCTTCCGTATGTCAGTATGGGTTTAATTATCCTCTTAATTACTTCTACTTTAGTCCTCTCCGTTATTTCTGTTTGCCTAGTATATCATGCTTTATTGTATTAAATAGCTTACCTGTTTATTCGTTCATTTATTTCGTATTCCAGTCTTCCCTTGCTCTTTATTATGGATCCTAGATATTTGAATTTCTTCACTTGTTCTAATTGTATCCCCGTTATTTTGATAGGAGGAGTAAATTATTATCATTGTTTTTGTTTTCTGTAGGTTTATGTTCATATTTGCCTTTTCTAACTGTTCGTTTATTGTTGCTACGTTGTGTTGTAGATCCTTTTCGGTTTCCGCGAGTATTATCATATCGTCCGCATAGCTTAGCTCTGAAAGTTGAATTTCCTCCATGTTCCACATCCCTACTTTATAGTGCTTCATTTTGACTGTTCATTGTTTGTATATATGTAGCACTCCGTGTCGTTATATCTTTCCGTTTTATCCTATCGAAGTCTTTTTCCATGTCTATGTAACATAAGAGTATTTAAGTTTCTTAATGCTTTTTCGCATATTTGTCTCATAGTAAATATATGGTCTTGTGTACCTCTATTTTTTCTAAAACAACTTTGAGTGTCCTCCAAGTTTTTCTTTATTTGTGCTGCGAGTCTCATTAATAGGATGTATGCCCATTGGTATAATAATTCCTATTCTAGAAGTCTAGGTGTCCAATTTTTTCTCATTATGTAATTCATGAGCTCTAGTAGTTCCTGTCTTCCTTTTTCGTCTAGGTATTTTATCATTTCTCCGGCTACCCCGTCGTGTCCGTATGCTTTTCCGTTTCTTATATTTACAAACATCTTTAAGTTCATCCTTTGTTATTTATTTTATGTTCGTTTCTCTTATAACTGCCTTTTGCTCCTTTCCTTTCTTTTTCGCTTTATTGTCTCCTTGTAACATCTCCTTAAAATATTCTCTCCATCTGCTCATTATGTCCTCTTCTTTGGTTAGTATGTTTCCTTTTATATCTTTTATATTCTTTAATGTTTTGGCATTAGGTTTTCCCATTTGTTTTATCGCTCCATAGAATAGTTTTTGGTTGTCTTTGTGTGCCTTTGCTAGATTGTGCCCTAGTTCTTCCCATTTTTTGCTTTTGCTTTTTACGAGTCGTTTCACTATTCGTCTTTCTTTCTTGTATTCCTCATAGGATTTTGCCCTAGTTCTTCCCATTTTCTGATTTTGCTTTTACAAGTCGTTTCACTTTTCGTCTTTCTTCCTTGTATTCATCATATGATTTTGTGTCTCTCTTACTTAAATATTTAGTCCATTTGTTTTTCTTATTCTTGAATGCTATTTGTATTTCATTGTTCCACCACGATGTCATTTTTCTTTCATATTTCCCAATTTTTGCTATTCCGCAGGCTGCTTGCTTAATCCTGTTTTTGAAATGTTTCCATCTTGTTTCTATGTCCTCCTCCTTGTCTCTTATTTACGGTTTTCGTCTAGTTTTTCATGGTATATTGTTCTTCTTTTATTTTATATGCTTTTATTTTTTCTTTAATTTTTGGTTTATTATTAGTTTCTTTCTTGTAGTTACTTTCATTCTTACTAGGTAGTGGTCGCTGCGCAGTTCTGCTCCTTTTTTTACTGATACATCTGTTACTTTATTCCATATATTTTTACTTACTAGGAAGTAGTCGATAATCGATTTTTCTCTTCTGCTGTGTATTTCCCTAGTATATTTGTGACTGTCTTTTTTCCTGCATTTTGTATTTGTGATTATCACTTCGTTTTCTATACATAGTTCTATTTGGCCCTTCTTTCCCTAGGCATAGTTTCATTCCTTCATTTTGGTTTCCTACTCTTCCGTTAAAGTCGCCCATTATTATTGTATTAAGGTTTCTTATTTCGTCAATTTCCTTCATCATCCTTCTCTTCTGCTTTTGCATCATCACATGGGCCATATATTGTTATGATTGCATATTCTTCTTCGTTTATTTTTATTTACGTTACTAGTATTCTATCGTTTACATATTTTATATCTACTATGTTGTTTGCTTGTTTCTTGTTTACCATCATCCCCACTCCAGATTGTGCGAAGGTGGATGTTTCTACTTCTGCCCATATCATTTTGTATCCTTTTTCAATGGTTTTTATGCCTGTTCCTTTTATCTTTGTTTCTGTAATCTCCATAATTTGTATTTTATTTTTTCCATCTCCTGTATTAGTTCTTCTTCTTTTCCATTTATCCCCTTTATGTTCCATATTCCTATCATTATATTTTCTTTTCTTGTGTTAAGTATGTATATGTCAGTGTTCTTCTCATTTATTTTGTTAGTTTTAGTTTTTATTTTATTTTTAACTAATTTTTTGTTTCTTTTTTATTGTTGTATTCATTGCTTAAATCCTGTTCCTTTTCTTTGGATGAAATTACATCCAATGCGCTTATTTTCATCATGCTATTATTGTTTCTATTCGCCTCATCTTGTACATTGGTTGTATTTCTCGTGCTTAATCGTATTTTGGACCTCCCTTTGGGACAGCTCTCTTTTCATTTTATCCCATCTCTGTATCTATAGTTAATTTAATTTGCAATATCCCACTCTTACCTTGCTCTTTCCTCTCTAGCAATATTTCTAATTTCTCTCTAGATTTGTCTTTTCTCCCATGTTAGATTATTATCGGTGTAGATTGTTGTACCCTTTAATTTTTAATTTGGATATATATATATTTATATAAGTCTGTATTTATGAAAATCTTTCGAAATACTTAATATCCACCGATAGATCCATTGTGAATAATTTCCATCACTTTCAATACTCTGCTCCTAGGATATCTATTTAATTTTTTCTTGAATTTTTAAAAATGCATTTTGGGAGGCCGTACTGCATGAGAATAAAATTGAATTTGGTACGATCTCAAGAATATTTCGCAATTTATTCTCATGATGACTTGGACTTGTATCAGTTTTAAGATATAACTCTCCCGATCCTTCTGGATTTTCTCAATAAGCTTTACGGTTTAACACCGTACTTAACTTATTTCTGCGTTTATAATATTCTGAGAATTGTCTCCAAGATGTTCAAAGTTAAACTCCTGAAGCCTTTCTAGCCAACTTGCGACATTTTTTAGATTCTTCAACTGTGTAAGTCGTTTAAGAAATACATGTACAAAAATGCTTCACAATTAAAGTTTTTCTTGTAACACACTAATTTTTGTTTTGATAAGGTCTTTCTACAGTACTTGAGTTTGTCGAATCCATCCTAAATTTGCAATAAAACATATCTAATACCAATATTACTTGCATTGGTAACTAATACGAATTTTCCATCTAACAACGGATAACTTAAAACTGGTGTAATTGTACGGGCATTCTTTAGATTTTAGAATTTCTTCTGGCATTCCTTATTACAATAAAATCTTTTATTTTTATTTTGTTACGATGAGTAAATGATTTAGAGTATTTTAAAATACTGAACTATCGATAATAGATGTACAATCCAAGAAATCTAGAAAGCTGATGTCTGGATTTATTTGATTATTTTTATTTTGTCTGAGTTTGGCAAAATTCTTCATAATTTCTAATATTTTATATTTCTAGAATTTTCTAAGGGTTATTAAAATTTTGGCATTTGTTGTCATAATTTTAATAACCCTGTGAAATACCAGTTCCATCAAGAGTGTAGTCTAAGAAGTATTAATTTTAGAATTTTCTAAAAATTTCTCCTTTAATTTGCAAAAAACTTTCGTTACGGTTCTAGAATTTTCCAGCAATTACTATTCAATTTTTAAAAATAATTTTCAAATATAGCTTGCATTATCCTATCGGATTTTTTGTTTGATTTTATGGGAAGTTCCCTGAATTATCCAATTTTCTTCTAGGGTTTTAGAATTTTTCAGCAACGACTTTTTAATAACATTACAGCAAATTTTCCTTGATCGTTACCAATACCGAAGAATCCTACTGAATCCAGGACGATTTTAGTTCTAGTGAATATTTTGCAATGTTAACTAGGAATTATTCTTTTATATTATCAGGAGTTTTAAGATATAATCACTCCCCTGATCTTTCTGAATTTTCTTAATATTTCACTTACTTTTTACAGTTTAATGTCGTACTAAATCGATTCTGCGTTTTCAATGTACTGAGAATGGTCAAATTTTTCTATTGGGCCATCTTGTGAGCTGTTTGGATTCTTCAAGAAGTAAAATATTTTTGGTCGAACAGTATAGTAAATAAAATATATAAGTAATTATTTCTACATGACGAAGTAATACTCTAGTTTGAACAAGATCTTACTAAAGTAACTGATTGTTTTCCCTAATCTATCATGAAAAACAAAAACATGTGGAATCTGTCAACAGCCAACTTAAAAATGTTTAGATTGCAAGTGAATTTTGTAATTTTTTGAATCTTCCTTGACATTCCTTCATTAAAATCTTTGTCTTTTGTTTCCTTTCAGTAACACACTTTAGAGATTGAATATTCCGCAACGTACTATCAATAAAAGGTGCACATTCCAAGAAAACTTTGAAGCTCATATGAATTCTTCCATCTATAATCTGGCACTAGAGAACTTGAAACTCTTTTGGTTGTATATGAATTTTGTAATGTTTTGAATCTCCTACTATGACATTCCTCCGTTAAAATCTTTGTGTTTTATTTTCCCTCGGTAACTCGCCTTTGAATATCCCACAGCGTACTATCAATAATAAGTGTACAAACCGAGAAAACTTTGAAGCTCATATTAATTCTTTGGAATTCCCCATTCTCTTATCGTATGCAAATCGATAACATTTGAAACAATTGTTCAGCAAGTCAATTAAAATAAGATGATTGCATAAACTATGTTTTAATTTTTCAATTCAGTATAAATATGGATACTCTTCAGATGACTGCATCTTTATTTCATTTTGTGATTATCTTGAACCATTTCACTGTTTTATTTTATCGGAATTCTCCAACTCTTTTCAACACTTTTTGTTTTGTTTAAAAGAAATATAGAATCTTAGAAGAATATTGTCGCCATCTAAAAAGTACAGCATTTTCTTTTCTAAATTGTAAGAATTATCTTCGATGATTCTAAAATTTACCAGATTGTTTTTATCCAGAATTGTCAAAATTTCTTTTATTTTTTGAATTTCATAGGAGATGTCAATTCTTTGGAATTTTTTTCCCATTTAAAGATAGATGTATTTTTGGGAGGCCCCTGTGCATGAGAATAAAACTGAATTTGGTAAGATTTCAAGAATATTTCGTATTTTCTTCCCATGGTGGCTTGGACTTCTCAGTTCAGTTTTAAGATATAACTCTTCCGATCCTTCTGGATTTTTCAATAACCTTTACGGTTAACACCGTACTTAACTTGATTCTGCGTTTATAATATTCTGACAATTGTCTTCGAGATTTTCAAAGCCAAACTCCTGAAGTGAAGAAAGGAATTTAACCGCCTTATTATATTATTAATATAATTTCCACATAACTCAAGAATACATAAATACATACTCCTGAAGCTTCTTCGAGGATTATTTTTATCAAGAATTATCAAATTTTCTAGTGTTTTTCTTTTAATTTTTGAATTTCATCGTTAATGTTAATCATTCCAAAGGATTAACATTAACTATGATTTAATTATTTATGCACATATATGCAATATTTTTACTCAAAATAATTGAATTAGGAAGAAGAACAAATAGTTAAAACTAGTCAAGTAAAAATAAAAACAAGTGAAACAAAATCAAGTGCTTCAATCAACAATCTAATTAGTGTTACTATTAGAATAAAGCGATTGCATATTTATTTCATGAAGAGGATAAGCACGAACTACGTTAAATTTAATTTTGATTTTCATTTGGGTGGATGCTAGAGAATTATCCTGCTTAATTAATTCGATATTTATTATTTTGCCTTTAAAAATTCCTATATGTCCTAGCAATTTCCCTTAAATGTTTTTTGAATTTTTCTTCCACATTGCGAACTTTTTTTTTCTATGGTTCTGGAACTTTTTAGAACTACTTTTTATTTTTCTTCTACTTCTTGAGTATATTCCACCTTTTCTTGTTTTATTTTTCTTTTTCTTATTTTATTGGGATTTCCAAGAAAAAACTGATAAATTCTAAAGCGGTTCCCTACAATATATTTTGCGAATTTTAAATGTGTGTTAGTCCACAAATGTTAATAAAAAACACCGAATCGAAACCTATAATTTAAAATATTTAAATGAATCATTATTTCTCAGTTAATAACAGCCAAGAACCAGCTTCGATGAAAAACTTTTCGTTAAAAATTTTAAATAGTTTTGGCAAATTAGCTTTAAGCCATGGATTAATATAAAACAAAAGTAAAAAAGTGGACTCAGATATATAGCATTAATATTAAGACCTCATTTTTTAATTTTTTTCTACGTTAATTTAGTTCCTTAATCTCTAATCTAGTTCCTTTGCGGTCAGGTTTTAAGGGGAGAAACACATGTAAAAAATTTTTTTTTTCGATTTTTTTGTTTTTTTGCATAAAAACCTTCCTTATACATTTAAGATTTATCGAACAAAATATTAAAGTGATCGCAAAAGTATTCACGGACATATAACGGAATTTCTACCTCCGTGTCATGAGCTGATTTTATCTTATAGTCTATGGAAATACAAACAATCGTTGTTTGTTTGTTTTAACGTCACAGTGATTGTTGCCGTGAACAATGTATCCGAAACGTAATAAAGACGAATGTCATCGTGCAAGTAGACCGAAAAAAGACAGTTCAAAGGGAATCAGCACCGAAGGAACCGAAGCATTTGAACTGCGGCTACAAAATCGTTCAAATTGCCGCATATATCACTACTATTACTTTCAACGAAGGATACAAAGGTTTCTGCAAAATTATGGAAGGGATGGAATGTATCATTGGCCAAAATACTAGGATTTTCGTTGACAACTACGACGACGCCCGATAAATCCGTTAGGAGCGGCGATCGCTAAATAGGAGCAAGGAAGCCAGAACAGCCAGATAAAAGGCTGAAGTTGAGCTTACCTACTTCTATGAACGTAAGGAAGGCATTCTCTATGTCCCGGGATCGCCGTTTAATTATAAGTTTACACAAATTACGCTTTTTCTAAACTTAAAACTTTAAACGCGTTTTTCTCGAAACCATGTTTTTGAAATTGGCGTACACGATAACTTTGTCAATTTTTATTCAAAATTTCTGTCTGCTCAACAGCTAATAAAATTTTGTTCTAAATGAACCTCCGAAATCAGAAATAAATTAATAATAAATAATTATTACGGGCCTACGAAGTCCGAAAAAAGAGTCAAATTTTGAACTTTTTTTTCAGCAAGTTGCAGAAATCATATATTTGTTTTTTTTCTACTTTCTGAGGTTCATTTAGGATAAAATATATCTAAGAAAAGGGTTGTGCAAGAAAAACTTAAAAAAATATTTTTCAGGCCTCCAGAGTGTACGCCAATTTAGTCGGTATTTCCAACATGGCGGCATATTCGGTTGAATAGAGGGCTAACCAATTAGCCCAATAATGTCCAGAAATCGTGAGGTTGTATCTCTTTTAGTTTGTCCAAAAAAAAATCCCAAAAAAGGCTATTTTTATGACCGATTACATGTATTTCCCCCCTTAAAGGTTACCACCGCTCTTCATCTTTTTCGTATAGTCCCCCTTTTCAGCAATCAACCAAAACGTTTTGCTTCTTCTTCTTCACTGTGACGTCTATAACTTGCCAACAAAATCTTCCATACTTTCTTATTTTCTATTTATTGTATTGTTTCATAATAGTGTGGTTATAACTATGTTTGGTAATCATCAATTCTCTTTCTTTCATATTAATATGGCTAAGAGTCAATCAAGTTTTTTGTTTCTTTCGATTACCTCTTTTACTTTTCCATCTACCATTTTGCTTTCCCGTGCATATACCACCAGGTTCTTGTCTACAAATTATTATCTCTATTAATTCAATCTTTTAAAAACGAATTAAACAATCCCCTATTTTGTAAAATTATGCTTAACTTAAACATAATTTTATATGTACGAAACATATTTCATGCGCATATAATATTGCCTTGATAAACAAGATTTCTTAATCCCATAATTATCGCTCGAATCTCTATTTTATGATATATCATTATCGATGCAAATGTGTGGACATTAGAATCCTTTGAAAATAAACGATACATATCTTGTTGACATTGATCTTCGAAGCCAGAGCCAGCCAAACTATTCCGGTTATGCTTATCGGTCAAAAAATATATATACAAATATCGCGCGATCACGACGGACACGCGTGCTCGCGATACCGTTATCTTAATCATTTTATTAGAACGCTACACAGAAGTAATTACACGTGATAATAAATATTGGATTCCATGCTGATATTATTACGCCAAAGCTATCAGAATAATTAATTTAATAATTAATAAATTTAAAAATACGAAAACATTTCGTGAATCTACAACAGTGAGTCTTACTAAGACTACAAAACAAATTAATTTGAAACAACTACTTTTCTAGCTAATACTTCGACAGACATTGAATAATACAAATTAATTTGCGTGTTACAAATAGTACAACTATCAAAGCAACACTAGTTTGAACGTATTTCTTTCTGTAAAATGAACTAAAAATTTAATAATTGATGTTCTTTAGTGAAATATTTTTGTAGAATAATGAAAAACAGTTTGAATTAGTTTAGTTTATTGCTTTATAAGATCTATTAAAAAAATACATACATTATTACACTAAATCACTTTAAAATTTGGAGCATAGATCTTGAAGGCGGAGTTCACGGCTTCTGGTGTTCTTCCACTCGAACCATTATCCTTTACAGCTGGTGATAATATGCTTTAGGCGACTTTAGCCATTGAGGTAATACTTTTGCCATTTCTGGCTTATTTAGGTAACATTTTTGTAGACTACATTAATGAATAAATTAAGTCAGTATTAATATTTATATTTTCTTGTTTCAAACTTTATTCTTAATTAGGAGATAATTATTACTTTTTATTTATTACTTTTTATTTATTTTAAACATTAATTCTCTATAGAATTGTGATTTCAAAAATTTTATCCTATTATTGATCTGAGATTTATTTATTGCCCTTCAACATTAATAATTACATGCTTTCCGTTTACTTATAGTGTTATATTTAATTCTAAATGGTCTACCAATAGGGAGTTCCGAACTTTTAACGTTTATAGCAGCCATATTGTTGCAGCTACAACTGTCAAATTGTCAGTCATTTATTCAGTTTATTTTGCCAGATCATCTTGGACGGATATATCATTCAACAACATGTTCAAATGATAAAATTGTTTAATCAAAATGGGTGTTCTGTTTTTCGCCCATTTTATGGTCGTCATAATTGTCTTACCGAGAGGACTATTCGTAGTGTGTTGGATAAATTTGAGTCCACTGATTCAGTAAATAATGAACCAACACCCGTACGACGACAAAACGCAAGATCTGCCGAAAATATCGCCGCTGTCCATGGGAGTGTGTAGGAGAATCCGAGGCAGTCAATTTTGCTTCGCTAACAAGAACTCGTTTTTTCGCAGACTACAACTTGGTGAATCGTGCGTCATGACTTGGGCCTGCACCCCTTTAAAATTCATCTGACCCAGGAGATGAAGGTAAATGACCATAGACACCGAAACTGACCTTAATTTTCATCGAAAAATCATCTTCAGTGAGGCCTCAGCCATTCTGAAAGAATGGGTATATCAGAGATGAAGGTAAATGACCAAAGACACCGAATCTGACCCCAATTTTCATCAAAAAATCATCTTCAGCGAGGCCTCAGCCTTTCTGAATGAATGGATATGTCAACAAACAAATTTGTCAAATTTGAGACGACACTAATCCATAAAATATCTAAGAAAGTCAAATGCATCCCGAAAAGTCACTGTTTGGTGTGGATTTTGGGCTGGCGGCGTCATCATTTCATCATTTCTATAAGAACGACGTTGGCCAGGCCGTCACGATGAACGGTGAGCGCTATAGGTAGATGATTACCAATTTTTTTGGCCTGAATTGGATGATATTGACACCAATGACATGTGGTTTCAACAGGGCGGCGCTACGTGCCACGAACCTAATTCCATTTACCATTCCTCAAATACATCTTTATCATTGCTTTCTTATCTTTGCTTATTTCTTTAGGTACGTTCGGTGGTAGATGGTTCGATCTCGTTACTTCTTCTACTTCCCTTCTTCTCAGTTCTTTCCTTGTTTTCTTACCTCCCCAATCCCCTACTTACATTATCCACTCCTTCACAATTTTATCCTAGCAGTTAGTACACTTATTTTAAGATCTTCTTTCAATCACTGAATCGTCATCGCTAATCCTTCCCCATCCTTGCATTAAAATTACGACCAATCACTCTTCTCCGAATGTACAATGTATTTCCTTTCATATTTATTTTGTTATACAACACTCTCACATTTATTCGATGTTGATATTTAATAATCTAAACCCCACTATTATCCTTTAGCTTCTCTTCGCTACAATCTTTGTTGCCTCTTTAGCCAGTCATTTATTTCCTCGCACTCTTCCTTTATTACCCGTGTTTCCACTAATCCCATAATGTCTTTTTCGTTTATCCAATTATCGAAATCCTATCTAAACTGCTATCATTTTTAATTTATATTGTGTCGATCAATCCATGTGTATCCTTTGTTTGTGTTGCTCTATCTTCAATTATGATTGGTCCGCATCCTACTCTTATTCTGTTTTTTTTGCTTTTTCCTCCCGAGCTGTGGATCTTAACTTAATTCAATTCTTTCCTTTAATGTTTTGTTAGTGTCTATAAATACTCTATTATTTTTCAGGATTTATTTTTCTTTCATATTTGTTGTTTTATTTCGTATGATTCTATTTCAGCATGTATAATTACGAATTAATGGTAGAGTGGCCTCATTGTCTAAACTTCGCTCTTTATTCTGTAAATAACTAATAATGAAGACGGTTATTTATTATTTATTGAACATTTATTCATTCTTAATTGTTTTTGTAATTTCAGTTTTTCGTTAATAAAAGTTTCCACATCTTTCGTTACCTGTGTTTCATTTACTAATATGTCAGTTAATACATTATTGTTTCTTCTTTTCTTCCATTTTCGTTCTTTCTTTCAGTTTTAACAAGCTCATGTTTATTGCTTTTCTTTTCACTTCTTATTTTAATTCTCTCATGTCATCTTTTAATTCATTTGTTATCTTTGCTATTCCTATCATTATGTTTTTCATTTCTTTTAATTCATCCATTTCTCTTTGTCTATATTTTTCTTACTATCCTTGTGAGCTTCTTCAATTTGTCTATATTCTGGATATCGTCATTTTTTTAATTCTTCTGAAAACTGGATCTACTGTCGCCTTCTAGATTATTATTTGTTTTATTAACATTATAGATTCGTTAAAAGTGATTTATTTTCTATTATAATTTTGAGAGTGACTTGTATCAATAGTAGGAACTTGGTAATATCCATTCTGTTCGGGACAGAAACAATCAACGACTGTTAGAACAGCTACCATCTTAATCTGAGAGCGCTTTATATAATGTTTCCTACAGAGATTAGTTTAATGCAGTTCATGCATCAATTGGAGATACTTTTCGTCCACTGAAGGTTCGATACAAGACCATGTCGAATTCTCCTCCAGTTACAGGATCTTCTTTTTATACTTACCTCTCAATATTCTTGCTTCGTTAATGTCATCTCTTCTCAAAAGCTTTTCATCTATCTTAAAAATCATAGTTTCTACCAGTTGGCTTAAGTGCTATCCGAAAAGAAGTTTCCTCCCTCATAATGCGCTACAAGCATCTGTTGTTTGGAAATTTTAGATAAGACAGGAAGGAAAACTGAATGGGAGAGAGCTATCGGAAAGTGACTGGAAATGATACTTAGAAAGTGAACGAATGGGTAAAACAAAAACGTGTCTGAATGGACGAGGAATGGTAGACGGATGAGTTGGAAGTAAGCAGGAGATGTAAATATTTTTTAATTATTGTGTGGCAATAAAGGTATCGTAAAATTCGTTAAAGTTATCCGCCTTCGGATCAATACTAGATGAAAGTAATGCTTGACTTCTTCCAAGATTATCCGGTATGAACAATTTTGGTTTGAACAAACCGGTTCCCTGGCTGCTCTCAACCTTGAAACCTATCGATGTCGTTAGAGTATTCCATAAAAGTGACTTTTTTGCACTTAGAGTTTTAATGCTGAATCAGAACGAGCATGAAGTACTTAGTACCAAAGATATAAGACGTTTTTTCCCAATATTACTGTATCCTAATGGTATTGGATCCTATTCCAAATCTAAACAGAGGTTTTAACCATACTGACGATTGTAAATTTTTTGCAAAGATCATTATGCGTGTCAAGTTCACAACAATTGTTACTTTCCATAACATCTATAATGCTCAGGCGTGTAAGAACGTATAAGGAAGTCTCGTGGCGTTCGAGCTTAGGAGTTTTTTTCACTACGTTCTCCAACGTATCATCACATTGAACTGATTTTGTACAACTTCCATAGCTGTTCTTGTTGATCTGCTATATGTCTCTGCTGTTTAATTTAAAGTAAAAAAGGGATATAGAAATTATTCCAATTCTTATAGATGCAGAGACGTGTTAACTGTCCATCTCCATTAAAATGGTAAAGCTGTTACGATTATATTATCACTTGACATCAAAACAATAATTTTTCTATTGGCTCTGCCATCTTATTGATATAACGAACATTTTTCCATTTCAATACTTAACGAAGTTTTGATTTTTTATGTAGATCATTATTGGCCTTCAATTTATTCTGTTTTTTTACTAACTCTAAAGAAGTTATTCATAGCAGATTTAATCGTTTCTTATTTAACAGTAAAATAGTTGAACCTTTTTGTGCCAGATGAGAGATTTTTCAAGAAAATGTGAAGTTTCCAGATTTTCTTAAATTTATGCACATATTCGCATGTGAACCATACAAATTTGTCTTGTACTAAATAAAGTATTACTATTTTAAACAATTACCTGTATCAAAATTTTCGTGCTTTGACCACTCCATCAACATTTGCCTTAAAGTGTACCGTACCACATTATTCAGCAATAATTAATAACTTCTTGTAGAATATAGATATTGTCTAGCGTAGTACTGCTTTTGCGATTTATTTTATAGAAATCATTCTAATCAATTACACGGTGGTTTGGGGGGTCCGGGCTTGACGCACTAAGGGAATCTGTTTCGGAAATGTTTGCGTACTATTTTTAGGTGGCGAAGGCGGTCAGTTCCGATGGTCTTCTTTCTTTGACTTGGATCTACCCGTTGTTACATAGCAACTTAGCTGCGTATCCGCACTTGGCACAACTTCTGGATTTGGTACGGAGATTCACCACATCTACCCCACAGCACATGTGTGTTATTGCATTAACCAATTAAAATACCTATCATCAAGTCTGTCTATTCTAAAACCGATGAAATATTACATGGTTTGCAGTCGCTATCCAGCCCCTCATTTAGAACATTCCTAATGAATTCCCGGTCTCTGTTGCTGTTTCTGGCCATCTTTAAACCACATATTTGATTGTCTTCTAATAGTTCCGACTCATATAACTAATAATACTGCAATGGCATGGCGATTCGACGTCTATTTTCCTACAGAAAGTAATCATCAGATTATATGGGTTCCCTAATCCTCCGATCTGGCCTACTAGGCTTGTCGCAGACGTTCGTAGTCCTATGGCAACGTGTCTAATAGCTTCACCATGAGTCATTTCACTACTAGCCCGCTGCAAATATTAGACTAGTATAATATTATACGTATTAATATAATGAAATTTTACTGCAGTTTAATTTTAGCCGCAATGGTTGGGAAGATTAATTTGATTAATTAACTCTGGAAATAATTTCGAGTGAGAAGCAATTAGTGGATTTAGATTTATCGCAGCCAAATTCACGAGGGAAAATATTATAGTTCTCAACGTCACTGCGTAGGCAAGTGATACCAACTGAGTACAAACCCAGAATTTAGTCTACACTCATTTTAATAAAGTACATAAATTACTCTAATTTCAATCCATTAATTACAAAACAGAAAGTGATGTTACCTAACGTTTAAATGAAAAATATAACCTTTGACAATAAATTTCTGTGAATACTCATGAAATTTTAACGAAAGTTGCATTACTATCCTTCGAAATAATCACCTCCCATAACTAACTATGTATCGCTGAGATCTGCTATACATATCCTGTAAACTTTTCAAGAAGGCTTCTTTTGGAATAGAGTTCAAAAGCCTCGTCACGTTTCGTTGGATGTCAGGAATATCGTCAAATCTCTTTCCAACGAAATGCGACGAAGCTTTTGAACTCCATCCCAAAAGAAGCCTTCTAGAATGTATAGCAGATCTTAGTGGTACATAGTTATAAGAGGAGACTATTTCGAAGGAGAGTAAAGTAAGTTTAACATTACCATAGTATAGTCACTCACAAACTATTTTAACGTACATTCAATCATTTTTAGTTCATTTTACAGAAAGAAATACGTTCAAACTAGTGTTGCTTTGGTAGCTTTGCTATTTTGTAACACGCAAATTACTTTTGTATTATTCAATGTCTGTCGAAGTATTAGCTAGAGAAGTAGTTGTTTCAAAAGTGATTTGTTCTTGTAGTCTTAATAAGACTCATTTGTTGTAGATTTTACGAAAATATTTTCGTGTTTTTTCTATTTATTAGTTACTTTTTTAATGTAGGTTATCAATAAAATCACGTTAGATGCTCTAGAGATAAAAAAACCGACAGTATGTATACTTTTTATCTGCCTTGAACCCTTTGCACCAAAATAAAATTACAACGAATAAGTTTTACATTATTATTTATAAGTATATCTGTGTTTATACAACACGATCGCAACGCTTGTTTACATTATATAACTATTACATAACCAAGCGCGTATTTCCGTTGCTCCAGATTCAAGAAGACGTCACGTCACGGTGGACCTTAAAACCCGAATTAAATAAATACCCCCGACTTGTACACTCATCAATTGAACGATCGTAAGATATCGCCTGATAAGACCGTGCGAGACAATGGATTTAATTGGAAAAAAGGTCAATCACAGAACGCTAGATGGTATTAATAGCATTGGCGATCTTGGCCTCGATCAATTCTCATCGCGTTTTTATAAACATAAACAATATGCAATAATTAAATTACAATAGACTTGAGTAAATCTGTTATCATCGAATATTACTTGTTTATTTTTAGGCCGGTATTTTCTACTGAAATGCAGGTGCTTGAGTAAACCTGGAAACTCGTGTAAACTGGTTAGATTTATCATTGTTCCAACATGTTTTTAATTATGTGCATATTTACGGTGGCTTATTTAAACTGCGTATGCGATAGTATCTATAAGATTATTCTTAAAATTCTTAATTATCATTACAATTACCAAACCTTTTCTAATTAATGAAAATTAAGCATAATAGTTTGCTGTTCTTACCTGATAACAATGCATCACATGTCGCAAACTACCGCCATATATCCTTTCCAAATGCGATCAAAATTTTTTGTTAGCATACAAATTAAATATTGAAATATTAGTGCAGTTTTAATAATATTAATTAATTTTTGTTAGCATGTTGAATAAAATAAATAATACTTAATACCTAATATCAGTCACTGATATATATATTTTATTTGAATCCTAAAATCCTTATGCCTCTCTATTCTTGATTATTATATTCGACTTTCTTTTCCATAAATCAATTATTTACCTCTCCTTTCCTACCATCTCCACTTCCAACATCTAAATAAAACATCTCAAAGATCTTAAATCATTGTCTTTTTGGATAACAAAAATGCATTTGACTCGGTATGGCATCATAGAGCTAATTTACAAATGTTTTCTGTGTTTCACTTATCATTTTATGAATTTCGTCAATATGTTAGGTCTTCTAAAATCATTTTCCTACTTCAACAAGTAGGCCCATAAGGCTCCTCACGTCTCCCTTACATTACATTTTATATTGCCATGATTAATTGAATCCTATTTCTACGTGCTTTAATTAATTCCAGTTGATATGGCTTTATACAGAGACTAGAAGTAGAAATTTTTATTAAAATCTACACCCTTTTCCTTTTTTTTTAGAAATTTAGATTTTTTTCGATAATTTTTTTAGAAAGATAGTTTTTAACAATTTTTTTAACTTTAATATCTTTAAAAAATTGCTATATATCCAACCGATTGAAAACAAAACATTTAAATGTTTTCAACTGTTTTTATCATTTTTTTAATACAATAAAATAATCGCTTCGACAAATTGCTTTTTTTTGAGAAAGTTCTCTTAACAAATTTTAAATTTAAACCGTTAACAGATATTTTTCTTTTTTATGAAATTATTTTTAAATATTTATATTTTTGTCATAATTTAATTATTTAAGTCGTCAAATGTTAAATTTAAGAAAGTATTTTTTCAGCAAATTTTAAACAATTTTTAAAATGTTAGTTTTTAATTTAATAAGCAATTTTCAATATTTTTTTATCAAATTTTTCAAATGTTTATTATTGATTATGCTATAATTTTATATAATTAAATAAAATTAAAAAAAAACTGTTTATTAGTATTCAATTGTTTGTCTTTTTTTTTAAATTTTATTATTTCTTCTCAAAATTAAATTTTAAAGTGTTTCTTTTGGTGTTTTTTTTAAAGTTTGCAACTGAATTTTTGTAGTTATTTTTTGCAGTATTTCATTTGCTTTTTGTGACATTAGGATAAAACTGTTTTAGGCAAATTTTGAAGTGCTGTTTATAGAAAGTTATGAACTATTTTTAAAGAAAAAATAAAAATTTTGTAGGTTTTAGATTAAATTAAATTCACTTGGCTTGTTTCACAAATTAATAATTTATTCGACTATTATTAATTTGTGAAACAAACCAAGTTAATTCAATTTAATCTAAAACTTACATTAATATATTGTTTCACCAAGTAATTAATGGGAAACAAATATATGAAGTAAATGTGTTTCCATCAATTTTCTACCAAAATATCAATTATTTTTTTAAGAAAAATTTTTTGCAAATTTAAAATTTGAACCGTTTAATATACCGATTTTTTTTAAATGTTCAACTATTTTTTTAAATATTTTAAATTTTCTGCAATAATTTAAATATTTAACATTTTGAATTGTCAATTAACTCAGATTTTTAATATTTGTATTTTTGTGGAAATCTGAAATGGTTTAGGAAAATCTTCGTCAAATTTTCAATTTTGGTGAATTTATAATTTATAATATAATAAGAACCTTCCTGGAAAAAAGTTTCAAGTTAAAAAAGTTAAATTGTTGACAGCTTTTTTGCAATTATTTTTTAAATATATTCCAACGAGTTGTTGATTACTTTTACTATATTTTAACTGTTCTTTTGCTTAATAAGAAAAGGATGATTCCATTTTTTGGTAAAATAAAAGAAAAATGTCTTAGTTCACTGCTGTTAGTAAATTTTCAATTGTTTTTTTTTATAAAATCTATTTTTAAGGAAACCCATTTTAGAAAGTTTAAATTAAATATTGGTTTAAAGGTGCAGTATTAATGAAAATAGTAATACTGAGAAATAATTACTTTAAGCGTTGTTGTACCGCAGCTTTAAATTATTATAATGTAAAAACTATTAAAACTTTTTTTAGAAAGATAGTTTTCGACATTGTTTTTCAATTTTTTTATTTAATTTAACAAAATTATTAATAGTGAGAAAACAAGAATAAAATAACTCCCATGAATTTCGTTAACAGAACAGTTAAACAAATTATTTTTAACTATTATATTATATTTTTTTAAATTCTTAATAAAGTAATATTTTTGAATCAAGCTTCAATTTTAGAAAATTTATTTTCTAATAAATTTACAATCTGTTTCATTTGTGATTATTTTTTACTGTTTTTCTAGCAGGTTTTTAACAGTTTTTATTAATATTTCAATTGCTATTTCTACTATTCAACTGTTAAGTAAATTTTGAAATTTCAACTATGTTTCTAAAATCTTCAATTGTTTTGATTTGGACAATTAAGACTGTTTCCTTTGCGAGAAATTTTTCACTGTTTCTATTTTTAAAACAATTAAAAAATGTGTTCTCAACTATTTTTTTTAACCAAAATTTCCCATTTTGTTAAGTTAATGGTCAAAACAAAAACTGATAAACCTTTTCCTTTTAATAACTGGCATATATTGTATTCATACAAATGCCCTCTTCTTCTCCTAATCAAAACCAACGTAGTGGTTCGATTGTAGCAGTGCGACTAAAACTTAAACTGGGAAAATGCAATCCACCCAGAATTAACAATCCCCTTAATGAATGTTGCACTGCACAATCGAATTGCCACTATTCCTAATTTATATACATCCCACGTCCCAAATTAAGGATTCCCTCTACGATGCTATAATAATCGGGGACTTTAATATGAATACTATTAAACGAAAACAACTCGCCTCTTTTATGTGCATTAATACTCCCCCTACATTCATAACGCCAAATAACCAACCAACGACGCCCGACATACTCCTTTGTACCAGTAACATCCAACATCTAATCCATAATGTAACGTTAATTCCAGACCTATGTTCAGGTCACTTGAATATGCAGTTTTCCCTAAAAATGAATCCTCCAATACCGAAACCCCCGATGACAATAAATGACTATCTCCAGAAAATTCAAAACCCTATGGCTAACGACACAGTGACTGACGATAATAAGATAACGAATTTATTCGCAGACTACATTGAAGACAGTTACACGATGAAACCAAACAATACGTACGATGACAGCTTTCTTTCCCGTGTCAATTCTTGGTATTCCTCGTTCAAAACCACCCACCCTACACATATTTCAAATGATGACATAAAAGAGGAAAAATACTGTGAAGTACTTTATAACGGAAAAGGCACTGTGCACAGTTTAGAAATTAGGTGGAAAAAAATATAAATTATAATAAAAAAATCTTTTTGAATTGTATTAGTTTAATTAGAACGTAAAATAAGTTTGTAAAATATAAATCACGCATATTTCTACAGAAATGTATATACATTTACGCACACCATTTTTTATTTTGTCGTAGGATTGATATATTTTTAGTCCCTCATCTAATGCCAGATTTCTAATAATTTCATATTATCTGTGCGTTAATTTTGTTGTATTTATCAATGCCAATGCTTCTTCTGCAGAATACTGAGGCGTTTGTTGGCTTGTGCTGTGAAAAGCTTTCTTCACTTTAGTTTCTCTTTTGGGACTTGAAACCAATTTCTATAACATAGAAGCAGCATCCCTTTTGCCAGATTGCCTCAACTTAACTTTGACTTCAAGCCACTTGAACTAAAGCCTTCTTTGAGCAGCCAATGTTTGCTCTCTGGAACCCAATTGCACTGAGTGCATCCAAATCAATTATTGTAACGGTAATATATAACCAATCATTTAACTTGTTTTAAGAATGTGCTTCTTATTGTGATGATCCGGTTTAGTTCATCTAACGTTATTTGAGAACAATGATGTATGTTAAATTTACTTTTAAGATAATCCACATATCTATTTTCAGGTGTAGAAGAAGTTGATCGTGGGTTATTGTCGTCACTTTTTAACACTTGGATATTTTTAAAATACCCAATCTTTTGCACTATTGTATATATTCTAGATGGATCCAAAATTATAAAAGTATAAAATCATGACGTACAAAGTTATACAAAAATTTTGGCAGTCTAAAGAAACAACCAGGTCTGAAAGCAAGGTATAATAACATGCGTAATCAAACAAGAGGCCGATCTATTAAAGGTCAATAGTTACATACCTATCACCCTATTTCCGGTTCTGGGGAAAATATTCGAATCCATAATAAAAATCAAGTTACTTCACCACATTTCCCATACCATTCTTCCTTATCAGTTCGGTTTAATGCAAAAAAGATCAACTCATTTCCCCCTAGCAATGATCACCTCCAATAGTCCGACAGCAAACCTCGTAGGCCACAAAACTGTAATAGCTTTCCTAGACATCCAGAAAGCCTTCGACTCTGTGTGGCATAGAGGTTTGCTGTTTAAATGCAACTCCTTGTACATCTCCTAGAATCGACAATTTCCTTAACAACAGATCCATCAATGTCAAAATAGGTAGTTCCCTCTCTCCTCTATAACATCTTAGTGTATGACATATACAACCCTAATCCCAATTATTTTAATCCCTTGGTATATTGTCTTCTGTTTGTTTGCTGATGATACAGCACTCATTGCACATATCCCTAAAGCCCTCAGTACACCGCAAGGGCTGATCGACACTCTGCAACACTGGTTGGTCAAATGGAGAATAACCATCAATCCCAATAAACCCTATCTTTTCATCCCCTTCCATCGTGCCTCCACATCCACCATTCGCAACCTGCAAGTATTTTGGAATTTACCTTTGATCCTAAACTGTCCTTCTTAAAATGAAAATTAAAAATCAAGGAATTTCCACCCTGCGAATCTTAAAAAAACTAAGGCATTCCAATAACCCTCTACACAACCCTTCCAACACATTGCTATATCAAAAACTCAAGTAAACTCCATTGAAAACCGCCTTGAACATTTTGCTATAAAATTTGCCACTCATCCTGATATTCAAGACACCCTCAAGCACATATGTTTACCTCGCAATCCTTGCACCAAAACCAAACATCCTTCCACAAATATTTTTGAAATTATAACATCTTTTCTGACTGACTGACAGAAAGACCATGGGTCGATAGCATTAAAGAAAATCAATTACGATTGTTGTTGTAAATACTTATTGTATCAAGTAATAAATAAAGATGTTTCTCTCCCTTTTGGCAATATAGAAGAAAAACTATTTTAGGCACATTTCAAAATATTTCTAGCTGTTTGGTAATTTGATTTTTTTTAATTGCAAATTTTAAATTGTTGGGTTTTGTCTTTGAGGAAAAAAATTTTAATAAGGTAAATTTTAACAGTTTTTTATTCTGTTGTTCTCTTTATCTAATGTTTAAACCCAAGCAAAAATTAATTGAAATTGAGAAAAGAACAAAATAGTACTTCTCATTAATTCCGTTAACAACTTATAGTTAAATAAAATAAAAACTGTTCTATCACATTTTATTCTTTTAAGTAGTCAACTGTTTGCTAGTTTTAAATATTTTTTTTAGTTAGCAAATCTGCAATTGTTTTTTTAATAAATTTTATGTTTGAGCATTTAAAATAAAATTTGTACTAATTTCAAAATATTTTAAATAAAATTTCAACAAATAAAAAATTGGTAATAGTAATATTTTAAAACGAATATTTTAAAATTTAGGTTTAAGTTTTCAACTGTTTGCTAATTTTAAAATGTGTTTTACTTTTCAGTAAAATTTCAATTAGTTGTTATTTTAAATTTTTTTTAGAAAGTTATTTTCGAATAGCTTTTTAAATCATATTTTTAATCTTTTCTTTATAAACTACTCATTTTATTATTCTCCTCAATTATTTATTTATAATTTTTATGCTTTACTTTTTCATAAAATTCAGAATAAAAAGAAAATTTTTAATTATTGCTCAAAAAACCTAATATTTTCAAACATTTTATCTAAATGAAAGTTGTTACGTTTTTATTTAAAATTTTGATTTAATTTTCGTTAAAGAAAACTTCTGAAAATTAAAAATGCCTTTGAGTGCACTATTTTTTCTTAAACACTTTTCAACTTTTCCGATAAAGAAACACCAATACATACAGACAAAACAAATATGATGAAAGAAATTTCTTGATTCGTTTATTTTATTTAGTTTACATTCTACGTTACTCATCCTGAAATTTAGTGAAAATAGTTTTATCAAAAATTGTTTAAATGATATCTAGAAACCCCAAAACGGATATCATTATTCAAAATGTTCGACCTAAAACCTATACAATGTACCAAGAATAATCATCCTCAATCTTCCTAAAAGGAATTGTTCCTTAATTAATAATATATAAACTGAAGAAAATATAAAATTGGCATTGAATAAAAAAACTATAGAATTAGAATAAAAAAGCCATGTTAAAACCTAACCTCAAATTTATATTAATAAAAGAATTCTAAAATGAATTCAAATTGAAACACGATAACTTTTTGTTTGCTAATGACTAGCTTATAGTAGAAATAATAGTCACTGGGTAATTTTAAAATATAGTGGTAAAACAAAGTTATCGTGTTTCAATTACAACTCATTCAAGATGTACCACAAAGTAAACTCCATATCATCAATTATTTAAAATTATCATAATTGACTAAATACAGGGTGTTTCACTACAGTGGTTACAAATATTTAGGAGAAATAGGGAATTCACATAGCAATGCATGGTCTGAAACCATTTTTCTGTGCGACTCGTCTATTGCTTTGTATTCCAACTACTTTGTCTGCAGAAGGAAATAAGTTTTTTAAGAAAATATATGAAAGCTTCACAGGGAGCCCATCAGCAATAACAGCGTTTGCGCATGCGCTAATTCAAGTAGCGACATATATTGCAAAAACCAGTTATTTCTTTATGTGCACTTATAACTTCTAAAAGTTTGTAACCTCTGTACTGATACATACTGTATATGTATTTTTAAAGCAAACTAAATATTTAGTGTTTTACCTGTGAACAGTATCATCCGAAAACGATTGTATTATTTTCAAAACACATTTTTACTAGTTTTAGTTTTATAATAACGCATTTTGAATTTATTTTTAACATGTAACTATTTATCACAGCTCATAGTTCATTTGTATAAAACAAATTTTAGTTTTATCGTTCAATCACGAAACAAGTTTGTGTTGTAATTTACATTTTTCCGCCTATTATATAACGTCTACAACAGCCAAGTTCATGGCTTTCAAGTGACATTTTTCTATATCCGAGTCATTCCAAATTTAAATGAAAAATAAGTTGTATTGTATCGCACAATTATTCTTTTTTATAAATCAACCTACACAAGAAAATATAATCTATAGTGACGTAACCTTTAAATTTAGGTTTAGAATCACTTGGTTTTAATTGTTTCACAGTTTACTGTTAATTCCTTATCGTTAAATTATATTTCAAAATGATGAATGAATTAATAGTTTAATGCAATAGTTGTTGCTTCTAAAATTAGCTTTAACAAAGACTAACACAGATATTTTAACCTTGGCACTACATTTTTTATGGTAATGCTTTACACTTTCTTTCTGGCATTTAATATCCGCATATTTAAAATTGAAAGTGTTCGCTAGTATAAACATAGCAACAACGCAGTGCCAAGTTTTTTTTTTGTTTGGGAATTCCTACAACCAACACAAACGTTTATCTTAAATTGTTTTCCTTTGGAAACTGTGTTTTTGGAAAAACCTAAATGAGTGTAATCTAATATACAGCGTGATTGATGGGTTTTCAACGCTTCGTAAAATCACGAAAATAATTGAATCACCGAAATACATCATTTTGAACTAAATTCAATAAATAAATAATACTAAAAATTGCAAAATGTAAAAATTATTTAAAAATTATAGTAATTGTATTAAAAAATAAAACAAGAGTTGTTCATTAGGTTAAAAATAATTTAAAAAATAACTAATGATTAAAAAAGTGAACAAGTTATATCAAATTAATAATTGAACATAAATATTTGTTTGTTTGCTTTTTTGTTTTTTTAATAACAAAAACGCCTAACACATACAAAAATATATAAATAATAATAATAACATAATTTAGACTGTGCGAGAATTGGGCATTGAGTTCATCCTAGATGATCTTCAACTCGTACCTCGAAGTTGTAAATTCTTCTGCTGACGCCCATATTAAACAGGAACGTACCAGAAACCAATATTTTGGTGTATTTTTGCCTTAAATCCAGGCAATTTTTGTCCCTAATGTGGGAATTATATGTCAATTTGACTGATGTTTTTTATGTGTCATCTCATGACACCACTGTGTGACGAAACAGTTGCTGTAGACCACTAAAACCATTTTCTGAAAACTTACACTCTATCAGTGTACTAACTGATACCATGTAGGTTTAACAAATAACAGCCTCATCAATCCAATAATTGAACATTAATTTTATTGACTATATCGTAGGTCAATTAATAATTTAAAATTACCATACTTTCCGGTCTTATAGAGTTTACAAAATCAAATTCTATATTGTAACACCTACTTTCTTGAATAATAATAGATTTAATAACCAATTTCACTCTTATGTATTTAATTAATCTGGAATTAATAATTTTAAATAATTCAAGTAAAACATAAAATATAAGAAAATATAAGTTTTTTATTTTACATGATACTAAGAAAATGTGTACTTCGCACACACATCACTACACATACAAAAATACATCCACGTAATATACGCAGTTTAAATAAATATATATATAAATAAATAAGTACGCATCCTTCACTTCAAATTAACGGCATTGGTGCTCTTCTCCGGTGGCGAATAGTTCTTGCTCATTTTGAACGTCTTGGAGAACTTCACCATTTTGGAATCGGCGGCGCCCTTCGACTTCCAGTAGACAGTCTGCAGGGCGTTTCTGCCGGCGATGTAACGCGTGGCGGCACCAACCAGGATTTTTGGTCCAGTCATCTTGGTATCTTCAAATTGACACGGATGTTTGTATAATACTTTTTCTTGATAGAATGTGAAAATCGTATGTAAGATTTCCGTTTTTATACCCAACTAACGACGCACTCGCTCCTTATCACAATCAATCACGCCTTTCAAATTTGTTTATCGTGAGTATCGATTGTGACGTTTGCAAACAATGCGCAGTTAGATTAACTTTACGATTGTATTAGTTTGTAATGTTGGTGAATAGTGTTGATGAAATAAAAATGTTATCTTTAATAATTTATCCAAAAAGATTAAAGATCAGAAATATATTGTATTAGCTGTCTAATGTAGCAATCATCATTACTTTGAAGGCTGCGACTTTGTGTGATTGTGGAAAATATTTATCTGTAACAAATTGTACCTTAAAATCTCTATCAGGGAAATCATATAGACTGAATCTTAATCGTTTTTCATTAAAAAGTCGCCGTCGTCCAAAGATCGTTTTTAAAAGGTCTAGAAAATATGTTTCAATTTCTAGAGGAGACATTACCCAATGCATTGACATATTTAAAGAAAGATTTTTAAAATTGCTGTCTTGAGGGCCTTAGATACGCCGTCTTGAGGATAGGTATTAAAGGCTTCCAGTTTCAAAACTTGGAGTACTTCAATACCTTTTCCAGTTAAAATATTTAACTTCCTACTTGCAGATATAATCCTAATAATTGAGCCAACTAAACATACCAAAGGCGAAATGTGGTTTGAAAAATTGAACCCCAATAACACCTTTTCAACATCTTTGTCAAACTTAATCATCAAATATACAGCGCTCCCTTAGAGCTACTTCATGTAAATAGTACACAACCTTTATGTAATGAAAGGAGAAACTAAGGTTCTACTGAGATTTTTCGAAAAAAAAATATGAATAAGGTGGACACTTAAAGAAACTCCATCGAAAATACATTCAGAATTATATATGTTTTATTACTTACTACCTCACCTTGTCTCATCATATAATATTTTATATGTATACGTGCTTAACCGTCAATGCAAGCTTTTTTTTATGATAAACAATATCTAAAACAAAAGAATTTAATTTCATAACCTAACCGATTTTTGAGAGAAGCATCCTTAAAAATATATATATATTAGATAATTGTTTAACATTGAATTGTTTCGGTTTGTCTTATCGCAGGAGTATTGTATAAACCAACCACATTGAAGTACCATAAAATTGTCCCTATGGTAAATGCTTTCTTCTCTGTCTTTGGAAGCTTCTTCCACTTGACAAGGAATTATTGGTAAGATAAGGGGTAACATCTATAAAGTGACAACGATTTTGGGATAAATATTAATTTTATATTAAATAAAGTTGGTCTTTCTTTTTTATTAAGTGTCAAATTTATCCGGTGTTTTATAATTACCTCCTTTAATTTAATACTTTTAGATGAAATATTGATGGACTAGACGAACAATATTCTAGCACCATTAATTTCCTTAAATTTACAAAATAAACTTCAAAAATCAATTCTTGAGATCCAACTTATGGAAGCCTGTGATTGTCCAGGAAGTTTTATCAACAAAATGAAGTAATTGGGATTTGGTCATGTGGCGGTATAAACACCTAAATCATTTAAATTATTTTTCTAAATTCCGTTACTTTCTGTTCGATATCATTTTGACATCAGCCGTGAAAATATAATTCACGAAATTTCGTTGTTAAATAATGCGTTTTAACGCATATCGAAGCCAAAATACTAGTTTACAAGCAGATTAACAGAGGATCTGCAGGTGCATCATGGAACTAGATAAAAAGATTCTGAGGAGTTCACCAGCCCTTCATATCTCTTACGTTAAATTACACATATTAGTACATATTTTTAATTTCCCTATATAGTATATATAGGGGAAGTATTGTTTTCGTGCGTGAAAATGTCTGTGGGTGCAGTATCTCAAAAACGGATGATCCGATTGAGACTTAAGGTTTTATTTTTGCGTAAACCTCATAGTTTTCGAGTAAAATATAGGGAAAGTACTTTGATAGCCACATCACCATTTTTATCTATATATTTTAGAATAATCTTATTTATTGTAAGAGAAACAAAGTATTTAAAAAATACAAATACTGATATAGCGTTTAATTTCTGTTTTATTCTCTGCGGTTTTCCACGAGTTCTTTTTAAAACTCAAGCCTTATTTTGTCGGAATTTCTTGTTCTAGTACTTTCTTCAAGGGTTCTAGAATATTGTAACTATGTGTCACCTTTGTCTCCTAGATTTCTTGACAACTTAACATGTTTTTATTTTTTAAAGTTTCTTTGATCATTTTTGCTTGTTTTTTTCTTACAGAATTTTCCAAGGTTATCTCGTTTTTCTTTCTAGAATATTATAACTATGCGTCTCTTTGGTTTCCCAGATTTCTTGACAACTTTTAATTTTTTTAGAGATTTTTTTACCATTTTTGCTTGTTTTTTCTTATAGAATTTTCCAAGAATATCTCTTCAAAAATGCCAAACATTTTCTAAATGGTTCCAGAATTTTCCACCATTTTTTCACCAAATTTTTGGAGTTATCAGTATTTTTTTTTTAAATATTATCGATATCCCATAATTTCTTGGATTATTTTGTTGATATTTTTAGTAATTTTTCTTCTAGGGTTTTAGGACTTTCTTTGAGGATCCTAAAATTTTCCATACTATATCGCTTTTTCTAGAATTGTCTACCATGTTTCAATATTTTTTCATCAATGATTGATACTATGTCGCCATCAATATTAAAGGAAATTGGGTCGTTTTCCTCTTACAGCGCAACACAAAATTTGTCTTCGAGGTCTCTTAAAATTTATATTTCATTTTTTAAGAAGATTTTTTCTGGAAATTTCTATAAATGTATTTCCCAAATAGAGTTTTCCTAAAGAGTTCTAAAAGTTTTCAGCATTTTTCTTCAAGTTTTTAAGAATTTTTTACAATTTCTTGATTTATCTTAAAAGAATTGATTGTCTTCTTCTTATAACATATTAGTTTTCAATTTTATATATATATATATATATATATATATTGATGTTATTTTATTGTTATTTTATTTATACACTAGTTTTATGTTTTATTTATACATTGTTTCAACTTTGTTTCTTTTGTTTGATTATATGTATAATTGTATTTTTAAATTTATACTTCTAATTTTATATTGACGTGTGTAAACCTGTGTGTCCTAGCACCAATAAATTATTATTATTATTATTATTATTATTATTATTATAACGCAGCACACAATTTGTCTTCCCGGTATTTATTTTACAACAACTTTTTGGATTTATTTCCAGAATTTCCAATTATTTCTTGCTTGCTATTTATTTCAGAATTTTAATTTAATTTAGTATTCCTAAAGAGTTCCAGAACTTGACAGTATTTTTTAGATTTCTACTATTCTATATCCAGATGCTAGAACTTAGCATTTTACGTCAATTTTTAGAAAATGTTTCATCATTTCTTTCTTGATGTTGAAGGCTTCTACTTCGTTATACATGTTGAATAGAAATGAAACACACTAATAACTTTGTTTTATTTCGTGTTACACATACAAAATTATTGGTGTGTTTCATTTCCATCATTTTTTTATTTATTTTATTTTTAAGGTTTATTCATTTTTATAGAATTATCTATCATGTTTCGGGAACTTTTCTTACTTTCTTGATGAACTTCCCATCATTTTCTTGGATGATTAATATCGTGCCGCCACTGTCAATAAAATTTGTATTTGAAACGTGTGTTCTGTATCGCAAAATTTATCTTACTTTTCCAACAACTTAATTTTTTCCAGATTTTGATAATTTTCAACTATTTTTGCTTGCTATTTCTTCAAGAATATTCCAGGTATGTGTATTTTACTTCCAAATTGTGATAATATCCCTAAAGAGTTCTAAATTTTTTCCAGATTTTGGAGCTCCTCAACATTTTTTGTGAATGTTGATGTTGGATCATATCTTACTTTGTCTTTTAATTCTTTATCAATTACTATTCCAGATTTTTAGAACTCTCTTTGCATGTCCTAGCATTTTTCAGTGTTTTCCCTTCTAAAATTTACTAGCACGTATTGAAAAATTTTCAATATTTTTCTATACTCATATGTATTTTTTTACAAAGGAAGCTAAAATCTAATAAACATAAACATATTTTATATAGTGCCGCCACCAATATTAAACGAAAATGTATTTGGATTCTTCTTAAAGAACATCGCACAATTTCTCTCCTACACCTCTAGAATTTTGCCAGAATTTCTTCATTTTGTTTTTTTTCATTTTTAAGAATTTTCAACTATTACTTATTTGCTGTTTCTTTCAGAACTCACAGATTATAATTTGGTGTATAAATAAAATGGTATAGAAGTAAATAAATATTTTAAAAAATATATAAAAACTTAGAAAAAAAAACACAATTTGATTGAAGAAACTGGAGTAAACAAATACGATTAACACAGATGCACAGATTAAAATTACGAGTATAAATAAAAATGGTGAAAGAGGATTCAGTAATAGAAATAAAATTATAATAATTAGTTTAAAAAAATTGACAAAAATTAATGTGCAAAACTGTTAATATACTCATCAAAGGAGTAAAATACCTGCGAAATTAGATAATTTTTGCACCATCGCTTAAATTGTTGTATGTTCAAGAGCTGAATGTTACTAGGCAGTACCTTATAAAACTTAATACACCAGTATCTCGAACCTGTTTTTGCCTTAGTTAGACGACTTGTCTAAAATTTGTCTAAAATTTTCAATCAACTTTTTCATTTTTATTTAGTTTCGAAAACTTTTAACCATTTTTGCTTGCTATATTTTTTAAAATTGACGAGCGGTATCTTCTAAATTATAAACATTTTCTCGAAAGGTACTAAGTTTCCAACAATTATTCGTTCAGAATTCTGAAATTTTCCAACATTTTTCTTTTAATATCAGGTATTGGAATTAATTCGTAGCGTTTTACGAGAGATGGTACAGTATTCTGTTTTTATCTTCAGAAACAAATTTATCGTAAACCAGTGCTATTTTTACGACACATCTTAATTTCTACTTTTTAATAATAATAAGTTACGACTATTTGAATATGTCACAATTTGTGCCAAATAAAGTGTTTTTGCGGGGAGTTTTACTCCATTACTTTGATATGAATAAAAGTGCTGCGGAAAGTCATCGGATTTTGGAACAAGTTTATGGGGATCATGCTCTAGCTGAGCAAATGTGTCGGAAGAACGTTCTGAACAGCCAAAAAAGTTTGAAGATACTGAATTGCAGGAGTTGCGAGAAGAAGACTCATCTCAAACTCTTGAAGAGTTGTCTTCATCTTTGAGTGTTGAACTGTAGGAAAACGCCTTAAAACTTTGGGAATTATCCAAAAGGAAGGAAATTGGGTCTAATATGAATTAATACCGAGGGACGTTGAAAGGCGTTTTTTGACATGTGAGTTACTGCTTCAACGGCACAAGAGAAAAAGTTTTTTACAATCCTAAGTGTAGAAAGTCATGGGTAAGCCCGGACAACCATCATCATCAGTGGCAAAACCTAATATTCATGGGTCTAAGCTCCTTCTTTGTATTTGGTGGGATCAACAGGGTGTGATTTATTATGAGCTCTAACAACCCAACGAAACCATCACTGGGGATCGTTATCGATTACAATTGATGCGTTTGAGGAAAAACGGGCGAAATCGAGCGAAATGCATGATGAAGTCATTTTACTGATCGACAATGCTCGACCACACGTCGCAAAACCAGTAAAAAATTAAATAGAAACTCTGAAATGGGAAGTCAACCCACCCGCCGTATTCTCCAGATATTGCCCCTTCGGACTACCACCTGTTCCAATCGATGGCTCATGGTTTGTCAGGGAAAATTTTCACTTCACATGAAAATTGTAAAAATTGGATTGATTCGTGCAAATTTACATTCGAATTTTTCGAATTTTCTTCACGGGTTCTAGAAATTTTCAAATATTTTCCTTTTTTTCGGGAATTTGTAAGTGTTTTAAGAATTTTTCAAAGCAATTTTTTGACAAATTCCCTTCTTAATTTTCGGATTTTCTTTGTGGGTTCAAGAAAAATTTTAGGTTTTTTATTTTTCATAATTCATTAATACAGTGTTGCCACCAAAATTAAACGCAAACATTTTTGGATCGTGACTTTCTTCTTATAACTCACCGCGTAATTTATCTTCCAGATTTGACTTGAATATGCCAAAAACTTTTGCAATTTTTGCCTTTCTTCTAAAATTTTCCAAAAATTTCTTTCATATAAATTCAAAGCATTTTCTTAAAGAAATCTAGAAGTTTTTAACAATGTTTTTTCAGATTTCTGGTTTTTATGATTTTTTTCTACTGTTCTAGAACTTATCAGATTTTCCTCTTTTCGAAAATGTTATACTATATTTCAAATTTTGAAGAATCTTTGTCAATCAATCAATACAAAACGAAAATATATTTGAATCGTGGCCTTTTTCGTGCAGTGCAGTTGTGGGTTTCTGTTATAACACAATTTTACCGTTCGTATCGAACTTTTTTTATATAACACATTCGTCTGCTATTGGCATATTTCAATAAAAAATATATTCGCTCTCAAATTTCAATTAACTAAAAATTAAGCTTAACCTAGATTTACCATCTAGCGTAAATATGACCTACTTATACTAAAAAATACTAATGTACTCTTGACCTAACTTAATAAATTAAACATTAACCCAGTGCTTCCCAAACCTACCACAATTAAACAAAACATTGGTCAGGTGTTGTGATGGTGTATTATTATTTAAGTTAGGTTGCAACTACGTTAGATTAATATACATTTTATTGAAATAGATCAGGAGTACGCTAGATGAATGTATATTCTACTGGGGTAAATTTAATAAACGCTAGGTTAATCCATAGTTTGTTGGTGTAGGTTAATATTGCACTTTATAAGGTGTGTCGTGTGTACGTGTCAAGTTGATATATTATATGCTGAGGTCAGGGGTACGTACATGCAATGTAATTGTTATAAAATTAAAGAAGAATAATTAGTGTGTAATAGAATATTTATGAAGTGAGTAACTAGGACTTATTTAATAAAATTCACGTGTATCTATTACTGAAAATGGGACCCTGTATATAAACTTTGCTTTACATACATAGTGTTTTTTGTTACTTTCTTTGAAAGAAAAGAAAGTATTGTTCATAAAAAAGCTTTAACTGTTTTAACAGTTTAAAAGAGGTGATAAAGAATGTTACATGTGTGAAAGAGCAGGAACGTCCGAGAATACTGTGAATATTAGAGAATGGGGTAAATGTGCAGGCATGGATGCAAGAGAAGTGGAAAAAGGTTAAGATGCAGAAGAATCAAGGATGTATCGAGAGAAGCACATACAAAACGAGGTATGAAAGGTGGCAGGTGTGTGGAAGGGTGACAAGATATTTGAGCTAGGTGCGGTTTGAGAGAGGAAGAATAGTTTGGATGGTGAAAAAGTATGGTGGGTGTGCTTGCACGAATGAGATGGATACGTGAAGTCATTTGGGAAAAGAGTATGAAGGCGTATGTGAGGAGTAGTTGGGAGGAAACAGGAGTGTAACAGAAAAAAGGTTTTGGCGAGACTGGGGTGGGAGAGGGAAATGAAGAGAAAAGTAGAGTATATATGTTTAAGTTTTTATGCCAATAAAGGTTTTTTTGTTATACTCTTAATACAAAAGGGTAAGCAGAGTTTGTATTTTTTTATTTTCTAAAAGGGATAGTTTTCTTGGGCATCTGCTTTTCATTTATTTTTTTTAATAAGAAAGTTATATAAAAAAATGATACTACTACTTCTAGCAATTACTCCACCTCAAGTTACATTTTAAATAAAGGCTGAACCCTCATGAACAAGTAAATTATTATCAATATATTAACGTTCTTGTAATTACTGTGTCAATATAGCGCTATAGCGCACTGTTTGCATCACAAACGAAACATTCATTGTGAGTATTAGAACTATTGAATAACCAATGATTAAAATTATCAGAATCACTCCTCTTCGCCGTGCAAGAGACATCCTGTCTGCGTGTGGAAAGGAATCTCATGAATCCATTGACGTCAATCGATGCATATCGTCCAAAAAAACAGTCATAATCGTAGCATAATTATTTATACTGCGGCGAGCTTATCGAATGTAAACAATGCTTTGACGAAAATTTTTACGACTTGTTTGATGTATTCTTTCCGCCACAATCAATCTGACAGACGTCAGTGGATGTTTTGATACTCGATTGTTTCATAACTTATATACTAATTATAACTGATTAGATTATAAATAGATTTTTTTAACATACCTAAGCTCGTCTTAATAAGAAAATTAATTAAATTTAAAAAAAGGATGAAATACGGAATAAGATTGCTGTTAATATAATTAGATCTTGACAACCCCTTTTATTAGTCCTATTAAAAAACATGAAGAATTGTTTTATTTTTCACTTGTCATAAAATGTATTACTGTTGCTAATGAAAACATTCAAATTATTTTAGCTTTAGTGAATATATATGGTATATTTTTAAAAATGTCAAGCATATTTCGTGTGTACGGGCAAATATAGAAAATTAGTACAGGATTTTTATTTAAAATTAGGCGTACCTAAAACAAATTATATAATAATTATTATCTTTTTAAAATAATGAATAATTTACAAGCCAGCCTACTTTGATGTTTTGGGCTGCCCTTGCAGTAAATTCTTGAATTTACTGACAAAATAATTGAAAACTTTAAAAAAAACTCCAAAGAAAAACTAAAAATGGTCTCTTAGTTTTTTTGATAAATAATATAATCATTATTTGTCTATTACTGTTTCTAGTCTAGGATAACATTATTATTCTTGAACTGATTGACGAGACACTTAGTTGAAAATCAATTATATCTAATTAATAATAAATGGCTGATTTCCAATTTTTTTATTTAAATCACTACAATTGTTTCGCCACACTGAGTCTTCTTCACCTGAAAAAAACAATTGTAGTGTGTTAAATAAAAATTTGAAAATTAACCACTTATTTAGATATGTTTATTCTTAGTGGAAACAGCACTTTAGTAACTTAATAAAAGTTGCAACAGAAACATTTATGTTTTATCTTTACCTTACCTGAATCTCTAAGTAGTTCATGATTCAAAAACATACTTACAACTTACTGATTCTATATCAAATCAAATGTAAATAAATCTTGAAATTACAATAAACAATAACTAAACTATTGCGAACTTCTCAATTTACACAGATTATATTTTATAAACATATAGTATTTATATTTCGACAATAAGATTCGAACGTAAACTATAATATTATTTTACGTAAAAAATGATGAAATTTTCTATTTATTTACGTCCATTTACGACTATCTATCTAAAAATAAACAGAGAATTTCACATCGCTGCACGCAAAACTAATCACGTGAAACCCTAATGCTAATGATGATGTTTTTGAGAGATACGGTGACAATCAACAAAACGGGGGTAATTGATTATTTGTAAGAAGCGCGATAAGTCGCAAAGACGTCAGCAGAGCCGTATAAAATATCGGGCCGGCCACCGATCGACATCAGTTCAATTAATCCGAGCATTAATTAAACATTCAACAAACAATATAAATTCTTAACAAGAAATTGTAAAAAAAAATCAACCGCCATCAAGATTATATCAAATATTCACAAATCCACACCACAGAGTACTTCTTCAGCCCAGAAGACAATTTTGAGGATATTTTTAAAGGAAAGCAAGTGAAAGTTAACACATTTAAAAATGCAACCCTCAACTCTCGTCGGTGCTGCCACTCGTTACATCGCTGGAAGGAATGCTGTGCAGACGGTTTATTGGAAGTCCAAGGATTCCTCCACCGACTCAAAACTGGTGAAATTCTCCAAGACGTTTAGGATGGGGAAAAGCAATTCTCCACCACAACACGTCCAGACCAGCAGTTTTGTTAATTTCATCTGAGCCTCGCAACGTTTTTACCCGACTGCCCGTGCGTATATTACGCACGTTTATTTATGACGAATTATGTGCGATGTACATTATGTATTATAGTATATAGGTTAATATTTATTCATTAATTTATAGATTGTTAGGAAAACAATATTTTTGATAAAATATACATTATAAAAATTACTGGTTTTTCCTTCATAAAAAAGTGTGTTGAAGTTTGATCATTGATATGTTTCACAACTTCAAGTAGTAAACGACAAAAAATATTGACTTTCAAAAACCATACTGTGTCAGTATTTTATAAAGTGATATGGAGTTTCAACAAGGAACAGCCTCATCAATCCAGTATTGAAAAAATATTGAATTTACCTAAAAGATATTAAAAATTAATCATTAAATCAAATTTTAACAGAGGCCTACATCATTATTGTCACATCTTATTATTTATACAATTGTATAGAATAACACACCATCAAGTTTCTTTTATAAGATCCAATTTTGCCTTAACATAGGCAAACTTTTCTTATATATTGGCGGTTTTCTTTAGTAACTAGTAAATACAAACATTTAAGGACACTTTTGACTTACAATTGCTTATTGGAAAAGAATTTATAGTCATCACCTTTTAATGCAGAGAAGGCACTTTCTTCATTATCAATGTACTTTTAATGTTTTCTTTTTAAAGGAAAAGCTTATAGGAATGAAATATGTTAGATTGAATGTTCCTGCAAATAATTACATTAAAATAAAAATATACTGACAAAATTGATAAATGTATTTTGGTAATTAAAGCACGATCATACATTACAACCCCTGCAAGGAATGATCCAAAGGTGAAGACATAAATGCAAGACATGGTAAATACAAAGCTCTTTATTAGAAATGAGATGAGTGTGATACTTTTTCAGGTGAGAACGACAACATTCACCTGTCTGTGCAAACATAAATAATGATCAAATTCACACCCAACAAGTAAATATTGTCAAGATGATTAGCGTGTTAACTTAAAAAACAAAACCAGCGGGCTTTACCCGAAAAATAAAAAGTAAACTACATAGGCCTGCCCATCCCACGACCCATCGGAGGTTGCGGTCCGTCACCACCGGACTTCTGATTCCTGATCGTTTCATCGACGGAGAGGATCAAGCAAGTCGCCTCACTGGCCGCCGTAAGTGCGTTAACTTTAATGATGGCCGGTTCCCAAACGCAAGCCTCGAAATTATCGCTGATGTCTTCCTTCGTGATATCGACTCCATACCAAGCGTGACCTTGTGCATGTTTTTGCCTTAACTTGTTTAAGATATTGGTGGCGTCGAATCCAGCGTTGTCACACAGTTGCCTTGGGATGATTTCGAGTGCCTTTGCTAGGGCTCCAATTAAAAGTTGTTCCTTTCCGGCGATGGTTCTGCTGTGATCGCGCAACATCCTAGAAAGTTCCATTTCGATGGCACCTCCACCGGCCACAACTGAATCGTTCTGGATCGTCCTCCTGACGATCATGATGGCGTCATGAAGGGAACGCTCAGTTTCTTCGAGGAACTGTTCCGCTCCACCACGCAAAATCATTGTGCAGGTTTTGGCATTTGGACATCCCTACAATTATTTCCAATATAGAAGTAAATAAAATACGCAAAATCTGTAGTTTTAATTATTTAAAAAAAATAGTTTATTTTTATTTGTCAAAAAGAATTATATTACATACCTCACAGTAAGATGATACTGATATTATAGTATGTAATTATTTTAAATATATGAAACTCTTTATTATTTATGAAAGAATAATAAAGTACTAGTTTCGATGCTCTTTACGCATCATCTTCAGCGGGAAAAACGTCAGAAAAAATGCTTAATGTGTTGCTTTCATAAGTTTGAAAAATAATATAATACATTTTATTAAACTTACAATGAAAGCAACAATTTAAGAATTTTTCACTGAAGATGATGCGTAAAGAGCATCGAAACTAGTCCGGAAAATAAAATTAAATATTTCACTAACTGGAAGTACTTTATTATTCTTTCATCAGTCCCAACCAGTTATTATGGATGAATTTATCTACACTTTATTATTTATTAACCATTGTATTTGCAGAAACTCTACTCAATAGTTAATAAATATTGTAAATATTTTATATAATTAATATGTATAATACATGTTAATATATGTTTCAATATGATTTTATCACATAATATTGCGCCATCTTACGGTCATTTATGTAAATGGACGATTCTAGATTTTCTTATAAGCTATCTACCTTATGTATAATCAGCAATTTAATATTTAAAACAAAAATATATGCAAAAAGTAAAATACAATGTTTACCTGGAAAATGTTAAAACGGTCTCCTCCAATTTGGCGTTCTTCAAAGATGTCACAAGAACCAAGTACAGCATCATTGATATCATGTACTGTGGACATGACTGCACCTCCACAAGCCTTCATCGTTCTTTTCAGATCTTCCTCTGGTACACGACCAGCACAGAACATATCACTGAAATTTTAATATACATTTGACTCTAGGTACATATATAAAAAAACAAATATTATTTTTGGAATTTAAATTAAATTATATACAGGGTGTCCCATTTTAATCCGCCAGTAGCGATAATTCTGAAACTTTGCATTGAATCAAAAAGTGTTCCAAATGAAAAGTTAATGGTTCTGAGGGGGACATCTGATGCCGTAGACTTTGCCCCCCCCAGCCCCCCAAGAGGGGCGGGAACAGGGGGCAACTTTAAAATTTTAAATGGAAACCCCTATTTTTTATTGCAGATTCTAATAGACGGTTAAAAAGTATGTAAGTTTTAGCCAAAACATTTTTTTATTGGTCGAGAGATGGCGCTGCAAATGTAAAAGTTTTTTGTCAATTAAATTGCGAAAATCGTCACGTAATTAACTGTTATTATTACTTAAGACTTACTCACAACCTTACAAGGTTTTTTTTTCTCAGCCTGCCCAAATACTACCCCCGCCCCCCCTACAAAGACGTAAAGTACTCAAAAATAGCGATTGAGTACTTCTTATTCAAATTAAATAATGGTAAAATAATTTAAAAAAGAATGTTATTTTTTTTTCAAACAGTGTTTGACCTGGCCCCCCTCATAGCTCCATTTTTTGAAAAAAAAACCGACATTCTTTTTTGAATTATTTTACCATTATTTAATTTGAAAAAGAAGTACTCAATCGCTATTTTTGAGTACTTTACGTCTTTGCAGGGGGGGCGGGGGTAGTATTTGGGCAGGCTGTGAAAAAAACAACCTTGTAAGGTTGTGAGTAAGTCTTAAGTAATAATAACAGTTAATTACGTGACGATTTTCGCAATTTAATTGACAAAAAACTTTTACATTTGCAGCGCCATCTCTCGACCAATAAAAAAATGTTTCGGATAAAACTTACATACTTTTTAACTGTCTATTAGAATCTGCAATAAAAAAATAGGGGTTTCCATTTAAAATTTTAAAGTTGCCCCCTGTTCCCGCCCCCCTTGGGGGGCTGGGGGGGCAAAGTCTACGGCATCAGATGTCCCCCTCAGAACCATTAACTTTTCATTTGGAACACTTTTTGATTCAATGCAAAGTTTCAGAATTATCGCTACTGGCGGATTAAAATGGGACACCCTGTATGTAGGGGTCGGTGGCCAGTATCCTACCCTCCAAATAGTATAAGATACATATGCATTTAATTTAAATTTAGATTACAAACTGTGTTTTTAGTTTGCAAAAACAAATGTGTTTGAATGTTTGAAAATATTTAGGAACAAGTTTTTAACTTAAAATTAAAATATATATGTAGGGTGGGTGTACCTATCCCACTCTCCAATTATTATAACATAAACGATGGCTTCTTGGAAAAAATATTTAAATACTGTGGCTTCTTCAGGTGAAGAATATGAATATGAACCACAGCCGCAGTTTGGTTAAACAATTATAGTGAGTTAGATATTTTAAAATCAAACACTTAATATTAATTAAATAAAATATAGTATTTGTGAGGTGTGAAATACTAGTAGAGGGACGGATAGAAACCATTTCAAATCAATTCTTATTTAGGTAGACAATTACAACATTTTCAACTTAAATTGTAATATAAATTCCTACTCACCGATCAGCGAAATACTGTGTGGCAACATCACCAATTGGTAATTTGGAAAGTACAACCTGAGCCCCTGATGCATGTATCTTTGCCAACTTATTGTACAAAATATTCCATTCTGCATCGACAATCTTCTGATATTCTTTCACATTGGTAACCCTAACCTCGGCATTATCCCTCTCAGCCTTCAACTCCAATTCGATATTCAACAAAGCAATTTTGCATTTTTTATAAACTTTGGGCTGCATTTCGAAACCGGCATAGGAGAATGTTTTCTTGAAAGCAACACCCGCTACCAAAATGGAATCCTCGAGAGCTCCTCCGGGAATCTTTTTTATGCCAATCATGTTGAGTGGAAGAAGATCGTCTAGCATGAGAACTGCGTCGACGACCATCTTCGAGAAAAAGTCGCGCTGTTGGTGGATCAGTTTCGAGCTCATCGCCGTAGCGGCGCATTTTTCTAACAGTGACCTGTATTCGGATGCGTTATCCTTACTGATTTTTATAGCTAGTTTGCTGATTTTATCCAGGGAGAGTTGAAGGGATGTGCGGACTGCTCTGATAATGACGCGTGGGTGTACTCCTTCCTCCACGAAGGGTTTTAATTGTTTTAGGAATTCTCCCGCTAGGAGGACGACGCTGGTGGTTCCATCGCCGACTTCCGCGTCTTGTGATTTTGCAATGTCCACTAAGGTCTTAGCGGCGGGGTGTACAATGTCGAGAAGTTTCATAATGGTGGCTCCGTCATTAGATATTGTGGATTTTCCATTTCTGTCAACCATCAGTTTGTCCATTCCCCGAGGTCCTAGTGTTGTTCGTACTGAATCCACTACTGACTGACACGCGTTTATATTTGAGATTAATTGGGGTTTGCCCTGAGATGAGTCAGTCCCCTCTTTGAGTAAAACAATTTGTGGTTGCTGTTAACAAACATTTATTGTTATTATTTATTATATATTGGTGATTTATATAATTTAAATAAAATACAAGCACAGTATTTATTTTGCAATTATATCAATCTCTAAATATTTTTATTTTTTACATATCTTTTAAACTTAAGTGTATATTGTTTCAAGAATTAAATTTTAACAATTTGTGTTATTTTGTATTTTGACCAACATTTATCTTCTAAAGTAAAACACTTTGCTTCGACATAAAGAAAACCAATTTACATCTTATTTTTTAATTTATTCTTCGTTACTTGTTTTAATTGTTCACTTTTTTCTTTCTGCTTTTGCAATTAATTACCATGTTTATATCTTTGTCTACATTAAAATGTTTTTCTATCAAAAATAAATAATAATTCATCAATGTCTGTTCAAACAATATATATGTTTGGATGTATAGATAATAAATCAACATTTTACTTGTAACCTTTAAATCTATCTTTAACCCATTACAAATATAGTAAGCTACATAATTGTATTTTTCAAATAAAAATAAAAAATTACTTTAATAATTTGATTTAAGACCTAACTGCAAATGCTTTTCTATTGGCTTCTTATTAAAATGTTTATATTATAAGAATTTTTTATTGAATTTTCATGGTTACATTAATAACAAGGTTTGATTAATCTCTGATAAAAAATGATTTGAATTAATGTTTACTTCCAAACAATGTTTTGAGAAAAAGTTTTTCTTTAAAACTTATTTAACAATGTGTCAGAGATGAAATCACTGGTGACACTCATCATTGAAAAAACTTGGGATAATGCCACAAATGCATACTAATTTTAAAATATCCAACTAATTCATGCATGTTCACATAATGTTAGATTAATATATAAAAAACAGTGTTTATAAAAAGATAGAAATAATATAAATTTTGTATATATTTGTGTGAAACGTATTAAACAAGACTTGTCAATGCAAAAGCATAAATAATGGTGTGAGCTTCAAAAATACAAGATGAAACACAAATATTAATATACAAAAACAAATTGTTCATAAGATAATTGTCTCATATTTAAAAAAAGGTGGGGTTGTTGCCCTATATAAAAAGTAGACCCTGTTAGAATATTTTTTATGAAAATATACAGTTGCAGGCCCTACAAACACAAGTAATATGACAAATAACTTGACTGAAACCAACGCAGCTGAATATAAAATGTAAAAAAGAAATTTGACTATTTGGTGGGTTAAAAGAGTGTACAATGTACACATTTCAGAGATAGGTAGCAGAATGTGTCAAAAGAATCTAAAAGCAACAACTGTACATTAAATATTTTTTTATTTTGCTGTAGTCTCTCATTTATATAAATAAAATCAAAAATTGAAAGTAAAAAATAAACTAATAAACAACGAAATACTCTGAAGGAATAGTCCAAACCAGAAGAAACCACAAGTTTCCTTCAATACTGTTAGCCCGAGGTAGGGTCCAACCCAGAAATCACGAGGCGAGGAAGGAAGGAAGGACCACAAATAGGAAAAATTACAAGGAACAAAACAACTAAACGTTAATAACAAATAATGTATACAGCCGTGTAATTTTGAAGAAAATAAATACATTTAATTTAAAAGTAAAAAAAATCAAAATATACAATTGCATTTCCTTTACTTTTAAATTATTAATTCAAATTCTAATAACTACAATTACAGGCACTTATATTTGATTAAACATAATCCTAATCTGAACACACTAGAGCAGCAAATCATAACCTTTTTTGGTAATTAATTTAATTATACTTAAATTCTCAATTACTTTTAAGGGTACATGTATCATTATTTTATGTGCGATACAGTAAGTATTTTTTTTTTGTACATTATAACTTACATAAAAAAATTATTAACAGAATGATTACTTATTAATATTAAGTTATTCTTAATGACAATCATCAATTCATAATAACAAGAAGTAAAATCATAGGTCAACGAACAGTTATACGAAATTATACTAAAATACAACCCTAACCATTATAAAAGGCATGGGCGATAATTTCAATTTTTCCTTAAAAATGCCACTATCTTACATTCATTTAAACATTCATTGTACTCAATTTACGCAAAAAATGTTATCTTGTGTTATTTTAATGGTTTTATTAAGGGTTTCATTTTCAGGTGTGCTGCCGGCAAGCCCAAATTAGCGGGGGCGTGTAAATCTAAATTGCAAAAAGGAATACTGATGTTAACTTACCATCATTTTGAAGTGTTGCTTTTTGGTCGTTTAAATTTCGGGTATCAGAACGGGGGTGTAGTTTTTTCTAGAATTTCTATTACGAATCACAAAAGCAACGTGATTGAAGCCCCACGAGAACATAGGAATGAAATCAGCAACAATGAATCACGCTGAACCAACCTATCCTTTTTAACAATAAAAACCCTAGATGTTAATTTTAATATCAATGTATTTTCACAATAAGGGTAATATTTTGATGTATATATTCGTTAAAAATATATAACCATAAACTGAAACAAATTTAATTAAGTCTAAAACTTTTACTTTGTATTTTATTATTTATTTATTTATTTCAATGTAAATTAAATTGCCTACTTTTATATTTAAACAATTATATTTGAATGTATACATTTCGAATGCTTACATACAGCAAATATCGGCGAGAAAGATTAATAATTCATCAAAGTTCAAAGATAAGTGAATTGATACGAATAACCCAAACGAATAAATATAACGTTCCGGTGACCGAGCAACTTCGGATCGGACGAAAATAACCTGTCAGTATTATGTTCGACCGCCGAGGGTAAACATTAAAAATAGGAAGATGCTAATTAGCAATAAATTTGTAATAATCTCGTTAATAGTCATAAACTCGGTTTATGGACTTGAGCGAGAAATGACGATAAACGTGCAGGCGCGAAAAGAAGACTGTTTTTACCAGTATGTTAAGGAAAATGAGAAAATCGACATTGAATATCAGGTAATTTCATGAATTATTCCTATTAATGATTAATAAAATATTTATGAGTAAAGTATCAATAGAATAATTTGTTATTACGTTTCTTTTTTTCTATTTTCACCTTATCGATTAGGTTATAGATGGTGGGCACGGAGATTTAGACATTACTTTTCATCTCGTGGACCCAACAGGGAGGATATTATCTGCTGATTATAAAAAATCAGAAAATAATCATAGGACTGATGCAAAAATGACAGGCGATTATAAGTTCTGTTTCGATAACACATTCAGCTCATATAATATGAAAACAGTATTTTTTGAGTTAATAGTTGAAGGAGAGGACGATGAATACTGGGAATCACCCGAAAATATTCCAGAGGAAGTTTATGCAGTAACCGTTGAAGAAATACAGGAAGTCGTTGCTCGAGTCAAAACCAATATAAAAACTATCAAGCATATACAAGACGCCATTAAATCTACAGAAGCCCGTGACAGAAATATAGCCGAAGAAAACTATTTCAAAGTTAATACATTTTCCATGGTGCAAATTCTGGTGATGATATTTGTAGCCTTTGTACAAGTTGTTATGGTGAGGAGCCTTTTTGATGATAAATCAAAAGTGCACGGAATATGGAAAAAATTCCCAAGCAGTAGATAATAGTGCAACAGGAAAAGATAATGAAATTTTACGTGAATATTTCAAAAATATTTTCATACCATGTCAAGGCCAGTAAGCAAACAGGAGCAAACAGCGGTCTTATCGCCACATTTCATTGTAATAACTTTTCAATTTTGATAAGGAAATGTTCACTATTATGCTAGTCATGGCGTAAACTATTGTAAATATTTTTTAATATACTTCTTTTGTAATAACATTTATTTATTCAAACAATCACTTAAGTGTTGCACTAGCAATGGTGGTTTTCCAGTCATCCTTATGACCTGGTCGTGTGTATTTCTTGACTTTCGGTTTTTTCCTGGACTGCCTATTCCTGGGTTCGATTACGTTCCTCTTCTGGAAACTCTTGAAACGATCATTCAATAAATTTCCCTCCACACGGAATGTCCTCAAGTTTCCTGTTAGCTCGTGTCCCATATTAAAGTCAATGTCCCCATCTTCAAATTTAACCTTTCCCAATCGACCAGCTTCCCGTTTTTTATATTCCATTTTCTTTAAGCGTTTATCGTGCAACAGTTTTGCTTTGCTTTTGGCTTTATCCAGTTGTTTCTCTATGAATTTCAGTTTGTACATGTCAGACACTTTTTTCTTTTCAATTTTTGCTTTGCGTCTTGCCTGTTCTAACATCAATTGTTCTTTCTGTTTACGTCTTTGTTTGGTACTCTTGAGTTTATTTTTAACAGGTGGATTTACTGATTTGTATTCATTGTCAGAGCCATTATCTTCAATATTGGTTACATCAGGTTTCGGAAGACCTTCTGCCATTTCTTCAAACCACGAATTCTAAAAAAAATAAATAAAACATTAGTTACAAATGAAAAGGATTAGTACACAAAAAATGAATCAATTAAAATAAGTCATTTGTTATTTTTAATTTTCATAGTTTTCTTGATATTACATCCAAAAAAAAAAGTAATATTTTTTCCTATAATTAAAAATAAAATAAAATAACAAGCTCATTTACACACAACAAATACACAAATGACACATGGTGGAAGGACCATGTGGTCAATAGCCAAAACTACTACTACTAAAAATAAATAAGTAGTTGCTTTAAACATTTTAGGAAACATTATTTTTATATTAAAGAACGAGTATTACACTAAGTAATAATAAAAATTGAACAAAATTTACATTTATGAGAAGAGTAAGATATGTTTAAAATCTTTTTATTAAAATTTTAATATTTTGAAGTTACTTACATCACGTTCTTCTGGTGTGACCTTTCTGAACATTCCTTTAGTAACACGATTCAAATGCTTCTCCTCTTTGATAATCTTCTCTTCCTTTTCAGCCACTATCTTCAATAAATCCTGATGGTCCTTAAAAGAGGGGTTGTAAGACATGCCTGGATGAGGAATTTCAACAGCCTCAAGAGCTGTTGCTTTTTTCCCTACAGTTTGGGGCACACGTTTAGCAGTTTTACCACGACCATGTACCAGATGACGTTCAACATCACCACTAATCCACTCATCCTTAACTACTTCTTTGTCAAGATCTGGAATATCTAACAACAGCCTATAGTCCGTATTCCAGATGTCTGTGTTAAAATTGAGTTCTTCTGTTTTTTCATTCCGCTTTTCTTGTTCCTTCTTTCGGTTTTCAATTGCATGAATCTCTTTCCTTTTTAGTATACCTTTAGCAAGGTTTTCAGCTTCAATTCTTTTACGTATCGGGCATTTACGTTCTTCTTTAGTTTTCACTCGATTTCTACATAAATAAAAAGAAAAATTATGTTAGAGAGTTATGACATTAAATAAACTGCCAATATCTGTCGTTTTCCATTATAAATAAAAAAATTACCTTTTAGATATAGGATCTGGAACATTAGTGAGTGGTTTTAGTAATGAGTGGCATTTCAATGGGGCCTCACGTAATTGTTTTCTTTTTAGTTGCTTGCTGGTTAACTTTCTCTCTGTTGAGGGTGTTGCATCAACAACGAAAAGGTCTTTATCAGGAACTACATCTAATTTTCTGAAAATTATACATACCATGTGAGAACTAATATTTTTAATATCTGTATTTAAGCAATTTTTAAAACATGTGCTTACATTGCTTATCTATATAATACAGAAAAAAAAATCAAATATAATACATAATGTAATGTATAAAATAAAATAAATTCAACAGCTATCGACTGGTGGTCTTTCAGCCCTCGCTTATCTATTTATTATATTGTATTACAACATTTGAAAAGTTATAAATTTGAGAAAACAACTTATAGATGATTACCATTTCATTCAAAGAAACTTTAAAACTTTTTTTTATATAACAATAATTACACGTGCAATATTCCATGAATTGAAAAGATTGTTTAAATTAATTATAAATAATTATTGTATACAATGGTCTTTTAGTAATATGGTTTTAAACCTTTGTGGTACCTATTAATTACAAATGTTCTTGTATAATTAAATACATACCCTATCCGCTCTTCCAGACGTTGTTCCTCTAGAAAGTTATCTACATCGCTTATGTCAACATGTTTACGCCAAGCGGTTTTGGACTTCTTGGATACACGTTTCTTTTTCACAGTTTTGCTTGCGCCCAACATTTTCCAAATGAATTCAATAAGTCAATAACATAACCTCAAACCTAACACGAGTGCTGTTTTGAAAAGGACTGTTGACCACCTTAAATGATTGAAAAACCCCAACATATTTACTGTTTTACTAACCATGTTCGGTCTTAATAACAATTAACAAAAATAATTAATTAAGAAATTTAAATTAATTTATAACGTATATATTATTAATTATAATTATATTATCTATTATACTAAATTTAAATCAAAATTATTCATTATTAAAGATTTTGTTAATCTGATGAGAAGCATAAAAAATCCGATTTAAATCTGGTACTCTATTTGTAAGCATTTTTTAAAGTTATTTATTTAATCATTTGCCCTTCTACCTCTCGGTGTACGGCAATTTTTTTATATTATAATTATAAATTTAATTGTTCTATTTTTCCGATTGCCATTTACTGAATAATAATACACATTTTTATTGACAAACTATACATATTTACATTTAAATAATGAATAATGGATGATGTGTTAGTGAGTTAGTTCGTCAAAAGGCTATCGACCAGAGGTCTTTCTGCCTTGTTTTGTCCGGTCATATGGCGTCAGTCGTTAATGCGTAGATGGATGAAACGATGAGATGAAATCAAATATGGTTGAATTAGGATTTTTAAATTTGGGGTTTACACTAGGATTTCTAGGAATACAATATAAGGATAATATGTGAAAGTTGAAAGGATTTTTGGAGAATTTTTCTGATAGGAATCGAAGACGTTCTAGGATGGGGATAACTAAAGTGGTATCATAGAGGAGCTGGTTAGAAGGATTGTGTAAGGGATTAAGAGGATGACGGAGTTTTGTTAGGGTACGGAGGGATGCTCGCTCGCTAACTTCGATATTGTGGGAGGTTGGATTGTTGGGATTGGGATAGAGGGCACAACCATAGTCCAATAATGGGCGACAAATCATCTTATATATTTTGACTGCTGTCCATTTACTGATATTATCGTTTGAGTTTAATTTTTATGTTGGTAACACGATAAATTTCTTGAATACAATAACGCAATAACCTCAAAAAAAGTGTTGTATTTGCGGAGCTTTTTATTTTTCTTGGGCAGGAAGAGGAGAGCGTATTTACATAGAGGCATTTAAAAGTAACTTATATTTACTCAAACAGCTTGTATTTTCTTAACGTACTTCTTTTCTTTCAGAATTATGTTAATGAAATCCCAAACGGAATACAAGTTAAAATCGGCTCCCGAAAATGCCATCTCCGCGGTTAAATTCGGCCCCAACACAAACCAGTTTCTGTTGGTTAGCTCCTGGGATGGTAGTGTCCGTCTTTACGATGTTACTACAAATAATTTAAGACATAAATATGCCCACGATTTACCTGTGTTAGACTGTTGTTTCACAGTAAGTAAAATAATAATAACAGACTGCTAAAATAAAGAAACATCTTGTTGGCTCATAGATTTATTATTTGTATCACAATTATTATTTAAATAACTGAAAAATATAAATAAAAATCCTTACTTGTTTTTAATGTAATAACATTTTTTATTATATTAAATTTTTCTTTATGATTCTATTTTTTAGTTATTCTAGTGTTAATTAACTATTAATATTATTTCAGGATGCAGTACATTCTTATAGTGGAGGTTTGGATAATACGTTAAAAACTTTTGATTTTAACACAGCAACAGAAGCGACAGTAGGATCACATACGAATGCAATCAGATGTGTAGAGTACTGTGCAGAAGTAAATGGAATTTTAACCGGTAGTTGGGACCACCACTTAAAGCTATGGGATCCAAGGGCGCAGATATGCAGTGGAAATTACAATCAAGGTGACAAGGTTTTCACGATGAGTGTTTGTGGAGAGAAAATTGTCGTGGGAACTGCTAGCAGGAAGATTCTTGTTTGGGACATTAGGAACATGTCTTACACACTCCAGCGCAGAGAATCAAATTTAAAGTATCAAACCAGGGTTATAAGGTGTTTTCCAAATAAACAAGGATTTGCTTTAAGTAGTATTGAGGGTAGGGTGGCTGTAGAGTACCTGGATACAAATCCAGAGATACAGAAGAAGAAGTATGCTTTTAAGTGTCATAGGATTAAAGTTGATGGGTTGGAGAAAATATATCCTGTTAATGCTATAAGGTAGGTAATAATATGTATATGGACCAGTTAGCACAACTCTAAAGTGCATTTTTATTTAACTAGGATTGACACCCAAATCATTTATTTATTAACAGTTTTGTGATTTATTAATATAATACAATTTTAGCTTTCATCCTACATACAATACTTTTGCAACTGGAGGGTCTGATGGTTTTGTTAATATTTGGGACGGTTTCAATAAGAAGCGTTTATGCCAGTTTCATCAGTATCATACGTCAATTACATCTCTTAGCTTCAGTCATAATGGTGAGAAATATTATAGTTTTCTGTTAAACACTTATTCATTTTTATTTTTTTTGTCATTTAGGTTCTACATTAGCAATAGCTTGTTCTTATTTCCTGGAAGAAGACAATCCTCCAAATCCATTGCCTGAAGATGCAATCTATATAAGGACAGTAACGGACCAGGAAACAAAACCAAAATACAGTACATCTTAAGAATTCTCATTTATTTCTATAATATCGTATTTAGGTGGTAACTTAAAAGAATTAATATGATATGTATTAGTTTATTATTAAAGTGTTTTATCTACTTTCGTCATTTGTACTAATAAATATTGCATCATGGCTAAATATTTGTAAAATCCACATAGTGTTTTATCATGTAAATACACAGTTTTATGGTAGTAATATTTTAATTAATTATTTTGTATATTTTCTTGTTTTTTATATATATTTTGTAATTCTGTTTTAAGTCGAAAGAACAAAGTCAATTAGGATATTGTTTGTTTATAACTACTACTAAATACTGACCAAATGTAATATGCCTTTATTACGTTACAAAATCAATCTTCAATTTGGCTTTTGTGTGTTTAGTTACTCCATTAACAGCCAACTTAACAATAATAAATTGCCTATCTAATAATGTCTTTTCTGTAGTGTACATAACCTAAATCTATATTGACAGTTATTGTCAAAGTGGACAGACGAGATGAATTAATTAGTAATGAACATTCAAAAAAATGCACATTCCACGGCGTAAAATGCTGTGAATTCTGTATGCCTGTGACCCCTGTACATAGTGAACATGAGTGAGGAAGTAAAGCAAAACCATTGTGATGCCCTAGAATTAGATGTGAATGTTGAAGTTGCCCTGGATTATGACCAGGACGTCGAAATTGCCCCGAATTCCAAACAAGAAGACGATGTGAATGATAGATTTACAAGTGATATCCATGGAGATCAATCTACCAGCGATGAGAGTGAGTCTGAGCGTGAGAAAGAGTTGGCCGAGCTGACAAGTCAACAGGCGAAACAAATCGAAGAATATCAGGACAGAATTAAGCAGTTAGAATGGAATCAGGTGAAGATGCAACAGCAGCAAAAGGAGATGGAAGCAAGACTGGAGATTGCTGTGAAGAAGAAAGAAAGCGCTACCAAGGAGAAGGAATCAATGGTCATGCGGTATGCAGTTAGTGAAAAGAGTTTGATAAAACAACAGTCGGCCAGGGAACAACTTGAGAAAAAGCTGAAAGATGCCAACAGAGAAATGGATCTCTTGCAACATAAGTTAACATCAATGACTGCTGAAAAATCCAGAATATGCCAGATGTTAGATAATAAGGTAAATAATTTATTTAATATTTGATATTTATTTTATTTATAAAAATAAGTAAGGAAAAGAATATTCCAAATTTACTCGGTTTATATTAATTTATTGCAGCAGTCAAATTTAAAATATAAATCAATATTTTATTTTAATTTAACATTCTTCAAAAATATCTGTGTGCTTTGATTTCAGTAAGAAAGCAATTGCATTGTGTTTTTACTAAACTATTTTTAATTAAAACACTTTAACTTTGTTTTACCACAAAAAATATTTATTGCTATGACTATAGTTTCGAACATTCACTGTTCATTATCAAACATAAAGTGGTAAAACAAAGTTAAAGTGTTTTAATTATCTTATTAAAATGTACCACCAAGTTAACGCCGACAACATTCAAGAATAAACCATTTTTGTATATCTTTCTATTGTTAACAGTTATTAAATAGTAATTAATATGTCTGATTAATGCAGGGCATCTTATTATTCTAGCTCTAATATTAACTTAAATAATATTCATGTAGTATTACCTTTAGTGAAATACAAATACACTTATACTTGTTGCATTTGAATCTTTCAGAATTTATAAAGAATGACATTTTATGGATTTTCGTTTTGGTATATTATGTTTAGTTCTGTCTTTTGAGAATATTATGGCATTGTTTTAACTGAGTTATCACTAATAATATATATATAATCAATATTTTGTGTGATGTCAATTGATATAGATCTTTAGTTATGTAAACTGTACATCAATTAACTCATTGACGATGGAGGCTTCTACTTTGTTATACATATTTAATCAAATACTACAAAACAAAGTGATTATTGTGTTTAATTTATACATCAATTGATGGAATTTAAATTTATGATCACATTGAATGAACAAAATATTTAGTTAAAATTCTTATTAAATATGATTCTTTAAATATACATTTATTATAATTTAATAACTGTGATTCAATAGTACTAAGTTACTCATATTATTGCATTATTATGTTGGTACTATTTACAAAAAGATTTAAATATAAAAGGTATATGTTAGTTGAAATAATAAAATTGAACCTATTTATGATTACATATTACAGTGCTACGAGTTAAAGACAAGTCAGCAGGAACTGGAGAGGGTTAAGAGTGACTTAAATGCATTGGAAACGAAACTTAAATGGTCTCAAAATAGTCTTAAAAATGAGATTGAATTAAGAAAGGTATTTTATTTCTTATATGTGTGCAATTGTGTAACTCATTTGTTAAATTAAAGGATACTGAGGGCAAGCTTGACAATCTAAATTCTCGGATACAGGAGTACATTGAAGCTGCTGAAAAAGCCAAAAAGGACTCTGCTGATTCAATTAAAGAATTCTACACATCACAGGACAACAGGGCTCATGTCTTGGGTAAAAATTCTGTTTCTTTATTCTGTTAAAATTAAAGTTATAAACTATAGATTTTAATGCCTAGATTTCTTATTTTATATTTTTATATTATATGAACAAGCAAGTGTTCTGTGTTTTAAGTTATTTATCTTTCTCAAAAAAATTATATTATCAATTCAATTTTATTGTTTTTTATATCTACAAACACAATGGGAACATTGTAATCTTTTAAAATTGAAAGATAAATATGAAACTATATGCACCGTATATTGTAATTATAGGCACTGTATATTGTAAGTGTTGTATAAATTTGATAGATTAAAATAAATTTTAGCATACGGTTGCGGTTGAACTAGCGTTAGCGAGAGTGCAGCAGCGTTAGTTTGGGTCAGCAATTGGATGGTTGACCGGTACAATTCGCCATTGGGATACAATTAATGGCGTTTTATAGTGACGGGGGTTATCCTTTAAAGGAAAAAATCCATTTGGACACTCACATAAATACACAGATAATATTAAAATTAAATTATCAAATTAAGCATCCAGTTGTAAGCAATGTATATATAAATTATTTAATGTATTTCAACTTCAATCAAATCTACTGCCACATAAAATATTAATTAAAACTTATTTCATCTCTAATTTTTTTTCTTTTTGAAAATTAATATTTACACCTTTATTGTTGCCAAATTAAAGTTAAAATTAACTATAACTTTACGGCTATGAAAATATATGAGAAATATAATGCTTACCTACCTACTTTTTTGTGTACTATAGATCAACAAGTGAAGGAGCTACAAGCTTCTTTAATTATGTTGCGGCACGAACGTGACGACCGTGAGCAGCAGGGTAAGGCTCTACAGTACGAACTGGAACGCTTACAGAGGAAGCAGAATGAAACTTTGCAAGAGAACAATATGCTTTCAATGAAGGTTCAGCAGTTGGAAAAGGAACGCTCGGAGCAAGAGTTAAAACTTAGCGAACTTCGTGGCTGCGCGGACCAACAAAGACTAGACGCCGTTGACTTACATTCCAAGACTGCACAACTTGAACAATTGAAGTTGCAACTCAAAAAGTAAGCCAAATTATTACATCGCGTTATAAAGATGATTGCCAAGGTCGTATTATAAGTGCGACTTGTTTTTACGGCATACTTTAAAATACATTCCATTTTTGAAATAATTACGCTGATAACAAACAGAGAACGGTGTGTAGCTATTAAAAATATCTGTCTACTGTTATAGTGAAAAAGAACAAGCTTTCGTAATGAACGACCAAATTGCCGCGTTGAAGCAACGGAATGCGGATCTCTTGGCCGAGATGGAATCATGCAGGATTCACGAGGCTGAGTTGCTTTCATTCACACACCAGTTGACTGATAAAAATGTGCGTTTACAATCGGAATTTACTGCGATGGAGACCCGCGTGCAACAATTGACATGCGAGCAGGCGGTCCTTAAGCGGGCCGCCAAGGAGCAGGAAACTAAGGCGGCATTAGCCGCCTCGCAACTGCTAGAACTCAGGAATAGGCGTGCGGAGGAGAGTGAAAAAGCAGCTAAAGAACTCGACGAGAAGAACAGATTGTGCGAGAGATTATCGCAGGAGGTGGCCGATCATAAAGGCGAGTATGGCGTTATGAAGAGGAAGTTAGAATTATCTTTAAGGGTATGTTATTGTTTATTTCTTAAATATGTATTGCTTATTATTACTATACCCCAGCCGATATATTATCTGTTCATTTTTTTTACGTTATAGGAGGCGAATAAAGAGTTAATTCAATGTAGGAAAAAACTGGAACAATATGAGAGTACTGGAACAGCAAGCAGTAGTAGTTCAAGTACTTCTTTAAACACAGTTGAGCAGCGTAGCAATCAGTCTCCTGATGCTACACCTGATCAAGTTAAGGTATTAATTTTTTCTTAGTGGTTGTCAATCAAGAAATTATTTTATTCTGTGTTTATGGATTTTTGTGCCTATAAATTAGTGATGTTAATTACTCTTAATTCTATCTCAGTGACAAATGGTACCATTCAACCACATTAATACTAACTTGGATTAATATAGCTTTAGTTTCATACTAGCTAATCAGGCGCTACATCGATCTGTGTATTGTTCTTATTTTCTTAGATTATTTTTATTATTAATGCATTGCTTACATTCTTCCCATTTATTTTTTATCCAAAAACTTACTCTCCTTACCTTTTATCTTCATCAAAGATCTCTTCACCACTCTTACATTTTCAACTATTTTAATCTGTCCTGGGTTACATTATTATAATTACAATATAATTTTTTATATTTTTATATCTATTGTATATAATTATAAAAACTAGGCAACTAACCTACATACTCATGCAATTAGTTATAGTTTAATGCATACAATAATTTTATTAGGTTGTTCAACCTGAACGTGAGTTGGATAGGCAGGCTCTAATCGAGCACATAGTAAAACTGCAAAGAGCCAGCGCTCGCAAGTCGGAAAAACTGGATTTTTTGGAGGAACACGTGAACACCTTGGTCGCGGAGCTCCAGAAAAAGTCGCGCCTCCTCCAGAGTTATATCCTACGCGAACAATCCGGTACCCTCTCCTCCAACACCATGGACAACAATAAGGTGAGCAAGCGATAAATCCCTACACACTGCTTTTTCTAAAGGTCCCGCTGCTCCTTACCGCACTAATCTATTTCCTTTGGGTTCTCGCTTGCCGCTATTTCTAGTCCTCAAAATTATGGTGAGTACTTTGTAGCTTTTATTTGGTTTCTCTTATTTCTATCGCTTACCTAAGAAGAGAAAGGTAACCCAGATCCTTTGTCGGATTGTAGTGTTTACTTAATTAATGTACTGTTTTGGTTGATCAGGCGAACTTAGCGAAGTATTCCGGCGTTATGGCATCAATGTACGGCTCCAAAGTTGTCGACGAGAATCTCACATTGGACTTGTCTTTGGACATCAACAGAAAACTACAGGCCGTACTTGAGGATGCACTACTTAAAAACATCACGTTAAAAGTGAGGTTTTTGAACATGTTATTAAAATCGTCACATCTGCATGCCGTGTTTATAGTAGCGGCATCTTAAATTCCTGTTTGGATCGGATGTGTTCAATAATTTAATATTTAGCGCTGTTTGCAAAAAGCTTTACTAAAATCAGCATGCGCAAATTTGGCCGATTCAAATTTGGACGTGTGCCGTTGCTGTAACATAATTTGGCTATTATTGATGTATTGTTACTTATTTTTAGGAAAATGTGGATACATTAGGGGCTGAAATCGATCGACTACTTAAAAAGACAGAAGAATGATTTTGTTCGACTTCCTTCCCGACAAGTATTATTAGGGATAATTTACAGAAAGTACCTGCTTAAATTTTTATGTTATTTATTCTATTTTATACAGATAATTAATTACCTCTTCCAGATGTGTGTAAATATTGTTAATTAAAGGAAAAACAGTTTCCACTGTAAATTCATTCATTGTTCAATATTTATTCGGAAAATTATAAGACGGGCACATTAAATGAACGTGTTTTTAATATTTTAATACTACAAATGCATGCCAGTGGGAGACGGGAAACAAATGTTTATTTAGTAAATTTTATCATCATCGTCATCAGCATAACAATCGGTTGAGACTTCATCATAATCCTTTTCAAGTGCGGCAAGGTCTTCTCTGGCATCAGCAAACTCTCCTTCCTCCATTCCTTCACTCGTATACCAATGAACAAAGGCCCGTTTGGCATACATCAAGTCAAATTTTCGGTTTAATTTACTCCACGCGGAAGCTATAGCAGTGGTATTTGACAGCATACAAACTGCTCTTTGGACTTTCGCTAAGTCCCCTCCTGGAACGACGGTTGGCGGTTGATAGTTAATGCCAACTTTAAATCCAGTGGGACACCAATCTACGAATCTAACGTTGCTTTTCGCTTTCATTTGTGCTATCGACGCATTCACGTCTTTAGGGACAACATCGCCGCGGTATAATAGGCAACAGGCCATGTATTTTCCTTGTCTTGGATCACATTTTACCATTTGATTGGTTGGTTCGAATAATTCAGCTGTGATCTCCGCAACCGACATTCCCTCATGGTAAGCCTTTTCTCCAGATACAACCGGAGCATATGAAGCTAATGGAAAGTGGATTCTCGGGTAAGGCACGAGATTTGTTTGAAATTCTGTTAGGTCTACATTAAGTGCGCCATCAAAACGTAACGATGCCGTTATTGAAGAAACGACTTGGCTAATTAATCGGTTTAAATTTACATAGCTTGGACGTTCGATATTAAGTTTTCTTCTGCATATGTCGTAAATAGCTTCATTGTCTACCATGAAGGCGCAGTCGGAATGGTTCAAGGTCATATGCGTTGTAAGTATAGAGTTGTACGGTTCTACAACTGCGGTGCATACCTTTAATTAGAAACCACAAAAATTAATTGAAAAATGAAAATTAAACATTTACCTGTGGAGCTGGATAAACGACAAACTCCAGTTTGCTCTTCTTTCCGAAGTCCTGCGATAGCTTTTGCATTAGTAAGGATGTGAAGCCCGATCCCGTTCCACCACCGAACGAGTGGAACACGAAGAAACCTTGTAGACCGTTGCACTGTTCGGCGAGTTTGTACAGCTTTTCCATCACGGTTTCAATCATCTCTTTGCCGATGGAGTAGTGGCCGCGTGCGTAATTATTGGCGGCGTCTTCTTTTCCGGTGATCAGCTGCTCTGGATGGTAGAGCTGTTTGTAAGGGCCAGTGCGAATTTCATCTGCAGGGAAAAACAGTTTGGTAATAACGTGTAAATTGTAGAAAATCGTGAATATGAAAGAATAAAGTGTTTTAATTTTATATGTTTGTACTATGTTAAAAGTAGACCTTAAACATTTAAAGTCTTTAATAAAATGTGGTTTAAAATTATCCGCATCAAAAATCAAATACTTTATTGAGTTATTGAAAGTTTTCAGGTTGCATAGTTTTTAAGGCATTACAATATAAAATAAAACAAGACAAAATTATGATAGCCTTAAGGGAGGACAACAGAGGATGGAATTTTAAATCTAGTAACCAATAGCTATCTACTTAATTCAAATTCCAGATATCCAAACCCCTTATTTGAAAAAAATAAAATTGAAAATATTTTGCATAAGGCATTATATGAGGTAATTACTTAACAGGGGTCTATTTGTAAATTACACACTTGTTTAGTTTTATAATTAATTTATCAGTTTCCTAAATTTAATTTACAAATGCACTCCTGTGATATGTTTCATTAATGGTAATTACTTTCCTTAGAAGCAGTGTGTATTTTAAAAACTACTTTGACGCGATCCTTTTAGAAACACATTCCTTCAAGCGTTAATTCCCACTTCATTTATCACAGTAAAAGAAATAATTTGAATTGTTGATCCCTCTTCCATTTAGAGAAGGGAATTTAAACCTAATGAACTAATATCAAATTATAAACCATAAACGTAGGAAACGAAAACGTCAAATTAAAGACGAGATCTATCCTATTCATATAAATAATAGTTTTCCCCCTCTCTTCTTTATCGATTTCATTTTAGGCTTTCATGCAATCTGACACACTTCTCCACATATTTCTAATTGTTTTTGAATAAATATATTTCTTCTTTGAGAAATTTTTAACCATGATTTAAATGAAATTTTCAATTGTTTTTATTTCCACAAATTGTACATTTATGTTTAAGCCAATTTCTTAACTTTCTTCTTCTTAGTATTCTTTAATTATTTTATTGCTAAATGCAATTGTGAATCATATTTAAAAAAAATAAGTTTTGTTTTTACCTTAATACAAATTTACAATAAATGTGCTTCATTCATACTATTGTTAGTTTGTAATATTCGAAATGAAATTTTTGATAATTTTCAACGTTTTGTGTTTTATTTTTGACTGCCTTTTTATTTTAGAATTTTCTATTGCGATTTAAGTTATTTTTTAAACTATTAGTACAGGGCTTTTGCAGTTGATGAATGTTAATTTTAATTAGCAATAATTCTCTAAGAATTATAGTATCAATATTCTAAGAAATTTTCAATTATTTTTTTGTATTTTGAAGCAAGTTTTAAACTGTTTGTTTTTTAAATTTCCAATTGTTTTTTTTTTAATAATAAAACATTTGATTTTGAAAATATTAATTAATTTTTAATTTATTTTTAAAATCGAATTTTTTAAAGTACACTTTTTTAAAAAGTTGTCTTTGCTGTTTTTGAATAATCGTTTTTTCCTTGTTGAATTCCTTATTGTTTTGGAAACAATTTTTGTTTTGTAATTCACCAACTTCAATTTTCAAGTGTCGTTTTTTTATCAAATTTTAATCTTTCTGCACTTTTACTGTTTTAAGCAAGTTCAAAAATATTTTTTATAAATATTAAAACAATTCGTAATAAACAAATATTTTCTTTTTAATTTATACTTTTTAGGATTTTTAGTAATTTTCTTAGACAACTTTAAGAAATACATTTTTAAATGTTTTAACAGTTTTTTAACTTTAACTTTCTTTGTAATTTTTTACTGTTTTAAACAAAATTTAAACTATAAACGGTTACAAAACTGTTTTCGTATCAAATTTGTTTGATTACCTTTACTGTTGACTGTTACAACTGAGAAACATTGAAGCCGAAATGAAAAACATAATATTTCAATTTATTTTAAAGTTTCAATTGGATTTTCGTAATTTTCAACGATTTTTCTTTAAGCAATTGTTTATTCTTTGATGAAGCCACTAAGATAAAATATTTTATTGATTAATAAACCTTTAACTTCAACTTTCAAATTTATTTTTAAATAAAATTTCAATCATTTTTAGCATTTATGTTTTTCTAATGTTTTAAGCTCGTTTAAAATATACTGATTTTCTTAAAGAACTTAAGTTTTATCACTGAAATATCAATAGTAAAATTCTAATTATTTTAAAGCTATCATCTACTATTTAAATCAAAACCCCATTAACACAAAAACATTCAAAATATTTAAAAACAACAAATACTTTTGAAATACATGTTTGAAAATGTATTAGAATTTTTATCAAAATAGTGTCTTGATTTTAAATTATATTATAGCATTTATTGATTAATACAGAACGACAAATTTAAATGTTTCGTCCAACTTTATTTTATTCTAACTTTATGTCAGAGATAAATAATTTAAGTGGACATATTAAAAATAATGTAATTGATTGATGCTTGAGGCTATTACATCGTGATAATTAATCTACCGTATCTTAAAAATCAGTTAAGAAACATACCTATTTAAATGTTTTGACAGTTTAAATTTTCATACATACCGACTACAGTAGGTTCCAAGTCAACCATGATGGCCCTGGGTACCATTTTTCCATTTTCCACTTCGGAAAAAAATGTACCGAAACTATTGTCCGTAGTACACTGAGAGGGTTTACCGTCGGTCTCGATGCCATGTTCGAGGCAGTACAGTTCCCAGGCAGTATTTCCGATCTGCACGCCGGCCTGCCCAATATGTACAGATATGCACTCCCTCTGAGGACAAACAAACACGATCTACACAGGTCTTAATCAATTGCGGAGTACTCACCATGGTGGACGCAACTAACTGAAATTTAATTTACCACTAATTTCACATAAATAATTTCAGACAGTGAGAATGCGCTCACATAAAATTTTGAATGATCTATTTACTAAAAAAATTGTTGCCATGGTTACCCAAATATTTGATATATCATGGGTTTCTATTTAACAATTTATGAGTAATGTTTCTGTAGCTTTTAACTATACAATGTGAAATAAACCGTAATAATAATTAATAAGGATTTATGTGCTTTGCGCGGAAAACAGCGACCTTTCATTCTTAAGCTTAGAAGTACATCGTTGGATATTACTACTTTAAGCAGCTTGTTCCTAAGTAAATAAGTAAACGCTTTGACCAACCTACAGCAAATATAGAAGTTCATGTAGAAAAAAATAAAGCAAACAACTTATTTATAACAAACGGCATTACCCTCGGAGTGCTTGCCTTGAATGAATAATAACTGGAATTAATTAAAAGCTCTGTACCTCCACCTAGAAAATCGCTGCAGCTAATTAATCCAAGTTCTCACCTTCAGACGCGACTCTTTCTGAGGAACAATGGAAGCGCGCGCGAGTTCATAAACGGAAGAGACGAGCTTTCGCAGTGCATAATTGAAATTGCACTTGTTGTTCTAATTTCAGCCATTTCAGACTTAATTAAATAATTAGGGCGGCATAGAGGGATTGTGTAGACGTATTTGCTTTATTACTTAACAGATATGATTAATTAATAATATTATATTACATGCGATGGTTTTAGAATAAACCGAACTTTTTCCTGTTGATTTTTACGCCCATGTGCACTTGTGCCTTTTTATATCCGAATTGGTAATAAGCGAGGAAGGGAGCGGTCCGCATGATCCATATCGTCAGATATTGCATGGCGTTGAGGAAATCGCGAATTGCGGAAAATCTGAGTGCGGCTATAATCGAGGTGATCAGGTTCAGCTGTAACTTTCGCGCGAAGCTAAGTTTTATGTCGATGGTGGATTTTTCGAAAAGGGTGGCGATGTAGGCGAGGAAAACGTTGACTTCCACCATCGGGTTCATGCACCACATGCCCTCAGAAACGGCCGTCGATATTTGCACGAAGCTCTCATCCATTCTCTCCACCTCCGGCTGGAAAACCTTTGCGAATAAAATCTCGCAGATGCGTCGGGTTTCATCCAAGTTGTCCCTGCATATATTGAACCTGGAAATTAGCATAATGTATTCTGCGAAATCTTTTCTTTTTTGTAAGAAGTTCGGTTGAGTTTCATGAAGTCAGTGTTTTAATGAAATGTATGGAAAGTTTTATTATTAATACACTTTGGTTCACTTATATATAATTATTTATTGTTTAATTAGTTTACCTATCCTCGACACCGAAAAAGTGCCCCAGGACTCTCCAGAAATGCACGAACCCCACCAAATCCTCGTCGTCGTATTTGTGGATGCCGACCAGTTTCGGACGTATCACCGATAAGCCGGCGAAGCCGAATTGGCCGAGTGCCATGTCTCTCTGGCTTATCCTGCCTAGTCCTGCGGAGAAGCCCTTCTTGCTGGCGCCGTTGTGCACGGATCGCACCATTGAAATCGATTTCCACGACCTACAATAATTCCCTCAAGATAAACTTGGGCCGCCGAAATGGGCCGTTATTTTATTATCTGGCTGCCGCGAAACGGGCGTTAGATGCAAACTCGCCCCTCGATTTATGGAAAGGTTATGGGCTATCGGGTGCTTTTCTATTTATTTATCGGGGGGAAATCGGGACGCGTCTACGAGATAAGTTATTTAGGCGATGCGCCTTCTATTTAGGGTTATATTATGTATATTCAATCGTTTTTTGAATATCCAATATTTCGCCTTTAAAGTCATGATTATAATTTTTATACGGATTAAATAAATATTTGTAAATATGTATTGATGTGACATAAGACATTAAATATGTTTCTTAGTTAAGTAGAGAACTTCATTATTATACTTACGGAGATCCAGGAAAGAAGTCTTCATCATACCAAGTGCACATATGAAAAACTGTGCTCAGAAATCTTTTGTACGCAGCGACTGGCTCACCGGTTTTAGCAGTAACCTTCAATAAGGCGTTGACTGGCTCAAGCGATAAAGTTAGTAGCAAACCGAGGAACTTACTGAAGTACATAGCAAATATGTTTTTGTGGTAAAACTTTTGCCCCCTGAAAGGAAATGATTATGTTAATGATTAGACTAGGCTTTCAGAGACTCTCTAGATCACAAAAAGATATAAATTATTGTGGTCTAAAATTCTATAATAGTCTACCAAATAATGTAAATATTTCAGAAGTTCTTATGGATAGAAGGATTATTCTTAATCGAGGAATGGCTATAAAACAACTTTTCTGATCTTAATTCCAATAAGCTTTTGTACTTTTACCACCTTTATAAAAACCTATTTTTTTCATGATCTCCTTTCTTTCCTTGCTTCTTTTACTAGTTTCTTTCAAACCTCATCCGTCATTTATTGAATTATTTTATTCGCTGTTTTCTTTTATACAGAAAACTTACTTTGTATACATACACCTCTCTCAGCTAAGTCTTCTTATATTTCTCTTTGTTTCAATAACTAAAATGAGTTAATACACGTACTTTTGTAGCACTCAGATATTCTAGATAATATGTTGACCAGTAAATAGTTTTTGATTTTTGGGTTTGTAAGCCAACAACACATACATAAATCATGTGTTCTTGCCTTAATTGTAACTCTTCATTTCTAAGCTTTTCTTCTATTATTTCACATTTTCAATTTATATTGTCGACTAGACCATCTTTACAAACACTGAGTTTTTTTTTCATTTATGTGCTGCTGTAAATTTTCCCATCCAGTTGAAATATGAATTATTTCTTTAGTACAAATCTGTTTATACATATACAACTCCCACTTTTTTATATTAAACATTACCAACTTTATAGTCATCAATTACTTTGAAGAGTTTTTCGTCCGAATCCTTTTACTTAATTTCGAAACTTTTCTTTCTTAATTTACCACCTTTCTTGCTGCCGATTACTGTAAAGACATTTTATATTATTCCTGTAGGATACATAGTAAGGCTTTGATTTCTTCAGAGATCTTTTATAGGTACTACATTTCTGCCTTTTCAGTTTTTCATTATTGTTTTCACATAGGCATTCCACCATTTTATTCACACACTTACATTTTTATATTGTTTTTAATCAATTAATATAATCAAATCAATGTTCTATACTATTTGTTTCGTTAATTTTGCTTCAGTCAATTCCTTCTTTTGGTTTAATTTACCATAATTTGTTGTAACTCTCCTATTCGTATATAAAAAAATATTTTGACCTGCTCATTTTATATAATATCTCTTGAATATTGCTGCAATACTTTTAAACTCTTTTAATATCTTCGCAAATACAACCACATGCTGTGCATTCACAAGGCTCCAGATTTTATTACTATCCATTAATATTTAAACAATTTTATTTTTATTTTTAATAGTTACCCTATAAATGAATACATGTTTAGAATAGTGGCTCATTGGGCATTACACCTTAATTTGATTTAAAATCTAAAATTATTTAGACATATCATGTTCTACTCTGAGCTTTCACTAAGATGTAAATTGTAAACTTAATGGATTTGTTCACCAACTGCTCTTACACACTTTCCTTTTTATCATTCACTTCCCTTATTATCTATTAAAAGGCTTTCAAGTCTATGAATAATCTTTTCCTTTTTAACTAACTCTCCTTATCTCATCTATTTTATCTGAAGACTCGTTTACTTTTTTAATCTTTCCTTCTGAATTTCAGTGTTATACTGCAGCCTACTTTTCACTATTACCATTATTAATTTGTAGATCATATCTATTAATGTATTTTTATTAAAGTTTCTTAGTTCCATCTCCTTATTTACTTTCTTTCATTTTTCTACTCTTCTCGGAATTGCAATATCCAATTCATATTTTATCCGTAGCTTCACTTTAACAGAAAAATGATTCCAATCATATATGTTCTCTACTCCAAACTATCTAAAATTTACTACCTAAACTCAATCGATCATCGACTTCCCTTCTTTGTGCATTTTATATCTTCCAATTGCTTGTTTTGAATCCATTTAGAATTCATTTCAGCGATTTTCGGTATTTTTTTGATTTTCTTGATATTGTAGTTTTCTTACAAAATATTTTTTTGGAGGCTGAAGGACCCCAGGTCGATAGCCATTTAGCAGAAATTTTCTTGTTTTCAATTGTTATGTTATAATGTTGCTTTACTATGTAAAATTGGCTGCAATAAATATGTTTGTATTTGTAAAAATTGTTATCTCTATATCCGCAAATTTCTTTTATCTCATTATGTTTTATTACAGTTTTATTTCTTCATTTGACATTTCCTTCGTGATTTTGCACGGATTCGAGAAGTTTCATTTTCAGAAAACTTCACTTGGAAGATTCTAGCGTAAGCCTAAGATCAATGAGGTCAATTTTCATCACCTTTTTTCTGACGTTGGATGTGGCATGTAGTATTGTCATGCTAAAACCACATATTGTTTTAGAAGAAGTACTGACTAGTGCCTTCTCCACATTCTCCACATCCACTAAAACAAAAAAGAAGAACACGATTTCTTTCACGGTTATTTACGGTTCATCAGATAAAGTACGGTGGCCTCAAGATGATCCACAGAGGTTATTAGGATAAACCTCCATTGCAAATGTTGTTGATTCGAAAAGTCTTCTAAGAGGTCGTCATCATCTACATAAGCATGTATTTCCTCTGCGTTTTCCACTAACTGGACAATCTTTGAGTCTGATGCCATCTGCTTCCAAACATCTCTGGGCTATAGACCTGAGGTCTTTTTGCCCTGTCTTGAATTTAATAGTGAAAAAAAGTATCTTTGTTAGCTAGCTTAATTGTCCTGATGATTCGCACAAATGAATTCATGAATTGTGAGGGGAGGATGTTTATTTATTTATTTATTTATTTCACTTTACAATGCCCTGTAGGTATTGGATATAAGAAAAACTTCAAAATATATACAAAAAAATATTACAAAAATTTAGCTCACAGTACTTGCAGGCGGAGTTCACTGCGTGTTCTTCCACTAAGACCTTTTTTTTCTGCTTCATGTGTTTGAATTTTGAATCGACACAGTTCATGTTCACTATTCGGTAATATTTTAGCCATTATAGGCATATTTAGGTCCATATTACATAGAGTTACTTGAATGAAATTTGATTGTCATAAATTATAAAGATAATGTTGATATTTAGAAGGGATATATGGATTTCAGGGGATACATAATTTGGTTAACAAGGGTTGGTTGTAAACTAAGGCTTAATATACGTTGGGGTATGGGTGGGATTTGCGTAGTTTCGTACAGAAGATCATTTGAGGGATTGTGGCGTGGTTTGGCAGGGTGTCGGAGTTTCGTTAAGGTTCTTAGGGTGGGTCTTTCGGCAACTTGGAAGTGGTGAAGGATTCATGGACGGATTTGGGTTAAAAGGATTGCACCATAATCTAACAAGAGCCGGCATATCGATTTATATATGTGTGTTGCAATTTTTATTGATATTCCTTGTTGTTTATATGTTAAAGATTTGAAATGCTGAGCCCTGGTTTTGATTTTGTTTTTTATTGATAGTCGTCTTTCGATGGTTTAAATTATTCATTTATTGGCGATAGCGTTGTGTATTTACGGTTTCGTCGGGCTTCAAGAGTTCTCAATACACAATACCGCTCTGGTCCCACCAGACACAGAGCATGGTCTTCTTCAGGAAGCGATTTCGCCTTGGTGTTGGGCGAAGCTGGTCCACCTGATGAAAGTCATAATTTTTTCCCCTTCAGGTTTTCAAAATAAATCAATTTTTCGTCACCCGTCACAATTCGATGAAAAAATGATTTCCTTTCATGGCGTTGAAACAGCACTTCACAAATGATTTTGCGATTTTCCATTTGACGTTCGTTCAAATCGTGTGGGATCCATTTACCGAATTTATTGATCTTCCCCATTGCTCGTAAACGTCTGCTGATTGTTTTTTGTGACACATGTAATGCTTCTGCTAATTGCCGATGAGTTTGAGTTGGGTCATCATCCAATAACTCCTGTAATTGTCGTTTTCGCGTTTTTGTGGTCTACCAGAGCGCTCACTGTCTTTCACATTAAAATCACCACTTTTACGTTGTCGAAACCATGCATCACATGTTCTAATCGATGGAGCGTGTTCACTATATGTTTCTACCAGCAAACGTTGACTTTGACTTTCAGCAGCCTTTTTCTTTTGATTAAATAAGAAAAGCAATGCGCAAACGTTTTTTCAGGCACAAAACTCGACATGATCACTAAACGATAAAACAAAGACGCTAGTTTTTGGAAGACTCCACTTGTGTGTGTTTGTAGTTTAATGTCAAACGAATCAAATGACGTATGTGTCAAATTAATACGCTGCGTACTTTTCGCTGGCGCCATCTCTTAATCAAACTGGAAAATACTTATGTATACACCTGGTATGTGTGGCCTTTTCATATCAGAGTTAGTCAATGTTGAATTTGAGAGGCCTAATTTGAGCGATGGACTGGGTTATGTTGACTTTGATTGCGATTTATTGTCATAGATCTGTGACTTTTAAAATCTGAACGAGAAAATGTCTAGCGTTTTAAAACCAATTCTCGTCACCTCCTTGAGAGATACTACTATTAAATTATCTAATTGGTAAATTAATAATGCAGAATGTACATTGTGGCGTTAGTCGTGTTTCATAGCATTGTTCTGTTGGAAACACATATCGTCTACATTGAAGTGTAGTGTAGTCTTCACCGTTGATAGCAATGGCTTCGTCAAAGACTTTTACGGATAACTATAGACTGATGATAGGGTTCAAACGTGGCAGTGCATGCGCAAGACACGACACTGTAATCAGTTAGTATCGCATAGTCTTTCCTTCTACTCAATTCCGACTCTCACCTCTACGAAACTTCTTATGAGGTGATGAACCCCGGCAACCTGAGCAACCAGCAACCTCACATAATATGAACAATCCGAATGGAGGACAAGGACAGGGCTATCGAGAGCAGGAAATATGGCCCTCCGAAAAGGGGATTGAGCGTAAAAACAAGTAAGTAACGAAACCAAAACAAGTGCAACTGATATTGGACTGGATTAGAAATGAATGAAAGAGGATAGTTTTGGAGGCAAAATCCCTATGAGGGAGGTAAGGTCAAAGGAAAGAAATAATAGACTGATGATGACATCGGTTCAAAATCTTAAAATTTGCAATAATAGTAACTTTTTGTTGATAATTTCCACTTCTTAATGATTGAAAATGACCATTATATGGGTATTATCCTCTTAAACGTGTGCCTCGTAGCTCTTTCCAAACTCTTTAAGCATAGCCAGCAAACACACAACTTTGTCCGAAGTATTTAATATTGAGGTCCTGGGTCAGTTGGATCTTTTAGGTGTGTGTTTGTGGGTTCATTCGCAAAATTGGTTTCGGAGTTCTCGTGGACGTTGATTAATTGACTGGTTCTCCAGTAAATTTTTATAACAGCGGCGGGGATTTACCAAATTGGTCAGCTTGAGTTGGATAGTCAATTTTGAAAGGCCATTACACCTGCTGTAACGTATGTAACACTCGAATACTAATTTTGCAATTAAAGCTTTATCACTTGTAGGTGTAACTTTATTGTTTAACTTGTCCCAGTGAGTTGGTATCAATCACTGAATAATAAACAATACATTTAATTTAAAATTCAAGTTATTCAGGTTCTCATACACATTTACATGACAACGGTCATGTTCTTTGGTACAAAAATATTGGCAGTTTTACCAAACTGGTTCTCTAGAACTTGATCAGCAAAAGTTAACTTTGAAGGACCAATGCGTAAAATGGTCATCACAGACTCACCATTTGTACTATAAAAATTTAATTTTAATATTAAAATTTTATTAATTCAACTTGTCTTGTGTTTTGTCGCCAGTGACTTAATAATAAACAAAATATTTGATGAAAGTCGCTAAAGTAACATGGCCACCACATACTGTATATACCTTATTAAAAATGCAGAATTAAAGAAGAAACATGTTCAATACTTTTTAAATCAAGAACTTTAGGCAATGACTTGTTCTACGAAGGTTCTACGTTAAGTGTGGAAATGAATCTAAAGAATAAACTGAAAGTTCTACTGCAGTTAATGAAAAATATAAGTGTTATACAAAGTAAAGAAGAGTTTCATTGTAAGAGCCTCAAGTATCAACGATAAGAATATTTCCATAGTTTCTGTATATGCAATTACATTTTATATATGAAATAAAAAATCAAAACCTTTATTCTTCGAGCCTTTAACTGATTTTCTTCAAACCACTCGTAATGTTACTTTATTATCTTATCCTCGCATTGGATCAAAATTCATCTTAATTTACCCTATTTTGTTTATTTTTATCTTCGTTACCTTACCTTTTCGTAAGCTACCACATATTGAGTTCGATTCACACGTGCGATTCAATTTCTCCCCGTACAGCGCACATCAACAACAAAAAAAAAACGATCACGTTCGTGCAGGCTTTGTGCGCAACAGGCAAAGTTGTACATGTTTCATGTTGAATTTACACGATCATTGGCCAATTTAATAATGGCGTGCCGTGGATGTGCCGAAAGACCATTTTCCCTTTTTATACGAAACCTTTGCTGTTTTCACCATCAGATCAATGCCTGCGCAACGGTTCGAATTATGAGTGCGTGCAATCGATTCGCTAATTAAAAATTAATGATAATAATGAAATATTAAAGTATTGCCTATAATATATTTTATCTACGATCGTACAGAAAGTAGATGCTTTTTGCATCATTTTTCATTGTAAAAGTGGCTTTTTAAAGCACTAGTGCTTTTTTACGTTTTTATTGCACGGTAATGTCAAACTGTTTTTATTGCACAGAAATGTCAAATTTGACAGATGAATATATTATAGCACAATTTTCGACGAAAAACTTAATTTTTTATTAATTGATACAACTAGCTAAAAAACTATAAATAAAATTTATAATACAAACCAAATGGCAGATTTAACAACTCTGAAGATTTCATTCAATGCAAGTCGAAGCGATTACAATAAAGTGAACATTTTTTCCATAAATAATAATGGCGGCCGACATTTGTGCAACATGTTTACTCGTTGCTAAGTAACGCTTTCATTAGTGCACTGCGGGTAAAATATGTTTTCATTAATTGAATTATTGAAATGACATTAAAATATTACTCATAAGAATATATTCTTTGAAATCCTTTACGATCGAAGATAAAATTTTGTAAGGCACACGTGTAAAAAGTTTCTTTATTGCACTCCTGGCTTTAAAAAACTCGCTCGTTCCTCGCTCGTGCTTTTAAACGCCAGTTCGTGCAATAAAGCATCACTTTTTACACTTGTACCTTAAATAACTATAAGATGATTATTTAATTGCATCCGCTGTAATATTGATTAATATTCTTGTGATAATTTTGGAATATTTGATAATAAAGTTAGGACCTAATTCGGTCTTAATTGTTGTTTATTTAAATGGATAGGTTCTTTGTAGTTTTCGCCAATTTTCTACTAAAATTCAAAAATATACATTGTAAATTAAACTCTATCTTGAAGTTCTTTGAGTTCATATTGAGAGAAGTAATACACTTATCATATGTATTATCAGTTTTAACTTTGAGAATGATCCGTATGGACCGAAACAAGTGTCAGTTACTTGATAATAAACAAATGTAACATAATAAGTGTATTACTTCTCCCAATATGAAAATTTGGTTCCATCAAGAAAGTAGCAGAACATGTATCGAATTTCGAAGTTCATTGCAATTTTTAGTTAATATTCTACTAAAATTAAAGATTTTTGATCGCATGTTATAAAAGAATTATTGTACTTTTTAAATCACATATGATTTAATTATATGATCTATTACCTTTTAAATTTTTCCTTATCATAGAATTCGGGCATTTTCCCAGAGTTTTCGAAATGCTCAGCGCTGCTATCACAAGCTCCATCTCCGACTTCCAAAATCGCGTCTACGAATGCTTCAGCATCAAAATCTGCAATAAATACCAGTTACAGAATTACACTTTCATTTTAATTTAATAAACATGAGTACTCGGTGCATTTATTGGCAATAATTATGTTAATTTATTCACGCTGTTATAAAGTGCATAATTAAATAAGAAAAGTATTAATGTGTTATTAATCAAAACCGTCTTAGGTATTTTGAAAATGGTGATTGATGCCAGTTATTAATTATCCGGTGTGAAATATTTATAATTTCACTTATTTCACTTATTTGCTCTAAAGTGGGTAATTAATACTCCTAATAAGGAAAGTATACATTTAATAATGCAATAAATCGTTTTCTTCTATATTTTAAGATACAATTAAGAATGTATTGTGAAAGTTTTAACTGTAAATAGAATTTAGCTATTAAAAATTGTACTTTAATGTCATGTTTCTACCTTCATTAAACTATATTTTTCAATTGAATACAAATAGAAACTTTAGATTAATCAACTAATTTCAAATTCAATTGTGGACATTGTAATTATTTTATTATTTTATGCAGCCAAACAAACTATAGCAGTCATTGTCTATATTATATAACTAATAGATTAATTAACATTTTATATTAGAAATTCACTCATTTTTCCAACCTGAAAAATTTCAATTTTAGTTCTTTTTATGGCATTTGAAATAATACACATTTTTATTGACAAATTATTACAAGTTTACATTTTAATAATAAATAATGAATAATGTATTAGTGTATTGATCTGTCAATAGGATATTGCATATGATTATTCCCATTTTTTAAATTATTTATGAATTTAAAATCTTTAAGCTATTCAGTTTTTAGTTGTAAATTAATTAATTTAAATGTTTCGATTTTTTTCAATAATAAAACTTTTATATATTGCTTGGCATCCAATAAAAGAATTTAATATAAAATGTTGTATAATATAAATTTTAAAAAATACCTAAAGTAATGACTATTTAAAATATAGTCACATAATTCAACTTATAAAAAACGTATCGATTATTAACATTGACACATACCTGTTGCCATTATTAGTCTTCAAAGTCGATGTTATGATCAAAGGCACGCGAGCACTACTGCAACAACAATAATCGGATTCTTGTAAATGTACCATCCCACCATATCCATAACGCATTATGGAAATTGTCTATTAGTATCGGCGACGGTTTCATGCGGGTGCTTTCATCCTCGGCGATGTCGTTAGTGCGTAGCTTTTTCGGAAACGTTTTCACCACTTAGAAAAATCTAGGCGCACTTTCTCGAAGGTTTCCGCTGAAGTAAGAGAGAAAAAAAAAATGGCAGACCTTTCATTCCTGTAATTTTCATATAATTACGGATGATTAACTTGTAAGAAAATAGTAACCTAATGATTGTTGGAATCTAAATGGGTATTTAAATTTAGAATCTTCAATACTGATGTGATACAGTTAACATACAATAATTTTTCTAATAATGTTCTATAAAGTTATTTAATCTTTTATATTATTATATTTACTTTGGATATTGCTTATTTGGAGAATTTTGTATATTTTATTGACATCCTGATCGCGTTTCCAACCGTGTTTACACGTCTATGAACTTCTTCATTTTGTTCTTCTCTTAATGTAGTTACTTGAGTGCGTGAAGGTTAATATCACTTAATTGAAAAATAGTTATACTGACAGTTATCTATTGATGTATATTGAAATGTACATTTAGCTGTGAAAAAATAAAAAGTGAAGAAAGGAATATAACTGTGTTTCTTCTCTATCATCAACCACGTCAATTTGTGGTCAGAGTAATAGCACAGAAGTTAATTTGAAATCAATTTAAAATAAATTATGCAGTTGTATAGAATGCATAAGAAATAACGTTTTAAGCAAAACAATTTAAACCACCAAAGTTATACTTAGCTAAGAATAAGGGACGTCCAATCGAAATTCTTTGGAGATCTTTGTTCAGACGTAAAATTATCGACGTTTGACGTGCATTTAATTTGCAGAATATTTCACAATAATTTTATTGACCGGAAATTAAACTTTTATCATCGGCGAGTGCATTCTTTGAGATTGTTTTTCTATTTGTACGGAATGTTCCATACCTATGTAGAGATCCTTCTAGAAGCTTGATGAAAAATGTGAAACCTGTGAAAAAGTTAACGAAGAAAATGCTGTAAATTTTTCCTTTAAACTGATTTATAAGCTCGAGAATAACACGTTCATCTAGAGGTCCTTTTATATCTAACTTTCCTTTTTGACTACATACTCCGAAAATGAAAGATACCTTCATTGCATATGCTAAGCTGAGATTTTAAAATCTTGCTTTATTTATTTTTTCTTTTTCAGCACTGGTAATTATATCGACCAATATTTTGAATGGCTAAAAAACATGTAGATTTTTGAGAAACAAATATGTTTTTATTCGATGAAGCAAACTTACCGGGGATGGAAGTAGAAACTTTAGAAATCTGCATTATTATTTATTATTCATTAGACAACACTTGTTTCATAGTGCAAAGAATGGTTAAGCTACGATTTTCTGTCGATATACAATGACAATCGCTTCAATGAAAATAGTAATTGCGCTCTTATTGAACGTCTACTGCAGGCATGTGCAACGTACGGCCCGCGGGCCGGATCCGGCCCCTGACTTCATTTTATCCGGCCCGTAGCACAATTTTCAAATCGCACTAAACCTGGCCCTTGAAAGTAAAAATATATGAGGCGTTTGTTTTGAAAGTGACCTAAGTCCATTTATGTTTAAATTGAGATATTTTAAAGTTTGCATTTCAATAATATTAAAAATATACGTATAGTAAAACAATGTTCCACACTGCTTAAACGTATCTAAGAGCGTTAAATTTACAATTCCTATTAAAATAATAGCAAAAATTAAATGAATAATATTTGTTTTCTTCCACAAATGGATTTAAGCCACTTTCAAAATTAACACCTATATATGTTAGAAAATTTGAAGGAGCTCAAGTCCATTTGACATATTTTAAATTGCTTCAAATTGAAAAAAAACCTCAATTTATTTAATATATCAAATCACTTTAAAAACACAATTTATACTATTCAAGAAATCTTCTAACTATATAAATTACATAAAAATTTACTGTTAATTTACATTTTGTGTATGCGGGAGGAATTTAAAGAAGTCATGGTGTTCGGGTGGTATATATCGAAGTCCATCATGTCTTTGTACTTCGATGACGTAATTGGTCTTACATTGTTATAAAGTGGTGTCAATATAATATTTTCAAACTTTCTTGGTCTACCCCGATGTGGCAATAAATCTAGGATTTTAAACTCTGCATTCTCATCCATTGATATTTTATAGAACATTTTATATGGCTCATTTCTCAAAAAATGCATCCAGCATATTTGTAACCAATTTATTGCTTCTCCGTTAAAATTCATCAATCTTTCAAAAACCGCGTCCTTCAATAATCTTGTTGATTTGAAATTCTCTTGTTTCATTTCATTTAGAATAAAGTTATTACCTTTCCGGCACTTTTTGATAACATTATAATAATCTTGAGGGACAAACAGTAAATTATTTTTCTTTAACACGTTCGCCGCCAAGCGAATATTTCACATAAGTGCTGTTTTGAATCCCGCGTGACCGCCGGCGGCCATAGCTAATATAGAAACGACGACTATATGACCGCCGGCGGTACATGTGGCGGTGAACGTGTTAATGACATTTCACCGACGCCAAAATCTCTATCATTCGGTAAAAATGAATGTCCTGATATTAGCAATTTATGATCTATTATTTCTACATTATGTTCAACAGTTTGGACAATTTTTAGCCATGTTAAGGCTACTTTAATGTTCCTATTTTGTCCTGCACACATGTCACTGTAAGTTATAATATGTTTTTGACTTCTTAGATTTTGAAGATGTTTCAAGGTGCATGAAACTATTTCTTGTAAACCTCTAGATGCAATAGTTTCATTCCAAACGTACATGTGAACATTATCGTCATTAAAATTGTGAATTCCCAAATTTAGAACGTACATATTACGTTTATAGTATGCTACTGAAGTTTTCAACTTTGGGTAAGGTAATGCTTTTTGCAAGTCGAAAGAAAATGCGAAATAATAATCTGGATTACGACATGCTACTCCTTGATCTTGTTTTAATGATCTCCTTACTGATTCTGCTAGTATTAAATGTACATCATGTTCTTCCATAAGTTATTCTTTTCATCATCATCATCCGATGCTTTAATTTTAATGTTTAAAATGTAAATTAAAATCCGTTTTAAATATTTTTCTGTAAGTCCACTCTTTAACTGCTTTTCTATTATTTTTTTTGAAATGAAGCTCGTATGAATTAAACATTTTTTATAGTTAGATCAGGATGTAAATATTTTCTATTAGGGTTTTGAGATCTGGTATAATGGGATTCAAATTTAGAAAAACTATTAATATGGTTTTGAACATCCTTTTTCTCTTCGCCAGAAATTCTTCTCGATGATCCAGCCATACGTCCACGTAAATTATTTCTTACATTTGCAGAGTTTAATACACGTTTTAATCGTCCTTTAGATATGTTAAAGGTATCCAAAAAGAATTTTTTACAGACGGAAACTTTCCCGTTTTTAGAATTTAAAAAATATCTAAAACTATAATTTCTTGGCGAACTTTTTCCGTTTTTTGGACGTCTTCGTTTCACAGCATAGCGCTCGGTAGCTTCGTATGGCAGTACATTTTGCTTATTAAAATCTCCCAAATTCCAAAACTTCTCAAAAGTATTTTTTCTTTTTCTTCATAATTTTTTATACAAACTTTTCGACAAAGGCAATTTTTATTTTGAAACACTTTTGCAGGTATAATGTTTCCAATTTGAGTATAGTATTTTTCCCGGTATTTCGTTTTATTTTCCGCAATTTTTGAATGTAGGTTCTTTTCTCTAAATCTTGCTCTAGAGGTATTGTCGTGAAAAGCCTCACCTGTATCTTCATCTTCAGATGATGAATATTGATCTAAAATTCTCCTTCTCTTTCGATTCTGGTTAAAATCATTATTTTCAAATTCGTCTTCAATCACGGAATTAAATAGTCTTGTACTTTTATCCATCCCCAAAGGTGTAATAATTTCTATAAAAATATTTTATCTTAAAATTCAATTGTAAGTGTGTATAAAGTGATTATTTTCACTGCAATAATTAATTATTACTAATTAAATAGACTTAGGTCACTTTCAAAATAATGTTTTTAATAAATAATTGTCTGTGAAAATCTATGTGTTAATAATTATCATATACTTTAAATATGCTTAATCGCAAATTGTTATTTATGACAGATAACCTCAAATAATATACGTTTCTGCCGCCAATTGAAAAAAATTGAAAAATGGATTTAGGCCACTTTCAAAATAAACGGCTCATATATGTATTCTTAATAATTTTCATATAATCTAAGGATCATAAAGTTTTATAAGTATCATAAAGTTTTGTACTGTATTTAGTCAACTCAGCATTCAGTGTATGCAATAAACAGGGAAAACCCCGTCTTATTTGCACTGGCTGTAAGTATGTTGATTAGTGAAGGAAGAATCAGCAGAGCAAAAGCACGTAGTTATTTGTAGTGAGGTACAACAGTTTTTAAATTCATACTTAATTTACAATTTAACATAATCTTTAATATGACGTCAAAGAAGAGAAGAAAAGTTGATATTGAAAATCGTGTTTTTCAAGATAAGTAAACTAACGATTACTTTTTTATTATGAAAACAAAACAAGCTTGTTTGTTTAATTTGCCTCGAAAGTATATCAGTGGTAAAAGAATTTAATTTAAAACGCCACTTTACAAAAACATTCTAGTTACAGTAATCTCAATGGGCAACAAAGAAAAAAAATAATAAATTTGAAAAAATGTTTGTCTGCGCAACAGACTCTTTTTCACAAACACAGATTTATGCAATAGTATTGTATGAGCAAGTTCTATAATTAGTGAAAAAATTGCAAAGCATTCTAAACCTTGTTTTGAAGGTGATTTTGTTAAAGAGTGTCTTAGTGCTGCCGTTAAAGAACTGTGTCCTGAAAAGAGCGACGATATACAAAAATAAGTCTTCTCGCTGGACTATAACAAGACGTATCGATGATATGGCCAAAGATACCAAATCAAACCTTAAGTTACATGCGGAGCAGAAGTTTGAGGCATTTTCAATTGCTCTCGATGAGAGCACAGATACTACCGATACCGCACAATTAGCACTTTTTAATCGTGGAGTTGATATCAAATTTAATTACATGGAAGAATTGCTGGCTCTTCGACCTATGCAGGCTACCACACAATGAGAAAACATTTTCGATGAAGTAAAAGTAGTTTTTGATCAATTTGAGCTTAAATGGAGAATCTAAGTGGAATTTCTACTGATGGTGCTCCAGCTATGGTTGGTTCTAATTTAGGAGTTATGGAACTATGTAGTAGGAATATTGACACTGAAGATTTGTGTGTATTTCACTGCATTTTACATAAACACAATTTATGTGCAAAATCAAATTTACACATGTAATGAAAACAGTAGTTTCTTGTATAAATTTCATTAAATCAAGAACTTCACTACCGTTAGTTCCAAACATTTTGGAAGAACTGCATTTGAAGATCTGACATTTTATTGTGAAGTACGCTGGTTAAGTAAACCAAAAATGTTAAAACGATTTTATGATTTGAAAGATGAGGTATTTGTTTTTATGGATATAAAAGAAAAACCTGTACAAGAGCTAAAGAACCCAAATTGAGTCTGCAATCTTGCGTTTCTCGTTGATGTAACAACTCATATGAATGAATTAAATACAAAGTTGCAAACCCAAGAACAACTTGTTAATTAACTGTATGGTCATGTCAAGTTATTTCAAAATAAATTAAGACTTTGAGAAAATCAGTTCAGTACAGAGAATACCTACCATTTTCCCAGTCTTGCAAATCATAAAGATCATGCTAACTTCGAAACGTTTGCAAACTATTTACAATTTTTAAGAAATAAATTTAACACCAGATTTAAAGATTTTCACTGCCAAGAAGCAAGTTAGACATTTTTTTCCTCACCATTTGATGTGGAAATAGAAGAAGCTCCATGCCGTTAACCGATTTTTACAAAAAATATTTACCAACCGATAAATTTCCAAGTCTCTCATCTTTGGCTCAGAAAAAATGTCATTATTTGGAAGTACATACAAATGTGAGCAGCTATTTTCGAGAATGAATTTTGTTAAATCAAAAACATGTACAAGATTAACAAACTCACATTTGGAGAACACGCTGCGTGTTGCGACATCCGATATTTCACCAAATATTCATTATTTGGTGAAACATGTGAAGGCACAGTCTTCCCATTAAATGTTTGTACTTGTTCATTTTAATCTATTTTCTGAAAGCCAGTTCTAATAAATGACTACATACATGTATATATATATATATATTGTTATTTATTCCATTTTTTTTGAAATGTTAAAACGTAATAAATATAATATCATTCCTTAAATCAAAATAAAAAAATAAAAAGTTACGGCCCGCGATTTTAAGTTGAATTTGTTTTCCGGCCCGCGGTCTTGATGAAGTTGCACATGCCTGGTCTACTGCATGATATACTTGAAGAAAATAGATTAGGTATGTTTTTCCAAGACAACAATCAGAAAGTGTTTATATTTTTAGTACGATGCGACGGTGTCATGCTTATTTTGCTGTTAGGTGGGTCATTTTCAACATACATAATTATTAATTTCGTTAGTTTCAAAAAGAGGTTATAAAACCCTAATCGCAGCAGAATTTTCGTCGGGTGCTACATGGATGAAGTGAAAATGTGATGAACTGAAAATGCCTACGAAGTATGTGCTGCAGAAATCACGAAACGGGAAGCACATACAACAGGAGTCGCCACAATCGTGGTGTAATACGAGTTTTAAGTAATGGTAAAGTTATGTTGTTGCTAGTAACAAGGGGGTTAAATTATATGGTATGTAATAGTCAAAGCAACAGGCTATTTATTCTGTTCGAGCTGAATTTTTCAAGTTTGGTATGGATCATACAGACGACCCTTTCTCACACAAAGAAGGAGGCAAAGAAGTGAACCGTCTCTCTTGATGAAACTGCTAGATGACTACGTAAATTTATGACGAGTCTCATGGTCGATCAGAGAACCCTCGATAATTTGTTGTGTATTTTGATGTTAAACAATAAACGACGCCAACAGCAAGCTGCTAAGTACCAGGAATTGGTAGCATTAGTGGGAAGTTAGGCAACGAATGATAGAAAAAACAAATATAAGATGGAACTTTAAAACCAGCTGGGAAATGATAGAACCCTGGATAATCTGCTTAGTATTTAGACGTCGGACAATAGACGACACTAATGGTGGGCTGTTAATTGCGATGAATTGGTGATTGATAGTGGCGAGTAATGATCCACAAAAAAGGTAAATAGAAGAAAGCACCTTCAAAACCTGGCGATAAAAGTACGGTGCTATTCCGATGCTTAAATTATATCTCAGGTCATATGAGTTAGCCCTTTCGTCCTTAATGATGGCCAGGCCAGAGACTGCAACACGGATCAGGCATTCATTAATGAGGTTCTGAATAAGAAACTCTGTAGTGACTTTTGGATCTTTTCACTTTTCATCGAGATTGGGATTAATCTTACAAGCAGTATACCACACCAGTGAAAATCTACATCGGGTTTTTTTAGTTTTCTAGACAGTTGATGGTAAGCTGTTGCATTTTCTACATAGTACAAAAATGTTTTTTACGCTCGCAACTAATTTTCTGTTAGAAAGGGCTTGTAAGCATACTTGGAAATGATTGACTGGTGATTGCAAAAGTCATAAGGTATGGGCAGCTCTTTTAAATATAGCAATTTGAGGAAAGATACCTGACCTATCATGAGACAAAGAATTCAACATATCAATAAAGTAGCACGAGAGGATGGGACGATTAAAATGTCAACAAGACAAATCGTTGTAAACATATCCCAAAAAATTGGGAAATACAAGCATTTTAAGCATAAAAAGTATCTTTGAAGCTGATTTCCAGTTTTATAAATCAGTGGAGGAATGGACATCCGTGGGTTTGAGTGGAAAAACATTTTAGAAGATGAACTCCGCCCTTCAGCTTGCTGTCAAAATTTGTTTGTATGTTTTCAATATTTTATATCTATTTTGTAATAACTGCAGTTTTTTAAGCAAGTATAACAGAGAATAAATAAATAAAATATGGATAATGGAATCTAGATCAGTAAAAACCAAGAGTTTTGCAGCGCATGCGTTGAGGATATGCAATATTACATAATTTTGAACGTAAGACAATAACATGCATTGGATTATGCAGAAATTATTCACGCTGACTTCAACGCTTTGATTGAAACTACGCCATTTAAAAGACCAAATTCGTCATAGTACGACTACTCCGGGATGTAAATTGTCTGTTTTCCGAAACAAAATATGCGAAACATCAGAAAGAATTCACGACGTGTTGCAGATCATCAAGGGCAGCTACTAAAGTTTTATTGTGATGGTCGTTTGGAGTTCGATAACGTCCGATTAAAGAGACTCCTGAGCTCTAACGGCCCGAGACCTTTTTTTTCGAAAGGGGGAAAATCTGTACGCTATCATAGCATCAGACACCACGCCGCCAGGTTGGCGTGATAGTGTGGGGATGGTCTGATAGTCTGACCCACCCACTAAAAACCCCCTTGAGCCTGTTCTTGAGCTACTCCGGTACCGCCTCTAGGCATTACTTCGAAGTAGTAGGCTGCGACATTTGATGGTCAATGCCGCTGATGTTAGATGCTCCCTGGCCTCCTCTCCTCCCTGTCCTTCAGTCAGTCGTTGTCTGTCGTTGTACAATGCTCATCCTGCTCCGTCGTCATTTTCCTCGCTATTTAACTCGCGAAGCAGCAACTCCTGTAGGAGGATGGTCTTCGCGTACGTCGTCACCGCCGCCCAGTGCTCCTCTTATTCCAACGTGCGGTCGACGATGACTCCGGGCTCATCCGCCCTGTCGATCGCCTCCCACATCAGCTGCCGCTCATCGTTCCATTTCGGACAGTCTATTAGGGTGTGACGCGGAGTGACCTTGGGGCTAGGCACCACCTGCAGTTTTTCCCTCCTTTTTTCCTATCCGCCACAGGTAGTCCACGAAGCACCCGTGTCCCGATAGGAACTGTGTCAGGTGGTAGTCCATCTGTCCGTGTCGTCTGTCCATTCAAACACCCACGTCCGAGGTCAGCGAACGCGTCCAGGCTCCTCTTTCGCACGCAACTCACCTAGCCTGCCATCTCTCCATGAGGCGAGTGTGTGCCTCGCGTTTGGCTGTCATTTCCAGATTCGCTGGGGGACGTTTCGCGTCCGAAGGGCCTCCAATGTTTTTCATTAAGCCGGATACTGATCTGCCCATTCGTGCAGCACCGCGTGCAGCTTCGACCACCTGGGCACTGTGTCGGGGATTTGTCTCTATCAGTATACCTAGGTATTCAAGCTGGGGGGCCACGGCTACCTCCTGCCTAGAAGTAGAAGTGAGCCACTCTCTCCGCCGCGCCATTTGCCACTGCAACCACGTCCAGGATGTCCCGCCTGCGTACCACGATAACGAACTCCGGGTCGCGATGCCAGAAGGGGTAAACAAGGTTCCAGAGGAGTGGTCCAAGCACCGACCCCTGTGGTACGTCCCCTTCCATCGGCCACCTTCGAAACTGTCGTCCGCCTTCTCCACCAGCACAGCCCTGGGATGCAATTGAAGGCATTGCTTACATCTAGCGCGATGGCCAGGCAATGCCTCCTTCTCCTTAGAGGTCCGCTGTTGGCTTTTTCGGCCAGCCTCTTGAGTTCCAGGAGAGCGTCCACCGTCGACTTTCCCTTGACGAAGCCGAACTGTCTTGGTGAGAGGCCTCCCACGCCGTCCAGTCAGCAGTTGAGGCGGTCGTGAATCAGCCGATCCAACGCCTTGCCCTCTACGTCAAGCAGGCACAGCGGTCGATACCTGCCCGGGGACGTAGGGTCCTTTCCTTCTTTGGGAAGGAGGACCAGCCTCGCCGTCTTGTAGGTTCGGGGGAATTTCCCATCCGTGAGCCATCGGTTGTAGTAGTACGGTCGTACAGCTTATTTACAAACTAAACTGGGTGCTTGACAGTATTATAAATTTATATTTATGTTTAATACTTTATTTCTCTTACATAAAACATAAATATTGCACACTAAAAAAAACATTTTTATAAATTTGAAGTAAGAGATTTGACGGGGGTTCATTTGGCAGAATGTTCCAATATAGCCCCATTTTGAATTTTTAGATCATCCGAAGATCTTTCTTGCAGACTGCTAATTACCATTTTTGGTTTAGTACTATTTGCAAGTGAATTGCACATTTTTATCTTGTGGTTAATCTGACAACGGTATTTCTGATACTGACTGCAATTCAGGGGTTTAAAGTATCTTATTTCTCGAGTATACGGTAAAGTTTTGTAAGAAATCAAATATTACTTTCATCCATTTTGACAAAGCTGACCGCATGCTGATAGCTTTGATGAATTTTATGGTGCAGAATACTATTAACTAGGTGAATTGGAAAAGTTTGTAGCGTATCATCAGTGATATCAGCGGAACAGCAATATTGAAAGATTTTCATGGAGAAGGAGATAAAGTTGTTAGATGATAACGCGACATGACTCACCACCAGTAGGTTGGAAAGCTATCTTACTTTACTACATTACACGAAATACTAACGTATTTTTCCTTCTGCTTTTAGTAGTACAGTAGTATAGCCGTCTTGAAAGGCCTGTTACAGAACCTTCAGAAGACAACTAAAAGTGTGATCTATATTTGTCTTTTCTTTCAAAATGAGGGTCAGGCAGGCCAAAATCTAAGCTGAGCTGTACATTGAGAGAATCCATCATCAACTGCCAAGAGCCGAGAGGATTTTTATGAAATCGTGTAAGATAACTTCAAGATCACGATAGTACCTACTAGACATTTCTTGAACATTCGAATCAATTGTTATGAAGCCATTTGATTGCCTGACTAAAATGATTTCTGAGATGGACGAACCAAAACATTTCCAGCGGAACAATAATATTGAAAGATGACTATAAAGAAAGAGATGCAGTCATTTGAGAATAACTGAGTAGACCTCTTATTGAATTGCTAGTTTGGAAGGCAATCTTTAATGTACAGCATTAAACGATACGATAAAGTAATTTCGCGGTCATAATCAGCGAAGAGGTTTATATGCAGCAACAATAAGGTTTCACTGATGGCAACAATCGTGTTTGCAAACGTGGGAGGAATTTATATAGGTTTTATATCAACTAGGGAATGTACATATGTAAAAGTATAGCCGATCTCTTTCTTTTTTCTTTCGAAATAAGGGTCAGGCAACTTTGTTTTATACATCAATAGTGGATTTGTTGTTGCCATCAACATCAAGATTACGATAGCACTAGATTGAAACTTTTTGAACATTTGGATCAATGGTTGTGAAAATGGTTTTATTATCAATTATGATCGATAAGGAACCTTGGCAAAGCCTATATTTCATCATTTTGGTATGGTCGACACAAACATAGTCTCCATATCTGCATAAAATGGGCGAGGGCGCAGTATTAAATCCCGCCCCTAACGTGAAGCAGTTGGGTTGATGTACCTGACTGTAACTCCAAGGCCAGACCTTACTTTTGCCATCAATTAGGTTTTCGGGTTTGTAGTACCCTGGAAAGAAATATTGAAGTACGTTAAAAGATGGTCTTAGGTATACCAGTCTAGATCTGTAAGCCTATAGAAATGCAGATTTTGTAAATAAATCAAAGTTGTGCCTAACTGCTCGTTAGGTATGTAGGGTAGCAGAAAGTCTTACTTTCTACTACTGAGGCAAAGTACTTTTTTGCTAGTGGAGCAGAGAGTTTTATTTTCTACTATTCAGGCAAAGTATTTTTTTGTTAGCTAGCCAGTAAAGAAAACAAAAGAATTGCTTATAGCACAGATTTTTATCACCGTTCAGCAAAGTTATATAGTCATCTAGCATGTATCAATGAAACAAAATCTTTATCTGTTTCTTTATTTAGTCTTTCTCCGACATGATTACATAAAATACAACTAAGTTAAATTTCTATATAGTAACAATAAACTTTATTCGGACTTTTACACAATAATTTCATTCAAAATATAAATAATCTGGTATTGGTTCATTAGGACTCTACACCTACGGTGTTAATTTTTTCTTCTTTAGCAATTTTTATTTTTTTCACGCATACATTATTCCAGACGGAGGGACTTCCTCGGGAGCATAATGTAAGCATTAATTTGTTCGCTGCTCTGGCGCTGGGGAGGTGTTATCTCGTGCCCTTGCAGGAAAACACCCCGGCTAATCCGCCTTTATTAAGATAACACCGCTTCCATAAAGATTTACGGACGGAGACAAACTGTTGGGACGTGCCACCGAATAACACACGGCAAACATCTGAAACAACATGTTAATTAGTTATGGAATATTGTATGTTGATATTAATCGTGTATGTGTTTTGGATTATTGGTATGTAACTGATTTACTTAGGATGTGGATAGATAGTCTAAAATTTGTAAATAAATTAAAAAAATCTTATTTTATTTAAAAGTAAAAATAATTCCAAATACTATTTAAAAGTTTTTAGAAAATATGATAACTGTTTGTAATAAAATTATCAAATATATAGTAGAAGATAATTTGTTAATAGAAGTTAATAGGTTTATGTAAATTTTGGTTGACTTATACGATCGTTTTGAGTTTAGCTTTATTTTGTAGATACTGCTAAAATTGTTTCACCACACAGTGGCTTCATCAGGCAGATGAATAATGATTTTAAATTGATTACAATTTTAAAATTTCATGATATGAATATAATTAGAATTGTATTTAATGTTTAATAACGACCAAAGGAGGATTTAGACGAGCTATTACAGCAGGAATGTAAACATAATCCTGGAGACGTTTTTTTTTTAATTACACCGGTTACATTTATTTTGTAATCTTCTGACACAGAAACTCGCCCAAATTTATTCATAGTAATTAAGCCCTAAATCCTTAGCGAAATTAAACTGAAAAAATATACAAGCAGCTATTCGTTGCGCCCGCTTAATTTTATTAACATGATTTAAATTTTCAGGCAATGATCATAACTCACCCCCACGCGTAATGAATGCGTCGGCGGTGAGCAACAGTTGAGAGAGCTTGCCGCCGCCCCAATTTCGCGGTATTAGACCCTCGCGTCCGGCACGCGATCGAAACACCTGACTAAGGGGGCGGCGGGTTAACGCGCGGCCCGTCCGCCTCCGGTTCCTCCCGGGGCCAGATGCCGATCCGTTGTTTACGAACAAATCCCGCAATAAAACCCGGACTATCCCGCAGGATTGTTTATATAAACTTGTCGTCGGCCAAATGCACGGGGCAATAAAGTGGCCGGGGCTCTTTTGAAGTCGAGGGTGAGTGGGCGTAGGTATGCTAATTGGGTTAATGGCGTTCCGGAGCGGTGAGCATCAGGTGAAATATATACCTCACTGAGGGACGATCAATTCATTTAATCAAGTTTGTATGTGCACGAGCTGTATTGGTTGCATATGTTAAATCTACGGTCGTTACATGAATAAGTCAGAAGTTTCAGCTCGGTTGACGGTTTCTATTAATGTTTCAAACTGAATATCTATTTAGTAAATTTCCACTAATTGGCATGTATTTAAAGTAAGGTAATTTAGTGGAATATCTATCAGAATATTTAAAATGTTTCTAAACACAAAATTTTAAAATAATTAATAGATGACACTCTCCATCTTACTTCATCTGTTAGAATAAAGGTTAAGCATTTTCCTTACTTATGTTTGAGCAATTATAATTTCGGCATTCCGGTTGCACCCAGATCTGTTCTTTGATATTCTCATTGCTCTCCTTTTTGACCACCATAGACAAACTTGATGATACGTTAAGGACTAGTATTAGGAGGTTAACAAGGCAATTGTTTCTCACACCACGTTTACATTTAGAATTATAGTGCACTATCTAAAACCTGGGAAAAGCTTGACCATTTAGAGGATTGCACTAGTTGCAAGGGTGACAGTAATCCCACTGACATCCCGGCAATTACCTAATTGGTTGCAGAAGAGCAGAAATATTACAGGTCAAAATCTCTGTCACCATAGCTGTTGTATGTTGGGCTGTTGTAGGCAGCATTAAAAACAGTGTTGTTAAACAGAATAACAACAGTGACCTTTTGTAATTTAGAAGTTCACTAATAAAGTTCCTAGTTCTTCAGTTTTATACATCCATTATTACCTTAAACAGAACTCACACACTTAACCATATTACATTTCTGGCGACGAGGATATTTGAGAGGAAATATACGCAGCGGTGTCAACATATCCAGCAACAAGCAGTGGAAAGGTGAACAGTGCAAGACAACACAAAAACATTGAACAGTTTAACAGTGCAAATGGAAATATCAACATTGAAGAACATAAATTTTGAAAAATTTACACCAGAGAGGGAAGAATGGGATTATTACATCCAGCGTTTTGAAGTTGAGTTAACATTACATGGTAACGTCACAGACAACGAAAAAAGAAACGTCCTTCTGACAAAGGTAGGATATGATTCATTGAAATTATTGGTTGACAATTTTAAACCGGACACCATATTGACAAAAACGTATGACGAAATAAAAGCAGTTTTAAGCGAACTTTTTGGAAAAACATCGTACGTTCTTGCGGAAAGAATGCAATTTACGCTTCCCATGCGACATCAACACGAGCCAATATCGCAAAACATATCAATTTTACGGGCGTTTGCAGGCAAATGTGATTTCAAAACAACTTTAAATGAACGTTTACGAGACCAGGTAGTGATCGGATTAAACAATAATTCGTGGCAACAAGAAATAATTCTTCATCATCAAAGCGATTCACACTGTTAACAAATATAAAACTGAGTCCTAACACGAATCGCGTACAAAAACAGAAAACTATCAACAACAACAGTTGTTGATAGTTTTTATATGTTTCGCGGCAACGAACTACATTCAAACAAAAAAGATTGTCCTACGAATGGAAAGAAGTGCAACGCATGTGGACGATTAAATCATTTTGCAAATGTATCTATCGCGACCGGACGTGGAACTCAATTCGGACATTCAAACGTACAAAACAAAAACACTAAACAAAGATAGTTTAAATCAAATAACACAAGGTTAATTCATCAACAAACATTAAGTGTATAGATACTCCGAAAAAGGTACTACTTTCAGTTAAATTAAATGGAAAGAATATCGACATGCTGTACGATCCAGGTGCACTTTCCAGCCTCAACAATTCTGGCAGAACATAACAAGCCAGACAATCCCAGCCAAAGACCTAAAAGGCCCGACCGAAAGGACTGGAGATTAGCCACTGAGGTCACAAGACCCACTAAAATTAAATGGGCCATCAGCAGGTTCCAACCTTACAAGTCCGCGGGGCCGGATGGGATTTATCCCATTCTGTTACAAATGGGCATAGAGGAATTGGTGCCGCACCTGTCAAAAATCTTCAAAGCCTGCCTGGCATGGGGATATATACCAAAATCATGGCAAAGCGTAAAGGTAATCTACCTGCCGAAGGTAGGCAGAATAGCTGACCTAACGCCAAAGTCATAAAGACCTATCAGCCTATCTTCATTCTTACTAAAAACAATGGAAAGACTGATTGATAGGTACATAAGGGACGAGATACTGATTACCTCAACAACAGGTAATATGCATATCAGCCGGGTAAGTCAACGGACTCGGCGCTGGACGACCTCAACAGGCTCATCACAAAGTCAATGGAAGACAAAGATATAGCCATGGTCACATTTCTGGATATAGAAGGGGCGTTTAACAACGTCACAACAAACTCTCTCGTGGAGGCACAAAAAAGGAAAGGAGTCCCGTCAAGCCTTTGCCAATGGATCAAGGCCAACCTAGAGAAAAGGACAATCATATCCACTTTGGGGAGCAAAGTACCTGGGAGTAACCTTTGACGCCAAAATGACGTGGAGACCACACATCACAAAAGCCACCAAAAAAGCAACAATATCATTGGGCAGGTGTCGCAGAATGTGCGGGAAAAATTGGGGACTAAACCCTAAATTGACTCTATGGCCCTACACCAGGGTGATAAGACCCATGATAGCCTATGGAGCAGTGGTGTGGTGGACTAGGACAAAGCAAAAAGCTCAGTACAACAGGAGCCCTAAGCACCACCCCAACAGCAGCCCTAGAAGCCATCTTGAACATACCACCACTACACATCTTCATTCAAGGAGAAGCCAGGTCCGTATCATACAGACTGATGCAAGGACAGGCGCCCATAATCCGATCACACGGAAAAACGCACTAATGGTTAGAAGACGAGCTGAAGGCTAACGCGATTACAACAATGCCTAGCGATGCCATGGTGAAAAAATAAAATTTCGAAAAGAAATACAAGCTTCTAATCCCACAAAGAGAGGACTGGGTCGAAGGCCAACCTACCAAAGCAGAATCATGCTGGTTTACGGACGGCTCAAAGACCGACAAAGGGGTAGGAGCAGGTATATACGGCACAAAACCCGAGACAAAGATTTCTGTCAGTCTCACCAAGGACACCACGGTGTTCCAAGCAGAGGCGATAGCTCTTCACCACTGCACAAGAGAAATAGCAAGACAAGACACCAAAAGTAGGTCAATTGCTATATTCTCCGACAGCCAGGCGCTACTAAGAGCACTAAGCTTCACACAGGTCGAATCTAAGCTAGTGTGGGACTGTATACGCGCTCTTAACCAACTTGGCTGTCACAAAAAAGTAATAATCACATGGGTCCCAGGACACGGAGGACATCCGGGGAATGACATAGCAGACGAATTGGCCAAACAAGGCTCGTCAAAAGCAGTAATTGGCCCGGAACCCTCTTGCGGAATGTCCAAAACTGCAGTCAAACGATCCATAAAAAATGGGTGGAGACACAGGCCCATACCTGGTGGACGAACTCACCAGGACAGAGACAGGCGAAACAGTTCCTTAAGAAACAATCGCCAAAATTCACGACCGAACTCCTGAACCAAGACAGGAAAATGGTCAAAACAATTGTAGGCCTGATAACAGGACACTGCAAGCTCAACAAACATATGAGCAAAATAGGCCTGGTGGAAGAATCATCATGCAGATTCTGCCTAGAGGAAGAAGAGGACTCGTTCCACATCCTATGCCACTGCGAGGGCCTAGCAAGGATTAGATATCAAAAGCTAGGCACTTCAAACCCAAGCGCGGAGACTTATACCCAAGCCCCTCTGGCAGGGCTAATAGGACTAATCAAAGAGGCAAAGCTAGAGCTGGTCATCCGAGATAAACAGGGATCCACAATAGACCTGGAAAGGTCGCGGTGGAATAGGCGCTGGTGCCACCCATACAACATCTAATCTAATCTAACGATCCAGGTGCAGCATATTCAGTGATTGGCAGAAGACTATGGACACAAATTGGTTCACCAAAACTCAAACCTACACGTAAAGTGGTTGCATACACAGATCTTGAAATAAAAACCCTTGGTATAACTGAAGTTAACATTGAAGTATCAAGTTCTAAAGCTGTATGTAGTTGATGGGAACGATTTCCATTGTTTGGTTTAGATTGGTGTCTAAAATTTAAATTGCCAATGCCAACAGGAGAAAAAATATGTCATACTAAGGAATATACGGTAAAAACAGAACAAGTAGACGATGCAGAGATCCAACAAATTCTCAAAAATCATCAAGATCTTTGTAATGGAAAGCTAGGTTCAATAAACGGACACAGTGTAAAGATTCATATTGACCCGCATGTAACACCTAAGGCTTTTCGACCCCGACTGGTACCTATCGCATTACAGGAACAAGTAGAGGCAGAACTCAAACGTTTACAAACAGAGGGTATTCTTGAACCAGTAGATATGTCTCGTTTCGATTCGATTTCTCATTTTTAAGACTTAATGTCTAAACTAGCAGGTGGTCAACAATTTACAAATATAGATCTACGAGATGCTTACTTACAACTCAACGTGCGTCCAGAATAGAGAAATTACTTGGCCATATCAACACATAAGTCATATTTCAGTTACAAAAGGTTACCTTTTGGAATATCTTTTACTCCATCATTCTTTCAACGAACAATGGATATTATACTATCGGGAATTGATAATTTTTTATCTTGATGATATTCTCATAACAGCTCCAAATATAACAGAACACATACAACGAGTACAACAAGAAGTAAAACGATTAACGAACGCAGGAATTAAAACACATCAATCAAAATATGCTTGGTTACAAGACAGCGTAGTTTTCTTAGGACATTGAATCGACAAGGAAGGACTCCATCCAACGGATTAACACGTTAAAGCAATAAATGAAATGCCAACTCCAACAAACGTAACTGAATTACGATCATTTTTAGGATTTAATACTTATTATAGCAAATTCATACGGAATCTTCACGTAAAATGCGTTCTTTTACATCGATAACTTAAGAAAAAAGTACAGTTGAATTGGACTAAGCAAAATAATGAAATTTTCACAGCACTCAAGAAAAAACTAATATCTACGGATACATTAGTTTACAACGATTTTGAAAACTTTTGTAAAACGAACGGCATAAAACATATAAAAGTAAACCCGTATCATCCAAAATCAAACGGCATAGCTGACCGAGCAGTAAGGACATTCAAAGAACGAATGAACGCAAGTCGTAAAGAAAAAAATTTTAATCTAAGAATAAATAAATTCTTACTAACTCATCGAGTTACATACAGCGATCGACAGGCAGATCTCCCAGTGAACTTTTTTTGGTCGATCGTTACGAACAGTATTCGATAATATCAAACCTGATGTGTCAAGAAACCAACAATATGAAACAGCTAAACAGAAACTTTATCATGATAAGAAATCCAAAGATGCAACATTTGAAGTCGGACAGACAGTATGGGTAAATAATCCAATAGGTAGAGGATCAACACCTGGGATAATAACATCACAAAATGAAATTTATTCGTAGAGATAAATCATTAAATAAAACGGAAACATGCAGATCAACTGAGACGAAGGAATCATGATGTTACCATATTTCAATCGGAGATTTCAAATCCAGTATTATATTTACCAACTTCTTCAACCGACAAGTTACCCGACGAAAATATAATAAAAGCCAGCCCCAGAAGAAATTCTCCACTAAATAGAAAACCATCGACCCGTTTTGAAGCTTGAATTGCTATGGGAGGAATGTTGTATGTTGGGCTGTCGTAGGCAGCATTGAAAACAGTGCTATCAAACAGAATAACAACAATGACGTTTTGTAATTTAGAAGTTCACTAATAAAGTTCCCAGTTCTCCAGTTTTATACATTCGTCATTACCTTAAACAGAACTCACACACTTAACCATACTACAATAGCTTTAATCGATTCAGGTGAAACTGATTGGAAACTACTTAAAAGAAATGTGAATGATCTAATTGCTGACCTGATTAATGATATTTCTGTTATAAAAGGACATTTTTCTGGACTACTCATTGCTCGTGTAGAATGGTTCAAAATATACAAATATGCCGATAATAAATCTAAAAATGAATTTATTGGAGAGGCTAAACCAGCTGCATTTGCAAACAATGCTGAAAAGCGTTTAATACATTTTGGAAGTTATTTCCAAACAAAGAAATTGATATTAAATGAATTTCTTTTTCTAATAGAAGTGCAGGTGATAGTACCATTGAAATTACAGTTACTTAATTGTGAAACCAACTAAGTACCTCATTGTGAACAATCCCTAATGTTACTGAAGCAAGTAAAATAGTCAACAAAATACTCTCGTTAACACTAGCCCTCCCTATTGAAGGAATAGTGGACAAGTTGTACTTTATCCATCTAAAATAAACTTGATCTTTTAGAAAATATGCCATCACATATGTCTATCTTAAGAATACTCCAAAGTGAAACTCGTTTCCCTTCTCCAACTGCACTACGCTGATGAGATCCAAAGTAGATCAAGGCAGGTCTGTGGCTGTTGTTAACAGGGAACAATAATTAATGTTTACATATGTGTCTTCGATTTTACCTAAAATAAGTAAGTCGCAGCTCGGTGTATTCTTATTATGTTAATTTAAACAAACCTAACTGTCGACCTACTCCAGTTATTGGATGTATGTCGTAATCCACAAGAAGGGATCTATAACTAACCGCTGCAGCGATCTCTGTTAGTTATTCTACTATCTGTACACCTTATTTGAACACTCAATATCTGAGGAAGTAAGGTATTTCGAATTTTCTCTCACTATCAAGGTTTTTAGAATACCATAACGTAGAAGAATGTTGAAAACATTCCTCACATTGAGGTTAATTGTGATGTAATGCTTTTTATTTCTTTCAGTATGAAAAAGAAGTGCATGCCAAATTTCCAACACCGCCTATTCTCTTTCTATCAAGGTTTTCAGAATACTAGGACGTAAAAGAATATGGAAAGCATCCCTTACATTGAGTTTAATTTCAATGTAATGCTTTAATTTCTATCAGTACGATTCTTGCCTATTCTTAGAAATTCGTATGTCTAAAAGAAGCTGACTTAGAATGTAATATTTATCATATTATTTTATGTCTACCCATAGTAGTACCTCAGAACTCAGATTATATCATCATCATATTCATCACTGTCATCCTCATTATCGTTTTCCGGTACTACTGCAGCAAAAAGTGTCGTCTTCACCTTTAGCACCAATTAGCTGATAGAAATACTTCTGCTGTTATCGATAATATGATGATTACTAGATACAATCGTTTCTGACATTGCTTTCCTTGTGGTATCACCCAACTCCGCTTGTCACAAGTCTTTTATTACCTAATGGCACTGGATACATTTGTAATATTTACTGTTAGTATTATCACTAGGAATCTGTTTTTTTTTATACAAATCCTATTTCTTTATGTGAAATCTTATTCACAGAGTCTCGAACTTTCATTTTTTCTTCTCTTAAGCATCTACTTTATTTTATAGTTTATGTTTTAGATCTATGCTTTTGATATATACTTTAATGAAAAACAAATTACCTAAAGTTTTTGGTTGTTCCCTCTATAGGGTCAACTTTATATGTACAATTAAATAAACTTTTGATTTCTTTGAGATAATTTTTGACATAATGCTTGTATTTTAAAATTGATTAATTTGGCAATATTCCTTCACATTATCTCGCGGCTTTTGATAGCAAACTGTTGACTCCTTTTTCGATATAACGTTTGGCATGTAACTTTCAGAGATTTCCTTTGTTAGGTAATGAGTAAACATGTTTACGACAAGACCGATTAATTTTCCCGAAGAACATAAACCCTCACCGGGAAATCCATTTTCCTACCAGTTTTTTTTTCTTCCACATACGTACCGTCCAAATTAGATTGGAGGCGGTGTTTCGGTGTGGGGGCGCCTGCGGTGGTTTTTGTCGGTTATGTGTATTAGACCTTATTAGGGCTACGGGGCAAATCGTGTTATGCGAGGAGAACGTTCCGATTGGCTCCGTTCAGTTTATGGATAATCGCGTTTCCAGATAAATACATTTTATATTTTCCCCGCTTGAATTAATCAAAGCTGAGAGGTTTTTTTTTTCCTTCTGCGCCGACGGCCCTCCGAGGATACACCCGACAACTCGCGCCGGATTAATTTTATTACCAGTGCCATCGCCATCGCAGAATGATTAATTGATATTGCCCCCGTTGTTCCGTTTTAAGGCGAGGAATTTTCCAATTAACGAAACGTCAAATAATCTCGCTCAGCTACCGAATGTAGCGTCATTAAGTTTACTTTATTAAGCAATTATTCATTTCAATATGAGTTTCATATTGAAATTATGGAAATACTAAAGTGTAGATTTTTATCAAACATTGTTTATTAGTAGTTATAAATGTCGCGCAGACGATAATTACATTGGAAAACAAATACCATAAGAAGATGATTCAAAAGGTAATGAATAGGATGTGTGCGACCATTACTACCTGGTAATTCATTGAAAAAATCACTTTATATAGTTTGGCCTGGTTTGCATAATGAAGAACATTATTGCTTAAAAATAATGAATTTTTAACTTTTGTGTATTGAGAGTTTTTTGTTTTCATCAAATCTGTAGATAATCTTTCGAAAAAATAACTACAAAACAAAATCATCTTGTACTGTAGTAACCACTAATCTAGTATCTAATTGTACCTCTAGAATTTACTATAGTTACTGCACTTGCTTATTGATTTATACTTAGCCTATCAATCCTAAACGTACAATTAAGCTTTATTGTAAATGTTACTTATTACTCTTACTCTACTAATGTGGTATAATATACTATATCACTTGTTTTCTTTGTCAAATCTTTCAGTTCAACTTAGCGCATATGCAGTACTTTTAGACACAAACTAAAATCAGTCTATTTAGTCCTTCATTTGAAGGACTAAATAGACTGATAATATTTGATAATTTTTCTTTTAAACGTCCTAATTTTGTCTTTTTAAGACATCAGTCATACAGCTATCGTTTCCTGACATATTTAACAAATTGGGCAGTAGCTAGAAGACAAATTCGAAACTGTTCTTAGCTTTAGAATAAGCACAATAATGGTTGTTCTCCATATAATCGAATATTCTCTTTTTTTTCAACATTCGTCTTTAGTTTTTATGTTCTTCGCATCTCTTGCTTACAAAATTTAAAAACAATACATGATATACATACATTTCATATAAACTATACAAATAATTTAGGATACAGGAGTCATGAGCGGAATTCACTCATTCTACTGATTCTTCTACTCAAACCTTTGTTGTTTCGTAGACAGGTAATACGCTTTTGCCATATTTTAGACATAAGTCTCTTATATCATTTTGGCGGCTTAGTTATACCCTCCGGATCTGGCGAGGATTTAATACCTACTCAAATTCTGCCAAGATGAATAAAATACTGAAATTCTAATGCAAATCTGTACGGAAACAAAAATGGCCTTCTAAAATGTGTCTCTTTTATAAGAATTTCTCTGAATAGTTTGGAAAACAAGAGTTAATAATGTTTATGCTAATATTAGCAGCTGATGTAAGGTAGTTCCTACAAGAAGGAATGTGGTTAATCGATAATGTTTAAATTATAAGATCAATTGCTGGCAATCATTAGGGGAATTTAAACACTTGTTCTGCTCCATGTTTTTATTTTTCAGTTACCTGGCACGTGTTTCGATTTTACAATCATTATCAAGCTAAACTAATATTGATAATGTGTACAATTTATATGGGTCTTATTATGTTGGGAGGTCTACGCTAATGATGTTTTTGGCTTGAGTTAATTTCTGTTGATAATTCAGAAGATTATCACCTTTGATGATTGTCCGTTTAATCTTAAGGAAATTAAGCCTAAATCGTTTTCGTCCAAAATGGATCAGAATAATCTCTCCCAGATGATGTCCTGTTTTCAAACAATGTTCGAATAATCCTGTTGTTATTTTTGCCGTTTTGTATGAATTTCTTGTGTTCTTTGTATCGTATTTCGAAATTACGCCCCGTGTGCCCTATGTAATATCCGTCACAGCTGTTGCATTTGATTTTGTATATACCTGACTGTTTTAATTTATTCTTCACAATCGTTTAGCGAATCTGCGTCTTATCAGGGTCACTGTCAGCTAAGGAAACACTTGTTTACTATGGGACTGGTGAAAACCCCCATATGTAGAGCATGTGAAGAAGAGGACGAGACAGTGGAACATGTGTTAACCACCTGTCCGGCTCTCGCCCACCTTAGAGAGTCCATGCTAGGGGAGCTCTGGCCGAACATGGCCAACGTAAGGGATAACCCTCCAAGCGAGGAATCTCCCTTTTTGGCCCCAATCGGCATTTTATGCGTTGTGCTGTCCTTTGCTCGCCACCTTGGGTGGCTAAATGAGTGATAGAAATCCAATCGTTTAGCGAGTAACATCGGTTATTGCTAAAATGCTTTATGATTTTCGTGCCCAAGTTTCCAACGTATGGGATAGTAATTGTTTTTTTCCGTTTTTTCTTCTTTAACAGTTTATTTACTATTTCTTATCATATCCATTATTTACAGCTATATCACAAATTAAGAGTTCTTTTTGGAAGTCTTGTGGTGTAAGCTGTATGGTTACCAATCGGTAATGGCTGCATTATTTATGATTTCGGATTGGAAGGAATCTTTCGCTACAATTGTGTCTTTTGTAGTTGGCTTTCTGTATATCGAATAGCATATTTTATTGTGTTTTATGCTTACTGTTAAGTCTAGAAAATTAATTTGTCCATCAACTTCTTCCTCCATTGTAAACTCAATTTTTATATTTTAGTTATTCAATTATAATCCCTGTCTAACTCTTCTTTTTATAGGAAAGTTTTGGCTTTCATGTTTTGTTTACTTTACTATCTTTTGTCTATTGGTCTTTCTGACTTTCAATAAGATCTTTCTATATTCGATTAAACGTCTGGCTTTTGGTCCTAATTTGTTTCTTATAATGTTATTTTCTATTTCTTTTATTTCTATTTATAGACTTTTTAGTACTTTTATTAGACTAGTGTCTAGGGTATCTAAAATACCATCAGGAATTGGCAAAGTTATTGGTTTTTTATGTTTTTTAATGATTTTTCTTGACGTTTTTGGTTCTTTTAAGTATATTTGACCTCTTAGCATTCTGTGATCGGTATTGTAGTTGAGCTTGTTGACAACATCTATATTTAAGAACCATTTCGGTTTGTTAATAATAATATAATTAATTTCGTTCGTCGTTCTTCTATAGAAGCTGTTCATAATGTGTAAGTTATTTTCCAAAGCAAAGTTTATTAATTTTTGTCCGTTATCGTTTCTTTTCCCTGTAGTGTAAGGTTCATGTATTTTATTTTCGTATTTTTTTCTGTTTCCGATTTTTTTGTTTCCGATTTTGCCGTTATAATCTCCTATTAGGATGGTTTTATTTAGATTTGTCATTACTTTGTTGTTTGTTTGTTTCTAAAGCGTTTTCTAGTTCTAATAGAGATTCCTGAGATTTTAAAGATCTTGTGTTAAGCGTAGCTATGTTTAGTTTTATTCTATGATTCGTGGTTAATATTGTTTTCGAATTATCTTCTTTGAGCTTTAGAGGATTATGGTCTATCACCCCGAGGTGTATTCGGGATCTGGTTGTTTATTTTTGTGGTCTTTGCATTGTGTTTTTTCGTTCTTCGCGTTTCCGGTGTCCAACAATTCCTATGCCTAATTTTGTTGTGTGTGTTTGTCCAAAAGTGTAAGAGATCGGGCCTTCAAATATCCAAATGCATCAGTTTTATGCAATTTAGAAGGATCTGTAATATTCTTCTGTTCTGAATTGCGTGGTGGTATATTTTGTACATTCTTGGGTGATGTAGAGGATTCCCGATTACTTTTCTTAACTTCTGGTTTTTCCTTTACGCTAAGCTTATTGGTTTTAAGAGAATACTATATTTCCCCGTTATCTTTCTTGATTCAATTGGCGTTGAAGTTTTTTTACGCGTTTCTATTGTTTTTTTTTGAGAAATCCTCTAATATGTAAATCTGTTGTGGCATTAGTTTTTTATTTTATAAAATTTCTGTTCTCTCTTGTTGTAATGCCCAAGTCAATGAATTTTTTTTATTTCAAATTTTTCGATGTTAGAAGATATGTTAAGATTATTTAAAATGAAGAAAATAGAATTCGAAAAGCAAACTACAATAATAACTCTTTATTACTTTAATGTGTTCTATTGACGACATAATACAACCAATAATAGAAGAAAATAAGAACTTAAAAGTAGATGTAGAATCACTAAATCGAAAAATAAAGCACCTAGAGGCATAAATAGGAAAAAGAACATAATAATACACGGTGTTAAGAAAACGAAAAAATCACACGAAGAATTATTTACCATAATTAAAACCATTTTAGTGGTTTTAATTATGGTAAATAATTCTTCGTGTGATTTTCTCGTTTTCTTAACACCGTGTATTATTCTTTTTCCTATTTATGCCTCTAGGTGCTTTATTTTTCGATTTAGTGATTCTACATCTACTTTTAAGTTCTTATTTTCTTCTATTATTGGTTGTATTTTGTCGTCAATAGAACACATTAAAGTAATAAAGAGTTATTATTGTAGTTTGCTTTTCGAAATCTATTTTCTTCATTTTAAATAATCTTAATATATCTTCTGACATTCCTGTGGTATCCATAATGTAGTAATAATAGGTTGTGAGATGCGTGAAACGGAGCGCTGCGCAATAGTTAGGTCTGTCACGTTGATAGCACTGCAGATGTGTCAACTGTCGGACGATACACGGCGAATTAGTAGATCTGTGGTCAATCGTTTGACACTAACTTTACATTTGTTCGCATTATGTGAATAGCAGATTTTTTTACCTTTTTCTGTAGTAATTATTGTAAATAAATATCCTTCTGTTTGTTGCATACAAGTTCTTAATGCTTCCTAGTTATGATTTTCGGCAGGTTAGGTTTATTTTTCCTGCTATTTTCGATTAAATTTCGGGAGCATGTTAACGACACTGTTATTAGATGCATAATCCCAAATTGTCATGATTATTGCGTATTACCGATTGAATAAAATTAAGCTATTACGATAGACGGATAAAAGTTGTTAATTATATAAAAGGAACCAAAGCAAATTCAGATAAGAGACACTTCACGTTCAAAGGTTTCACACAGTAAAATAAAGGAAGATATACTAAATTAATAAATATAAACAATAAAATTCAATGTTGGCAAATTCATGCGCTATATTGTCTTCGATTGTACTACAGACCAAATTGGTCCTGGCTTAAATACTTTGCCTCTGAAGTTCACTATCATTAGCTGACTTTTTCCACTTCCTCATTTTAGCAATTTTGGGCGCCTTTGGATACGTTATCCGCCCATCTTGCTCTTGGTCTACCAGATGGTTATTCCTCTTGGTTGTTTTAGGAGTATCTTTTTCGCAGCGCATCTGAACCGCATTAGGTGTTGGAATGGGTGGGTAAAATTCGTGATTTAATCTTATTCTCCACCCCTCGCTATGGTTTATCGCTTCATATATTCTTCTCAGTACCTTTCTCTTAAAGCAGACTAATAGTTTTCAGCGATTGTCCACTCATTGCTTCCGTAGCATACTACTGTTCGTATTAGGGTTTTGTCTTTGCGAGTTTTTATATCTCTATGGATGTTTCTAGAGTTTATAATTGGTAGCAGGGATAAGAGGACTCGGTTGCCTCTTGCTATTCGCCCTTTTATCTCCATGGTTTTATCATTTTCGGTATTTACTTTGGAGCCTAGGTGGCTGAATTGTTTAACCCTATCGAATCTGTAGTTTCCAAATACTAAGTTATCTTCGATGATTTGCCTTTATCCTTTACTTAGGCAAATAAATTTTATTTTACTTTCGTTAATTTTCAATCCAATCTCTGCCTCTACTTCAATTATTATGAAAGCTTTCTTGACTACTGTCGAGGTTCTTTCTTCCCAGGATGTTAAGATCATCCGCAAAGGTCACTATTTGGATCTTATATTTTACCATCTTATTTTGAATTTCTCTTAGAGCCTCCTACAGTCTTTCACTTTTGATTTCTGGCTGACAGTAATGTTTTAAATATACGAACTAAAGTTTACCAGACTTCTTCTTTTGCGTTAGAAGATAAAACAGAATTTTTATTGTCACTTCCTAGTTCTTGTGATGTGGAAGCAACATTAATTAATCTTCAAATGATAATTTAGACAAAATAGATATAATTTTTGAGTATTTCTTTTGCAACTGTTTTTCCATACTATATGTTTCCATATGAAGTTTTTGGTATAATCGTTTTTATTTCTTATAAATAAGTTTTTTTAAATTAGTTACGGACAATTCAGTTCTTCTCGGTTTCTTGATTAAATAAAATATTTAGTCCAGAGAAATAATTAAGGTGATAATTATTGCTAATCTAGATTGAAATCGGTTCGTGGCTATTGACAGATAAACAATAATTCTACTTTGATAGATCATAATGATTTTACATTTCAATAGTTTTTTTAAAAGAATTATTGTACATCACTCGTTAATATTCTATTATAATATCATCTATATTCAAATTGAAATTAAATCATTGCTTACACCTCAATAATTTAATAGTTCCTTACGCACCATGTAATCTCATCGCATTCGGTCCACTTTGTACACAATTCCGACTGCGACAATGTCCCGGGTTCCTTTTGATCATGACAGGACGGTCTTAATCAGGTCATATCCAGGGACTCAAAGGCGGACTTTATTATGTTTCCATAGGTCGTGTTTGCCGAGTTGGCCAATAAGTTGAACGCTGCGCACTCGTGCGGCACGAATAATTCCAAATCAATCGGAATCAAAAAGTGTAACCCCATTCACCACCCCACAGATTGTACTTCACTCCAACGGGAGGATAAGCTCTTACTTGGTGTTTTCGTTCATTGGATTTGTCCCGCCTCTTTAATTGGACGTGAAACGCGCACGATAGGAATTGAAACGTTATTGGTGAGATCACTTTGAAGTTTCAATACTCGTAAATTAATGCGATTGAAACGTTTGTGTTTAGCTGAATACACAAACAGGCTAATTGGTGGTGTATGCTGTCTGGATTTCGTGTGTGGTAATTAAGGTGATCAAATGCGCACACCAGACTAATTATATCTTAAGTTTCCAGACTGAGGAGTAAGTGATATGGAAATCGTTATTAACTTCGAATAGAAATATATAAATTTTATCGGATTTCGTCGTGAATTATATTAGACGTTAGCTGAAATGTATGTACCTTATTATCAGCATCCATAAATTTTCGAAAAAAAGTCCCATAAAAAACTAATAACCATTGCTGCCGTTGTAACTGGACTACAAATAAAGCCATAAAACCGAACGGGGGCCATCAGTCACGTTAATTCCCTACCAAAGTCCTGGAACGGAGGCAAAGATAAAAATCTGGCGTTTAAAGGCAGTTCATTCGGGATTTTAGTGCCCTGTGGGCCTGCACGCAATTACCGGCGCCATTTAAGACATCCGCATCGCAAAACAATCCGACCACTGACAATCGCGATCTTAATTGATCCCGGGTCCCTATTGTAATTTCCGCTAATTAATTTTCGGAAGTGGAAATCGCTATCGGATCGGATCTTGTAATGCAGGATGATATTTATTGCCAGGATTTGATGAGATTCAGACGTCTCGTGTGATTTGGTAGATGGAGTAATAACTGGGTTATGTCTTGAGTATAATTTCAGCGGAGACCGGAAAATCAATTTCAGCATGAATATAAGGCAAATGTTTTTTTATAATAACTAAGCGGTATTATTCGCCCGAAGCTGTTCAATCTGATTGATTTTCCACGCCAACAAAAAGGGCCGATAACGTATGGGTTGATGTACATCACCACTGTGAATATTTCTGTTGTGCGAATCACAGGCGAAAATTTCGCGACGTTATTCCATCATGTTTGCACAGGGGCCTTTGTGTCGTCGTCGACATTGGAAAATTTATAAACATCTTTTCCATCGCATGTTTGTTGCGAATGAAAATTTCAGCTTTATGTACAAGTGTGTGTGTGTGAGTGTGTGCTTTCAAAAATTCCTTCTGCAGCGCAGTTTATATATTATCGATTGTGTCTCGAGAGGGGGTGTGGGAGGCGGGCAAATATCGCTGTTAAGATTTTATGGTGGATCGCGCTGACGATGATGGCGTACGGGGAGCTTGTGTTTTTTTTCTTTGTTTTCGTTTTGTTTTATGCCCTTCCAGAAGTAATCCACTTAAAGAAAATACGTTATTTAGGAGCTTTACAAAGGGATCTAAAATATATGTGCCTCTGGAAAATAATTATAAGAGACTCTTGAAGATAATAAAAAAAAAACGTTTTGAGTATCAAAATGTGTTATGTCCTTGTTATGTCTGAATGAGAATATTTTTTTATTGATTTAACTATCGAGATACAATTTAAATTGTAATTCGATTTTATATCTTTCTAATTATCAGTAAATTAAATTCTGCTATTATTATTTTTATTAATTCATCATAGGCCTTCGATAAATACTAAGTAACCTAGAAATCGAAACTCCAAGTATAAGTCATTTTATTTTTATAATATTTTGTATTTGATAAAATTTCATTTCGATTCAACGAACTTTATGAAACGAAATATTAATAATGTGTCGATGTACCCCGGTGGGCTATACTCTCTCTCTAAGGCGCCTAGGTTCGCTTCTAATTAGGTGAATGATGTCCTCCTGTGGAATTTCATTCTAAGCAATTACTAACGCATTTCGAAGTGCTTCTAGAGTTTGAGGGGGATGCTGCAAATTAAGGAGTCTTCGACCCTTGATATCCCATACATGCTCAATTAATTTGGTGGCCTCGGTGGCCAGGCCAACAAATTGATTTCAGCGTATTCAAAGAAATTCACTGTCGCTCTTGCAATATGTGGGCGAGTATTATCCTACTGAAAAGTTGAATTTGGGAATGTCTGAAGATAGGGTAGGAGATGAGGTTCCAGGATTTCTTCGATGTAACGCTGTGCGGTCATGTTGCCTCTAACAAAGATCAGAGGTGATGAACGTGCCTTTCGACAAAAAAATGTGGATCACATCACTCGAAACGATTTCGTCGATGCTCAGCGGTTAAAGGAAGCACCCAGTAAACTGTTTGAATTCCAATCGCTCTTCCATGCTCTTCCTACCACTGGTTTGCAATGGTGGTGGAGAAACGACCTCTTAAAGCCAACAGCCTTAAACACCGATCTGCACGGTCTGTGGTTCTTCGACGTACTTCTGTACCTCTAGTTCTTCGTGTTCGATCCTCTTGAACCCATGCCCGACAACATCTTTCTATAGTATCTACACTTCTGTATACCCTGGCCCTAATTTCTCGGAAAGTCCAACTATCCGCCCTCTATCAAACTTAGAAAGTCCATGAAAATTTTCCAGTATTTGCAGGCTTTATAAAAGATAACATCAAGAACTTAGAACCGTACTCAGTAAAATTAAAATATTAAAATCGAAACCACGGTGAAAATGTTAAATTTCATCTAGTGCATCAATAAATAAACAAGTTGATAAAAAAAAGAAAATTTTATCTGATACATCTGAATTTTTAATCGTCTTTTCTTTTCACCAAGATAAACCTAAATAAAAAATTATTAAAAATAAAATGATTTATATTAGGTGTTCGGATTTTATTGTTACTTAGTTAATCATTATATTCAAAATTCTTATTAAGTCTAAAATCAAGATTAAAACACGACAAAAATATTATGGATAGTCTAGGAAATCTTTTTTTGCAATCTTGGAAATAGGGCAATGAAAAGATTTTATAGACTGAGGTAGATTATTCAAAATTATTGGTCTATAAAAATTCTCTTCACTTTGACATATAGACAAGGTTACTCTCCCTGGGTAGATCCATTCATGGTTTCTAGTATTTTATTCGTGCACATGATCAGTTTTTGTGTATAGATCAATATTCTCCTGAACATGCAGCAGACATTCCAATACATAAAGACAAGGTAGTGTGAATATTTTCAAGTCTTTGAAGCATTCTTCTTGTCGCTTGTCTCTGAATCCAATACCAATAAATTATTTAAATGCCCCCCTACCAGTATTCAATATTAAATTTGAGATGAGGCTTTAAAGAGTATAGTAGTGAAGAAAATTATCATTACAAAAGCTGTTATTAATAGTCCTTTATTTATAAATCCAAAATATGCATCAATTAAAAGGGCTGGTATTGATTTAGATCACCCTGTACTACCTGTTAAAGTAGCGGCCTGGAGAGCTGAGAGAGTTATTAGAGAGACAAAGATATTAACTCCTGATCAGTTAGTTGTTGCTCAAAAGCTGCAAATATTGCGAGGTTATGTACAATCCTCTAATTGTCGTGACCTCAGCATCAGCTCTTTTAAGCAATCACATACAGGTTTCTGCACATACTCAAGTTACAATAGTGCAGAACACAACAACTAGTACAGTTACTAATGTTGTTTCTGCTACTCAAAGTACAAAATTAACTACGTATTGTGGCATCATCTATGGTTTCTGCATCTGGATTAAGCCAAGCACAATTGGCTACCCTAATGATTATCTCTGGTACTTCAGGATAAATCAAAGTTGTAGGTGGAACAACAATAAATGGAAAATCTATAAGTTAAGCACAATTACAAATGATAAGGCAAGCTTCTACCTACAATAACAACAATTAATATTACTGTCAGAAGCAATGGGCTCACAAGCAGTTAAAATCAGACAACAGGTTCAATTTTCACAAGCCCAGCCAAAAGGTCCACATATTAAGCCAGATACAATTACCATGATTAGCAAACAGGGAATTACTTGGACGGTTACTGAAAGTGAAATGGCTCATCTATGAAAAAGATAGCACCAATTGCAATAGAAGGCACTTACAGCTGAAAAATTTGTGACAACCATGGAGAATATTGGGCGCCAAGTGTTTACACAAGCAATTCAGGTTGGACCCTCTAGTATTTCTGTAGCAAAACTTGTAAAAGCTGTTTATAGTTCAGGAGTTATCTAAATATTAATAGGAACTTCTGTTAAAGTCCTTTATTTACAACATCACAACCAATTTTTGCCCAGCAATAGTTGGTCAACAATAAAATTACAAACGTTACCCAATTAGCAGACAAAGGAGTTGCTGTCCAGTTTATAGGTGGTACAAAACCTATTTCTGGTGCAATAACAATGTAACATTTCCTAAAAGTAATTCGTCAATCGATATCTGTTCCTCATGGTCCTGTAGTTCTAACAAAGACCAATCCCAGAGTGATCCCAGTTAGTACTGGCCAAGGAATAAACCTACAGTGCATGATAACCAGTTATTAGTACCGGTTTAGGCAATGTATTACTCAAATGTCTAAGCTACAAAGTTTCTCTATTGAACGACTGACCCAATGCTTTTATCATGCTCTCTCCAGGATAAAGTCCAAGTTTACTCCTAGGAATTTGCAGTTTTCATTATTGCCAGAGTTTGGTGAGAAGGCAGCTAAACCAGTTTATAATTTGATTAATTATATGTTGCCCTTCCTGTAATGCTTGATTATCAAGGTAATGGTTGATTGATGTGTCGTCACCAAAAATTCTATGTATTTTGGTGGATAATTTTTATATATAAGAAAACGTAGTGGCCCTAAGTCTGACCCTTCTGGAACACCACAAAATATAGGAGCAAATTCAGATACCTTTCCTTTAAATACAATATGTTAAAATCTGTTTTTTAGGTATGAATTCATTAATCTGTAACTCTCAGAACTAACATCGTAACTGACGGATTTATGGGCGAGAGAGTTGTATATTCTCCACCTTCTATGCCATACATAATTTTATTGACGTGGACTCGAACTGCACCCCTAGTTAAATATTTTCTTCGTCAACCTTACTGATTGTATAGCAGTCTCTTTCGGAATATGAACAACAATAATATTGGACGGCAAGTGTTATCTTCGTGCACACCTTTTTTATGGATTGCTATTTTTAAACATGTTTAAAATGTATTATTTCGAAAAGATATATTGATAAATTTAGTTAGAAGGCTTTATATGATATCTTTGAAAGGCTTATGTATTCTGTCATCATTTGATTTATATCTCGGAAGTTTTTTTTAGAGATATGATGCCTCTCATACTTCATTTATACTTATACTTCTTGAAAGGAAAAGTACTTTGAGTCGTTGATTGGTGTTTTTATAAATGTCTGTTTTTCCAAATTTTGCGGTTAAAGACTAGATGAAATGGGATCGTGGTAAAAAATAAATTAAAATTATTAGGATTAGTCCGTTTTTAATTGTTTTTACTGTTTTCAAAATTTTAAAAGACATGTCTGTAAATTAAAAAAAAAATAGGTTTATACCAATTTGGTAAATGCTTCAAGAAGATGTTAATTACTTTTGAAACAAATGGAATTCTTAAAATATCAATGTAAATGAGCAAAATTAAAAACATTTTCAAGATTTATGTTTGTTAAGTATTTTATTGGAATTGTTTAGAAACTATTATCAGTTTTTCTCAGAAAATTAAATTTCTTAACTTAAATTAGAACTTTTTGTTTGGTTGTCTCAAAACTGCCTAACATTTTCTGCATCTTTTTCGCTTTTTTTAATTTCGCTATGAAATTAGCCATTACTCTTAAAAATATCTAGGAATTTTAAGAGTTTCTGGCTTGTAAGTATTTTATTTAAAAAAATTTGTTGCATTTTTAGTATTTTTTTGCTTTATTTACTTCTTTATATTTTGTGCCAATAATTTCTTCTTAAAATTTCTACATTTTTCTTATAATTTCTTTCATATTTTATTAAAATAGTTTGGAACATGTTGTTTGATTTTTTTCAAAATCTTTCTTCCTCTTTTTGGCTTTATTTGACATTTTTCACGAACTAACTCTAGATATTTTAAATTTGGATTTTGAGAATTCAAAATTCTCAAAATTTCTAGAATTATCATACCTTCTAGAAGTTTATAGGGTTCAAATATGTTTTTAATGGCATATGTCAAATACCCTTTTTGTGTATTTTTGGCAAACCATATAGTTTATGATTTTTATGAAATTTGCTTCATCGTGATTGTTTTGTATGTTCTCTTTTAGGTTTAATTTTGGTTTTGGTTGTCTTCACAGAATACTTTTTAGGATTTCAAGGTATAACTTTTTAACTTTTTTTTTCGAAAAGGAAAATCTCTCTAGTTAACAACATTTGTACAGGGTGTTTATTAAATATACGGCATACAATCAAGAGGTTATTCTCTGGGCTATTCTAAGAATATTTTGACTCTGGATGATTTTTGAAAACTCATTTTGTTTAGAATATACAGAGCGAACAAGATTTTCAACAATAACATTTTATTAGCAAAAATTATATGTGAAGTTTCTGAATCTACTAAAACTACCTCCAGCCAGGATGAAATAATCCAATCTTCTACCGAACTGTTTCAAAAACACCAGCAATTATCCGATTTCGCAAGTCATTCATATGTTTCAATTGTAAACTAATGGCTTTAAAAGTTTTATAAATAGAAAATCTGCATTCATCTTGTCCATTTAGGCATTCAGCAGAAGGTAGGTGTATTTTACATATTTTATTATTTTATTTATTATTTCAAACGAAGTGACAAAAAATAATTTAAAGAACTGTCCAAACAGTAAATAACGATTATGTTCTTATAATACAATTTTTTAAAGTTTACATTTTTCGTATTTGATCTGAGTACAGATTGGATTTCAATTTAAAGTATCCGTACAATTGCACGAATAAAGAAGTTAAAGTTTGGAGAGATAATTAAAATCAGGAAGTTTCGTTTAATCCCGCCCTTTTAAGAAATTCCAAGCAAGACAAAAGTTTTAAACTTTAAAACTGTTTTGCGAGTAAATGCAATTTACACTTACTTCACACGAGTATGCAGAAAATATGTTGCAACAACGAGCTAAATAATGCATTTTATCTCTCTAAACTAATTTCGATTTATAATTGAAAAAAAAGTTTGTACAATTTAAGGCTATTTACACATTACAATAAATCGAAAATATATTTACGCTTATCCATAGAAAAGAAAATTAATTGTTTTTGATTGTGTTTGTGATTTATTAGTTATAGTTGCTTAATACAGTGTCCATTATAAAAGTAATGTGCATTTTCTGGAAAAAATATATTTATTGATCGTGCCGGTGCAAATGATAAATTATTCAAAATACTTTCCCCGAGCATTACTACATTTGCGGATACGAGTATGTTATGCTTCAAAGGCATTCTCAAACTCGTCGACTGGAATGTCTCTTACGGAGCGTTGTAATATACTTTTGGATATTTTCCAAAGCCTCTTTGCTTACAGCTCTCTCCAAAAACAGTTACCAAGTCTGTAACGATGAAAGCCGTGTGGCTGGGCCATTGTCAGTGTCTTTGATGTCACGTGACTCGGCTCTTTAATTCCTTGAGCTGACAGTTTTTGATTGCGATACAAACTCAAAAATGGACGACGAATCCTCTGACATCAAAATAAACCGTTGTTGGGCGTCCAGAACAGAGATCGTTAGCGATCGCCTTCCGGACCTCCTTGAACGCCTTGTGCCATCTTCTGGTCTCTGACCCTGAAATGCATCCTTGTTGGACTCTTAAAGCATATGGAATGTTTCGGAAGAATTCTTTTCAAGCCGCACACAAAACTTGATTGCATATCGCTGTTCAAGTCGCGTCACAATATAATCATGGGCATTACTTTCTTAATAGACCCTGTATATAAAAAAGTGAATAACGAAACTGAATAATGATTTTGATTTCTTTAAACCAATTTTGATTTGTAATTAAGAAAATTAATTTATTCAAAACTAGTTTTTACATAATTGATAAATCGAAAATATTATATTGTTCATATATAAAGGGTTTTCCAATAAGAGGTTTCATGTTTAAAAGCCTGCTATCTGGACAGCTGCCACTTTTGCAGCTGCTATCGTTTGACATTTGAGAAGTAAAAACTACGCCATTAGTAAAAATGCAACGATACACGCTTCAACAACTCATTGAAATTGTTAAAATTCACTACAGAAATAGTGAATAATTTGCAGTCACAGTTCGCCAAACTAAAGCACTTTTGGTTCGTCGTAAAACACCTTCTCGGCCAGCAATAGTAAAACTGGTTAAAAAAATTGAGTTTTTGGGACAACTTAGAGATTTGAAGAATCGAAACCGTGTGCGTCGCTTAAGAACACTTGAGAATATTGCTGCTGTAGCCAATAGTGTTAATGAAAACCCAGGTTTGTTGACTCCTCATCGATCTTTGGAATTAGACATTCCAAAAACGACATTACACCGTATTTTGCATAAAGAATTAGGTTTGAAGGCATTTTAATTTCAGCTAACACAAGAACTCAAGCCGGTCGATCACCAGCAATGTCGTATCTTTGCTGATTGGGTCCTCGAAATGCATCAAAATGATTCGGATTTTCATCGAAAATTCATCTTCAGTGATGAGGCATATTTTCACCTCGGAGTCTACGTGAATAAGCAGAATTGCAGCATTTGGGGCTTGGAAAATCCAAGAATGTTTATTGAAAAGCCTCTCCATCCTGAACATGTCACTGTTTGGTGCGGTTTTTAGACTGGCGGTGTGATTGGACCTTACTTTTTCGAAAATGAGGCTGGTGCATCTGTTACGGTGAATGGATTGCGTTATCGAGCTATGATTAATAATTTTATGGCCGGAATTGGAAGATAATCATGTGGACGACGTTTATTTTCAACAAGACCGCGCTACGTGCTACACAAGCAACGAAACAATCGCAATTTTGCAAGAAAAGTTTCCTGGCCGTGTTATTTTGCAAAGAGGTGATCACAATTGGCCCCCAAGATCTTGTGACTTAACACCTTTAGGCATTTTTTTTTGGGGAGACGTGATAGATAAGGTCTATGTCAATGCTTCACAATCGATTCACGATCGTAAAGATGGAATTTGTGAAGTAATCGGGGACATACAGCCGCAAATGTGCGAATTGGTCATGGAAAATTTCATGAAAAGAATGTAGTTCTTCAACCGTAGTCGTAGCGGCCATTTGGCTGATATCGTTTTCCATCGTTAATGGCACACCTTTCTCTTTAAATATCCATTGATTTCTCTTAAAATATACTCGTTTTTTTTTTAAATATCAAAATGAAACATCTTATTGGAAACCCCATTATGTTGTTATTAAAGCTTCTGGAATGTTTCGGTTGAATTATTTTCTAGCCGCATACAAAACTTGACTGCGTATCGCTGTTCAAGTCGCGTCATAATAAAATCATGGGCATTACTTTCTTAATAGACCCTGTATATAAAAAACTGAATAAAGAAACTGAATAATAATTTTTATTTCTCTAAACTAATTTTGATTTGTAGTTTACACATTATCGATAAATTGAAAATTTTATATTGTTTTTAGTCATCAATGGGAAACAAAGTAGGTAAGGTTTAATATAAAATTTATGGTTTATCAGTTTGTATCAATAATTGAAATTTTTATAATAATTTTATGTTTGTTTTAAATCTGACATATTTAAAGATTTGATGAATTGCGTCACTCTTCTACTTTATTATATACCCTAGAATATTAATTATAAAGTATGAACTTTATATAACATAGAAGTTTTAATAATTCCATAACTACAGTCAACACAAAATAAATGAAGTGCAAACTTTGTCGGTATAACTTTGTTTATTAATCGTTAAATATAGTTTCGGCATTATCATAACATTAAAACTTAATGTTACCAACGTTTCTATTTGATTTCTTTTATAAAATTTTATAATAAGTTATAATTGATGATATATAAAACAATATTATTACAAATAAAGAATACCATTAACTTTTTTATATCACTACAGGAAAATAAAAAAGTGCTATAAAAAAGTTAATAATTGAAAATGTATCGCGAAGTAAATACCTACAAGATTCAAGTATTATGACTAATGATGATGATAATTGCTTTTTGCTATAAAAAGGGAAAAAATAGGGTTCTATTAATTCTTATTTACAATTTATTGAGTCTTATTTTAATCATATTAATAATCATAATAGTATTAACATAACTATTATTATATTGTCTTTAAATTAACAATAAGTAAATGTACCCAAATATTACTGATTATGCACTGAGTAGATAATATTTTTCTCCGTGATGCTTGAACCAAAATAAAGTAAAAATTACATTAATTCAAAGTAAATTGAAACAATTATCAGTTTTTACATTTTTTATATTTGAGTTAAAATATATCAAAATTCCGTAAGCATTGCATAAAGCGCAACCTTTATTTATAAAAAATAATATAACGCAGCGCAGTATAATTAAAACTGCAAGAAAATTCTACCGCTATAATTTTTATAAAGCTTCAAAGTAATTCAGAAGTACATATAATTTTCACACTTCTCGGTCTGCATTTTTTAATTAGAAATGTATCCGTGTTATATTTTAATTATAAACGAGAATATATTTTTTGTTGTTATTTCGTTTATTTTAATTCTACGAGCTGTGTTAATTGTTAATTATTTACAAGTTGTAAATGTATAAACTCCAGTAATATTCGATGAATTAAATTCCCACTTAACCCGTGGTAAAACATTTTTATGTTAATTAGAAGGTTCATTTAACACCTTTTTTAATATCTGTATTATATAAAATACACTGTTGAAGGTAGATAATTTTAGAAACTATAGCTTAGTAAATTTAATTATTTATAATAGTCTGGAAAATATAAACAAATTATTACAGGAAATAAATCGCAAACTTTTCAGGGCACATTGCCTAAATTTATTATCAAATTCAGATTTGATTGAGTTTATCTCAATCTTAGCAACAATATAAATATGTGGTGATTTTAGTGTTAATTTAATAAATTCCACATTGTGATTTACACACTACATAAATTTTACGGAAATTAGTTTATTCTCCAACTAAGGTAAATAATTGCATTTATTTAATGACTATATAATGGATTATCGCGTAGTAACGGTCGCAACCATCATCGTGAGTAAACAAATGTACTGATAATATGCTTACTAACATTCATTATAGTTTAATTGTATTGTGTTCTATTTGTATTGTAATTGGTGATTTATTTAACTTAAAATATCAAATTGTATGCATATGTGTAAAAAACAAATATTTAGTTAAGTCTGAAGTCTCATCAAGTTGTGTAGTAAGAATATTGATTGAAACCTTACACTCAGTTAGGTCGTTATAAGTTTTTCCAACTTTCAGGCAAATACGATGAGAGTTTTATTAAGAATTACGAATTAGGGGCTAACGATTAATTAATATATTCCTTCTCCCACTCCCTGAAACAAAAATAAAAATAGAAACTAGATAGAAACTCTATATTCTTTAATTATCCTTCCTCTCCACACTCCCCAAAATAAAAATAAAAATAGAAACTAATAATTAAGATTTTTTTTAAATTGCTTGATAGCAGAATTTATTTCTGGTATGATACCATGAAAAGAAATTCGAACCAAAACCGGAAAAATTCAGTTTTAAGCTTTAAGCAAAATTTAGTTATCAGCCCATTACCTAAAGGTGTTTGTATTTATATTTGTATTTAATACTTTCTCTTACAATAAATGTACTTATAATTTTGACGTAAGAGATCTGGGGTGAGCTCACTTGGCAGAATGTTCTTCCACTCCAGCCCAATGCTGTATTTTAAGTTCTTCGGATGATCCTTCTTGCACACTACTGATTGACATTTTGGCAAGACACTGGATCTGGATCTGGACCGTGTTTGCTAAGGGTGATAAAATCATTGACCAGAGGACCTAGGCCTCACTAGTCCCGTTGTGCCCCCTTGGCTGGGACAGCCCTCCGTTTTTCTATCACTCATTTCGCCACCCAAGGTGACGAGCAAAGGATAGCACAACGCTTGGAGGGGTTCCCTAATGTTGGCCATGTTCGGTCAGAGCTCCCCTAGCATGGACTCTCTATGTAGGCGAGAGCTGGCAGGTGGTTAACACATGCTCCACTGTCTCGTCCTCTTCTTCACATGCTCTACATATGGGGGTTTCCACCAGACCCATAGTAAACAAGTGTTTCCTTAGCTGACAGTGACCCGTAAGGATACCTGTGATAAAACGCAGATTTTCCCGGGACAGTCGCAGATAGTATTCAGCTGTTTTCAGATTGGGTGAGCGCATTGCTTCCTTGGCCTGTCTGCAGCCTGAGGTATTGTCCCAACGTTGTTTTAGCGTTGAGAGTGTTTTGTTTGAGGATGTCAGTTAGACATTTCAGTGTTGGCGCGATCGGGGGTCCGTCTGTGGTATCACTGAGAGCCGTACCAGCCCGCACCAGCTCGTCTGCCTTGCTGTTTGCTGTTGCCTTCTTCATTATTGTATCCATTGGCCCAGCGCAGCTCAATACTGTTTGATTGTGCTGCTTGTTTCAGGGTGTTGTGACATTCTTTAACTAGTCTTGAGGTGATCACTTACTACTAGTATTGCTACCCTATGGTCTGAAAGGATTTGGATGTTCCTATCAGTAGGAACGGTGTAGGATTTCTTTTGCCCCATGGATGATGTCAACGATCTCTGCTTGCAGAGTAGTTGTGCGGTTTTCTAAGTGTATAGCTCATGATAGGTCCATTTGTTGCGAGTAAATACCCGCCCCGGATCCTCTTTTGGTTTTAGAACCATCGATGTAAATTCGGTGGGTTTCCCCACCCTCTACTCTCCCGGTTATTCTTTTTGTCAATACATTGTAGGGTCTATTGAAGACGTAGCGGGGTGGCAAATTGTTTGTCTTCTTGACAGCCTCCTCTAATAGGTGACAGTGTCTACCAGCCCTGCCTCCTTTGTACCAGAGTCCAACTGAGTTTAGGCGCAGTGCTGCCACCGTGGCCACCTCCTCTACGTATAAGTCGAGAAGTGGAAGGGAGAGCATTGCTATCATTGCTGCAGTGGGTGTTGTTCGCATTGCCCCGGTCGAGTTAAAGCATGCTATCCTTTGCAACTGAGTAAGCTGCTTTGCTGAGGTTTTCTGTCTGGTTCCGGGCCCCCAGACCAGTGCTCCATAGATTAGCATTGGTCTTACTACCGCTGTGTATAGCCAAAGTGCTATCTTGGGAGATAGCCCCCATGTCTGTCCCACAGCCCTCCGGCATTGCCAGAGGGAGACACATGCTTTGTTACATTTCATTTTGAGATGTGGTCCACGTTAGCTTGCCACCGAGGATCACTCCCAGGTATTTGACTTCCGACGACAATGTCAACCGGGTGTTGAGAAGCTTAGCTTACCTAGTTACTTTTTCCTTGTGAAGATGACCATTTCAGTCTTTGACGGGTTTATGGTCAGAGATTGGTCATTACACTAGTGTTAGGTTATATTGAGGGCTTCCTGCATCAATCTGCATATCACCGTCTCAAATTTGCCTGTTACTAGGATGGTTATGTCATCTGCATATCCTAAGGTGTGGAAGCCATTGTCGTTATGTCACAGTAGGCTGTCAACAACTAACATATGTTCCACAGGAGTGGTGAGAGTACTCCACCCTGTGGGCAGCCTTTAGCAACTATCTTTCTGACAGTGGTATTTCCTACATTTACTGTGACTGCCTTATTCTCCAGCATGCTTTTGATCCATCCACTAACTGTGGGGTAATTAACACCGTGCATGGAGAGAGCAGTTTCCATTTTTCTAGAGGTCGTTTTATCGAAGGCACCTTCTATGTCAATGAACACGCCCAAGGTGGACATTTTGAGTGTATGCATGTTGGTTAGCGTGAGCAAAGCCGTCTCGCGAATTAATCTTTCGCACAATTTCTTTAACGTTTTCAGGAAAAATGACGTTAGACTAGTCGGGCGGCATGATTTGGCTAGTGTATAATCTATACGACCAGGAAGCAAGACACTTCAGAGAGGTGAAACAGTTATTTGGAGCCTAAGCATTAAATGGTTATTGAAAATTAAAAAAAAATAATGTTTTCAGTTTTATTTTAATAAACTTTCTTCTTATCGATTGATAAAAAAAATTAAAGTTAGTTTTTGGAATATCAAAAAAACTTTATTTTGTCAAAAGGAACAATTAGAACATCACAAAAATTTAAAAACTATAATAATAAGTTTTATAGACATAATATTAGACCTAATTTTATAGATTTTACACATTTAATAAGTGGTAGATTTGATAGGTGTCGACCCACTTGTGGTCTTTTGGTCAAATGATATACGATGGGATATACGATGGATAGAAGGAAAGTAGCACCCATTTGCAGCGTGCAGAGGGCTGGCGAATAGTGTAGGCTAGGATGTGTGCTAATATGTTCAGTTGCATTTCAGCTCTTTGTGTGCAAAGTTAAGTATCGCTGGTATTGACTGTGCTGTTTATACGACTATTTATAATGCTCAAGAAAATAAAGAACGCAGCCTATTGTGAAGTTATGGCTGTGACTAGATAAATTTTTAATCTTGCGATAGTCATCGTTAATTGAAGGATGCCTATTTCGATATAGTCGAGACTTAGTTCTTTTAGATTTCCATAAACAGGAAAGATGTTTCTCAATACACTGATCACGGAGGAATGTGAAGCTAGAATACAAAAACGTAAGACACGTTACGACAAATGCTTAAATTTGAATGGCAATCAGTATAGAGGAATAGTTTAAGGTATGTTCTATAAATAAAACGTTATTTGTTAATTTTTTTAAATATTTCTAAAATCTGAAAAATAGTATCCGCTTTTCAGATGGCCCTCGTATAATATATAGATTTCATAAGTTTTATAGATTTTGTTGGGTTAGAAAAATACAATAAGTCATTTAATATTTAATTTATGATATAATAATTTCAATATTTTTGTCATTTATTATTTTTATTCAAATAAAGTCGATAAAGGAACATCACACTTTTTCATTTCTTTTATAAACTTCGAAAATCATAAATTATATTTTAATTTGTTTCCTGCTCCAGTAACATATTTTTTGGAGAAATCAGGATATAGAAGTTACCAAGTCTGAAAAACGCTTTCACGCGACGCATTGATAAAAACACCACTGCATAAAAGAGATTTATGAAATCATACATTATAATGTCTTTAAAAATCATAAATTTTGTTTTAATATAGCCTGGAAGAGAGCTTTCATTTTTATTTAGTACTATAGGCAAAAATGATGATTTGATAAAAAATCTCGATTGTCTTGAAACAGAACAGGCGCGAAGATACATCTTTAGAACATTTTTCACTATATGTTTGTATATTCATGTGTATTTTGCAAAGAAAAAAGCTAAAGTAAAATAAATATATAAATACATCAGGCAAGAAAATTTTTTTACGAAAGCAAAGCTGGATTTTGCACAAATTTCAAGGATATGTAAAATTCCAGCTAAGATTTAACAGATTCTGCTGATTTATAAGTATTTACTAGAACAAACAAGTACTGAGGTTTATTCTATAGGCCATAGATCAGTACTCTTCTTATGAGGTAAGTAAGTACATTAAATATAGTTTTGTTATCAAATATTTTTTAAGCTTTCTTTTTTATGTCTCTAGCAGATAATTTTGGAGAAACTCGAATATGAAGCTTTCAGAGTATAGAATAATTTCTCCATACTGAGTCGTCAAAAGTGATAAATTTATTTAAAAAATCTGATTTATCTTGAAAGTGATCATTTATGGGAAAGCAAAATTGGATTTTACACCAAATGCAAAAATGGGGAAGTTTTGAGTCAAAATGATGAGGTGGAAAAATCCAGGAACGCTAAAACTTATTCTAAAATAAATTATAGGTCGGATCTTGTCATCAAAAACAAAATTTAGGAGGCTTGTCTTCAAAAATCAAATAGTTAGTATAAATATTCTATTTCTGCAAATAACAGATAATTTTGGGTAATATAGATATGACTCTTAGAGACTGGATTTGTCAGGTAATTGTCAAAGAAGTGGACGCAGGGCAAAGAAAACCATAAGAAACATTTATATTCTTACGAAGCTTTTATTTTTACAATAAATGTTTGGATTAGTATTCCTATACGTTATGTAGATTGGGGTAATTTTTAGATTAGTGAAAACAACTAAAGCCGGTGATCATAAAAATTAAACAAGAAGTGTAATAGGGTAGATACTTTGTTCACTGCACTCTTGATGAAACGAAATTATAACATTATCTAATTTTAAATAACAAGTGTTATTATTATTAAAATTACACAATGCTACAAACTTTCAATTAGACAGAGAAAGAAATAACTTATTATTATTAAGTTGTATGAATTTACTAGAATTGATAGCTCATAAGTTGAAGTTGATAGAAATTTCAGTAGAAAGTATTATCTAGCTTTAAACAAAAATTAAAATTATTAGCATTCGCTACAAAGTATCTTATTGTCACAAACATATATGTTTTGATGGATTCATATTTTTTTCGAGAACTTTTAGTTAACATTAAACATATTATATTATCTGTATAAGAAAGTTTCAGATCAGAGGTTGATCTTAGTTAAAATAAATATGTTTAAATGGGAGGCTGTTAGGTTTATTATTTTATTGATCTTGTTTCTACTTTATAATTAGATAAACACGAAAACATTTCGTAAATCTACAACAAATGAGTCTTATTAAGACCCCAGAAACAAATCACTTTTGAAACAACTATTTCCCTGGCTAATACCTCGACAGACATTGAATGATAGAAAAGTAATTTGCGTGTTACAAAATAGCAAGGCTATCAAAGCAACACTAGTTTGAAAGTATTTATTTCTGCAAGATAAACTAAGTTGCTGCTCAACAAATTCTTTCCTAATGCAGATATCCTAAAGTTTATCTTTATCATATGAAGATATTTGTGAGAAAATAATTTGCATATGGTGGATCAGTGAATGTAATAGTAAAAAGAAAAAATAAACTTAAATTCTTTTAGAACACTGCTATCCTACAGCTTATCTTAACCGTATTAGTGATTTACGATCAGTAGATATTTTAGAATACATGACATTAAAATAGGTCTTTGTGGCAGCAGCTTCATCAATGACTGACTGTTGCTAGCAATAGTGGAGGATCATTTAATCATGAGGCAATAGATGATATAAAATATCAAATATCTGTTATTATTTATAAATAATTAAAGATACATAATTTACCAAATATTATATTACCAGAAAGTAAGATTATCATCAGAACATATTTATTAATATGTTTGTTGTGGATATAAAATGTCAAGAAAATTAAAAGTTCATAAAAAATGGATATCTCTTACAAGTTTTGAGAGTTTTTAAAGATTTGACAGAGTTAACAGATATCATAGATAACAAATGATAGGCGACAGATGACAAATCAGAGATGATAGATGGTAGATAGCAGATGAAAGGTAACAGATACAAATTCAATAAACTTACAAGATTTTATATATTTAAAATACATTAGTTTGTGAAGTTAAGGAAATCTATACTCATTTTTCGTTTAAAAGTTCAATTATAGATTTTTTAAATATAAATCTCATAGGTTACGCTAAATCTAAGCGTAATTCCGATGAAATACCTACGACTTTTATAGATGGTAATTCAATTACTTCTAGTAAAGAAAAAGTGGTTGTCAAATTTGCTCAATTTTACCGTTTATATAGTCTATCTGGAATAATTCTTTGATTTTGAACACCATTATTAATTAGTGTAAACCAGAGATGCACAGACTTATTAAGACTAGGGGCCACTCGGGCAAATCATGAACTGATGGCGGGCCGCCAGAAGTGTAGGTAATTAAAGACAATAAATAATTGATAATAATGTATTAAAATTAAAAAGGAATTTATTAATTTGAAGCGTGGCACTGCATAGTGCTTACAATCTTTTTTATATTTGGCTCAAATTTACTTGTAGCAACACGTAAAACTGCTTCCAAACTTTCATTTGCAAGGCGGTTTCTATTTTTGGTTTTATTATTATTAAGTATTGAAAAAGTTTGTTCACATATATAGGTAGAACCAAATAAGCTGGCACATTTCAGAGCGTTTATGCGCAACTCTTTGTACATATTTTTATCAATGCAGCGGTAAAAGTTCAGCAAGTCTCCTTCGTTGAATTTGTTGCGTAAATCTTCGTCGTTTTGAATGTCGATAATTTCTAACTGCATTGACTCTGGCGCATTTTCAACTGAAATCGTGAAAGGATTGCTGAATATGCCCAACAGAGGTTTCACTTTTTTAAACTCCGAAAATCTGTCTTGAAAAGATTGAATCAAAATATCTAGCTTTTCTACATAACTGAAATTAATCGCAGTTTTGTTGAATTTTTCAGCCATTTTCTTATAATTCGGAAAATGATTGTAATTTCCAGAATTCAATTGCGATCTGAAAAGTGTCAGCTTGCATTGAAAGGATGATACATGAGCGTAGAGCTGGGATATCAGTTGATTTTTGCCTTGAAGCCGTGTGTTCAAGACATTCAAATGATTTGTAATGTCAACTAAAAAAGCCAAATCACACAACCAATCAGGATTTTTAAGTTCCGGGACATCCCTTTGCTTTTCCGCCAGAAATATTCCAATTTCTTCTATTAAATTTAGAAATCGTTCCAGTGTCAATCCACGACTTAGCCACCTTACTTCTGTATAATACAGTAAATCTCCATATTCGCTTTCGATGTCATCAAGGAATTGTTTGAATTGCCTGTGATTGAGTCCTCGTGATTTTATGAAATTTACAGTCGAAACTACCACTTTCATGACATTTTGAAATTCAATTTGTTTAGCACAGAGGGCTTCTTGGTGTATAATGCAGTGAAACTGCATGAGATCTTCAGCATTTATGTTTTTTTCTTGCAGATGCTTTTTCAGCAAAGTAACTTGCCCGGAATTGACACCAATCATCGAAGGAGCACCGTCAGTCGCAACTCCCGATAATTTTGATAAGTCCAAATCAGTTTTTGAACGCTCATCCAAAAGTACATTGAGTATATCAACTCCTTTGGTTTGACCTTTCAATGAACACATTCCTAATAACTCTTCTACGACTTCAAAATCTTGAGTAACACCTCGTATGAATATTAGAAGTTGAGCTGTGGAACTAATATCAGTGGATTCGTCGAGTGCTAATGAAAAAAATTCAATGATCTTAGTTTTTTCAGTTAATTGTTCCGCAATATTACCTGACAAAGACATAATTCGTCTTTGGATGGTCATACGATTCAGTTGAATTTTCTCAAACTTTTTTGCTGCTTCTGGACACATTTTCTTAGCGGCAATTTCTATGCATTCTTTTACAAAATCCCCATCATTGAAGGGGCGACTTCGCTTTGCTATCATTCGAGAAATTTCATAACTAACTTCTGTAGCTGTTTCTGAATCTTCAATGGGTTTTCTAAACATAGCTTGCTGACCCGTAAGCTCCCGTTTTAAAGACAACATTTTTTGCTTTCTTAATTCGCCTGTAAACTTGGTAAAAGAAGGATGCTGCGTTTCATAGTGCCTTTTTACATTATATTCCTTTGCAATTGCAACATAATTCTTGCAAATTAAACAAACGACTTTGTTATGCGACCATACAAAAAAGTATTTCTCAGTCCAAATTTCTTGAAATTGCCGATTTTCATCTTTAACCTTACGTTTTTACTAGGTCCTGGCTTGTCCATGTTGCGTTCTAATCCTGGCTAGGATTAACACAGCACCTAAAAACAATTACAGTACCTACTTAAATTACCCATCCTTTTTAAATTATCAAAAATAATTGATTAAATAGGTAGGGAAACACTTATTAATAATAGAGTTTTACTTACGATTTCACAACACAATTATACACGGCACTTGACGGTTAACACTGCAACAGGAAATCTACGTTGAATGTGGATCAAAATATATGACACCGGCTAGTGGAGTACAACTATTGCCTTCCAAAACCTCTATTAAACTCACAGAACACTAATACACCTAGCGGCGATTAAACGTGGCTTTTATACCGCGCGTATAGAGTCGAAAACTGTCTGGAGAAATCTCGAAACCGACTCTGGAAGCTTCGAGTCGTGTACTATCTACGCGAGCGATCGTCATTGCGCCGCCGGCCGCCGGGCTTCTTCAAGCAAACGAATTTAACCGAGATCAGCACGAACATTACCGACCGCTGTTACCGACGACGCACGTAGGGCGCACCGTAATAGCGCGCGCGCGAGATTCAAATTACTTTTCGAACATATTTTTTTTGGTTTTATTCTGGAATAGAATTCAATATTTTTAGAATGTACGAGAGTATTATTTTTGCTGTCGGCGGGCCACCGGTATTCGACCGGCGGGCCGCGGTCTGTGCATCCATGGTGTAAACCATCAGTTTTAAATATATCAGATGTGTTGAGTGAATTTTTATCATTGAAGACTGCAAACTGCCCTAGCCATGTCTCGTCTATCCGAATTTTTACTTAAAAACTGTGCATTTGTACTCAGTCATGGCTTTTAAATAACCCGTCTATTTTTTCCGGGATTTTCCAAATGTTGGAAGAGCGCATTATTTACACCAACCTTTAAATCCGGCAACCAAAAACATGTCGAAAATTATAGGATTATATTATTATTATCATCTATTTAAAAAGCTGCTTACCATTCACCTAACAGCCTCTTACGCATCTTCAATCTCTATGTACAACATGGCTTCCGAAAAGGTAAATCTTCTTTGACCAATCTCTTAGTTTACGAGTCTTTGATAATGTTAGTCAGAGGATTTTGCTGGATAAATTACCTCGCTCTAGCATTGATGGTACCCTGCTAGACTGAGTAAAATTATATTTGACCGACAGGATTCAATATATTAGAATTGGTAGCTATGTGTCTCGGAGAATATATGTATCATCTGGTGTTCCTTAAGGATTCTCTCTAGGACTATTCCTTTTTAATATAATCAAATGGTGAGTTATTTTACAAATGCATACTGCTTATTGTTTACCGAAGACATGAAGATGCTGAGTTATTCCAGATTGATTTACATTCGGTTATTAGAATAATTAAAGTATTGGTGTCATTCAATTTCTTACTATTTCTCTTAAAAACCCCTAGAGCACGAAATGCTTTTAAAATAAAGATGGTTATGTGGTCTGAAATTCCAGTTGTTGGAAATTAAAATGCCAAGATCTTTAATGGATGTTAATCCTAGAGAGTTGAGTGTTATTAAAAGTATAATTTCTAATGGTTTAATATAGAATAGAAATGATAGAAATCGTGCGGCAATGAATGCGGAGATTTTTTGCATGTAATTATATTAAATATCTTCATGTCATCGGCTAGAAGTAAACATTCTGAATGATATAAGTAATTAACCACACAGTTTGTAATAAGATTAAACCTGTAAGGGTCCTCGGTGTGATACTTGTGGAACACCTGGTGTAACTTCAAACTCCGATGACATAAAGCTACTCACACGAAGAGATTGGGTTCTACCAATTAAATAAGACTTAAACTAGTCAAACATGACACCATTACCCAAATATTTGTGCTTTTGAAGAAGAATGTGACGATCTCAAAAAACCATATACAGGGTGACTGACGAAAAACCTTTGGTGCTGTATCTCGCTTATTTTTTATCCGATTTTAATAAATAAAACATCAAATAAAACCATTTTTAAAAGACTTTAATACGATCTGAACTGTTATTTTTTCTCGCACCCAGTTTTTGACAAAATACGATCAACATTTTTTTTTTAAATTGCACTGTATATATATATTTTTATTGATTCGCAAGGAGATTTTTTTTCTGAATATAAAATTGTAGACAAATTTATTCATACATCAAACTTAAGTCGAGAAATTGAGGATTAAAAAAATAAATAAAAAGTCAAGTATCTATTGTAAACAATATACAGACCCTATTTTAAATGTCAAAAGTGACAGTCTCAGCCATTGATACAATACTGCAACGATTTTTAATTATTTCATAATTAAAATGTTGCAATATTTCAAACACTGTACTAGAATTTTGTGCTTCTACAGAAATCGTTTTTCAGTTTTTGAAATCTTGCAATATTTTTATTATAAAATTATTAAAAATCATTGCAGTATTGTACCAATGACTGACACTGTCACTTTTGACATTTGGAATAGGCTCTGTATATTGTTTACTATGGGTATTTGATTTTTATTTTTTTTTAATCCTCAATTTCTCGACTTTGGTTTGATGAATGGATAAAATCGTTTACAAATTTAGATTCAGAAAAAAATCTCCTTGCGGATCAGTACAAAATATATATACTGAAACGGTGGCGCTCCCTTTAGTCCTGCCCGATCTTATATTTAGTGGTCGCCGGCCGACTTACCCAATGGAGATGGGGTGGGTAATTTATTTTTAAATTAATTTTGGGCGACGGCCACCGACAGGACGTTAAATAAAATCACGAAACAATTAAATAACGAGGGAAAAAAAAAGAAGCTACCTATTTTTCAATAATAAAACTTAATTTTCCCCAAAACAAACAAAAATTTATTTTCAAAAATGCTAAGTATAAGTATAAAATAAATATTCAAAATTATATTGTATATAAAAAAAGATAATAGTAATAATGATAATATCAGTAGGAAGCACGTAAAACCTAAATGCTGCATATATTATTTAAATACAAGTTATTAATTAGACCAGTAATTATAGAGAACTTTAATGAAAATAAAATAATGCTAATAATAAATAAATAGATATACCGAATAAATGTAAAGTCCATCGCGACGGCCCGTTAGCGCTAATCGTTCCGTTCCGACGTCATACACGAAAACAGTAATTTAATTAATCCCGAAGATGCTCTATAAATACGCGGTCGTACATAGAATTATAATTATATATGCCAAAAAAAAAAAAACAAACAATAAAGATAATAATTATTCGCAAAATATAAACTAACTCGAAAAGAGAAAAAAAAAAAACAACACTATATATAATTCTGGCTGCCGTATTAAATATGAAAAGAATAAATAAATCGACAAAATAAAATATTTAAATCTTATCTGGACTTGGTGAGCTCCCGGTTGGCAACAACTTCCTCCGTCTTATATCATCCACCTCAACGTCCAGGACTGCAACCTCGAATCCTACCAACGACTTCCTCCACCGACCAGAACTGATTCCACCAAAACCCAGTTGATTTATTTTCCAAGGAAATTATACGGACCTCCTCAACATAGCCGTAGTTTTCTCAATACCGTAACGAAACGGCGAATAAAATATCAAATTTTATATAGATAAAAAAAAAACTGAGATCTTGTGCGGTTTTATTGGTTTTATTTCTTGGACAAATCGTAATTAATTTTGATAATTTTCCCCCAAGTGTTTGATTAATGAGTGCAGATAGTCTTGCCCGTGGTGAAAATAATCCGACAATGCGTCGTATTGTGAACTTAATCCATTCCCATAATATCCACAATTTAATGAACCAATTTCCACTATTTTTCCGACGTACTTGTCGTAATAATAATACAATAAAACACACTTTGTATATTATTAAGTGAAAATTTGCGTTCAATCGCCACGAGGATGAGACTAAATCTGACCCGAAGAGGACCGATAAGAAGAAAATACCTCCGCGAAAAAAAAAGAAACCGCGAGTCCGACTAATTGAAAGATTCGCAAATAAAATACGAATCGATTGTTTGTTAGGCTGCATACAATAAACACCCAAAAATCAATTAAAAATACTTATTAAATTTTATACTGTTACAAATTCCCCCTTTACTTCCCCGAGAGAAACTTCCTATGGAATTTCTCGAGAAATAACAATACCTAAAATTTAAAATTACAAAGACCACTACTCCTAAATCGTAATTATGTATATACAAAAATAAAGCATAAAGTGATTTAAAACCTATTGCCCAGTATCACCTATATAGGGTTTTAAGTCTTTGGCGTTCCAGACGCCGCTTTCCTTGCCAAAAGAATCTACCAACAGATAAGTCCAAGGAGATAACTTCTGTTTAATTTTAAAGGGGCCAATAAATTTTGGCGTTAACTTCGAGGTGAAGTAATTAGCCGCATTGGACAACACATAGTTTGTTCTCAAAACTGAATCCCCTACCTGGAAACTATCTGATCGCCGACGTAGATCGTAATATTTTTTGTTGCGCTCATACGCATGTTTTAGTTTTTGTCGGATGGCTGTAAAGAGCTCAGAAAAAGCCTCAGACCTTTTCGGAACTTCGGACCGATCAAAGCATAACACTTCACTATCATCAATTTTGTGATCAGTGCCAAGTAGAATTTGTTGTCGCCCAAAATTTACAAAATATGGCGTGAAACCAGTAACTTCATGAGTTGCTGTACGTATTGCACAGCCAATTTTAGTCAACTGTTTATCCCAGAGACGATGATTTTCTCCCACATAGGAGCATAACATGGTTTTAAGTACGCGATTTACTCGTTCTACGGGATTAGCTTGCGGGTGGTAATGTGAATTATACCTACATCGAATATTATAATTTTGACATAAATTTTTAAATAATCCACTGGTGAATTGTTTACCGTTATCTGTTAAAAGTAACCTAGGAACTCCATAAACTAGAAACACTTCCTCTTCCAACTTCCTAACAACCATAGCCGAGGTGGCTTTACGTAAGGGGAAAAATAGAGAAAACTTGCTAAAATAATCTGCCACGACTAATATATATTGATGACCAGACGAACTCCTCGGTAACGGACCAACTAAATCAACACTGATCATCTGCCAGGGCTTATCTACCGTAGGTTGAGATTGCATTAAACCTCTAGGCTTCTTCTGCTCCGGCTTTGTCCGTTGACACACGTCACAACCCTTAACATATCTTGAGATATCTGATCTCATTTTGGGCCAATAATACTTATCAGCCACTCGGTTATAAGTCTTGAAAATCCCTGCATGTCCAGCGGTTGCAATATCGTGATTATCCCTTATTATATCTTTACGAGACTGTTTTGACACAACCAGTTTCCATTTATCCTCTTTATGTAACAATTTGTCTATCACCGGATTAGGTTTAACATATTTGTAAAGATTCGATCCTTCAATTCTCCATTGAGGATGATTTAATGGTTTCTCCTTGACCATTTCAATCATACGACTTAGCCATTTATCCTCTATTTTAGGTACCTTCACACTGTCAATAACTGGCACACTTCGGGAAAGTGTGTCAGGAACCACATGATCTTTTCCTTTGCGATGAATAATACAAAAGGAATATTGCTGTAAACGGAGTGCCCAGCGAGCTAATCTACCCTGAGGATCTTTCAGATTACTCAACCAGATCAAGGAATGGTGATCAGTTATTACAGTAAATTCCGAACCTTCTAAGTACGAACGGAGTTTTTCTACAGCCCAAATTACTGCCAAACATTCGCGTTCAGTGGTACTATATTTGCGCTCAGCTTTTGTTAAAGACCTGCTTATATAACAAATCACATGATCAATGTTATCTTCGGTTTGCGTTAGTACCGCACCAATGCCATATGCACTAGCATCTGTCTGAAGAGTGAAGGGTAACTCAAAGTTGGGACACCTTAAAATTGGGGCCGTAACTAAAGCATTTTTAACCGATTCCAAAGTACGGTCACAATCCTCACTCCACATGAAATGAGATGTTTTTTTCAACAGAGCTGTCCATGGTTGAACCAAATCTGCAAAATTAGGTATAAATTTCCTATACCAAGAAGCAAAACCCAACAGTCTTCGAACACCGGTAACGTTTTTGGGGGTAGGTATATCGAGTATAGATTTTACTTTCTCTGGATCTACTTGAATTCCATTTTCGTTAACGAGATAGCCTAAATATTTTAGTTCTTTACGGCAAAACTGACATTTATCTCGGGAAAGGGTTAAATTTGCTTGGTGTAGTCTAGAAAATACTTCTTGCAAGATTTCGCAATGTTTCTCAAAAGTTTGTGTTACCACGATTATATCGTCAAGATATACAAACACAAACGGTTCAAGTTCTGGACCCAGCACTGAATCTATTAATCGTTGCCAAGTTGCTGGCGCATTGTGCAACCCAAATGGCATCCTTTTAAAGCGAAAAAGACCCCTCCCAGGGACTGTAAAACTGAGATAGTCTCGAGACGACTCTGCTACCGGGATTTGCCAATAAGCCGATTTTATATCTAAAGATGACATATAAGTCGCATTCCTAAGTTTATCGAGAATCGCAGAAATATACGGTAAAGGGTATGCGTCTCGTTCTGTAACCGCATTCAATTTCCTAAAATCTACACAAAAACGATGCGTTCCATCCTTTTTAGGGACTAAAATTACTGGTGAAGACCACGCAGAATTTGATTTTTCAACAATGTCATTCTTCAACATGTCATCTAGTGCTTCATCAATTAAACGCTGCATATGAGGCGAGACAGGGTAATATCTCTGCTTAATGGGTGGAGAACTAGTAACGATTTCGTGCTGAACTGCAATCGTACAGCCTAAAACGTTTCCCATTTTATTAAAATTATGCTCAAGGAGTTTATCTAGGGTTTCTTTCTGACAGGTGGTCAATGAAGTATCAGACTGCACAGCATCTAGTGACACGGGTGAGGAGAAATTCCAAACATTCTTGGATAAATCTGGGACAACTCCCATTTTTTTCCAAAAATCTATTCCTAATATTAAATTATGACCTAATTCGGGAACTACTAACATTTTAAGAACAACTACTTTATCTAATAACTTGACGGGGAGATCCGCAACCCCTAAACAATTACAACTATTTCCATTTGCTACTTTAACTTCCTTAACTTCACTATCTCTTAATTTTAAACCTTGACACTTAATTTTCTCCCAACCTGGACCTCCTAATATAGTATTACTAGCTCCGGAATCCAATAACCCAAATAATTTTAAACCAAAAATTTCCACACCTAAATATGGCCGTTGATCATGATCTATATGAGATAAAATATATTCCAGCACAGGTTGAAAGGTACACAAAGGAGTCGGTTTTTCAGACACAATAGGCATACGACTCACTACCCTGTGTATGCGTTTCCCTGACATTTAGGACAGGTCGAAACTTTAAAACCTTCTTTTCCACATTTAAAGCAATGAATATTTATACGACAATTCCTGGCTATATGACCAGGCTTTCTACACTTCCAACAAATAATATTTTGATGACTATCATTCCGCCTAACTATTGAACTACACTGAGCAGAGTTTTCTGCATAGGCATATGCCAAATCTGGTTCCAAAACCTGTGAACGCCTAGGTGGAGCGATATATCCACGTATGGAGGTTTGACTTGCTTCGATTTTCCTACTTAATTGCAGTAAATGTGATATTGATGTAACCTCAACTAAACTAAGGGGTAGTTGATACATAGGTAAGACATTCTTTAATATTATTCTAAATTGAGTGCTTTCAGGCAGAGGTGATGACAACCGACCGAACAAATTTTGCATTACTGACACATAAATCCCAATGGATTCTTTTGAACCTTGCGTACGTGCTTTGATTTCATCAAATAATTTCTCATCGTAATCATACGGTTGAAACTCTTCGCGTAAGCCCTCTACCAACGCATTCCAATTATGATAAAAATGTCTATTTGCGCGATACCATACAAGAGCATTTCCCGAAAAGAGATCAATAGCGGATGTAAAAAGACACGACAAGGATACGCCACGAGCTATACGTAATTCTTGTACTCGCTCTAAAAATGCATTGAGAGACATATTTTTCTGTTCCCCAGAAAATGTTATATTCCACTGTCGAACTGCCACTGTCGAACTGGTACCGGTTTAGTATTATTAGCTACTGGTAAATCATCCCCCTCTGAAAAATCGGAAGAAGAACAATCTGAGCGGTTATCATTGAGGTGAATAGCCGACAAATCTAAAATTGCACTCTTATTTAAGGTCGATTCGGCCTTGAACTTCTTAGTCTTTACTTTAAAATCTGCTATAGTTGATACTAATCCCACAAGCAATTTAGATCGCTGACCCATTTCGGCATCGGATTTCGGAATTGACCTACTAAGTCTGTTGAAGACGTAAGCTAATTTTGATGCGATTTTTTTATAGGCCGGAGAGTCTTTCAAGTCCGAGAAGTTATCTACGAGCAGTTTAATTTCTTCCATTTTAATGTTTACAGCCGCATGGTCCTCTTCAAAGGTAAATGGATACACGGGAAAAATAAAAGTACCTGACTTTTCTAACTTGATCAGACTACGTAATGTTTTACGCTGAACATCTACAGTAACGTCCTCAGACATACCTCTAATAGCTAATTCGTACTTTAGCTCATCTTGAGCAAGTCGATTAATCTCTAATTTAAAATCCATTTTTTTTTCCAATTTTTTTTCCAATTTTTTTTTTTTTTTAATTTAATTTTTATATTATTTAAGCCCTTCTTGCCCTTTCTACTTTTTCCTGCCCCACGTTGGGCGCCAGTGAAACGGTGGCGCTCCCTTTAGTCCTGCCCGATCTTATATTTAGTGGTCGCCGGCCGACTTACCCAATGGAGATGGGGTGGGTAATTTATTTTTAAATTAATTTTGGGCGCCACGTGATTTTTAACGACGACCACCGACAGGACGTTAAATAAAATCACGAAACAATTAAATAACGAGGGAAAAAAAAAAGAAGCTACCTATTTTTCAATAATAAAACTTAATTTTCCCCAAAACAAACAAAAATTTATTTTCAAAAATGCTAAGTATAAGTATAAAATAAATATTCAAAATTATATTGTATATAAAAAAAGATAATAGTAATAATGATAATATCAGTAGGAAGCACGTAAAACCTAAATGCTGCATATATTATTTAAATACAAGTTATTAATTAGACCAGTAATTATAGAGAACTTTAATGAAAATAAAATAATGCTAATAATAAATAAATAGATATACCGAATAAATGTAAAGTCGATCGCGACGGCCCGTTAGCGCTAATCGTTCCGTTCCGACGTCATACACGAAAACAGTAATTTAATTAATCCCGAAGATGCTCTATAAATACGCGGTCGTACATAGAATTATAATTATATATGCCAAAAAAAAAAAAAAACAATAAAGATAATAATTATTCGCAAAATATAAACTAACTCGAAAAGAGAAAAAAAAAACAACACTATATATAATTCTGGCTGCCGTATTAAATATGAAAAGAATAAATAAATCGACAAAATAAAATATTTAAATCTTATCTGGACTTGGTGAGCTCCCGGTTGGCAACAACTTCCTCCGTCTTATATCATCCACCTCAACGTCCAGGACTGCAACCTCGAATCCTACCAACGACTTCCTCCACCGACCAGAACTGATTCCACCAAAACCCAGTTGATTTATTTTCCAAGGAAATTATACGGACCTCCTCAACATAGCCGTAGTTTTCTCAATACCGTAACGAAACGGCGAATAAAATATCAAATTTTATATAGATAAAAAAAAAACTGAGATCTTGTGCGGTTTTATTGGTTTTATTTCTTGGACGAATCGTAATTAATTTTGATAATTTTCCCCCAAGTGTTTGATTAATGAGTGCAGATAGTCTTGCCCGTGGTGAAAATAATCCGACAATGCGTCGTATTGTGAACTTAATCCATTCCCATAATATCCACAATTTAATGAACCAATTTCCACTATTTTTCCGACGTACTTGTCGTAATAATAATACAATAAAACACACTTTGTATATTATTAAGTGAAAATTTGCGTTCAATCGCCACGAGGATGAGACTAAATCTGACCCGAAGAGGACCGATAAGAAGAAAATACCTCCGCGAAAAAAAAAGAAACCGCGAGTCCGACTAATTGAAAGATTCGCAAATAAAATACGAATCGATTGTTTGTTAGGCTGCATACAATAAACACCCAAAAATCAATTAAAAATACTTATTAAATTTTATACTGTTACAATACAGTGCAATTTGAAAAAAAAAGTTGATCGTCTTTTGTCAAAAACTGGATGCAAGAAAAAATATCAGTACAGTTCATATTGAAGTCTTTTAAAAATCATTTAATTTGATGTTTTATTTATTCAAATCGGATCAAAAATAAGCAAGATACAGCACCAAAGATGTTTGGTCAGTCACCCTGTATACCGAATCAACCTTGTAGCCCGTTTCCAGGGAATCTATCATGTATTGGCCGTTTCTAACATCATGTTGTCAAAAGACTACGTTTAATCATTTTCACATAAATCTTAGACATAAAAGATAAAGTAGAGATAGGTAAATAGTTTGTTTTACAATTATTGTGTATGGGAGTAACTAATGCATTTTTCCAAATCGAGAAAAATATTTTAGACATCACAGATTGACTAAAAAGTAGCCATTTTGGACGGCACTGATGGTAATCCACCAGGACCTGTACATTTAGCATCTTTAAGCTAGGTGACCTCCTCAAAACATTTGCAATGGAAATATAAGAAGCATTTATTAATAAAACACTTTAACTTTAAAGTGTTTTATTAATTATTCAAACATGTATAACGAAGTAGAAGCTTCTTACATTAACAATAAGAACCATTGTTAAGGCAGGCATGGTTATAAGAATATTTTGTTGACATTTGTAAAAGAAAGTTATGTCATATACGTCGCAAAAGTGTTTTTTTATTACATACCCATTATGTTAAAAAATCCAGGGATTGATGAACTTGATCTGATGGAATTAGCAAAATTCCAATCCGATTTTGGATTAATTTTAAAAGATTGTTCCAAAGAATTAATATAAATATTTCTGAACACAGCATCAATGGTTTGATGCTGATAATAGTGCATTTGTGTCTGAAATGATCATCTGGTTACAAACAAAATAGTGAAGAAAGGTTTCTAATCATGTTATTGATCCAAAAGATCGTAATAAGTTCCGAAATTCAACGCACATGACCAAACGATGTTTTTCCAATAATCTAAAAATATTAGGTACTTACAAATCGTAATATATAATTTTACAAAGCAAGTCAACATTGTGATCAATATTATTTCCCGAAAATGAATAATCAGCTTTAGAATAGTTATAATTGAACAGAGAGTGCTTGTTGATATTCTCCCCCCCCCTAATAGGGGACTAAATTGGGGCATAAGGAAGACGAAACCGAAACACCGTTGGGAACCCACGGATTTGGAGTGAGGAATGAGAGAGGTCAAACGCTTCTTGAATTTCTCCTGCAACATAACTTATTGGCAATGAATAGCTTCTATCGCAAAACACCACAGCGAAAATGGACCTGGGTCAGCCCTGAAGGCTGTACAAAAAATGAAATCTACTTCATCATATCTAACAGAAAGAAAATAGTGCGAGATGTAACTGTGCTGAATAAGTTCTCAATAGGCAGCGACCACAGGCTGGTCCGATCCAAAATCTCAATTAATATCAAGAACGAGCGGCGAAAGCTTATTAAACAACCAACATCCAGCAAATGGACACCGCTTAGAGACGAAACCCAGTATCAACATAGAATAGAATTACAGCTAGCACATATGGAAAGTGTTTTAGACCCGAATGCGGAGGACCTGAACGCACTTATTACAAATTCTATAAAAACCGCAGTAAAAGAATGCCAGACACAAAGCACCCAACGAAAAGAAAAACTCAGCACAAGCACTAAACAACTAATGGAAAGGAGAAGAAATCTAACAAATAAACATACAACAAACGCAACAGAATTAAGACGCCTAAATAGAGAAATATCCAAGGAAGTGCGAAGGGATACAAGAACATATAACACAAATGAAATCTTAAAGGTAATTGAGCAAAATAAGGGCATTAAATCACTACGGAAGCCATTTTCCGAAGGCAGAAAAAACATCTGAAAGCTAGCAAAACAGAGTGGCCAAATAACAACAAATAAAATGGAAATATTAAAAGTTGTAGAAGACTTAAAAATAAAAATGCAGTGAGCTTGGACACTAACATAAATAGAGTGCAAAATCAAGGGTCCGAGGATATTCCAAATATTACCTTAGACGAAATAAGGGGGGCACTAAGAGATATGAAAAACAATAAAGCAACTGGCGACTACGGCGTAGCAGTCGAGTCCCTAAACGCCGGCGGAACTTCGTTATTAAATGCATTATGCAAGTTATTTGATGCTTGCCTACAAACTGGGACAACACCTTCCCAGTGGGATCGGGCAATAATTATAATACTGCATAAGAAAGGAGATATCACCAACTTGCAAAATTACAGACCCATTAGTTTACTATCGCATATATATATAAGCTATTCATGAGAATCATTAACAAGAGGTTGACAAATAAATTCGACCTATATCAACCCCGCGAGCAAGCTGGTTTTCGAGCCGGATTTGGCACAAATGACCATCTACAAATAGTCAAGTCCCTTATCGAAAAATGCATCGAATACAATAAACCCCTCTGCTTAATCTTCGTCGATTACGAAAAAGCCTTCGACACAATAAACCAGCATAAAATGCTACAAGCTCTTGCTGAATGCCGTATCGATCATAGATACATCGAGGTCATCAAACACGTGTACCAAAGAGCAAAAGCTTATGTTAGGCTGCAAGATGATTCCCAAGACTTTGATATTGCACGAGGTGTACGCCAAGGAGATGCCATATCGCCAAAGTTATTCACAACCCTCCTAGAACATATGTTCAAACAGGCTAACTTTGGTGACGTGGGCATAAACATAGATGGCGAAAATCTAAACCATCTGAGATTCGCCGACGATATCTTAATTATCGCAGATAGTATGGACGAAGCAAAACAAATGCTACGGAGGCTATGGGAAGCATCGAACTCTGTTGGACTCAAAATCAACACCAACAAAACTCAATACATGACAAATCTTGTTATGAGTGAGGCAATCAAGATAGGCGGAGTAAGCATAGAACAAGTAAGCTCTTATAAATACCTTGGTCACGAAATCTCTATTGGTAGAGACAACCAAACCTGTGAAATGTCGAGAAGAATAGGCCTAACATGGGTTGCCTGTGCTTACATACGGGGCTGAAACACTAAAAATGGAGAGGTCGATGTTAGGTATATCACTAAGAGACAGGATCCCAAATATAACATTAAGGGAGAGGTCCGGTGTGACGGACGCGGTTACCCGTATAACAACCTTAAAGTGGAACTGGGCTGGTCATGTGGCGCGACTTACGGACAATCGCTGGACAAAAAGGAATTTGGGCAGGTAAATAAGAGGAATCAGTATAAATTCCTAATTCAATTTTGACCTAAGTCAAATTGGGCAGGTTGTAATTGCCCATAATACATTTTTGATGATCAGATCATGTAAAATGACAAATAATACATGACAAATTGTAAATGAAAAATGATAAATAGCAAATGACAGGCACTAGATGAAAGATGAAAGATATGTCAGATAATAGATGCAGATTTGATAAATTTGACAATATTTATAGATTTTATACGGATACAAATTATCCAGGTTTTTAAGAAAGATATGGTGTTTTGTTTAATAAAATCGATTTCTTCAAAACTTCTGAAGAAAGTCTAAGCTTAAATATTTGTTTAGAGCTTATTTGTCATTAACGTAGTAGCGGTTTCAACTATTCTCATTAGAGAATCTCTTGATTTAAAGTATCTGCATGAAAGGTAGGACGTCTATATACTGTTTGAGAAATTTTTACCAAGTATTTTGAAATATGTATATTGATTTTCATTTTCTCCCTGGCTCTATTTATTCATCATTTAATTTCAAGATATTCATCACCATCGTAAAATTAAACCGTTCGTAATTAAGTTGTTTAATATATTCAGCAGCAATCTCCGTGATTGGGCATTTGTTATGTTGCGCGGGAGGGGGGAAAGAGGACCGCCGAATCTCGCGGTTCTCGGGGATGTATGGAAGTTTCCAAAATTGATGCGATTCCAATTAGGGCAGATTTCCCATGCGTTCGCGACGTGCACGCCCATAAATTTGCTATGATCAATATTTAATGAACATCTATGGTTAGTTTGAACATTTTAATGACGCCCCACGCGCCCGGGAGGTCCCATTACGGCGGAACCGGTGGCGGCCCCAAAGGGATCGCCGCTCGAATTTATCGCCTAATTGCAATTGTAAAACGCTTTTAAGACGTGAAATTGTATTGGAAATTTCACATTTCGTATTACCGTGCCGCCGATAAATTCCGCCGCCGCCGGTGGTGGTCCCGCGGTGGTATGTTTTATTTATTGCTGTGGGAATTCGGTGTTGGTTATTTGCTCGTGTAAATTGGATTGTTTTTTTAATTTTAATTTAAGCTGATACAATTGCCTATACCATCAATTCATTCAGTTGAAATATTATTACTCAGTCATACTACTTACTATTTTATTTCAGGCAACAATTTTTTTCTTTTTTATAGGTATCTACATAAGATTGTTGATGAGAGGCATGTACATAAGATTGGCGATGGTTGAAGTATGTATGTATTAAAATAATAGAAAGTAGTAATGCCAATTTTATTTAAAGATAGTCTCAATTTAATGTAGACGAAGTAATAGTAGTAGGGTTGTAGTAGTGTTTATTTAACCAATATGCTTACACAGTTCTTCCTAAATAAAACATAATTCAATAAATAATCAGAACAATATTGAACACACATGGAAAAGTTTGAGTTTACACTTACATGATCTTTCAGTCTTGCTCAATTTAATTTCGTTGATGTTGCTACCACTGAAGCTCTGTTTAATGATTTTCATCATTTAATTTGCCAAATATGGCTTTTATATCTTCAAAAGGGGAACTTTATTATACTCACTAAAATGTCTAATAGATAAAATAATAATAATAATAAATAGTATAGTAGATTATAATAAATATATTTTTTTTATTTGCTTGAGAAGGTGGCATCTAGATACTCGATTTCCGTTCAGGACCTCGCTTCTTTGTTTTCTCGAATTTATTGTTTATGTTTTTGTCTTACCCCTCATTGTTATTTTAGAACTTACCTTTCAAGTCCAAATTGATTATTTCCGACTGCTCTAATACTTTCATAAATAGTTATCTTGTTCCTTAAAGTAGTCGACAAATTCTTATTTCTTGTACCAACAAACAGAGGCAGATAACTTTTCTCTCTCTTTAACTAGAGTCTAACAATTTAGATCTTTCTTTTGAAAAGTCCAAATCTCTATTTAGGTCAGTAATCTACTATTTCTTAGTCTTCTAAGGTTCTATTTTTGGTCTTGAATTCATAATGTTTTGAGTTTAGAGACTCTAAAGATACTAGCAGCAAATATAGTAAATTTTTTAGTTTAGCGTTTATAATGATCGCAACTATAAGTAGACGATATTTCTTCTTTAAAAATGTTAGAAGAGCTTAATTTGCTATATCATTAAAAAAAAATACTAGATTTGCTGGAAAATCTGAGAAGCATCAAAGAAATATTTTAAAAAAATATCAAAAAAATTTATGAAATTAAAAAAAATACTAGAAAATCCAATAATCCTTAAAGGAATATAGTAGAAAACATACAGGAACTGAACAATTTCAATATCACGAAATGAAATTTAGAAGAAAAAAATGGTGTGGAAAATATATGGAAATTTGTCAATTCCAATATTACGAAGGAATAGAGAGTAAAAAATTATGAAGAAGAAAACAATTTATCTAAATTCTATGAATCTGAAACTAAACTTTTTAAAATGGTAGAAATAAAAATTAAGAAAAAAATAAAACTGGATAATTCTAGAAATCTATGAAAAATTAATAAGTAAATTCTTTATAGAGAACTCTTTAACTTAAAAAAAGCTGGAACATTCTTGAATATTGTAAGAAAAAAGTGATAATTTGGATAAAATGAAGTAGGAAACAAGTACAACCATTTATTGAATTTCAAAGAAAGTTTCGAAGAACAATATAAAAATACATTCCATTTTTTTGACAGGCAATCTTTTTTGTTGAAAGTTAATTTGGAACCCTCGTTTTATTTCTAAAGATACACTATATTAAACAAGTATATTACTTCTCCTAATTTAAACATTTTTTATCAAGAGATTAGCGAAGAAAGTATTCAAGATATTAAAATGTTTTACTTTAAAATTAGAAATACAACCAATACTTTTAAAAAAAATTTTGAACAGATCACCGTAGAATCCCATCTTATCACAGTTCTTTCTTTCACAAAAGAAGTATACAAATATTTGCCATAGCCTCGTTGACTAAGAAGCGTAATAAGAAGATAATGATAATTCTCGAGTGTATAATTTAATAGATAAATATTGGCTATCATGCTGAATTTAGTATCTACTTGACTAAGATTCGTGGGAGCAACTTTTTAATTAAAACAGAATGAGTCACTTTAACGTTATTTTAAATGCCTAGGTATCAAGATATATGAGTATTGACTATAATGATGATGATGTATAGCTTTAAAACTTATCAACAACCTTCAATTATCTTTAACATAGATGATATTAAATTGTACCAACAAAATAAAATCAATCTGCTTAATAACATTTTCATCTCTTTAACTAGAGTCTAACAATTCAGCGCTTCTAAGAAAGGCTCAGATCTCTGTTTATCTCCTGAGAAAATAGCTGCGAAACGAAGTTATTCAATTTGCTAAAAATGCTAAAAGTATGCTAAAAGTATTGTTTAGACGATTACAATAAATAAATATTAAAATCTAAGGATGATTTGCATTAAATTATAAAAAGCTGAAAGAAAAATTTAAGGGTAACTCTAGAACCAATAAAGAAAAATACAGGGTGTGTTATGAAAGTAATGCGCATGTTTTTATTGATGACGCGACTATCCATCGCAGCCTGGTAAAATGGGTCGGGAAATGTAGTGAAAGGCATACATTTTAATGCATCCGGTTGATGTGATTCCGCGTGAAATGTGTTTTTCGACTTTGCAACACGGCGCGATGCAGCGTTCACTTGTGCAGCGATATGCAATCAAGTTTTGTGTGCGTTTTGGAAACAAAATATTCTAGATGCATGGAAAGATCTTCGAGGAAGACTGCAAGACAGAGGAGTTCGCCGATGAATTTTGTTCTGGACGCCCAACAACGGCTTTTTTGACGTCTGAGGAATCGTCCATTTTGCAGCTGTCAACCCAGCCGTTTACCTGCAGCTGCTTGGTTTGAACGCCAAGTGTGAATCGGTGAACGTCAAGCGTGGATCTCCCGGGGTCCAAATCTGTGTTATCGTTTTTAAGCAACGTGTTAAGTAATAAGAAGAATACAAAACGAAGTGGGAAATGTGATAAGTGTTCCGAAGAATGATAGCTTTCGAGTGCGAGGAAATGGATGACGGGCGTGATGTAATACCAGGTTGCTTGCATAAGACACGACCAGGTTCCACCATGACAATGCGTCCAGCTACAAGGCCTTCATGGTTACCAATTTCTTGGCCCGGAGCAACACCCCAGTGGTCCCCAATCCACTTACAGTCCCGACATTGCTCCTTGTGACTTTGTTTTGTTCCCCCACTGAAGAACAAGCTAAAAAGCATTGGAAGTCAATGGAAACCATCCAAAAGCATTACAACTTTTCTAATAGACATTCCCATCAAAGAGTTTGAGGGTGCCTTCTAGGCATGGTGAACACATTTTCACAAGTTTATTGATGCTGGGAGAGAGTTTTTGAACAACTTTAAGTATTTGTACCGGTACGATCTATAAATATATCGGAGAAAGAAAACAGGATCACTTTGTTTTACCACTTTTATTTAACAAAAATACACGTGACTATAGTTTCGACTATTAACTAGTCATTATCAAACATAGAAGAACATATTTATTTGTGAACTCCGCCCTTGCTTCTTTTGCCCAAAATTTTATGTATGTTTTTTTATTTTTATTAATTTGTTTCTATGTATTATTCAAAAAAGAAGACCAAAGATGAATAAATAAATAAATAAATAAATAAAAAATGTACATTGTCATGTTTGATATGGACCAACCGAACGTCATTCCACCGGTTGAGCCAATTTTAGGCATCCATGTAGGACACGCCGAGGTAGTAAAAAATGGCTAGCCTAAATTTCATATATACAAACATCAACTCATTACCAAAAAAATCTCATCTCCTTTCCCATTTCCTCTGTAATAATCCAATAGATGTAACCCTAATGGTAGAAACTAAAACCACCAAACCCTTTTCCTTCAAAAACTGGTCCTCGATCCAAATCCCGTCTTCCATTCCCAACCAAAATATCCGTGGCGGTTCAATAGTAGCAGCAAGATCAGAAATTAAACTCGGGAAGGCTAACCCCCCGAAAATTAATAATATAATGAACGAATGCCTGCACTGCACTATTGAACTCCAATCCTTTACCCTCCATATTTTCCTTGTCTATATCCATCATTCCTCCTCTATTGAAGACACAATCCTCACAAAAGCTTCCTTATACGACCACGTTGTCATAATCGGTGATTTTAATATTAATAAAACGAAAGCGAGGCAGCTTTCCTCTTTTATATCGAACTCAAATTTTGTGCGTATAAATACTCCCCCTACATTTATTATGTCCCAAAATCAGTCCACCACCCCCGATGTCCTATTATGTACAAGCAACATACAGCATCTACTCCAAAATGTTGAACTAATTCCCGACCTTTGTTCAGACCACCTATCCATCCAATTTTCAATTTTACAAGAACCTCCTATCCCTGAACCTCCAAAAATTATATATAGACATAAAGACTGTGACATTGACAAGGTGACTAAAGACTTAAATGACGTTATTACAGCCTACCCACAAGTTAACCCATCCTCTATCTCCTTATTCCTCAATACATTATCGGACTCGGTCAAAAGACATACACCGACATATACAAGGAAAGAATATAAATATCCCCTCCCAAACTTCATCCTAAGACTGATCAAATTCAAGAGACAACTGTACCGGGACTTACGTTTGACTGAAAATGGCGAATTAAAACGAAAATTTAATAGTTTAAACAAAACCATACAAAGACTTGTGAAAGAATATAAGACAGATATATGGATTACGACGTGCAAGGACATCAATGACATGCAAGGTAAACAGTATTGGGACGAAATTAAAAAACTGACAAAATATAGAAAAACGGACTATGTACAGAAAATACAGGACCCTATTTCAAAAACTTTTTTAACGGACGAACAATCAATAGCTGATGTTTTTGCAGACCATTTCGACAACAGTTACACTATGACAGTTAATAATGCATTTGACAACGACTTTTTCAATTCAGTAAACACTTGGTACGACAGATTTAAAACTTCCCCCAATCCTTATATCCCCGAGGACGATATAAAAGAGGAGGAATATTTCACTTGCCTATACAAAGGTAAAAACACTGCACCCGGTTATGACAATGTTCCTAGAACTATCCTTAAATCCTTTCCAGATAATATCCACAAATACATCCTAAAAATATTTAACCATATATATTATTCCCAGTCCATACCCAACGAGTGGAAGCAGGGTATTATAACATGTATACCTAAATCTGGCCAAGACGCACTAAAAGTATCAAGCTATCGCCCAATTACCCTGCTTCCAGTCTTGGGTAAAACCTTTGAAACCATATTAAAACTCAAATTAATGCCCCATATATCCCACCACATCCCTCCTTACCAATTCGGTTTCCTAGAACATCGTTCCACTTCTTTACCACTTTCAATCCTTACCTCAAACTGCCAAACGGCACACCTCGAACGCCAGAAATCAGCAGTGGTCTTATTAGACATTCAAAAAGCATTTGACTCAGTCTGGCATCGGGGTCTGCTGTTTAAATGCAATTCCTTAAAGATCCCACCCCACCTTCTCAACCTTATTGACAACTACCTATCCAACAGACTCCTACAAGTTAGAATCCACAACACCCTATCACGTCCATTTATCCCCCAACAAGGTGTCCCTCAAGGCTCCCCTCTATCACCAATCCTTTACAATATCTTTGTTCATGATATTTATAACCCTGATCCTCATTACCTAAATCCTTCAGCTTACCCGCTCCTGTATGCAGATGACACAGCCTTAGTAGTACATGCCCCCACCCTGCACAAGGCACTCACCACCCTACAAGGGCTGATCGATACCATACAATTATGGTTTGCAAAATGGAGAATAACAATCAACCCCAATAAATCCCACCTTCTAATTCCTTTTCACCGTTCCCATAATTCACCATTCACACTAACCATTAATAACCATTCCATTTCACCATCTCCTTTCTGCAAATACCTTGGAATTACATTTGACCCCAAACTAACATTTAAAATTCACTCCCAAAACCTCAAAGCAAATGTCAAGAAGAGAGCTCGGCATTTCAGAAGTCTCACGTACAAAAATCAGGGCATAACAACAAAAACAGCTGTTAATATTTACAAAATGATCTGCCGACCTCTTCTTGAATATGCTGCTATCCTTTTCCATAAGCCTTGTCCTTCTGTCCTTAAAAATATCCAGGTATCGGAACGATCAGCCCTTCGTACACTAACAAAAATTAGACACCCACTCAATCCCATACACAATCCATCAAATACCCTCCTATACCATTTAACTAATCTAACTCCCATTGATGAACGCCTTTCATTCCTCGCCCAAAAATTTGCTACCAACCCACATAACCTAGAGATCCTTAACCTTATGTGTATCCCCCGCAATCCTCTAATAACACCTCGATATAAACACCCCGAAATCACCATCTATCAATTCATCACCTCACTTCTCAATGACATTAGCGATCATGACGTTTGAAGAACAACTGACAGTTAACACAACAAGACATTAGCAATCATGACGTTTGTATGACAGATAATTACAGGCTGAAAGACCGCGGGTCGATAGCCGTTGGACAGAAAAATAGATGCCAGTGTCTCACATTAGAATTTATTTAATTTAATTTATTACAAGTATTGTACTTTTTTTTTTTCTGTAAATAAAGATGTTTAGTAGTAGTAGTAAATAAATAAATAAAGTTTATGTTCCAGTATATTCAAGATGTACCACAAAGTAAACGCCTCCACAATTAAACATATAAATATATTTCCCAGAAATATTACTTTTATAATGGACTCCAATATTAGAAATAAATGAAATAATATGTAAAGAATTCATATTTCATAATGTTTTACCAAGAGATAAATTACTGTGAAATTGTAAAACTATAAATAATAATGAAGGTGATTAGAAAGGGAAGAAGACATATGTCCGATCACAAGGATCATCAGTCGTGGATTACGTCATAATAAAGGGGCTAAACACTTCCCTGTGAAGTTAGAAGAATGGAAGTCTTGGGGTCGGACCATTTGCCAATAATGGTGGAGATAGGGGTGGAAAAATTTAGGGAAAATGAACAAGAACAGGAGTGGTGGAAGTTAGAGGATAGTATAAATTCTATCAAGAATATGGGAAAACGATTAGAGAAGATTAACTGGAATGAAGTTAAAATAATGGAAGAGATGGAAGTAAGCGGGATGCGGTAGAAAAGTGGAAAGAAAGAATGGAGAAAGATACGCTTGGTTCGATAAAGACTGACGGGACGCAAAAAGGGAGGTAAGGAAGACTTTGGGAGAATGGAGCTTGGGTAGAGGAGAGGAGAGATGGGTGATGGCAGAGAGGACTGAGTACGCAAAACTATGCGAGAAAAGGAAGATGAAGGCCTTGGAAAAAACGACTAATGAATTGAAATTAAGTAAAAATTAAAAGGAGATATGGAGTATTTTAAGGGAGGCAACATATAGCAGTGTATCTACAAGAATGGGCAGAGAAATACAGTGTAATGAGTGGTGAGTCAAGTGGGGTAGGGGAACAAGAGTCGATGGGGAAGTTAAAGAGTTTACGGAGGAGGAAATGGAAAAAGCATTTGATGAGTTGAAGACTGGGAAATGGGCTGGACTGGACGGGTTAAAGGCAGAAATGTGAAAACAGATAGGAAGGGAAGGAAAGCAGAAGTTCGGAGAACTGCTGAATCAAATGTGGAGAGAAGTAGATTTCCCAAAAGCGTGGCGTGTGGGACTTATATGCCCGAAACATAAAGGTGGAGATACATTAAATTTAGAAAATTATAGGGGGATATCAATTATATGTGTACCGGGTACAAAATTGCCATGACAGTGGTAAAGAATAGTATGTAGAATGAGGTGGAGATTCTGCCGGAGAAGCAAGGGATTTTGAAGCAGTGTATGATACTGTGCCTAGAGAAAGATTAGTGGAGAGTTTGAGAAGGAGATGTGTGAGTGCAGGAATGGTGTAGAAGGGTGTATGAGTGCGAAATTGGTAGTGAATGTGTCTGAAAGGTTTAGAATTTGGACGGGCGTGCGACAGGGCTGCCCCTTGAGCCCTTTACTGTTTAACATATTTACTAGTGAATTGGAAGAGGTTTTGAGAAAAGGGCAAGCGGGCGGAGTAGTGATTAGAAAAAATAAGGTATGGATGCTGGCGTATTATGTGGTGCCTTTTACGAGAAACTGGGTAGAGATAAAAGAGGTGATGCAAAGAGTAGAGAGGTATATGGACAAAAGAATTCAAGTGAATGTAACGAAAACAAAGTGTATGCGATTTAGGAACCATGGAAGAGAAGGAAGAGTGGGTAAATTGGAATGAAAGGGGGAGGTGATTGAAAGAGTGAAGGGATTTAAATACTTGGGCTTCGTATTAAAATACACAGGTGGACACGGTTAGCACGCTAAATGGATACAGGGGAAAGCCAGAAAAGCTTGGGAAATAGTGGGCAAAAAGTGGAGAAATGGTTCTCAGGCAACTTTCAATTGGATGCATGTGTGAAGCTTATTTTGCTGTATGGGGTAGAAACTTGGGGAATAAAGAAGTATGAATGCATTTAGAGAGAGCAGTCGAGGTTCCTGAAGCAGATTCTGGGGGTTGAGAGATCAACGCCTGGGTACATTCTGCTTCAGGAAACAAATAGAATGAGTGTGCATGGAGAGGCAATGGAGAGAGTGGTGAAGTATGAGATAAATTTGGTTGAATTGGATAATTAGAGATTGTTGAAAGAGGTATGGAGAACGTGCAAGGAATGGCATTAAATGATTGCTTAGATAAGTGTCTAGTTGTGATGTACAGTTAATTAAGCACTAAACATATTTTTCGTTTAGTGATTAACCACCTTAGATTATAAAAAATTCACGAAAATAGCAAAAAAGCTATTAAGATTACAAATCTGAGAAGAGAAATTATAGGAAGATCAAGGGAAACTGACAGGCAATTGTAAAATTGTTGTAAAAAGTCACTATTTAAAGGAATAAAAAGAGTTTATAATAACATTAACAATAAATATGTAATTATTGCATTATGATAGCCGATATTCCGGTTGCAAGTTGTAAGGTTTATTTAAAAACTCATTTTAGTTCTTCATTTCTGGGAACAGCTTAACGAAACCACCGAAGCAGCCACTGGAGAAGTGTATGTAGCAGGAGACTTCAACAGCAGAATTGGCAAAGTCGTAAAAGAAACCGATACGATGAGAGGAAAATATGGGGAAGACGTATTAAACGATAATGGGAGAAGAATGTTAGATTATTGTAGGATGAACAATTTAGTAATAACGAATACATTATTCAAACACAAGGAGATTCACAAATACACCAGAGAAGTAGTAAATAGGAACGAAAAATCTATAATAGATTATGTAGTGACAGAACAAAGAAGAAAGAGCAAAATAATAGATACAAGAGTAAAGAGAAGTTTTGAAATAGGAAGTGATCACTACCTAGTAGTAACTACAATTAAGAAAGACTGTCAAGATAAAGAAAAAGAAAAGCCGCTTCCAACTACAACAATAAACTACAACAGGATAAGATCATATAAACTAAGGGATCAAGAAATAGCAATACGATATAAGGAAATAGTAGAGGACAAGCTAGCAGTGGTAAATGGAAGCGACAATGTAGATGAAATGTGGAATAATCTAAAAAGAAGTATGCTTGAGGCGGCACAAGAGACTTGTGGGGTTAAGAAGAGTACAAACAAGAAACAACAGACAGCTTGGTGGTCAGAGCACATACACGAAAAGATAAAAGAAAAGAAAAAGGCATGGCAAAGGTACTTAAAAGACAAAAACAATAATAATTACGAAATATACAAAGAAAAGAGGAAAATAGTAAAAGACGAGGTCAGAATAGCAAAGACCAGGGATTGGGAAAAGTTCGGTGAGACAATAGAGAAGAACGCAAAAGAAAACCAAAAGTTATTCTACAAAATTATAAAAGGATGCAGGAAAGAAAAAGGGCAAGATGCGAGATACATACAAGATAAACACGGAAGAATGCTGAAGGATAAGGAAGAAATAATAGAAAGATGGAAAGAATATTTTGAAGACTTACTAGATACAAATAACGATAATGAGCAAGAGACGCAAAACAGCGATAAGAGTAACACAGAAACAGTAACGGAGAGTATCAACGAAAATGAAGTTCTGGAAATAATAAGGGAACTGAAAACAGGAAAAGCACCAGGACACGACCAGATAACAGCAGAAATGATTAAACAATTGGGACCTATTGGTAAAGATAAACTAGTAATATTACTGAACAAAATATACGAGACAAACAACATACCAAAAGATTGGCAAACAGCTCTAATTGTGCCAATATACAAGAGCGGCGACAAGACGAAATGCACCAACTATAGAGGTATAACACTGATAAGCATAGGAATGAAAATATTAGAAAAAACAATCAACAAGAGGATAAGAGCAAAAATAGAGCACACACTAGAAGAATCACAATGCGGTTTTAGAAAAGGAAGATCCACACAAGACAACATCTTTACTATAAAACAAGTCACAGAAAAAATAATCGAAAATAATAAAAACACATATCTAGGATTTATAGACCTAGAAAAAGCATTTGACAGGATACCAAGAAAGAATCTGTGGAGAATACTTGACAAAAGAGGTATAGAAAACAAGACAGTCAAATTAATACAGAACATATACAACAACAACAGTAATGCGGTAATATACAAGGGGCAAATATCAAGAACATTCAAGACAAAAAATGGACTAAGACAAGGAGGAGGACTAAGCCCAACACTATTTAACATATATATGGATGAAATAATGAAGAGTATGAAAGCAGAAATCATAAAAACAAATGTAGGATACAAGAATATGCAAGTGGTCAAAATATCAGAAGGAGCATACGCGGACGATATAGTAGTGATAACAGAAAATGAAAGAAATTTGCAGCACAACCTGAACGTATGGAATAAACATCTAAAGAAATATGACATGAAAATGAACTACAACAAAACAAAGGTAATGATAGTAGGAAAACGGAAGGAACACATAAATATAAGGATAGAACAATATTTGATAGAACAAGTGGAGCAATTTAAATACCTAGGAGTAGAAATCACAGAAGATGGAAAAATGGAGGGCGAATTAAGCAACAGAATAAACAACACAATAAAAATGTACTATGCAATGAATAACATACTTAATAACAAAAAAGAGATAAGTAGAAAGACAAAAATGAGTATATATAAAACAATTTACAGACCTATTCTAACATATGGAAGTGAGACGTGGAAGCTAACAAAGAGAGATAAAAGTAGATTACAGGCAATAGATATGAAATATTTGAGAAAAGTAAAACAAGTAACGAGAAGAGACAGAATAAAAAATAAAGACATAAGAGAAGAACTGGAAATTGAATCATTAGATAAGTTTATAGAAAGGAAACAACTCAGCTGGTGGGGACACCTAATCAGGATGGAAAGCACAAATCAAACAAAACAAATTTGGGAAGCAAGAACAGGAAACAAAAGAGGAAGAGGAAGACCAAGAGAAAACTGGGACAACAAAATAGAAGAAATAATAAACAATAGAGGAAAGACAGTTAAACAAGCGAAGGAACTGGCGAAGAAAAGAAGAGAGTGGAAGGAGTTTGCAAATAAATAAAATAAAATAAAAATTGTAACAAAGTAATGTAAAATTCATAGCCTACACCGAAAGGTAAATGGCATTTTTGATAATATATATATATATACAGGGTTATTCACGCTATACGGCACGGAATATTGTGGTCAAAATACGTGACTTTCAAAAAGTTTCACTTTGGGGATATATGGGGGTCTATTAGGGCTACTTTTTAAAATTATTTTCATAATATACAGGGTGTCCCAAAAACCCTAAAAGTATCAAAGTTGTGTTTTTTTTAATGAAACACCCTGTATTTTATTGCATTTTTGGATCCGTCTATAAAAATAAGTATGTATTTTAATAAGGTTTTTATTACAGAAACCTTAAGGTTTTTGAATTAATTTGAATTTTGTAAAAATGTAACCTAATTTTCATGAAAACGCCAAAATATTGTTTATTGCACCGTTTTAGTACTTTTAAAGTAAAAATTTTAATGTATCTAGTTTTCTATCGTATTTAAAAACGTCAGATAATTAATTTAGTCTGTTACTTTAGTTTAAAAAGGATGTCTTTTGTTATAGTTGTGTTATTTTGCGTTTTTGTGTTAGATCGTTATTAATCGTTACTGTTTGAACATGGTTGTTGTATGACATAGTAAAAAATGGAAATTTACACAGATTTTCTTATACTGAGGTTTTTATAACTGACACTTCCAATTTCCTTAAACTGGTTTAATAATCTCTCAAAAGTGGCTGGCTTAGGGTGATTTCTTTCGGGAAACCTTTAAGTATTAACTCGACAAGCCAATAAACAATTTTGATGACATTCTCCAAGCATAAAAATAATGCCAATAACTCCTTCTTTTGAGTAAATCTTCATGTTTTACCAAAAAATACAACAGCGATGTTCAAACAATAACGATTACTAACGATCTAACACAAAAATGCAAAATAAGACAACTATGACAAAAGACAGGCTTTTTTAAACTAAAATGACAGACTAAATTAATTATCTGAGGTTTTGAAATACCATAGAAGACTAGATACATAAAAATTTTTACTTAAAAAGTACTAAAACGGTGCAATAAACAATATTTTGGCGTTTTCTGCAAAAACGAGAAGACTTAACACTTAAGATTTAAATACCATTCGAAAGGTAATTAAAACGTGCATTTGCTGATAAATTAATAAATATAGCATTCCATTTAAATAAATGAAGTTATAGTCATTTAAAGTTCTCATTTGTTTAATTCCAATTTTTTTACACCCGGCATAAGATGTCAAGTTTATTATAATTAGAAAATAAAATATGATCTATTGTTACACTTCAGTGTAAATTTGGTATACATAACTTAATTATTTTTGAAGTATCTGAAACATGAAAATTAGGTTACATTTTTACAAAATTCAAATTATTTCAAAAACATTAAGGTTTATGTAATAAAAACCTTATTAAAACACACACTTATTTTTATCGAAGGATCCAAAAATGCAATAAAATACAGGGTGTTTCATTAAAAAAAACACAACTTTGATACTTTTAGGGTTTTTGGGACACCCTGTATATTATGGAAGTAATTTTGAAAAGTAGCCCTAATAGGCCCCCATATATCCCCAAAGTGAAACTTTTTGAAAGTCACGTATTTTGGCCACAATATTCCGTGCCGTATAGCGTGAATAACCCTGTATATTTTAATTCAAGTACAAGATACTTATCAAAAAAAAACTTTAAATTAGGCCAATTATATACATATTAAAAATAGTTTATTTTGTTTAAGAGATTTAAAAACATTTCTAATTCTTGAAATAAACAACATAGTTAGGAGTGTTTCTCATTTATTTTTGAACACTGTAACATGTTTCGTCACACAGTGGCTTCATCAGGCATCTGTTGCAGTGTACAACAATAAAAATGTGAATCCCTCCCAACTGTGTTGTTTTATTTCAATGTGTTATGGAGTTTCATCATGTATCTGTCTCGTCAATTCAATTTTTAAATCTTAAATTCTTTGGTGACTTGAGCATGATATTATCTACTGAATAAACATTAACAGTAAACAAGTTATTTACGACTAAGATTTGATTGATATAGATTAGAATAGTGCAGGAATTATTCCGCACGACCGTATTTCACTAACTGTTGCTAATTCGCATTCGTGTGTGCACAAATTCCAAAATGAATTCATAGTGCACCTAGATCGCAACAGTAGCAAAAGTGTGCAATAGTGTTCCGAAGCACGAATTGTAAATGCGACACGGTGCCAGGCATTAAATCACCACGCAGGAATGTTTCCCCGTGCCAAGACACAAGAGTAAATGGTATTAATATTTCATCAAGTACTCTCAGACCAGGCGCCATCGCGAAACTCTATACTTGGAAGAATCAGGAAGCGTGTCTTTTGTATGCCGCAAAATGAACAATCGCGAGGTGTTGTCGCCTAAAATTCTGTTCGGACACTTTTGTGTCGTGATTTATGCATTCGTGGGCATTGTTCGCGGCCGTTTCGCACGCACTTTCCTCGGATTATGGTGCTTTTATTAAACGATTGCTCGAGTGACGAGGGCGTTATGTAAAATGTAACAATTTATTATTACTCCCATGCGTTCGTTCTCACGAAGAGCAATAGATATACGCGATGCGATGATTAATGCGGGAAGTTTAAAAAACATTCGCGCTGGAGCCCTACGCGATGGGGATAAATAAAAGTTGGGAATTTAACGAGACCGTAAACACCTTTTCCTGCTGTTACTCGGCTCATGATTACAGCGAGAATTTTTAATAAAAAAAATACCTAAACTATAAAAAAACATTTACCCTTGTTTTTAAAATTTATTCTTAATGTAAATTTGTAATGTGACTAGGGTAGGTAAGTATTTGAGTCATTGTGTTTAGCTTAATCTTCTTATCGCTAAACATTATGTAATAAAGGTTTTTCGACCTTGGATAGAATCTAATATATTTCAATTACTTAATATTTAAAATTACAAACCTTAAAACACCAACAAAATGTAAACCAAGAAAAATTAATGATAAACTAATAAACACAGGAAGTACAATCATAATTTTTAACAGAAATAATTCAAAAATGATTCACCACGGGTTAAGTGAGAAATTAATTAATCATACAGAAATTAATACGTAAGAAAAGTAGGAACATTCATATCAGAGAAAAGTTTTCGAAGAGTGAAAAGAGATTCTACTATGAAATTCCATAAACAAATTACAGAGATTATAAATCAATCAAAGATCTACAAGAAGATTTGCCAAGACAACTTTTAATTATTCGATATAAAAAAGTTTTTCACATACTGAATACAAATACCTCATAATTACGCATTCAAAACCATTGAGAAAAGTGGAATTTTGTTGCGTAGTAACACCTTTCCACACTTTTTGGCACTACTTTTATTTACTATTAATCAATGTCAATATCAGTTACATACATTGTGTAATATATATAAAACATGTACTACCGGTAATTCTAACCTAATTAAAATTTCTAAATTCCATTTTTATTAACTGCTTTTGAAATAAGACACAAGTTTGAAATGAAATTGATATGTACATATTTATTGATTGCTGCCTAGAACAAACTTAATTTCGTTTCAACAACAAATTTTACCTGGAGAAAGATGGTCTTCCAATGGGTTTTCCGAAGTCACCTGTTCTGAAAGAATATATTTTTGACGTCATTCCAAGAAAAGTTACTAAACACTAACAACCCAATAATGTGGATGAAGTTTTCTCTATACTTGAAGGTTCTGTAACAAACATACTTAAACTTACAATAAACATTTACGATGACAAACTGCAATATGCCATCTATAGGAAACCGATTACAAAAAATAACATAATACAGATTTATTCTTATCGTTTTTTAACAATTTCATTACCTAAAAAAAGCTGACAATTTTAAACTTATCCTCATAATTCAAATCATCGACAACATCGGATATGATCACATCCTGGTGATTAAACAATTCAAAAGACAGATACGTTTATTAACGAAAATATTTCTGTATAGTCCAGGCGACATAATAGACAAACAGAAAATACAGACTTACAAAAAAGGTTTTGTATGCCCTGTAAGATCAAGTTTGTAAATTGCAAATGTTTCTCATATTTATTCCTGTCAGGCAACGGAAATACATAAAATTAATTTAAAACATATCAGCAAATACGGGATTCGTGAACCATTGCATAATCATAAGTCACCACACAAGAGAGATCACACCAATCCATTTTTGTAGAAATGGTCTTAAGCTTAACTTATTAGAAAGATTAAAGATCAAACTAAAGTATAAACTGACATAACATGATGTAGGTATATTTACAAACATATGAGCAATCATACATGCTGGACTAAGTCGAAGACTAATTACGTCTCGTTTACTATAAGGGTCTGCCCTCGCAAAAACGGGCACCCCCCCGCGAGCACACCTCTTCCTTGATCATCCGAGAGATGATGTCGTTGCACATTTTCTTTACTAATTATGCCCTCTCGCCGGCCCATTGCTGTTTCACAACACGCATCCTGGGCTTGACCGCTCTCCTATCTGGCGCAAGTATTTTATAAAACATCCGTGTCCGGACATGAGCTGCTCTGATAATAGTCCACCTTTTCGTGCTTTACATCTTTTCAAGGCTTTATGGCTGGTATTAGCTTGTGCGTTTATCGCCCCTTGTTGGTAGTGGACTATCGTTCCTGCCAGCAGGATGCTTCCGCGCCTCTCTTCTCCAGTTCCAAAAACTCCACTCAAACCCTTATCCTCTTCTCCAATATAACATCGCTACCATAGAGGAGTTAGAACAAGCCCCACTACACCTACGCGATACCATTGTAGCAGCCTATGAGAAAAGCTGCTCGGTAAAGAAGGTAAACTCCGCGAGAAATGTTCCTTGGTGGAACAAGGAATTGGATCGACTTAGGACCGCTCAGAAATCCTTCAGCAGAGCTAAGAAAACAGGCAACTGGTCAGCCTACAGATAAGCTTTAACTGAATTCAATAAGCAACTGAGGGAGTTTAAACGAAACGCCTGGAAGGCCTACTGCGAGGGGATCGACAATCTGACCCCAGCAAATAGACTCCGGAAGGTCCTATCAAAGGATCATACCGATGCGGTCGGCATCATAAAACGAGCTAACGGCAGTCACACCAAAGATTAACAGGAAAGTTTAGAGCTACTCCTAGGTACTCACTTTCCGGGATCGAAAGTAGTGACTAAAAACGCAACTGCGGCTAGTCCCGACTCAGGGGATCACTGCTGCAATCGTGACAGCCTATGCTTAGCGGGGTAAATATTCACGCTCAGCAAAATGACTTGGGCCATAAACAGTTTCAAGCCATATAAATCCCCAGGAATAGACAGTATCTTCCCCGCGCTACTCCAGCGCGGATTGGATAGAATTGCTCTAGGACTCAGGGAGATATATAAAGCAAGCTATGAACTAGGGTATATACCCCGATTGTGGAGGGAGGCAAAAGTGGAATTTATACCTAAAATGGGCAATAGGCCTCTAGATGAACCTAAATCATATCGACCCATCAGCCTAACCTCTTTTCTCCTAAAGGCTATGAAGAAAATAATCGACGAGCACATAGGGTGACTCACTTATAAGAACACCCTTAAATGCCAAGCAATTCGCATTTCAAGCTGGCAAATCTATCGTCGATGCTCTACCTCGTCAAAGAGGCAGAATGAGCCATCCTATACAAGGAAGTAGCATTCGGAATATTTGTAGACATAGAGGGGGCTTTTGACAACACCTCATTCTCTGAAATCAAACGAGCGGCTATAAATAAAGGACTATATCCTTCCACGATAAGATGGGTGGAGGGAATGCTTCAAAGCCGACCAGTAACGGCTTCTCTAACAGGATCTACAGTACCCATGTCTGTAACAAAGGGGTGTCCTCTGGGGGGAGTTTTGTCCCCCACACTATGGCCAATAGTGGTGGATGGACTCCTGAATGAACTGCATCGAACCCAAGGCTATGTAGATGAGATTGCCGTAATAATCAGGGGCAAGCATGAAGGAATTATTACAATCCTAATGCAAAAAGCACTGAATAGCATCAATAACTGGTGTGTTCGGGAAGGACTAAGTATCAACCCGAATAAAATGATCATAGTTCCATTCACGGGTAGGAGGAAGCTGCACATAAGGGCTCCCTCGCTGAATGGAATAGAGATAAATCTCTCCAACGAAGTAAAGTACCTGGGTATAATTCTGGATACCAAACTGACTTGGAATCAGCATGTCGATAAAATTATGGCGAGGGCAACGACGTCGCTTTGGACCTGTCGGCGGCTTATGGGGAAAACCTGGGGATTAAAGCCCAAGATCACGTATTGGCTGTATAGAACGGCGGTGATACCCATTGTCACCTATCCTGTCCTTGTGTGGTGGCCAAAGACCCAAAAACTAGACACGCAAAAGAAGCTGAGCAGGTTTCAACGTTTAGCATGTCTAAGCATCACAAGGGTTATGCAAACCACCCCAACCGCGGGAATGGAGGCAATCATTGGTCTCACACCGCTCCATCTAGTGGTACAAAAAGGGGGACTTGTGGCAGCGCTACGACTACAACAGAGGAAGAAAACACTGCCGGGGGACTGGACAGGACACTTAGAAATACTGCAGCAAATCGACCCGGTCCTTCTGTCCAAACCGACGGACATTATGTCCAGGAAGCTCGAATTCGAATTACAGTTTAAGGTGTCAATCGAGGACTCCAAAACGGCTTTGATGAGAGTCAAGGAGTTTGGACGAGGAATATCAGCCTGGTACACGGATGGTGCCAAGAATACCAAAGGTACTGGAATAGGAATTTATGGCCCTAACCAAAGCCACATGAGCTTCATGGTTCTGGGTACGATGCCCACGACTTTGCAAGCGGAAGCGATTGCAATTGATATGTGCGCTAGAGCATGCATGGACAGGCACTTAAATGGCGCGCATATATACACCTGCTCAAACAGCCAAGCCGCATTAAAGGCCATTCGAGCCTATAGACATGGCTGACGGACTGTCTGGGAAGGTCGAAGATTCCTCTCGCAATTGGAGAAGAACAACTCGTTGGTCTACGTCAATAAAAACGACTCATGAAACTCGATCACAGCCACAAGGTGCCTGAACTCACAAGGAACGAGCTAAAAACTTTCACCGGACTCATGACAGGGCACTGTGCCCTCCGATACCATTTGTGGAAAATGGGAAAGGTGGAAAGTGGAAACTGCAGATTATGTGATTCGGCATATGAAACGACCGAGCACATACTATGCAGGTAGGACGTGGGACTGATTGGGAAGTGATTGGTTAAGGGTAGAACAATAGATCTTTTAGTGTTGAATGTATTTTTCGCATCCAACGCAACGATAGTGCACAGAAGGACGTCACCCACAGGAGTGCATCTTTCATTGACCTACCCAACTTGCTTGAATCCGTAGTGATGTGGGGACAGGTCACGCCATATTTCCTAGAATCCAGACATGTCATTTTCATTAACTTTTATAATGATCATTATCTGATTAAATATATATGGAACACAGCGAGTGTATTACTTCTTTCATTAAAAAGAAAATGATGTGACAAGACTTGAACCAAAATAACCGGGAAAATATTGAAAATTGATTAAAATTGGTGATTAAAAATTTGATTGTTGAGGCACTTAAGAGTTGAAAATCCATATTCAATATTAAGGTAACGAGACTGTAAGATTTTCAAATTTGGTTTATTTTAAATACTTCATATGTTTCGCCACACTGTGGCTTCTTCAGGTGAAGAAATTATGTTTGTCAGAAAAATAAAAGTATATGCGTCAAGCAAGGTGAAACATTCATCTTACACAACAGAAGGAAGAATAACGGATCTCAATGGTCACTTTCGATCTTGTTATATTAAATAGGTCTTGAAATCACCAGCCCTTTCGTTTTGTAGTTGCTTCTAATTGAGCTAATGAAATATGCAGCATTCAAAAGGATTGATGAAGTTTTAAGTGTAAGAAAATTGCTACAAAAGCTAAAAAGTCAAGTGTTTTTACTCTGGACGAGAGTAGCATGTTAATACTAGTTAAAGCATGTAAACTGTTATTTTCTCATCAAACCGTATGATTAATAGATTTAAGGGCGATAAACTATGTTTAAATAATTTAATGATTTCTGGGATGATTTATAATTTTATAAATTAGATATTTGTACTATGGAGTAAATTTGGTGGGTGTGGAAGTAGGGATAGTAGGCGTGATTTTAGTTACGTATAAGTATTTTGTTAATTTTGAACTATTTTCGGGAAATCTTGCGCGGTTTTTCCCTTCTTGTGAAAAATAATTTTCCAGATAGAATATATTTTTGTAGGTCTTCCTATATTTCTAATGGAGGGAGTTACGGGCTGTGGTGTATTCGGTTCCAATTATATAATAATAATAATAATATTTATTTCTTAAGGATATACAAACAAATATTACAAAAAAAAAATATCAGTAAGTACATAAATAAGAAAAAAGTCAAAAATACAATATTACCTTAAAAGTATGTAAAATATTCGTTTAAAGTATATGGTTCTATTTCTATCAGTAATTGTTTAATTTCTTTCTTAAATATTTTTAGATTAGTTATTTGGCGGTAAGTAACAGGGAGTTTATTATATAGACGCATCATCGAATATATCGGAGCTTTTTCAAACAACGTTAAATTATGTTTTGGGTAATTATAATTACTATTAGCATTTCGGGTATTATGACTATTTGTATTTAAATAAATATTGAATCTCTGAGGATTTTGTTGAATGAAAATTAAACAATTATAAATATATATTCCCACTACTGTGAGTAGATCATTTGTTTTAAATTTCCCTCGGCATGAATCTTTAAATCTCATACTAAGTATTAATCTTATTGCAGCTTTTTGAGTTATAAGAATTTTACTTATATCGTTAGAAGCACCCCAACATATAATACCGTAACTCATTAGAGAACAGAAATATGCGTGATATACCGTTTTTAATGAATTAATATGAATAATCGATTTAATGGATCTCATTGCATAAATAGATGCATTTAGTTTTTTGTTAAGTTCCGTAATATGATATGACCAGTCAAGATGTTTATCGATATAAATTCCTAAGAATTTGCTGTATGGCGATATTTCAATATTAATTGGACCCAATGGTATTGTATCCGGCATATGTAGAGTACTTCTTTTTGTGCCAAACATAATGCACTTCGTTTTGTTTGAATTAAGAAATAATTTATTTTTATTTAACCATTCTTTTGTGTTTTCAAGTACTATGTTAGCTAAAGTAAGTAAGCTTGTATAATTGGTATTCTTTAATAGTATATTATTATCATCTACATAGCTGACCAAGGTTTCATTTTGGGTATTTATTATTTGAAAAATATCGTTAATATAAATTATAAAAAGGGTTGGCCCTAGGATACTCCCTTGCGGTATTCCGCTAGTTACCTCCAAAAGATTTGACTCTACATTCTTATTTCCTTTCTTAACTTGTATTTTTTGTTTGCGTTCATATAAATATGATTTTATTAAGGAAAGATTTATTCCTCTTATCCCATAATTGTACAGTTTATTCAATAGTATATTATGGTCTACGCAATCGAAGGCCTTGGATAAATCTAGAAAAACTCCTAGAGGGATTTCTTTATTTTCCAAGGCATTCGCTACAAAATTAATTAATTCAACCATCGCAGACGTTGTAGATCTACCTTCTACGTAGCCATGTTGGGATGTATGAAACAAATTATATTTGTTAAAAAAATTACTATGCGTTCTTTTATCACCTTCTCAACGATTTTGGAAAAATGTGTTAAAAGACATATTGGTCTGAAGTTTACATACTCATTCCCAGTTTTAAACACCGGCCGTACAATGGAATATTTTAAGAAGTCAGGAAAAATGCCAAATTTTAATATATTATTTATTATATAACCTAGTGGTTTTTTAATTTGGTGTATACAGTGTTTGAGAACTTGCACTGATACTCCATCGATCCCTGTAGCCTTGGTATTTTTTAATTCATTAACTATTTTAATGATTTCTACTTCCGTGACTGGATAAAAGAATGAAGAGTTGCAATTTATTTTTATCATATCCGAATACTAACATATTGATTGATGTGCTTATTGATTGTACGTTTTGATTGATTATTTTTAGTATATTTTTCTTTGTTATTGTTTGAATTCTTTTTCCGGACTCTGTATTCCTAATCTCTTCTTGTAAAGATGTGGAAAAAAACGATTATATACCACACCTACAGGCCACAAATCTTGATTTTGAATTTGCGCCAGTTTACTCATTGGAATCGAGATCTTAAATTAACTGTATTCTTCAGGGTGTTTAGAGTTTAACTGCTCACATGTAAAATCGGTAATATTATTGTTGTTTAAAAAATCTGTAAGCGATTTTTCCGTGCTATTTGGGTTTAGTCTGTAGACGTGCAAATGTGCTCTTCGTTCGACTCCTTTAATTATATCTGTTGGATTTCCTTCTCTCCGTCCAAGCATTATATTTTTGTTCCTTTTTCTTCTCGGTTCCACTTTTTTCCACTCTTCCTCTTTTGCTGGTTGTTGCGTATATTCATTATGTTGTTAAATTTGCTCCTGCGTTGTTGGCCCGGTTTCGTTTCGCTCTTTGTCTTTATCTTGTTTATTAGGTTGTATACGTTTCGTTAGCTGAGACGCATTTTGTCCGTTTGATACAGACCGTTGAGATTTAAATGTTATTCTTCCATCTGTGCTGAGCTCCTCCTTTTGTTTGGTAGTTGAATTATTTTGTACAGATGTCTGTGAATTAACTTTATTTACAGCTTCCTTGTTCTTATTGTCTTGTTTTGGGCCGTTATTATTGTTTTTAATTAATTCTAATGATTCTAACCTCGTCAGATATCCATTGGTTTTCAGAAGTCCCTCATTGTTTTGAAGCAGGATCTTATTCTTTTCTTCGAGTTCTTCAATTATTTTCTTGAGGTAAGGAATAACACTGTTTTCATTTGTACTTTCCTCCTCTCCGCTTTGCATACATACGTGTTGTGGCTGGGCATAATTTTTCCCTTTCGAGAAACAACCTGGATGAAATGTAGCCTTGCACCCTACACATGTAACTTTTTCGCGAACTATAGTTCTATTGCACGCGTTATAGTAGCATACACTTTGTTTATTTATTTCACTGGCACTAGCACAATTAACTAATTGACTACTGTCTTGCGACGCCATATTCGTCGTAGTTGTTAGAGGCTATACTTCCAATTCTTTCTGTATATTAGCCTGCGGGATTACATAGATCAATCTTGCTTTGCAGGCAGTGTAGCACTAAATTGGTTCTTTGTGTGGATCCACACAAACAATCTGAAATATATCAGATACAAATCTCTGTACTTGTTTGTGTATATTTTTTGTTTGTTGCGTTTTTAAGTTGAGTTTATCTCTTTCTAATAGGATCTAATGTAAATAATATGTTATTGTATAGCAGTGCTTGATTCTGAGATTGTACACTTGTGCTGGCTGAGAGCCCTCACTGCATTGTATTAATACGTTATTAAGAAATATTGTTTTTGAATTTACTAGTAGTGGTTTTCCGTAATGGGATATTTTTTTATTAATTTAGTGGGGGTTTCCTCGTTACACAAATTGGAGATTTGGGATACTATCAATTTATTTGTACACATCGATTGTATAAGTGAAATGATCTTATCCAAAATATCAAATTTTTTGAGGTTTTATATTATTTGGTTTGTAGCGTTGGCATTCAATGCAATTATTTAAGTCTCTCTCTCAAAGTACTGACAAAGACGATTGTTGAAAGAAGAAGTTCGGTAGTAAGCGTAATGGCCTGCTGTGAGGAGGAAACTATTTTAGCAAAGCTTGAACTTACAGCTACAGATTGTATCTGTAGGAAACGTCTTTTTAAGAGTGTATTATTTTCGATACCAGTCTTTCGTTTTAAGTTCGACTTCAAGGGCATCAATTATTTTCTATAATTCTTCATCCTATAACTGTATTTCTCTAACCGTCGTTTAGGTATTTTGGACAATACATCGCCCACATTATTAAACTTTCCCAGGGCTATTTAGTAGTTGTGTCAAATGGATGTAAGTGAAAAATGTATCTGGTCAAACTCTAGGAAAATAATTTAAGTAGCAGAAGCTTATAGTAGGCATAAATATCTATTAAGGGTGATTGCTGATTGTTATCAACAGTAGATAGCCTTAGGTTGTCTCTTTGTATCTTCTTAGATGGAAACCAGTGTTTGTGCCTTTTTTGAGATTCCGCCATTTTGGATAGCATTAATGCTTTTATGAAGTTTTTTACTACTTCACTTCTGTATTCGTCTGAAGAATAGCGGGGGCATTGGGTCAATCATCTACTGTGTTATAGCTTTTGATGATACTGCATCGTAGTTTTTATTTTTCTGCTATTTCCACAAAAAATCATACATTAAAATAGTCGTACCCTCAAAATATTGATTGTTTCCTACACGGTTTTTAGGCCTTGAGTAATAAATGTACTTGATAGTTTCAACATATCGACTCGGTAAACATGGTAGGGCTTAGCTTGGAGGCGGTTTATTGAAAGTAAATTCTCTGGAGAATGGCATACGGTGAAATAAGTTTTCATTATATACTTTTAGGACACTATAATTGTTTGTTGCAACTGTTTTATTTTGTTTAAATTTTTTTTCTTAATTTGCAAAGTGATCATTAACTTATAAAGTAGGTCCCAATCAATGAGGTTCTTGAGGCTTATAAGAGAGGCTATGTTTTATTTTAATTTATCTCTTCTTTATTCTCATATCAAAGTCATTCTCTTAATGAATAGAGACGTTGTGATATCCTATCGAAGTTTATTCGTAAAATAGTTCACAATGCGAGGCTACGAAAATAAATCTACTACTCTTCAGGAGCAATGCCTCTCCCAGGTGCGGTCTTTTCTTTTTTAAGCTTTCATACTTCAGGTAATCTCTTTCAGACATATCTAAGCTGATTACTGTTTTTCCAAAAATCGTTCCCAAGATTTTTTTTGTTATAACGTTGCTTTCGAGAGTAATAGGACAAATTTTGCGTGGTGTGAATAAGTTTGTTCATCCTCTTCTTATTGGGCTGATATCATTCTAAACTGCTTGGAATGTAGACCGATGTCGGAGGTAAAATTTGTTCCTCTGCTCTAAAAGTATTATTTCTTATTTATTTTCATCACATCGTTTAGTTTCTTGCTTGCAAGAAGAATGGGTAAACCGAGTAGCCCATTTGAATTGCAGCCGGTTTCAAGCCTGGATAAAACTCAAAGGAGACTTAGGTGGGGCTAGCAACCTGACTGAGTATAACAAAATGCTCACAGAAAATATAACAATGTCTCGGACAGGACGGGAAAAAAAGTTGACGACCCGGCACGGAAAAGGAATCAAATATCGAAACCACTCAGACTTGGCTGCTGGAACGTGACATCCACGAACATAACATAAAGACATAACATCGACATATGCGGCCTTTCTAATACTAAATGGAAAGGCAAAGTAAACACAACATACGGTGAATACTTAATAATAATCTATAGCAGCAAACGAGAGAGCAGTATCTGGTGTCCGATTACTCATACATGAGAGATTTCAAAACAACATCTTTGAGACAAAACACATTTCCGATAGAATACTGCAAGTGACAATCAGCTTGCAAACGTCAAACCTAACTCATTTAATACGTGTCTACGCAGTAGAGCTATTCTATCAGAACCTTCAGGCAGATCTGGATAACATCCCAAGACAAGACGAGGTTATCATACTTGGAGACCATAACGGTCGAATTGGAAACAATATAATATCTGGTATTAAAAATCGATTCAACGAAGAAACCAACAACGAGAACGGAGAACAGCTGACTCAGATATGCGCAAATATCGAGTTAAGATTTAATAACACTTACTTCCCACACAAACCAAAGCACAAATTCACATTTTAGAATACTCGAGGCCAGAAATTAGTGATCGATTACATATTAACAAACAGAAATATCTACCCAAAGAGAATCCAAGACGTCAGAGTATTAACATCTGCAATCGCTGGAACTAACTCAATACCAAAAAGCAAAGACCTATCAAAGTAAGCAAACTAAATACGGAATCACTTACAGTTCCATCAACAAAATTACTCTACTAACAAAGACTTATTAGTAAAATTGATAGTCATGGCATCGTGGAAAGTAACAACGTTGAAGCTGCCTGGATAAAAATATGATCCAACATACTCGAAGAGCCGAAGAAGCTATAGGAAGAAGAATATCTAACAAACCTATAAAACTAAACACAAAACCATATTTTACAGAAGAAGTTAAAAAACTAGCAAAAAAAAAACGAAAAGCATATCGATCACAAAGCTTAAGGCTAGACGAATACAAATCTATAACAAATGCAGTCAACACCAAAATCCAATATATTAAAAGATCACATTGGGAAAAGTTTTCATCAAACATAGAACACGACCTTTGTGAAGGTCAGAAGAAGATTTGGAACATGTTAAGAAAGAGGAAAAAACCAATCAACGAACATATAAACATAACTAAAATAGCACTCAGTGATTGGAACAATATTTCTGCTAACTTTACAGTACTGGTACTAACTCCTCACCTCAAGAACCGTGAACCGTCTCTGATGAGAAACTGAAACAATTGATCACGAAATTAAAAAATCACAAGTCGCCTCGAGTAGATGAAATATCTAACGAGCTGCTGAAGTATGGAGGCGAGGCACTAGCAGATGAATTGTGAGTACTTTTCAACAAAATACTCGACTTCAACAAAATTCCTGCCGAATGGAAAGAAAGTATAACCATTCCATAAACTAAGTTCAGTGCTAAAGCTATTCACCAAAATTCTGGAAGAAAAATATCTTCCCATAGGCTATGCAAGGAACAACAAGGCTTAGAAAAAAACAGGTCAACTGTAGATGTCATTATTATTATTTTTATATTTGTCTTTATCATACAGGCTTTTATAGAATATTTACAATCAGACAAATTGCCGAGAAATCAATAGAATACAACAAAACAGCATATGTGTGTTTCATTAATCTTACAAAGTCTTTTGACTGCGTGCCACTTTCGGATGTTGTGAGGCTTCCAAATAAGAAAAAAGTACATCCAGACATTATTAACATCATAATTGAGTTAAACATTGACAACTGGACCCAATTACAGGTAGAGGGCAGAAAAATACGAAGAATTTCCATGCAAACAGGAATAAGGCAAAACGATGGCTTAAATCCTATCATTTTTAATCTCATTATGGTCGAGATAATATCCGAAGTAAGAAAGGTTTGAAAGGGATACCTATTGGGGTACAAAGAAATACAAATTATATGCTATGCGGACGATGTCATGTTGATTTCGGAAGATGAGGACAATCTGCAGAAAATGCTCTTTCGATTTGACAACACAGCTGCCAGGTACAATATGGTGATGTCTGTAGACAAATCACACTAAACAACGAACTAGTAGAACAAGTTATGCGATTCAAATATCTCGGCGTCAACATCAGGAGTAGTAGAGACTTTTAAGGCTCAGACAACCAAAGCAGCCGTAATATCCGAATACTTGCGAGATGTAGTTTGGCGGAACAAACACATCACCATACAAAGTAAAGTCAGCACATATAAGACATGTGTACGACCCGTTATGACATATGCTGTGGAAACAAAAGCCGAAAATTCCACAACAAAGAGAATCATCCGAACAGCTGAGATGAGAACATTAAGATCCATAGTGAGATACACTTTAAGGAACCATAAAAGAAACGAAGACATCCGACAGCTTTGCGACGTCCCAGATATTGTAAGATTGTCCAGAAACAGACACCGCCAATGGAGGGATCAAGTTGAGCGGATGGATGGCAGCAGATTGCCGAAGATCGCGAGGGACGGTCTCCTAAGATCTAACAGACCTCCTGGATGCCCCTATACGATGGTATGAAAGCTGAAACTCATCATCCCATTGATTGACATTATATTAAAATCTGTGAGACAGCAATTTATAGAACCACCACATATTACATAAATCAGTCTGTTTTTTTTTCTCATTCTCAGACAGATATGCATATCACATTTCACTATAACATGTAACATAGTTTTATTTTACATTAGATATTACGTTAGTTTAGCATGAATGATTATTATATAAAATTTAGGTTATTGTTTATTTCATTTTATACAAATTTAATTTATTATTTTGTCCTGTAATTGGAATTTGTATTCTGTTGGGCAAATAAATATTATTATTATCCCAGCTGCGACTCTAGCAGCTTTAACAACTTTTCTTTTACATAATAGTTTTTATTTGCTTACAATCCTGATGGTTTAAGCTCTAAAATGGTTTTCGTGTAATTAATATTCTCAATATTCACGAATTTAGTAGACAATTGATGATAAAACTTTTATTTTTCAGACCGTACGAATGAACAAAACTCAAAAATTCTTAAGTATTTCACCAGCAATCGTTTCAATAAATTGTGCAGTATTTTCGAAGGGAATAATTGCTCTCCTTTTTAAGGATAAATATTTCTTCTATTTGATCGATTGGGTTAGCTCAAGATTGGGAAGAGTGAAACAACAAGTCGTGAACTTCACCTTCAAGATCTATGTTTTTAATTTTAAAGTGACTTAGTATGTATAGTCCATCCGTTGGATCTTCCGTCCTACGTCAAAAAATATCGCTTCGAGGAACGACACAAAAACATTTAGTCTGATAAAGTAAATCAAATGCGTTAAAGAAAGAACGCACTGTAAAACTCTCGTCGTTTTTTGATGCGATAGTTTGTGACGTACGACGGAAGATCCAACGGACAGACTATATGTATCTATTTTTATGTAGTTTTTAATACATTTTGAAAAATTAAAATTAAAACTAAACTAAATTAAAGTAAACAATACACTAGCGTACTTTTGATCTATTCTTATCGATCGTGCAATAACCTAGCGTAATCCTGATGATGCTAAGAAATTGTTCTTTGATCTACCGTACTCCTGATTTATCCTAAGACAATTTACGTTGACCTAGCGTACTCTTTACGTATCCTAATCGATCGTGCATTGCATAGCGCACTCCTATCTTAACTACCATAACATACTCCTGAACTAGGTTAATTCATTAACTATTTATAAATGTTAGGTAGTGTTTGACTTATGTACGGCTATTAATACTATCTGGGCTATTGGATGGATTTCTGATGATATATGTGGGAATTAAAAAGACTGGTAATGAACTTCGAGGTGGGATTGCTATTGAGCATTGTCGCATTTTTTGGATCACAGGTATGTTTCTTATACCTCAAAGATATTGTGGATAACTCTTATTGTAAAAAGAATGAATTGAAACTGATCCTATATTTTGCAATTCTGGTTTTGATAAAAAGATCTTTATCCAAAGCTCATATTACACTATACACATTAATGTCTTCATTTGTTCGAGATAAACATTGGTTCTGAAATTAAGTCTATAAGATAGTTAAGATAGGGTAGAAGCACTTTTGATTTTATGTTATATTAATATTTTGGGTGTTTTAGTCTTGTCTTGTATATTTGGTTAAGAAATTCTTGGGACGTGTCTGTTTTGCATGGATGGGAGTTTTTAATATGATTAAGTTTGCGCCTGTTCTAGGGTGCAACCGTTTTGAGAAGGACTCTATCGATGGTGACTAATTCGTTAGCTGTAAGGAACAAGTTAGGATAATTTAAGTTACATAATAAATTTGAGAAGAATCATGATCTATGCAACATTTAGATATCATATCTAAACAAGAAAACAAACAATCTCGCTATCGATTTTCAGTAAAACATGTATTTAGAAGAATACTTTGTCGCTTTTGTGTAGGTGATGTATATTCGTTTACTATAAACGATCGTGTACAATTTCTAAATTTCAATTTTAAACATGTTTCTGTCACTGGTAGAACTAGTTCCTGGTCGCACGACACGACACAAAATTTATCCGTCGAAAGTTCCTCCGCAACAATCGACTGGAAAAGTTTTACGGCCGGGCATCCCGTGACCGTCTCGATCTAAGATATATTAATTCAAGAAATATAATTTCCAGCATTCAGAAATTTAATTAAATTCGATCCCGGAGAGGGCGCCGCGGGATCCGGAACTAATTAAAAAAGTTATTATTTCGGGTCCGGGAGCTCAAGTGCTAAAAATTGAAACGTTCAAATTAAATTAACGGCCTCGCCCAACCCTCCGACCCAATAAAGATGAAACGTATTACCGCCATTCCTTGCATATTTATAACGGGCATAATGGTTTCTTAAACTTTTTCCGACCCGTTGATTATCGCTATCTTTTCCGCGCCTCCTTCCAGACATCCAATTAATTTCTGGATTAATTGAAACGATTGCGACGTGTTTAAATTATATTCTTATTCTTTAAAAAAAAATATTTCCCTTAGATTAATCTATATTATATTTGTAATTGTCAAATTGAAGTAATTGAAAAGGCCTATTATTTTTTACAGTTAATACTATTAGAACGTTTGGAGGTTTCTTGGATTTGGGAAATTATCCCACTTTTTAATAAAATCTACAATATCTTCAGCTCTGTGGTAATTGAAATATTATTTTCCTTTTTAACTGTCACTATGAATTATCCTTCATCACATTACCTCTAACTGACTATTTTCAACTACTTAGTGACAATCGTTAATTGCTATTTTTTGTATTAAAGTCCTTAGGTAGAAAATTAACTATTTTTTTTTGTAAATATTTCATAAATATGATTTTAAATTATAATATTTTCTGAATCTAGTGCATTTTATGGACATATAGGAATGAGTTACCGCTATCATCGATAACAGTCATGAGCTCGGTTTACTAAAAGAATCTCTATAAAAAATAAATTAGCCACCTGAAAGTTTATTACAAGCTGGCATTTTATCTTTCTTTAAAATTGAAAAATCTGAATGGATTACAGCACAGTAATAAAACTTTTTGACTGAATCGAATAATAGAAAAATGTTTCCAACCTCGTGAATAAACCTGCTTAAAATTGTCTCTTTATGTGTATCTTTCAATGGCATTTTATAAAACTGGCGAATCTTAGGGATATATATTAAGAAGTCACAATTCTTTTTTATACTAAAAAAATAATTATCCAAATGAAAGTTGATTTAACTGAAGCTCCTCATTTTGTCATTCTTTTAAAATTGAAAAAATAAATTATTATATAGGCAATCGCAACTCTTAATAGATTACAACAGAGTAATTAAACTTTTTAATTAAATCGAATCATATCTCACGAATACTTAAACCATAATCTTTATGTGTACTTCATCATGAAATTTTCTAAAATTGATTAATTTTAGGGATATATAGGAGGGAGTCACAACTCTAATCGATATCTGAGTCATGAACTTGACTAACTAAATCGACTTTTTAAAGAATGAATAAGCTCACAAAAAGTTTATTCCTATTAAGCCACTCATTTTATCATTCTCGGATATTAACCAATCAGAAGAATTAGTAAGGTTAATACAACTCATAATAGATTACAAATGAGTAATTGTAGATATTATTATTTAATTATGTTGAAAAATATTTATATTTGCATATTTAAAAAACCTGCATTACCAACAGTGCAGGAAAATTTGTATGCAAAATATATTGTGGTGCATTATAAATATATTTTAACGAGAAACATCTGAATAAATAATAAGCAACAGCAAATGTGATAGTTCAACCCATTAAATTAATTAATTTAAATATTGGAAATTTTATTCATTTGATGTTTTATTTATTAGAAGTTTGTCGATTATTAATTGACGCAAAAAAGATTAAAAATAATTACACTGGATGAATTCATTCTCATTAATCAGTAGTGATTGGTCAATATTAAAGGTGCAATCGGTCATAATTAAAGGGCGGCGCGGTTTGCAAATGTGTTCCAATATATTTTCAAAACGGGCCATTGCGATTTATTAACGGTGGTTAAATAACGCCGTTAATGCTTTCCATGAGTAATAGTCGAATTAAATTTTAGTATGCCCGCAAATGTAACGAATCAAGTAAATGATGTAATTTGAAAGTGATAGGACACGAACCCCAACGATTACATTAAGGTGCGACATAGCAAATTATCACCCCTTCTGGTAATTTCATTTAAAACTAGACACCTAGGCCGAAATTTGCGTCCTCGTCTGCGGGGATTTGACATCACGGCCCCCCGATACGCTCTGCGGCATCGGATGTAAGTAGACAATAGGGCCCCGGAGGCGCAGATTGTCGCGTTACATAGGGCAACGGCGGTAATCCCTTGGCCGGGGGATTAACGAGCACTAATTGCCGGCGCACCTAGACCCAACAGGATGGGGTCGTTGCCGCGTTAATTACCCACGGACATTATCAGCGGAGGGGTTCAGTTTATCAATATCGTTATTAATTCAGCCCTCGTTCTATCTATCCTTTTGCGGGGTATTAATTGTCCTTTATGGGCATCGGTATAAATATCGATTGTGGTTTTATAGTTGTCGGGTAAATTGGATACCTGCATGTTTGCCATTAGTTATTGATAATGCAATATTGCAGTAATTGCGATGTAATAATTATACTCTCTCATTAAATAATATTTAATCAATCAATATTAAAATAGTCCATTTATTATTAAACTTAACATTTATGCTTAATATTATAATATAATTAACAATAATAGACGTACATTTTGCAAAATTATAACGTAGACCTGTTTTTTTAAATATTTAAATTAAAATTCAAGTGTTTTGAACAACTTTTGAACTTTTTGATTTACCTAATTTATATAAATAATTAATCACCAATCAATTATAATATACACACTTAACACAGCTAAAAACCTGTTTATAAATAAGTGTTTAAAAACATTGAAGCTTCGACATTGGTATCATGATTATTTATGCACCGACATATAACTGCACTGTTATGATCAAGAAGGGTCATAATATATTGAGCAAGTAAATGCATAGTATAACTCCACTGCAGGATTTCATAGCTGCACCATTAGACCTCCATCAATAATCCGGGCCGGTTGCGATCGGACGTCTGGGATTCCCAAGCGGGATAAAATATTTACCGTAATTCATCCATTCTGCAGGGATGAATTCCTAATGCCTGCAGACAATGATGTAACCGCCGCCAGTTTAATTTATGAGATTATTTGCGATCAATTTCGGGTAGTTCCACCGATTTCTCCGAATGGATAACACTAGTCCGGATGAAATATATTTTTTTCCTTGCCGGACAGACGTATTAATTAGTTTTTTTTTGTTACCGGAATCGTTCATCAATTGGCGCGGATTTATATCCGGCATCCGGAACAACAGCTCCGCGGGGAAACTTTTCCCAGACTTAATAAAACAACGATTGCGTCCAAGAATAGTGTTTAACGGTCCGGATCGGCGGGTAATTAATGTATTGAAATCAATTTGTTAACTACGAGCTTGACAGCATAATAGAATGCAGCTGACAAAGACATCTAATTTATAATCAGGGCACGATTTCAATGCAGTTACGTTTCAGGAAGAAATTAATTGATACATTTTATTTCTAGATTGGTGGATTTCCAAGTGGATGGATTGATTAGAATAAATTATTTGATTTAAATAGACAGTGGTAAATTAAACAATTGTTCATTTGCGATGTTATGCAACAAATTGAACTTTTATTTAATTTTACTTATCTTTGGACTCCTTCCTTAAAAATTACATATACAACAAATCAATTAACTAGTCAAATTTTGGGCGAAAGAAGCATGGGCGGAGTTTATAATCACAAATTGTGTTCTTCCACTCAAACCCTTTATTTTCTATTATGCTGATGGGGAAAATATTATCTGGGAAATCAGGATTTTTTTTATAAATGCCTTTATTTGTTTGTCCCCTTTTAGGAGAGACTTTTTAGCTGTTAAGGTCAACATGACAGATATAAGTTTATATGATTGCTTGCATTTGTATTTTCAACTATTAATTATCAAAATAAATAAAATTGTTTTATCCAGAAGTTATTGATAAGTGTTTTTCGAAACTAATTTAGAAAATTTTATTTCAGGTTTGCGATGTAGGGTAAAGTTTGTTTAATTATTTACTAAGTCAAGATTAATTGAGTGTAAATGGAATGGGTCTTGGCCGAAAATAAATAAAAACCATAGAATGGACAATACCTTTGAAGACCTTACCAAGACTAACATATAATTGTAGGTTGCAGATGGATGTGTGATTTATTGAAGAACTTAGAATTAAGTAACCATTACGACTCATGTAGGATGTTGTTTACGTCTCAGCAACTCCATTATTTCTATTTCTTACTAATCTTACTCTGTTGCTATTAGTACATGAATTAATGAATATAATCTTCATGATGCATTAGAAAACTTAGGAATATTCATACATGAAAGTTTACTTCAGTTACTAGCTGATTGACTCCTTAGTAATTCTTAATCAGAAAGACCAATGCCCTGAATTCTTGAATGTGACACTTGCTTATCAATGCATGTACGTAGTCAACAAATTTCTCTGATAAATCCATGTATACTATTTTACTATATGCCATACACCTGAGGAGTTACTTTTTAATATATTACTGCATATTTTGCTATTGTAGTATGAACAATTTCAAACAACATTTTTGTTGGATTCCATAGACCATGCATCGTAAGTATGATATCGCCATCCTCAATGACCTTGAACTAATGAATATCCCAGAGATTTTGAAATTATTGTAGGTTTACCTCGATGATACCCCACCCGCCGCAGAAGCGGCCACGCGAGCACCACGATCTTCCTCACGAACTAGAATAGGTGTCAAGTGGTTCACGATATCCTGCAGGTCCGAACAGCAGAGAGTCAGCCTGAAATAACATTGGTCAGCGAGCCTAATACATCTAGGGCTAGGGGGTTTTGGATCACGGATGAGCCAGGGGGAGACATCGCGATTGGCCTGGGTCCAGAGCCAGACACTTGGCAACTGCCCTAGGAAGTGGAAGCAAGAGCATCGCATGGGCGGGCTACTGCTCGCCGAACGCCACCGACGACGAATGGAACGACTGGCTCGACCGTTTCACCACTAGCATAGGTACCGCGAAAACACTGGTAGTCGCAAAGGCCACTTTAACAGAAAAGCAGTGGGGGAGACAAGGCTGGACAGACGAAGCATGGATCTACCGGACGCAATGGTAACCCAGGACCTGGAAGTCGCCAATGAAGTCTCTACGCCTACCTTCGTCAGAGAGGGATCGGCCTCGATCATAGATCTGACCCTGGTGTCCCGGATCGTCCAGTGCAAAATTCTAGGATGGAGGGTCGCCGCAGTCCTCGAGAGCATGAGCGACCACCGCCACATTACCTTCAAAGTCTGGGAACGAACGAGAACTCTTGCACCCCCGCCCCAAAGGAGCCCCATCTGTGAGGTAAGGCGCGCTGACTGGGACGCCTTCCGGCACGCGCTGGATTCTGCTAGATGTGAGGATGCCACAGACCGGGACGAACTGGCGGAGGGTGTTGCGGCCAAGCAACGTGCCGCATGCGATACCGCAATGCCCGGGGGGACGTCATCAAGGAGGATGAGGGTCTACTGGTGAAACGAAGACGTCCGCCAGGCTCGTGATAAGACCAACTCGACCAGAAGGCAGGTTACTAGGGCCGTGGTTTGCTAATTCCAGAAATCGAAACCCTAGAAGAGGCAGTGAGCTGCCATTCACAGCTGAGGAGGTGCTGGCTGCGGCGATGGCACTCCCCATCCGCAAGGCGGCGGGCCCGACCTGCATCCCTAATGAGGCCTTCAACGTATTCGCATGACCCCGGACAGGTGACCGAAGTTTTCAACCGATGCCTCATGAAAGGGAAATTCCCGCGGGACTACAAGATGGCGAGGCTGGTCCCCCTCCCTAAAGAAGGCAAGGACCCTTGCCCCCGGGATGGTACATCCGCTGTGCCTGCTCGACGCGGATTCGCTACCGCCTCAACTGCTGGCTGGATATGGTGGGAGGCCTATCGACGAGAGATGCAGGATGTTGTAGCCACGGCCAACGACGCTGCGGAAAGGGTAGTCGGTGTGATGAGGACAGTCGGCCTGAAGGTCACAGAGCAGAATACTGGCGCAGTATGGTTGGGGAGACTACGTGCAGACAGAACCAGGGGGCAAAGGATCCCTCTCATGGGCCAGTAAGTTGCTGTGTCCCCGGATGAAGTATCTGGGCGTCCAGATTGAGATGAATCCGCTGCACAGCGGACATGTAGCTAAGTAAAAGTTACTCTACGCTGCCCCCTCGTGGGCCTCGTATGTCAACGCGCAGCGCAATTGTGAACGGCTGCGCGGCGCCTTCAGACCGGGAGCACTACGCGTGGCAAGAGCCTACCTAATCGTGTCGACGAAAGCGGCGGAGGTCCTGGCATCCCTTCCTCCGACGGACCTTGAAGTGAGGACGAGGGCCGAGACACATTCGGCCATGAAGGAGGGCGCCAGCAACAGGACGGCCAAGCGAGAGGCACGAGCACGCCTCATGGCGAGATGGCAGGCCAGGCGATTTCTCTTTCCAGACATCAGCGCATAGACTGAACGCAGACACGGGAACAGTTTCTATGTGCCGGATAGGGAAAGATCAGGAGGAAAGTTGCAGGTGGTGCCCCAGTCCCAAGGACACGTCATGCCACACCCTGTTGGAGTGCCCCGAGTGGGAGGAAGAGCGAATATTGTGCGAGGCGGTAGGTACGGCGGACAAAGCCGGAGTCATTGTGGGACGCATGCTTGAAGAGGAAAAGCACTGGACAGCAGTGGCAGCGTTCGCGAGGACCGTCCTCACACGGAAGGAGACGCTCCTACGAGAGGGGGTCGACGACGACAACTGAGGATATGGAGACAATCTTGACTGAGTCTGACTAACGGACCCTACAAGGAAAGCAGAAGGGGGCAAAATCGGCGAAGTATTTACCGCAAAAGAATGTAGACGGACCACGTCTCACAAGCATAGGTCGTGCGCCCTTAAGTGGGATTAATTCGGATAGAAAAAAAAGGTTTACCTCGATGACACATATTTAGGCTTTCCTTACTTCCAAGGTTCGTTACTCTACCCACCACTAAACTACTACTGCTAACTGGATAACCAAATGCTTTAATGCTCTCAAATCATTAATGTTCAACTTCCTTACTAACAAAATCATGTCCTTAATTTCTTGAAGTATTTACTGCTTGATATTACACAATTAACAAGGTGTCAACAATCAATAATTCTCAATGGATTCTTACTCACCTAGGTACTACTATAAAAAAAAATATTTCATAAGCTTTTTATATAAAAAAGCTGAATACACAAAAATGCAAATATGCATGTTGAAAGTTACAAAATTCCTAAAAAGCGGCTAAAAAGTAGATTGGATTTAATAAATTCGAAAAGATGGATTTATAAACGGAAGGACTATATGGTCTATAGCCAAAAACACACTACAACTATCACTATTTAATTTTGACTGTTTAACTATGAATCTCAAAAAAATAAGAAGTTTACGTTCATTTTATTATGTTAGAAAATGTACCTTATATGATAGTATAAGGCTATCAAAATAAGCTTTAGAAGTTTGATAAAAACCTCAATAAATAATAGGTAAAAATAAGCTAGGACCAAGACTTCTTCAGAATACTAAAAATGTAGGTGCACAAATTATTTCCACGTGCTGTTTGCTATTACAAAATGTTAAGGGTACAGAAATCAGGTTTTATAAGAGCCAAACAATAACTTCAAGGAAAAGAAGTGTGGATAGTACCATAAAAATGGAAGATTAGTATATCTACAAAATGTAGCCTCATGCCGAAATCAATATCCTGCTGTAATGATTTTCTGAAATTTAAAAGTTTAACGTTCTAGAAAGTTAAGAACTTAAATATCGACCATTGAATAATTACATTATATAACATACATTTGAAGACCAATGGTAAGCTAACGCTTGAAGAATTTTCCTCCGGAATGGTTGTTAGAAAAAATGACATTTTAGATTTATGTAATATAAACAATATAGAAGATTGATAATCATATAAAAAACCACTTCTTGAAGTTATTGGAATCTCTAGAGTGTCTTTAAATTAATAAATACCCCTTAATATTTATTAATTTTAGGAGATTCCAGATATTCCAGTAACTTCGAAGCATGGCTTTTTTATGTTTATTAATGTTCGTTGGTGCTTATTATTTATAAATCTGAAATGTAATTTTGTCTAGCTTTATAAAAACCATCACGTATAATTTTAGGTGTCTTAGCAACCCAAGATGGACAATAAAAATGAAACTGGCTTAAACCTTAACAAAGCAAAAAAGGACTCGAATTATCAAATATTTATGGGAAGTTTCAATATTATTTATTTTATAATTGTTTTTTTATTACGGCCATTATTTGTTTTTTTTTTAATTTTAATGTCTAATCCATATATTTCGTACACTTTCACGTTTCATTTTGTAGAGTAGGTACCAAAGATCATCGCGAAAGAACTCTCCAAGCTGCTCTCGACACTGTGGAAAATAAATATCGAATTAAGGTCACTGCTGATTAGAATGTCACCTTGAATTTCTGCAGATCGTGCCTCAAATATACGAAAGATCTATGAACATCAATAGCTTTTATAGGTGTTAGAAATCTATAATAGTAGTGTTGTCTTTGTACCGTCCATCTGTTCTGGATTGGGCCTTTTGTAGTTGCATTTTTTTAAATTTTCTTAATGTTGATGACCTGCCCATGTCTTGCCAGGTGTGATGTATACTTTTTTTATCATGTGAGTAAATCCAAAGGTATCTTGTTGATGATTTCAGCGTTTGTGATGACATCTCCGTTTCTTTTAACATTGCATTCCTAAAAGTACTTTCACTGTATACATCAAGTTACATCTGTTAACGGTAGGACGGGGAAGACGTCCTGGTGACGGACTGGCAAGGAAGTAGCACCGACGGTACTTTCTGGAACCAACACGCACTGGAGGCGGCACAGGGCTCCCTGGCAAGGCTCACCATCGATTAGCAGCCGCAGGCTTCGATTAAACAGTTTCCCGTCTGTGATACTTGCTTGAGCTTCCACGCCACGTCAACGTATAGGGCACCGGCTAGCTGTGAAAACAAAGAGTAAGAACAAGAGAGACATGTGTAAATTAAAACATGGGGCCTGGAGAAGAAGAAAATATATTACAACAGAATAGACAGAAAATAGACATAGAAAAATATACAATATATACAAAAAGGACAAGAGGCTTGAATCGGCGGAACCGACCAGGCTGACCACCGCTGCTGATGGCAGACGACTGGTAAAGAGCGATGGCCGGGCCTGGTTTTATATGGTGATCTCAGGTACCGCTGCTTTGTTCTTGTCACGTAGGCACGGTAATTCTTGGAACAGGTAATTATCCTCGTTCGCCGAAAAAGGGTCAGATTTATTGTTCGGCACTGGCAGCTGCACATTTTGGAAAATTATCTCGTTTGGATTATTTCAATAATGCGGAATTTATGCAAATTATTATTAGGAGCAATGGGTAGCTCGTAAAATGGATTAAAATATAATTACGCATTTGTTACCACGTTCAGGTAAACTGAACGCCGGTAACACATCAAGTAGCAGAGCTGGCAGCACGCAGGCAGACAAATCTCAACTGTTTTAGTAAAGTCTCCGTTGGCTTTGACTTTTGTTGTTTGATACAAATAGAAGTTGAAGATTATTCTTATATCTCTATTGCCATTATTATTTTTATTAGAATCTCTAGCAGCTTTGATTGCTGGTTTGGACTTTGATCTTTGCTAGTTGATATCAGTAGAGATTTGATATTATTCATATACCTCTGTTAACTTTTAAGCATCTCTAGCAATTTTTAAAGCTTTGCACATCTTTAAACATTCATATTAGGTGGAGAGTAACACTTATTTTGTACCATAATTTATTATCACAATTTTAACTGCGAAGATCGAAACACGTGTTAGGAAACTGAAAATAAAAACATTACGGAACAAAACAAGTGTTACTCTACACCTAATATTAATATCTGTTTCCATAAAGAGTTTAGCGCAACAAGCGTTAACTTTATTTAAACATTGAATTCAATTAGTGCCTCTATGATATACCTTTACTAAATTCCTGAGACACTAATGTCCTTTTCAAATTTTCCGTAAATACTATTATGTATTATTTTCAAGAACATTTTAAGATGTTTCTTATGAAAGACTGAATTCTTTGGTTTGGGCATTATTTTGTCCCATTTATCTTTGCTTTTGGCATTAATGTTCAAGTTATCCAGTCTTATGGTATATTGCCTGAGTAATTTAATACAATATTGGATTATTTCTTATCAATAACCTTCAACAGTTCAGTTAGGATACATACATAAATATTTATTATTGATTTGATTGCTGAAATTATAGTCAAATAATGGATGGAAAATCATCATATTCTAATCGCATTTTTATTAGAAATATAATTATTTCTATACGTTATATTTCTAAAGTAGAAGTAGTTTTGCCTTATAAGTTATATTACTTTTGATTAGAGCAATGTGTTTTAATTTGTGGTGATTGTTTTTTTATTGGGCCATTTTGTAAACCAACGTTAAAGGGAATCAATAAGATCTTGCAGGAATTGAAGGGCTTTTGGTAATGTAGAAGCATGTGCAATTAGGGCAGTATCATCTGCAAATTGCAGGAAATATTTGGAAAGATTAAAGTAGAGAGGATCGGAGTTATAGACATCAACTGAAAATATGTTAAATAATAGAGGTGAAAGAGGAGAGCCTCCGGAAGTCTTTGTTCGGGAATAAAAGAACAAGTATTTGATTTAAACTTTTAGGGATTTACTAAAGAGGAATTTGCTTAATGATGAATATGATATGAGGAGAAATATTTAGGAAGTGACACTTCTTTGATATCAGCCAAAGTCAATGTCTTTCTAGAGGTGGCAAGTCTATATATTTGAGATTAGGATAGTGAGCGAAAGTGAAGTTGAAAGTCAAGGAAGAAAATATTATTTGGGGATGTGGTTAGAACTAAGGGAAATTTTTGTTGTTAAGAAAAGATTTGTATATTTTTCCAATAACATGTAGAAGTGTGATGGGGCGATAAATAGATAGTAATGTAGGTGGTTGATCTAAGAAACATTAAAGTTTCGTCGTGTGTAAAAATGTCCAGTCATTGGTTTCAAAATATTCAACGTCCCAGTCATTTACTATCAGTGCAAAGATATCCATAGTGAATGGTTTCGTAGAACCTTTTGAATGATTATCTCTAAACCATTGTCTTTCGAGAAACGTTTTCTAGAATTTTGAAATGCCAGAAAAGCATAGAACCTGATATCTCCAGTACTAGTACCCTGCATAAGGCAGAGTTGTTATATTTGCTTCTATCAGGATGATTTTTCTGACTACATTATATAAAATTGATTGACAATTTTCTAATTTTCTGTATGTAACCATTAAAGTTTTGTTATAATCCTTTTTATATTATCATTTTATTTATAAATTTATAATATAAAACCAGCCTTTGTTATTTGAGCCTATCCCCATACTGGGCGCCAAAATTACATCTTTTTCTATAAGAATGAAGTAAGCGTTTATTTGAGTATTACAATTAACATTTGTTCCTTAGAAAAAATAATAAATTTAAGTTTTTTCTTTGAATAATATCATTTCAAACATATACGTATTAATTGTACAAATTATGTATTTTACAAGCACTATAAGTAAAAGTGATGAAAATGGATAAACGCATTAACCTGAATTTCATTTGTAATTGGAATTTCGAGTAGTTCTACAATAATTCGACATCAATATGATAAATTATCTTGGTCGGTGTATAATTAACCACGGGTAGCTAATCACATTATATTGAATTGCGCATCATAACAGCACTTGCGGCCATCATATCATTACAACGTGCAGTTGTGATTGCACTCAACAGGCATATTGACTAGATTATACACTGTTAAGATCACTAATGATATCATAACAAGAGGACATGATTGACGCAAGAGGAGATATCAGAGGTCAGCGAACAGAGGGACGGAGATATCACCGTGTCCAGGCTGTTTGCTCTTCGGCCCCTTGCTGGCTACAAATCCCAACATTCCTTCCCCAAGTGGGCGTTTGGGACACGGGGCCATTGTACTCCGAACGGCGTACTAATAGGCAAACATTACTCAATGACTTGAATCCTTAAATCTAGGGATAATTCTCTTCCGTATTAAGTATGACCTCCCTGGGATCAATCCTGGCAATTATGTAACGCGGATCCGTTCACGTTGTTAACTCGGCCCACACGCGGAGATCAATAATCATGTACGTTTCGTTTAGCGGAACGCAGCTTGTTTCCATTATATTCTCTTCAAATGTTGGTGCAAGTCGGCGAGTTTATAGTCGATATCACGTTTTCCTCCGATTTTTATTGGCGACCCGGATGACTTCCTAAATAATCCGCCAGACGGGATAGATGTACCCGTAGGCGAACCAGTCCATAAAATCTTATTTTTATCGACGTTCCCATCATTTCTTACATCCGCAAGGAAAACGTTCTTAATATCGAAACAGATTTTTATGCGACGCGAATGCCGAGTAAGGAATTGTTAGAAGACACAAATTGCCGCTGCCGCTTGATGTACTGCCGATAAAATTTCCGTCTGCGGCATAGCGTTTTATTTACTTCTAATACATCGTTTTTTATTATTAGAAAATTACTTTAAAAGATGCGTGACTTCATCCTTTATACCTTGCCTCAGGGTATGTGTTGTCCTTTCCAAGCGAGTGTGTTAAGGATTTGTAGATTTACGTGTCTGCGTTTCTTATTTCTCATCCTAAGTCAAGTCTAAATTCAACCATCGATAATATATTGCTGTCGGGTGTAGGTTGTAAAATGTCATTATTAAATTTAAAAGTAGCTTATTTAATAGTGTATTTGATACGAGCACCAACAAACATTGAAAAAAGTCCAATAAAAGGAGGACCATGATCAATTTAAATTTTGGTTTGATATCGGCTTCATCAGTGTATTAATTATCAAAGAAATTTTACAAAACTTGGATGAAAAATGGTTCGTTATAGAAATCTAGAAGAAAAATTGTAAAATAATTTTAGTATTTCTAAAAGTTGAAAGGGTATTTTAGAGATTTAGAAATTATATATTTAGAGACTTCAAAGGGATAAAGATAATGAGATAAATGGTGAAAAGTTATCGAAAAATAAAGTTAAGTTTCAAGAAAGTAAAAATGAAAGGCTGGAAAATTCCGATGGGATAAAAAGAACACAAAAATTAAAATTAAATTATTCGATAGAATAAAATAAAGAAATTCTAAAAACTTGGATGACGTTTGATTGAATGTTTTTAGAATTTCAAAACTAATAAAAGTTTTGGGAATGTTTGATAAAATAAAAGAAAATTTGTTATTAAATTCTGATGAAATATAGCAAGAAATTTTGATAATTTTTCAATAAATGTAACAGAATTAGCTGGAAAATTTATCTCACACGAAATGTTTTAAATTGCTGGAAAATTGTAGAAATCTGAAATAAAAATTGTCAAAATTTTAAAATCTTTGAAGAAAATTTCTGTAAATTGCAAAAGAAATTTTTTAAAAATGTAAGTAAAATTTTGGTTAAACTTGGATAAAATAAAAAAAGAATTGCTTGTGAAGCTCGATTATATTAAATAAAAGTTTCTAAACTCTCAAGAAGAGAAAATTTTAGAAAGTAGAAATAAACCTACTGAAAAAAGCGATATAATAACATTCTGGAAAATTCACGAAAGAAAAACGAACCAAATTGAAAAGAAAACACATAGAACAAAAAAAACGCTGGAAATAAAAAGAAAGATGGTTAAAACATTCTAGAACTCTTGAAAGAAATTTTCTAAATTATAAGAGAAATTTCTGGAATCGAAAGTTGTGAAAAACCTTGAATAAATTGTAAATACAATACCTGTAAAGTTCCAATCATATAATTCAGAGTGTAATATTTTATAAAAAATTAAAGAAAATGTAAAATAATTATTGAAAACTGGAAGGTAAACTGTAAAAATTTGAAAGATCAATTGAAAGAAAGATCGAAACACCATCTGCAGACAGTAATAAATTTGAGTGTTAAATTATTTAATTACTTTTGCTAATTTATTTTAAATTACATCAACCTAAATTCATTTCTTGTTCCAAATTTATCATACCATATTCACTCAAAAACTATTTAACGTACATTCAACAATTTATGTTTATTTTACAAAATTAAATACGTTCAAACTAGTCTTGTTTTGATAGCCCTAATATTTGTAACACGCAAATTACTTTTGTATCATTCAATGTCTGTCTAGGTATTAGCCAGAGAAGTAGTTGTTTCAATAAGTGATTTGTTTTGTAGCTTAATAAGACTCATTTTTTGTAGATTTACGCAATGTTTTTGTCTTTTTTCTAATTATTAGTTAATTTTCTACAACGCAAAGGACTATATATTTCTATTATTAAAAATTATTGGAAAAGACTCGTGGTTTGTGTAGTCCACTATTTAATAAATGGAATGTAGACATATTTAGAAATTTAAAAATTGCTAAAATATTCTCATATAATAAAACAATAAACGCAGAAAAGTTCTAGAAATCTTGAAGAAATATATTAGAACCCTAAAGTTTCGTCAAAGCTGCGATAAAATAAAACAAAGATTGTAAAAAATTTGTTGAAAAATTATAGAATTTTCAGAAAAAGATTTAGAAATTTAGAAGCTGCTAAAGATTCTAAAATAATGAAACAATAAAAGCCGAATAAATCAAGAAATCTTGTTGAGATATTTTAGAACCTTTAAATCCAATGAGTTGGTAAATTCTTGAAAAAGCAAAATATTATTTTTTAAATCAAATTAAATAAAAAATGACTGAGAAATTCCGAAATAAAGCAAGAAAATTCTGCAAAAACTATATAAAACTGTAAAGAATCCATATATAGCACATGTTCTAAAAATTTCGAAGAAAATTCTTGCAAATTGAAATACAAATTTATTGATAGAGAGTTGCTAAAATGAGACTAAGATAAGTTTTTAAAATCTGAGAGTAAATAGTGCTAAATTCTTGAAAACTGAAATTCCGACATACAAACAATAAATGCTTGAATTCTATAAATCTGTGTGAAAGAAATTGTTGAAAATTACCAAAATCGCAAATGCAAATTTCTAAAAAATAAGAGACAATGCTGAAAATTTCGATAAAAATCAGAAAATCAGAAACTCTGAAAAATTCTAAAAATCTAAAAGAAAAATTATAAAAAACTAAAAAAATATTTGAAATTGAAAGACAAGTTCCTGGAAAATTCTTAAAAAATGAAAATAAGTTGCTGGAAAACTCAGATTTATATGAAACAAGAATTGCTGAAAATCAGATAGGTGAAGTGAAAACAATTCTTGAAAACTTGAAAAGACTGGATAATTTTAAAATTCGAGAAAAGTTTAATAAACCTAAAAGAAAATGCTGCAAAATGACTGATGACGAATAGGCTAGAATCAGGAATGTTACAGATTCTAAATATCCGGAAGAAAAATTGCTGAAAATTGTGAAATGTTCGAAGAAAATTCTCACTAAATTAGATTACACAGGAAACTCTGATGATATAACGAAAACAATTCTAAAAAAATTGAACAAAAATTGTTGAATCAAACATCAAAAAAGAGTGGGCATCAGAATACGAAAATCACGCTAAAAGTAACACATCTAACTATTTCAAATTAAATACGACATTACCTGATAAGCCAGATCATATTTTCAATTATAAAGTTAGTACTTATTACTCAAGTATGATAACAAGGCTAACTATAAATCACGGTCAATTCCCCTCTCATCTTCACAAAATCAATTTGAAAGATTCCCCAGATTGCGAATGCGGACAATACGGCGATATAAATCATATTATACTAGAATGCCACAGATTTACAAATAACAGGAAAAAATTTCTGGAAAATCTATCTAGCTTAGGCGTAGCGTTTCCTATAAATATTAATTTTTTATTATCATCAAGAAATAAAAACATTTTCGATGAAATAATAAATTATTTCAAATCATCACAAATAAAAATATAACAAAAATCTAAAGCTGTAATGCAATATCTAAATATAATAAGAAAAATATCTATGTTAATAAAAATAAAATCACGTCAGTAACATGTCATAACTTTACTGTTATATGTTTCCGTGGACCCACACCTGTATGTTTAGATACCAATATGTCATGACGGTCCGCATTGACACCCGATTTCCATCTTGTATCCCATGTGCTAAGCATATTCTCATACTAGTTATAAGATTGTTTAAATATTTCTAAATATATATTAATATAAACAAACGGTTGTGGCAGATGACCAAGTAGTCGACGCCATTAAAAAAAAAAAAAAAAAAATTGTTGAGAAATTCTAGAATTCGTAAGAGAAGATTTAAGAATCTCCAGAAAATTTTGATATAAAAAATGATAAACGCTCAGAAACTCTAAAAATCTGAAAGAGAAAATTCTCGTGAATTGAAACATTGAATTTCTGAAGCAAGAACTGATAAAAAGTTTTTATAAATGAAACAAAAAATGATGGAAAATCCTAAAAATTTAAATTCAAGTTTGAAAGAAATTTGGAAATTAAGGAAGTGTGAAAGAGCAGTGTTGAAACATTCTATAAAATTGAACAAGCTTTGTTGAAAAATTCTAGAAATCTAGAAGAAAAGTTGTTTAATAATTCTAAAATCGAAGTAAAGAAACACTTTTATAAAATACAACAAACATTGCTAAAAAAATAATAACATTAAGGAAGAATAATAGGTAATTAATTAAAAACACTTGATTGATTAATGGTTGAGGCGTTAACTTCGTGATACATTTTGGAAAAAAGTAAACGTTTTTGTTTAAAAACACTTGGTTTGTTTCACTAAATTTTATATTCACTCGACTAGTTTCGCTTTTTACAGCATTTTCAAGGGTGAAATACCTATTATTCCACAATGTTTCACCACGAGGTAAATGAGAACATCATTCATGAAAAATTAAGGAAGAAGTGATAAAATATTATCGAATAATTGAACAAAATTATATGGAACACAACAAGTGTATTCTTCTTCTTTTTGGATGGCACTTTAGCCTATTTCGGGGCCTGGCCTTCTGGATGCTTTGCCTCCAACGTTATTACGTTTTGTAACGGTCATTAGCTGACTTTTTCAGATCTTCATTTTTAGCAATTCTTGGGCGTCTTTAGAAACGTTATTCACTCATCTTGCTGTTGGCCTTTCTTTGAGGGCTCCTATTATGTTTAGACTTCACACGTTATATGTTTCAAATCTTAATTCCTTATTCCATTTGCTGGTGTCGTCAACTTTATTTCCGTCCGGTTTCCCAGGCTTGGCCTGAGGTTTCTCAACATTGTGTTTTCCTGAGTTAACGTCCAACCCCTTATCGGAGGACCATTTCACCCGTCCTCTTTAGCCCTGATCTCATCCGCACTCCATATAGGTTGGTTACCACATCTAGAGCAGTTTTAACTAGGTAACCAGTGTTTATCAGTCGCGGATGTGAGAATCGAATTTGAACCCTACATTTGAACCCCACAATAAGTGTATTACTTCTCCCAATTTGAACAAAATTTTCCGTACATATCTTCAATTCAAGCAAAATATAAGAAATCCCAATAAAGTCTGAATTCTTGAAAACTGGAACAGAAATTATAAAAAAGTTACAATAGACAAAAATAAGAAATAAAAATATTTTAGAAAGAGTAGATTTTGGTACCCTCTGAAAACTTTCGCAAATTGAAAGAAAAAATACAAAAAATGAATAATAATAATAATAATATTTATTTCCCAACAGACTACAGTCCATTACAGGGTAATATAAGAGCTATAATGCAGAGATAAAATACAATATATAATACAAACAAAATGTAAATGTAAAAATGTAAGTATATAAGTACAATTAAATTATAAGTAGACATTGACAGATGAAATTATTGAATAACTAACGATACAAGATTTTTAAAATTCCTTAAGCTATGGTGAAAAATATTGACCCGATTCTCTACCTCATGGTAGGATTTGTACATATGATAAAGTGGCGAATGAAAATGATGTAAAGTTTTGGGTACTGAGAATGAAAATGTGACTTGGTTACGAGTGCATAGCCTGGGAACGTGAAGTTCCAGTCTTTCCGTAAAACTCTGATCATCAATTCTGCCATTGACAAGCTTATATAAGTTACAGATCGAAAGGAATTTATGATTGTTTGCAGTTGACCTCCTGTCGAATTTTAATAGTAAGCTGGTGTACTGTACATTTCTATCCGGGTAAATACCGTACCTCTTAAAAAATAAATTTTTTAAAAATTTTCTTTGCACACCCTCAAGTAGGCCCATTAAGTACAGTTAGTAAGGCGACCACACTAAAGAGCAATACATCAGCTTACTGTTAATGAATGAATCGTACAGTGTAATAAGCGTGTCAATATTGGTGAATTGCTTACAATTTCTAATAATGAAGCCCAACAGACGATAACACTCATTAACTAATTTAAGTATATAGCTTTTAAAATTAAGTTTGGAGTCAAAAGTTACACCCAAATCCTTGATCTCAGAAACTCTCTGTAAATTTGACTGACCAATATAATAGTCATTGAAGATGGGGTTGGTATTCCTGGTAAAAGTAAGGACACAACACTTGTTTAGGTTTATTTTGAGACCATTATCGTTACACCACACAAGTAATTTATTCAAGTCCTCTTGAAGTAATTGACAATCTGAGTCATTCTTGATTATCCTGTAAAGTTTGATGTCATCGGCATACATTAAGACATCAGATGAAATATCACTGCACACATTATTAATAAGTAGAACGAACAGCTGTGGTCCAAGGTTGGATCCTTGGGGTACCCCGGTGATAGCTTCATACGGAAAGGATTGGATACCTCCATGCTCCACAATCTACGAGCGATCCCTCAAGTATGAGTCAATGACGTTGATGATGTTACCAGTTATATTAAGATCTTTAAGCCTAGAGACAAGTATTGTATGAGGCATATTATCGAAAGCCTTGCTCAAGTCTGTATAAATTACGTCAGTTTGGCACTGCTTATCCAAGTTCTCCGAGACGAACTGAGTGAAGTTAATTAAATTAGTTCCTGTAGAGCGGCCGGGCATGAAACCATGTTGTTTAATTGTAATGGAATGACGAACCATAAATAGTATGTGTTTGCTCAGAATACACTTAAATATTTTAGAAAAATTACTCAAAAGAGCAATAGGCTGATAATTTTTGATCTGATTGCGTTCACCAGATTTATGCACGGGAACAATCTTCACTTTCTTCCAGGCCCGAGGAAACTTACCATTTTTTAGGATAAGTTTAAATAAGTAAGTCACAGGTTGATACAGAACATGTCTACAGTCTCTCAGAAGAAAAGAGGGTATGTTATCCAAGTCAGCAGTCATCTTTGCTTTAATACTTTTAAGTTGTTGAAGGACTTCATCCTCAGAAACCAAGAACAAGCCCATACATTCTGAAACAACGGGACTGGAAACACTGTGATTATCAGTAGAAGTGTCATATGATGATTCAAAATGATTTGCAAATGCATTTACAATATCAGAGGCACAAGAGTAAGTTTCATTCTCTGTTTTCATAACACCTGGGATACGGGTAGTATTCTTCATGGCGTGAACATAATTCCAAAAATTAGTAGGTTCCGTTTTTAAATTATCCTCGGCGGAGCGTATATAGTGGTCACGTTTCAACTTCAGCTTGCGTTTGACAAGTCTACGTGAGTCTTGGTATTCTATTAGATGGTTTGTGTTTTTAGTCCGCAAATATTTAGAGCGAAGATTCTCTTTATGCTTGATATCCCGAAGCAATTCCGAGTCGAACCACGGTGGAGTGTCTTTTTTGAAATTACGCACTTTGAAAATGGGGACATTCATATCTAGAGACGAATAGACTTTTTTATAGAAATAATTGCAAGCCTCGTCTACATCATCCAAGTTGTATAGTGTATCCCATTTTATATTAGCTATATCGTTATATAATTTTGTAAAATTGGCCTTCCTAAAGTTGTATCGATACTGGTGTTGTACTTCGAATTTCGGAACCTCGGTACATCCTAAAGTGAGGCTTACATGTAGTGACGGGTGGTACAGATCTTCAGTTACAAGAAATTCAAAGTCTACTACATAGAGACATTGAATGATATAACTGTTAGCTGTCGTTACATGTCTAAAATTATGTTTAGCACTATGTAACAATTTTGTGGCAGATTGTCAAAACACTTTTCGAGACACGGTTAAGAAACGATAACACCACAAAGTTGTTACATAGTGCTAAACATAATTTTAGACATGTAACGACAGCTAACAGTTATATCATTCAATGCCTGGCGGTGCTTTAGCACGGGGAGTAGTTGTTTCAACTGTTAGGTGGAGTTTTTACATTATTATGTAAAACATTAGTGTAGAAATGCTGATAGAGATTTATTACTCTTAATATTAATTATTATTAATCTTATAAAGTTTTGAAGATCCATATTAAACGAATATTCAATTCACGTGATGAAAATTCAACAACCTTCTTGATACTAAATGAAACAATTTGTAAATATCTTATCAGAAAATTGGCGGGAAGGGCGGGCTACAGAGTTGATTCTAATACTTGGTGGAGATGCATCAAATTATGGAAAAAGGAGTATTTTCTTCTTGTCTAAAGTTAGGAATAATAAAACCTATATTTAAAAAAGGCGATCCCAATGATTTAAATAATTATAGACCCTTAACATTATTAAGTGTTTTTTCGGAAGCGGTTGAACATGTGATAACGAAAAGATTAATCGATTTTTTTATCAAAAACAATTTATTTAATAAATCACAGCATGGATTTAGTTATGTAACCGAGATAGTTAATGCGTTGGAAAATGGAGAAACATCGATGGATTTTGGAGGCGTTCACTCCGTAGTACATTTTTAATGAATAACAGAAAAAAGTTAAAAGTTTTTCTGTTATTCAAAAATTGATGGGAATATTTCTTGATCTTTCTAAGGCTTTCAACACGATGGATCACCAAATACTATTTTCTAAGCTAGAGTTGTATGGAATCCGCGGTGCTCACTAGATCTGATAAAATCATGTCTATCTGGAAGAAAACAAATAGTAAAAATAAGAGACAATGTATCCAATGAAGTCTCTACAAATATTGGGGTTCCGGAATGAAGTATTTTAGGGCCCTTATTATTCCTAATTTATATTAATGATCTTCCTAACATAACAAGAGAAAATTTAATCATAATTTATGCAGATGATACCAGCTTTCTAGTGATTGACAAGTCATTAAATAATTTAATAATTAAATCTCAGTCACTATTTAATGTAGTAGAATCGCGGATGAACCAAAATAAATTAATTTTAAATAAAGATAAAACAAATTTATTTATATTCAGTGCCAAAAAATAAAAAACATAATTTAGGTACTAATGAAATTATTTTAGACGATATGAACATTGAACTTAAACATAATTGGATTGGAAAGAGCACTCTATTAATCTTTCTTATAAGCTAAATTCGACTTGTTATTCACTAAGAATTTTGGCTAAAATTTTTTATACTAAATCATTAATTTCAATATATTTTTCTAACTTTGAATCCATATTAAGATATGGAATAATATTTTACGGTAGAAGCTCATTTAGTGCTTTTTATTATACAAAATTTTAAGTTGCCCTTATTTGATGTTTTCAGTTTAGTGTTATATGTTTGTATTGACACTATTTTATGAAATAAATTGATTATTATTATTATTATCAAATATATGGTATTCTATAAGTTTATTTAGATAAAATAATAAGGTATGTATCGAAAATGTGTTAAATATTTATTTATTTACTAAAAATATACTAACAATGATATTTACAATTTCGTTTTAAATACGCCAAGAAGTCTATTGGCGTAAACTTTAGAAACCAGGACTGCGCGGATGCAAGTGTATGACACCTCTCCTGAAGATCAATTTGCCAGCAGAAATTTCACGAATTTATGGCAGAGATGTGTTAAACGTGTGTGTCAGTGATCCATCCTGCTGGAACCCTGTGCTTTGGTTATAGTCAGGAATGTTTTGCAATTCATGCACCAAAAAGTTGTTTCCACATAACGCTCCGAATTGATATGTAAACTTTCTTTAGGACACCCGCATTTGTAATAAAATATCTCACAGTTAAATGAGTTACAATCATTCAGTTAAGCATATGAATGTGAGGTATAATCAAACATTGTTTGTTTGTTAGATTTTAGCTTCCTTTTCCACAAAATACACATGAGTATACAAAACATACAAATATATTGAATTGATGAAGCAGCTGCGATAATCTTCGACTCTAACCCTTGTTTCTAGTAGGTAGAGAGAGACCCTCTTTCTTTCTATTTACCATTAATATTTACTTTAATCTAGGCTTATTTTGTATATTTTTGGAAATGGGATCATGAAAAGGCTATCATTTATAGCTTTACAACAGCTTCAAAAATATAATGATAGTCTTTAAGAATTTAAAGCAAATATAGTTCAATATTTGATTTTGAAGTCGATTACTTTGTGGACACTTTCAATATAAAGAAATTATACGCGAAAATTTTGTTTTACTGTTATCATCAAATATAGCTCTTTTAATACGATTTAAACCTGATATAAATGAGAATATCTTTGATTGGCTGTAACTTAATTGTAGAGGCTCATTAGTCGGCTAACTAAATTAGCTCATGCAATAGATTGTGCGTTTGTGATTGAACTCTAAAAGTTACAGTGAGCTTGCGTTTAAAAAATTAACGATTTGAAAAAAAAATATAAAAACTAATATAATTAAGGAGATATTAATAACTTGTCGGTAATCAAAAAAACGTAGACAACTTGAAATTTGGACATATTCCACGTCGATGCAATAAAAAACACTATCAGATAAAAATTAGGCCCCTAGAAAAATTTTGAGGTTGTTGATGGACTAACGACGGCAATCCCATTATGGTCTGTCCGTTGGATCTTCCGTCATACGTCACAAACTATCGCCTAAAAAAACGACGAAAGTTTTACAGTGCGTTCTTTTTCTAACGCATTTGGTTTACTTTATCAGACTGAATGTTTTTGTGTCGTTTCTCGAAGCGATATTTTGTGACGTAGGACGGAAGATTCAACGGATGGACTATAGATACTAACGCTACCAGAACTATTATTAAACCTAATGTTTTATCAAAACAACAAAAGGTTCGAGCAAAACTAGAGCCTGCATCTATTCAGGGAGAAATCAATTCTACGATTATTAGTTCACATAGATTATTGATCTCTAAGAATAGAGGACCAGTTAAGTAGTATGAATCCATAATCACGGTAGTTAAAGAAAATGGGATGAAAATTGTACTACCATTTAAAATTATATATGTTAAGTCAATATTAATATTGCTGTTTTAAATAAAAAAGTCTTCAGGTTTCAAGTATTAATACAAGGAATAAAGTAGCTGTTATATGGGTGGGTAAACTCTAACCTGTGTAATTTCATTTGCGTACAGGAGAAAGCGTAACATAATATTAATAGCTCCTCAGTTCCATTTTCCAGGCTGTTATTTTATTACCTGAATTAATGTTAAGCATATATACATTAAAATCGCACTTTACCAACAAATAAAACCATAGTCCAAAGTTCCCTCTTTGATTAATGCCTTTAAAACTCGCATTTATTTACGTTTGTGGTGCGCCTCTCTCCCTTGAATTACACCTGCGATCATAAATAATGTAAATTAATTCAACGTCTATTTACTTTTTGGCGGGCGTACGGTAAAAGGAGAGAAAGATGGTGCTGTAACATTTACGACATCCCGCGGGATTGGATGCGACGCCATAACCCTTGACTTAATTTGTATTTGCGCGCCTAACGAAAGGAAAATTTATGTCCGAACGTTACAGTTCCCATTAGGGTAACTCTGGCATCAGTATGCCGGGACCGTTAGAATTTAAAGTTGCCCCGTAAATTACCCGGCCGCGATAAATAGTCGAGCCAGCCGCAGCATCCTCCTAATTCCGCAGGATAATTGCCCCACTCCTAATCTCACCTACGCTGTGTTTTGTCCCAGCAATTGGATTATCATCAGGGCTTACCGTTCGCCGTTTAACTGCCGCTCGGGGAAGTCCCCGTTCACCGAGGAATCCGCGGAGATTATTTAATTAGGAATTTCTGGGCGGATACTCCGAATCTTCCGTCCGTTAAATCCGTGCCGAATCGATTATCTCAGTTGAAAATATGCCCTACGAAATTCTGCTCATGAACCCGGAAAATTGTTTACAATTTCCATTGTGGAACTGAGGAGAGATAGAATTGGATTTTTCAGTATATTTACTGTTAACACTAATCCTATAGATTTTAAAATAAATCAAGTAAAAATAACTAAGGGTTTAAAAGAAATGCCAAAACTAAGTTAATTAAGTTCTATATAGACAGCTTATTACCATAATTAACCCCCTCTTGAACCAATTACATTCTAGTCCATCAATAAAAAAGAACAACAACTTGGTATCCCAGTCACTTCCCAACTTCGGGGCGGGGTTGTTTTTGCGAGAAAGTTTCAGGACCTACCCTAAATCCTCTCGGGTGTTATTAATTTCCAGACACGTGCGGATAACGATTGTGTCGGACGTCTATGTCTATCCAGACGACGGGATTAATTCGGCCGAGTCCCACGTCAGGATCAGGATAACCGTCTCCCGACGCCTTAATGAACAAGGACGCCTCCTGAGCAACATCCTCGTAAAATTCAAATCGCTTCTTGTTCCGAGAGAAAATGCGAGGGTAATTTATTATCGCTCTTCTTGCGATTTTGCGGTGGCGGGGCGGCGTAAACAACCTAATCCCGAATTACCGGAAAGCGAGTGGGTGGTTTTTACATGCGTAATTGAAAATGGGAGATAGAAAAAAAACGACGATATTTTTATCCGTACAATATATATTAATTATGTTTTATTCATGCTGAAGTTGCCAAAGAAAAATAATTTTATTAAAATTATCCATTTAAGTAATTATGTACTTTCAAACTGATATTGACTTTTATTGAAGTTTATAAAGACTTTTAAACTTTGGAGGGAATTAAAAAGCAGAGTTACAATGTTATTTCTACTCAATATTAATGAGGACTTTTTAATATCCATAAATTTCATTGTGATGATAGTCAAATCAAATAATTCCGTCGAAGAACTTAAATTTTAAACAAATGTATATGATTATTGATAGATATTGTTTTTTAAAAATATTTCATTTTATTTTATTTTCATTTCACGGATACTGTTTATATACCTCACTAAGAAATAGTTGGTGTTTTCTCTCATGTTAAGCATGCTGATTGTTTTGTCTTTCTTTCTATCTTTCTTTCTTTGTTTTGTTTGCCACGGAACATTTCGGAGCTCGTTGAAAAAAAAGCAGACTTTTTTTGGTGATCATGTGGACGCACTATTTTAACGTCATTATTCGAGTTGAACTCTTTACAAGTGCGCGTGCTAATTTTCACAGCTCATTTTAAAGTAATTATTCCTTCACCTCCTCACTCCCTTTTCGCCCTTTCGTGCCGTCACCTTGTGAATTGTGCATTTTTCATTTCATCACTGTTTTCGCGCTGTGAATTTGTGAATCGCCTTCCCGGAGAGCACCAGCCGCCTTCGATCTCCTCCGAGGCAAGTTTAAGAACATCGAACAAAAGGAAAAAGGTAAGGTGCATTTTACAAACTACTTAAACGATAATTACCGCCATAAAACAATAACGCATTATGCCACGTGCTGATTTTTTTTCTTTCGGTTTTTTTGTGGTATTGGTAGCTAACGCCCCAATTTTGGCCTTTAGAACAGTATCATTAGATCCTTTCGCTTTATCGTCATATAGATGGTATAATTACCACTCCATTCCAGTTTCGCCATCGTCGGCCGCGTATAATTCACGTGGCGTTTAAAAAAACTTCATATACAGGGGGTTACAAAAAAACACGAATTTCGCCGCCGTTTTCATACACGCCTCTTAGTGTATAGGGTCGTCAAAAAAACTGATAGATAGGGTTATCCGAAAAATTTTCAATATACGGTGTTTTCAACACAAAAAACGCCTTTGCCTTCACCTACGCTTCGCCATATACAGAATCGTCGAAAAATCCATATATACATGGTGTTTCAAATACAACCAAACCATTTCTCTCGCGATACAGGCGAAGACATTAATAGTATTACTGGCAATTACCGACCAAGCAATATTTTACCAATATTTTCAAAAATGTTTTAAAGAGTTCACAAAAGGTTTCACAACCACATATGCAATTTATAATTTCTTAAATTTTGTTCTTGATAATCAACAGAAATATTAACGTCTTCTCAATATTTGTAGATCTAACTAAGCATTCGGCTCTGTTCCACATGATCTGTTACTAAACAAGTTTTCAATGTTTGCCTTCCGGAGTAAATGTTATTATGTCCTATTACCTTATCTTTCAGAAAGAAAACACGTAACAACCGTTTATAAGCGGCTTATATAAATATAAAAAACGAAGTACACTTTCCAAATTTTGTGTCAAACGTTGGTGTACCGCAAGGTAGTAACTTAGGGCTACTTCTCTTTCTGCTCTTCAATAATGATATGCTCTTTGGGATCAATGCACGTTTAACAATATTCGCGGATGATACAACAATAAATATTAAGGACCAATGCATAAATAATCTCAACCATGCAGCAAATGATATTTTAACCGAATTAAATTCGTATTTAAAGATGAACAATCTAGTAATTAATGTAACCAAAACGACAATTATTAGCTTTTGAGCGCCACTAAATCTAATGGATATTCATCTAAATAATGAAGTTAAAAAATAGGATTTTGGGGGAATCTCATTCAAAATTATTTAAAATGGGACGCACACACAAACAAACCTTATCTATGCGACTGTCAGCCGCAATTAACTTATGGCTTAATAAATATTCATAAAATATTTACTGTATAAAAAAAGCTAATTCGGGCTATATACAACAAAAGCCAAACACAAGCTGTAGGGATCTTTTTAAAGTCTTAGCAATTGTGCGTGTAATTAGTTTATATCTATATACAACTTTGAAATTTGTTAAGACTAACATAAATCTATTTAACTCTCATCTAACTGAACGTGATCATAACACTATGAAGAAGATACTCAAACTTCCTAAATATAGTAATAGTTTTTTTCATAATACTTGTCTAGGTCAGTGCCTAAAACTTTATAATGTACTACCTGATAATATCAAAGATTTGCACATTTAACCATTCATAAGGAAAATAAAAAATATATATTTCTAGATAACTGCTTCTACACGATTAATGCATATACAAAATACTATGATAATGCGGAAGAATAGTTATTTGTTTTATATGTGTGTGCATGTTGTGTATTTGTATATCATATGTATATGTAAAAATTTATGTGTTTGTATATAAATATATATACAAATTATATTTTACTTATACACCAATTTTAACGTGTTGTATATAGTTACTCAGTTTTTAAATATCTATTTACCTCTTTTATATATTTAACATACACCATAATTTAATATGTCTTTCTTACATTATTACTATAATGTTTTATATTTTCAAACTTGATTTAAATTACTAAATTCAAGATATTGTTTATTATGGATGCCTCTTGTATTTATCAATACTGCTATTATTATTAACACTCATGACTCACCCATGAATGAAAATAATGTAAATATTCTGCTTGGAAATAAACAAACTCTAAACTCTAAAATATACAGAGTGTCTTCGAAAATTATTACGACAAAAATTAAGCAATAACTTGATGCCGCAGTGTCTAGACGAGTCAACATTTTCGCAAACGTCACACACATTTGCGACAAGTTGCAATAATTTATCATCGCCGATCTTACTTCGCTGTCGGGTATAGATGGTGAGATGCGTCTGTACGAGGAGAAGTTTAAATTTTTACCGAGGATTCCATTGCTGAGTTGACTACCTCTCGATGGCCACGTAGCCCTTCCGTCGTTCGAAATCGCTTTTAACGATGTATTCGATGACAAAAGGTTCAAAATGCTGACTCTTTAGCAGCTAGCCAATCCGCCTCCGGTTGTTTGCCCACCGATTGCAGCATCTATACTCCCTCCCATCTCCCTGCAGTCCTTTGATGGTAATTTGGAGGAATGGCCGGCCTACATCGTTTTGTTTAAGTCACTGGTACAAGATGATACGTCTGTCACCTTGGCTCAGAAGTTGAAGTATTTAAAGTGATCTCTGCAAAGCGAGGCGCTGTTTACTGTCGCGGATTTTGCCATGTGTCCTGAGAATTATCAGCTTGCTTATGATGCCACCCAGGATATGTACTACAATCTGCGCTCAATGGCCATTTTGTACCTGAGGAAAGTCACTAATTTATTTAATTACCTCGATGTACACCACACGTCCATCAGCGCTCTGAAGCCCCTAAATTTGCCGGACCTGGCTAACTTTATCTCCATCGCTTTTCGGTGATTTTCCTTATGGTAAAGCAGGTCACCTCAGATGCAGAATTTCATCGACCTAACCATATAGACGTGTTATTAGGAGCTGATGTATATTCCTTATTGTATAGTTCGGGTTATGTCGGCCCCAGACGTCACTCACCTCGGGCTGTAGAGACTAGTTTCGAATGGGCTTTGCTCGGGCTGTGTGTAGACTCCTGGTAATCGTACTCTTCATTTCCACTTATCGACAACGAAGGAAACCGGCCTCCTGCCCAATGCATTCACCATGACTCCATCATTGCTGCTTTTCGTTAACCGTCATGTCTTTGCCATCACCAACTGCATCTACCATCAATAATCAGACCCCCTCGCCGAAGCGGCCACGCAACTTTTTAAACTAAATCAAGTCCCCAGTCAATTTTGAATGACACCAGTTGAACGGCAATGCGAATACATGTACGTAGCGCGACCGCCAATGATTAAACTGGGCGATACAGCGTTGCTCTACCACTTGTTGAACCACACTATTCGTCATTCGTCAATTTCATCGTCTCGAGGCACGCTTGCAACGTTAACCTGAGATTTTAAACGCCTATCATGCCTTAATGCAGTATTATCGGGCAGTTGTCACATGGAACGTGTAAAGAAGCCGGGCTTTCCATCAGTTGCTGCTTAATACATTCCTCACCACTCAGTACATCGTTCCGTTAATCCTCCAACCAAGATTCGCGTCGTCTTTAATGCTTTCTCCTGCACTTCCTTTGGAAAATCCCTTAATGATTCTTCTCACCGGTCCTAAATTAGAAGTCGATATTTCTTCAAAATCATCAGATTTTGCCTCACTCAATTCGTTTTCGCCGCCGACATCCATGAGGCGTACCGTCAAATTATAACCAGGGAAGACCATCGAGACAAACAGCCTATTTTGTGGCGTTTTGCACGAGAGGCCTATCGCCTCAACACTGGTACTTATGGCGTATCTGTAACTCCGTATCTATCCCTTCGTATTCTTCAGCGGCTGGTAACCAATGAACGCGCTTGATATTTGATGGCCCGTCAGTTCTCGAATTGGATATTTACGTCGATGACATCCTAACCCGTTATGATACCGAAGCCGAACCAATTACCTTACGTGAGGAGCTTGTAACACTTCTCAAGGTTTACGGGTTTGAATTGCGTAAATGGCTGACTAAGTCACCCGCAATTTTAAAGGGCATCCTTCTTTCTGCGCCAGATACACTTCAGCTTGATAAGGATCCCGTAGTGAAGTTTCCTGGCTTTAAGTGGGATCCCACCAAAAACACGTTCAAATTATGTTGATCGATTTTGGTAACGGGTTTTTAAAAAGAAAATTTTAAAGTAAACGACGTGTATTTTTCTTTGCTGTTACAAGGTTCAAGCAAGACTGCCGAGATTTACAAATCATGAATTGAAATTAATTAGCGCAGAGCGCAAAACGTGATAATATGCGGATTCCGTAATCGCAACGCGGTCGCTGCAGGTGGCCGCGATAAAATGTTTGTACGTGAAGATGCGTTTCCTTCATGTAACACTCACGTCGAGCACCTTCTGATCTGATTCTGAATCTGGTATCAGTTCCAGTTCAAAACACTTGATTCGTGAAGCCATCTATTTCTTGCCATCTTTCTGCATGCAAATCATCTGCCGATATCTGTTTTGTTAGATTCTGGGATGCTTCAGAGCTCGGATTCGCTGCCCTCGTTTACTTGCGGATATCACGTCAAGACGGTTTACCTCACACCTCACATCGCTCTCCTCGCCTACAAGTCACGCATCGCCCTGTTGAAGGCAGTCAATCTTCCGTGCTCCTACATGTGCAGTGCTCTCTACTCGCTAAGTAGTGTTTTCTCTTGGCGACCAACTTTCCAACATTACCATCCATCATGTTTGCTCCTTGAGCGACTCTACTGTCGTTCTGTTCTGGATTGCGAGGAAACCTCATTGCTAGAAAATATTGATTGCCAACAGAGTCGCCGATATCCAAGAGATTTTGCTTCCTTCTCGATGTCGTGTAAAGTGATGTGTGGTTAGACGCCATGTAACTTTATAGAGGAGGGCTCATCATGGAGACCCGTTTCTTCTAACTACGTTTTATTCACTTATCTCGTACATTGATGCCTCCAACATTGACTTAAGACTACTCAAGACTAAGTTAACTTAAAACCCAATCGTTCACGCATTTATACTCCCATGATATTGATGTCACAGCAATTCCGCCTTAACAGACAGTCAATTGCCCAATCAGCAAACTCATGCATTCCATTACATTCTATTTCCTAATATAAATTGCACATTTCCATAATTTGTTCTCTCACAGTCGCCTCCGAGAGTAATGTGGCTGTGCGATCACCCCTTGTGGTGGCACCCTGCTTCGAGTACCCAATTCTGAAGTCGTGGAGGAGGAACGAGCTTACTAACCACTTCGACTCCTCTCGGTCTGGAATGCTAATTCTCTACCATCTCCTGCAGCACGTGACCGCCAATTATCATCGCTTCGTTTCCAACGTCAGAATAACCTCGATTAATGGTCAATATAGCACATTGACTAACAAAGAATTCAGAACCGCCCTACGTTCTGTACTTCTACAAGTGCTGATTAACGCCTTAGACGGTATTCTATGGGTGGGTGGCCGTCTCCGTCTCTAACCTTGCCTACAAGCAGGGTGGTGCTACTTTACTACCGAAGGAACGCTTATTTACAGACCTAGTAATCGACGATGCCCATATACGCAATTTTCACTCCGGTGCCATGGATACGCTAGGCTCTTATTTGCCAATCGTTCTGGATTCTTGATGGACGAAACGTTGATTATGTCGAATCCTTCAATATCACCACCGGACGGATTCGAGGTGCCCCTGTTATCAAGCCGTACATCTGTGCATTCGTATGTTTTACCACCAAAGCTTTTCACTTAGAACTCGCTTCAAACTTCACAACCGCCTGTTTTCTCGCTGCCTATCGTTATTTTCAGAGACAATGGGATGAACTTCGTGGGAGTTCATCGGAAATTTATCGCCTTATCCCTTATTTTTGCGTAAAATCATATGTTTTTTATACAATACATCGCCAAACCCGAGCGTTTTGTTTGAGATTGTTAGATTATATCAGTTTGTGTTTATTTATGCAATATTGTAGCAAGTGTAGAATAGATTTGTATACATATGTATACAAATCAAATATTGGTTTATAGTGCGTTTTTTTAAGTGTGGTCATAGGGATTTACATCCTTAAATAATACCCTCTTGTTAACTTTATTTTTCAATGTCAAAATAGGGACAAGGGCCATATGATGAAGAGATTTTTAGAGCAGGCTAAATGTAGTTATTCCAACTCAGATAATAACTTGGATTAGGTAGTACGATGCTGATTATATGAGGTATGGATTCTCAATGAAATCTGGCACAGAAACTCAACCTATTCCAAAGTGTGTTATTTGCTATGAATGTTTATCAAACGGGTGTATGAAGCCTTCTATTTTGAAGAGACATTTATTAGCGTAACATCACAATTTAAAAGACAAACGAGTTGATTTTTAAAAAAAATGTGTCTGTGAGTGTGTGTGTATGTCGGTCTGTCTACACTATTCCAGTGGAAAATATGGAAGACTTACAAAATCAGTTAATTACTTTTGAAAGAGTTCAGCAAATGAGAACATCAAATTATTACATCCTAGCTGGATTTAGTCATTTTCAACAGTCCAGATAAAATAAGAAACTTTACCTACTTTATCTTTAATAACTACCCTATATAGCCAAGAAGATAAGAGACTGTGTGTTGGCATCATTTACTAAAGAACGCATTTCCTTAGGCTTTAAAATGAGGAATTTTTTGCTTATTGTGTGCAAAACTATATAAATTATTAATATTTGGGATTTTTATTTTATTAATGGTAAAATATTAAAATTTACATTTATATAAGCTGGGAAATGTTAGTAAACTCAATAGTTGTGTTCCACAAGAACTCAAAGAAATTTATTTAACAAAGCACATAAACGCCTGTGATAAGCTCTCGAAAAATAATAAAAATTACCAATTTTTCAAACATATTGACACTGATGAGAAATGGATAAAGTCGTACGAAACGATCATGGTGTAAGCCTGGTGAACAAGCTGCAACCATTTCGAAAGCAAATATCTATCAAAATAAGGTTATTCTATCAATTTTGTGGACTTATAAAGCCATCTTGTCTTTTGAATTGCTACCACAGCACCAAATAATCAATATGGCTGTGAACTGTTGCTAATTGTACAAATTATTTGAATCCATCAAAGAAAAGCGGTCAGAATTAACAACCCGACAGAAATTGCTGGAGCTTGGATGGAATTTGATGGACCATCCATTATACTCACTTTGAATGGTAAACAATTCAATTCAGTAATGGTGTCAAGCAGTACTTGCTTCATTTTTTTGCAAAGAAAGGCCAAAAGTTCTTTGAGAGCGTGGTATCATGATGTTACCCGAAATATGTCAAAACGTAATCAAAAATGGTCAGTACATAACTGAATAAAATTATTTATTTTTATAAAAATCGCCTTTGACTTAATTGAATTAACCGAATTGACTTAGGACTTAACCCAATAAAAGAACATTTGCTTATAATTTGTATAAATACTTAATTTTTTATAATTATGAGAGTTACCCATTAAGATCAATACACTTTTGCATGCTCTTAAAACTATTTTCGAAGCCCATTTTCCACTCTGATTGATGTAGGTGCATTGGTTTTGAACGTATTGAAAAATGTTTACCTCTAAATTTATATCTTGCTTGAACCGATGTTTTAGAACTTGCGTTATACCGGTAAATAATGCTGTGCCTTCCGCATTTGGTTTAATTTATTTTTGACTTCTGACAAACAAATTTTATGGATCTCAGTTATTATTCTATATTGATTTCCTAGAGAGATTTTTATCTGCAGCTTTTTTGCCGGACCTTTTTTATATTTTATTTTACTATATTACTAAATTCTATAAAAAATATTTTTTAGAGATCATTTTTACACATAATAACATCTATGTTTTTAGTTTTTACAATTATCAATTCTTACTCTTTTGTTTGTCAAATCCGTTTCACATTGCCTTCAAATGTATCGTTTCTTCTCGTGGGCTTAAATTTTATATTTCATTTAGCTTACGTATTGTTTCTTTCATTTTATTATTAATTGCTTCTTTTCATAATTCAGAAAAAAATACGATATTTTCTTGATCGATTTTTGTTCGTACAGATATTTTCAATAAGTGCATTCGACATTCTAACTATATCACCCTGGGCTTTTAATTGAGCATCCACTTCATTATTCCACTGGGAACGGGGCGTTCGTCTGCGCGCTTCCTCTTCTTTTTTTTACGCTCGTAAAATCGAATAAATTTCTATTAAGTCCCGGGAATTGGAACGGGCGCATTTATTACCGTCCCTAAAATTACATCGATCTTAATCCTGGTAGTCTTCGAGGAATCTCCGGGACGTGACAATGTCCGTTTCTGTCGGAACACTTCGGAGACCTTAATTAAATTTTCCTCTTTAATAAGGATGGAAACTTTGATGTGGAAACGCACGGTGTAACCGGAGACCTAGAGGACCCTGCATCAATATTTACACGCGCCGCTAGTTTGTTATCCTTAAGAAGTACTAAACCGAATTATAGGTGTGGCCCAAGACAAACAGAATTCTCTAATGGGGTCCATATTTGCGTTGCGGTGATTTAATTAATTAAACGGCGGCTTTATCTAAATACTGCCGATGTTAATATGTTTGGGTTAAACAGATCAAACAGGGATATATAGATTACCACACGTAATTATTCGGTCAATGGTTTAGAATAGTTTATAGGTTTAAAACTCTTGATATATGATGAGTACAATTTTTACATTCAATTGATTGACAAAAATATAGTATCATATGATTTCTATCAAATATTATGACACAAAAATATAGTATTATTACCTCATTAGTCGGAGATATTTGGCAGTAACAATGTGATAAGATATTTAATAGAATGCAAGAAACATTTCAAAATAACAAGACAACGAATGCAACTATAGCCAAAATTTTACTTCTTTCATTCTTGAAGACTTAAAAAAAACCTTTTGGTTACTTGTTAGATAATAGTTATCGCCGCGGACTGGTTTTATTTTGGAGCAGCTGGAGACATGAAAATGCTTGTTACTTTTTTTCATTTTTGACTTAGTAAAAAAGTAAATAATAAGGTTAAAGACTAGCACAATAAGTTGTGATCTATAATATAATGATGTACCATTAATATTTCAAGAAATTTTCACGTGTTGACCATGGTAATATATACATTGTCATATTTCAAGGTGGAATACTAGCGCTTGGAAGTTACAATGATTTTTACACACCTCACTGGTTCATTATCTGACCAGACTACTCCACACCTCAAGCGATTATCGCGCCGACTAAACATGGGACACAAAGTGCCGCCGTTACCTTTTTTTTTACCTTCGCCAAAAATGGTAGTCTCAATTACAGGCGCTGGCTGGATAAATCACGCGTTTATCCGAGAAAGAACCCAAAGACACCGTTTTGCTCGGCCATATTTCATACGCTTTATGCAGTCGCTTATTAATAACTACTGTCGCGCACAAAGAAAATTGAAGTTTGATTTATGGCGCTCCTCGCGCTGTCCGCCGGTCATCTCTTTTTGCTCGAAAGAAGTTTGCGCGCGCCCTCTGTCATTTTTTGCAGCACCGTGTTTACATGCGTGGACCTACCTGGGTACGATCGGTTATTTATGGCCGCGTGCGGCCGAATAAATTCTTCTGGCCGAGCGGACGTCACAAATATAAATAACGTCACGGTATGTAAATATATTTATATTAAAAAATGTCAACAATAAGCAACAAATCGAGTTGGTGTATCACTTTGACCTCTCTTCCTTTATGTCGATTTGTAAATATATAAGCACATTTATAATCTGTTCCGATGTTGTGGTTGTTCTTATAACGTACTTTACTAGTAATCATCAATATATATTTGTTCTGACTTATTGCCCAAGTTCCATCATCATTTCCTTCTAATGTAATGTTTATGCTCATTGTGGTAATTAGGTATATTGAAAAAAAAAATTAAGCACTAATCATTTGTTTTTCTGCCTTAAAGTAGGTTTGATCAATTAATAATTTTCTTCGGAAACTAGAAAAAATGAGCTTTTACAGGTTTTAATTTTTAATTAACTTAACACCTCATAGATGTATCCCTTTTATCATTAAGATCTATGCTTTCATTCAATGTTAGAGTCTTTTTTAGACATCTGGCCAAACATAAATTTACAAGGAAGACGTGATACACGACCAATGAAAACGCTTGTCATTGTGGTTGTTTTAAGTACTGCTAATCAGCAAGCAAGCGGAAACAGATGAAGGTAACTGTCGACAGGTAGCATTTACTGGTTTTATTAGTTTATGTCAGAAATCATCTAAGTATGAAGTCTAGTCATGGTCTTAGTTTGCTGATTCGGTGTACATGTTTTTTTTTTAATCCTCACGAGGTGGTGTCGCTTAGCGTCCCTGCACTGCGTTCTCCGTGGTCCTTTTGTGCGCCTCTGGCTGTTTTACTCCTTTTGAACTCCTGTATCTTCTAAGAAGTCCAGGAGTTTCTGCCAGGGGATATTTCTTAGCTGTTCTACAGGAAGCATGGACTTCCTGAGTTTCGCCTTGCGTTTTTGTTTGTATGCTTCGCAAGTGCACAGTAGGTGTTGGGGAGTTTCCTCTTCTTCCAGACACCCACGGCATAGGGGGCTTTTCTCAATGCTCATCCTATGTTTGTGCTTGTTCAGGTCACAGTGCCCAGTGACTAGTCCTGTGATTTTTCTTAGGTTCAATCTGCTCAGTCTAGACAGCTTCAGCATGCTGTCAGGTACCGGACCATCTAGGAAGAGTCTCGTGTGCCTCATTCCATTTTGGTTTTGCCATGCCTTTTTGCGCTCCTCGGCTAACTTGCGTCGGATTATTTCCTTTCCGGTTTCATAGGGTATACCGAAAGCGGGTTCAGTTCCTATGAATTCACCTGCTGCTCCTTGTTTAGACTGCAAGTCGGCCCCCAAGTGTCCAATAACTTTTTGGTCCTTGGGTATCCATACTAGTTGTGTTTCTCTTGTTGTCGCCAGTGCCTCCAGTCTGTTTATGCAAGTCAAGACCAGCCTGGACTATACTATCGGTGAGGCTAGCGCTTTTATGGCTGCCTGGCTATCTGTCATAATGGTAATTGGTCCTTTGTTAAGTCCCGTCTCAATTACGTGATGAGCACACCAGTCAACGGACCTCATTTTGAGTGTCTCTTCTTCTTGTAGTACTTTAAATGTTGCCGGTCTTGATGGCCCCATATTCAAAGTTTGTCCATTTATGTGCATCCTATAGGCTGCCTATCTAGCTTCCATCATTACAAATAGATGTAGTGGTGGTAGCGATAATATGTGTTCCTTAGCTGCCGTGGGCAGGGTTTGGGTATTTTATATACCACAGTATAGCCATTTAATCATACTGGGTCTCAGTCCCCATGTGCGTCCTACCATTTTTCGGGTCGCAAAAAGTCCTCTCATGGCCTTTTTGCTGATGCTCTCTAGGTGGAAGTTGAAATTCAATCTGGTATCAATATGACCCCTAAATATTTTACTTCATTTTTGATTGGAACTTCCATTTCATACATACGTAGTGATTTTATGTCATTGGTTTTTCGTCTCCTAGTAAAGGGGACGATCGCCGTTTTGACCGGGTTTACAGTTAACCCTTCATTCCTGCACCATCGTTCTACGGTATTTAGTGCCTTCTGCATCAAGTTTGACTTTTGAGTAGCAGCAGAAGGTCGTCCATGATGAGGCACCATATGAGCGGCGAGAGAACACCTCCCTGCGGGCACCCGCCAGCGACTAAAGCTTCTGCTGTTTTTCCATATAGTGTAGTTGTCACAGTCCGACTTCTGAGCATCTTGTTTACCCATTGTCGGACTTGCGGGTTAATTTCTCTTTTCTCCATTGCTGTGGCTATGAAGTTGAAGGTTGTGTTTTCAAACGCCCCTTCAATATCCAGAAAGGCCCCTAACGCAACGTCTTTGTTGCGTTAGGCGTATTGTTGATGGTTTAGTGGTGAGTCCTTTAAAACTCCTTCCCGTATGTGCCTGTCTACTAGTTTTTCTAGTAGTTTTAAAATAAATGATGACAAGCTGATCGGTCTGTAAGATTTAGCCTGGGTATATGAATCACGCCCTGGCTTAGATATGAATACCACCTTTACAATCCGCCAGCTACTTGGGATGTATGCAAAGGCAAGGCTTGCACTGAGGATATCACACAGTGGGTTCCTCTGCGTTGCTATCTCCTTTTGTAGCATGACAGGATATACCCTGTCAGGACCTGGTGATTTGAATGGTTTGAACGTGTTAATTCCCCACTCAACGTCACCTGGTCTGATTATCATTTTTGCTGTTTCCCAGTCCCGTTTTGGAGCCCCTGCGTTGGGCTCGCTTAGGCGTGCTTATATGAACTAAAGGATGGAGAAATGTATCAGAAATTAACACCTCTTTCAAAAATTTGGTTAGTATATGCATTGGTTTGGGCGCAATATCCATATCATGATGAATAAATTTTAGAATTGGGAGTCAAGAACATGGCAAAAAAAAGAGTATCGAAAAGTATAAGAACACAAAACAGTTATAAAACAGTTTTTAGAAGTCTTCAAAACTTAAAAGAACGAAAACCAAAGAAAATAATATAATAATAATATTTGTATATTCCGTAATGTTGACTTAATGTAGAGAACACTTTGCTCTAAAAGTAAACCTAAAGCGAAATAATGTAAATTACTGACTTAGCAGCGGGTATTATTTCCGAGGTATGATTTTCATCTACTTCTAACTTTTTCATATACTCCAAGACATTCGGAACCTTATTGTCACGGTGAGTTTGTGTATTCCGCGTGTAAGATGATGCATTTAGTACGCGTTTGCGTAGGCTGGAATTTCACTGTTAAAGAGGATCTATAACAACGTCATTTGGATACAGCATAAGTCAGCTGATGCCTTATCATCACAGTAAAAAGCCGTACTCTGTTTTTCGCAGATAAAGAGGATCTTATGTTGCTAGCAAGCCACAACTTTACCAACAATTTTTTGGCCTTTTGGGTTTGGTATGCGATCATTATTGACCACGAAAGGTGCTGGTCGAAAATTATGCTGAGATATTTCGTTTTTTTTTTGAGATATAGACTGCTGAAGTGCATGGAAATACTCTTATCCGTATTGACCTGTAGTCGCCATTTGTTAGAGTACTTTCGTAAATTCGCTCAAGATGAATACAAAGTAGAATCATAGTAGTCGTTAGCATATTAGGTGATCATTACAGAAGCCAGATTTGTAATGTCGCATGTTAGATGTTGTCAAAGGTGGAGATAAAGGAGAGCCCTGTAGAATAACTTCTCAGATTTTACGCTTACTAGGTAGAATTATTGATTTTGCAAAAAACTTTCTGACACGAAAGACTCTGATGAGTAGTAGTGGGGGGGGGGGAAGTTGAGATTTATCATTTTATAAATAAGTACAGGACCTGACACTTTTGATATGTTGATGAAAACTGCAGTAGTATCGCGTTTTATCGTAAAGCCCTCAGATATTACTTTAGTCACTTTAGTCAGGAATGTTATTTGGTCTTTAAATAAGATCAAAATACGACTCGGTAGGATTTTCTACTGCTGATAGCTTTCAAGTAAAGGGCAAACATCATCGTAGACGCATCGCGACAATCACAATGTTCAAGAGAGCGCATCTACCCGTGCGAGCGAGGTTTTTCACCATGACTGAAAATAACGTCTATGCCAAAGGTATCCTCATACACAAAATTTGTAGAAAATCCTGTGTCCTATATAGAAAGACTATTCTTTAAAAAGTTTCATTTTATGACTTCTATTTCTTATATAATTTTCATTTAACAATTACACTTTTAATAAAATAAAAAAATTAGTTTTAATCTTTTCCGAAAGTAATTTTGAAAACTCTTTAAAAAACTTTTCAGAATGTTTGGTATTTTTAAAGTAAAATCTAAAGTAAGGCCTAATTTAAATACTCACTTTTAATGCTTGATATAAGTACACAGAGTATTGCAACTGTTCCGAATCTTATCAGTTTGTAGTTGATAGTATTTATTTATCCACTGTGCGTTGATAATAAAATCGAAAATACATATGTATCAATAAATTTTGATTGCACACCGAAAGGCTTGAGTTCATAATAAAATGTTCTTTCATTCTTGCCTCATTCGATATTAGTACTGCTACAGAATGATGAAGGTTTCACCATTATTTTGCCGAATTTTGATTATTTTCCTTTGAAGAGAGGGGCACATTACGAAAAAGTCAAATATTATTTAGGAGATCCCGAAAATTAATTTCTGTTAAAATTTCTTTAGAATTTGTCCTAATTAACGGTTTCCTGGTGCCGAAGGAAATGTTCAAAATAAGAGGATTGTAATCGGAGGACAAGTTGTTAGTGAATAAAATGTCATGGGTCGAGTTAGCGTTAGAGAAAACGGCTGGGTCGAGTACTTCGATTTTGTGGTGAGCAGTCGACTTATAGAATGTAGGATTGGTACGTCCCACCGTTTTTAAGTCGTGTTTCGAGCTGTAGGACTAATCGAAAATCGAAAATCTGATGCAAGGTTCTTTGAATTTAGCTCACCAGCTAAATTGGCCGTAGGTATGTTTTCGTTGAACATAAGGTTCAGATCATCTTTAAGCATCATGTGTTAGGTAAACTGGTACGATCTTTAGCACTCCGATGTGAGATTTAATAAAAATCGTAATTGCATGTAAGTTTATGAAAACGTTTAGTGGAAAACGGGAATGATCTGTTCCCCTTTTGACATAATTGACAATGCCACCAAGACGGGTATTAGTGTTATAGTACTGAAAGTGGGAAATATAACCCGGAATTCTATGGCGTCGATGTAGTCCTGTCATGTTTTATAAGAGAAGAGAATATTCATAAGAGGTCAGTGTTGAACACCTATTAACTAAAACTACACCTCCGGTCATTCTTAGTGGCGTTTTCCTCGAATGGAGCAACGTCACCGAGCGAATTAAGTGGTGGTTCGATGATTTAAAGTATCTAATTGGGCACCAATCATACGATGCCTTCGTTATCAGTAGTAAAATTGTATTTCGGGAATGTTATTCCAAGGGGAGGACATCTTTCAGCTAATTTGCAGTAGAAGTTTTCAGTGAGCTTTTTACTCCAGAACACATGGATTCTTCTTCTTCTTATTTGAGTGGCTTCTCCTCAGAGGAGGTTGGCGACCATATGTTTATACTCGTCCCGATCTTGTGCAAGTCGCATCGGAGCATCTCTGATTCCAAACAATTGCTGGAGGTTTCGCAGTCAGGGGAACTTCTTTCTTCCAACTCCAAATTTTCCCTCTATTTTGCCATTATCAGTTGTAGGAATTAGTATTTTCTATTTCGGAAGATTTTTCCGAAATATTCAGCTTTTCTGTGTTTCACTATCGTGAGCAATTCTCTTTCTTTGTTAATTCGTCTAAGTACTCCGTTGTTCGTTGCTTTATCAGTCCATGATTGTCACGGTGAATCTGTGTATTTCGCATGGACGGTGGAGCATTCAAAATGCGTTTGGTATGCTGGAGTTTCGCTATTAAAGAGGATCTATAATAACCCTATATAATGAGCTGCAGTCTTATTATAATGGTAAAAACGTTACACAACAACTTGACCAACAAAGTCCTGCACTTTTGGAAGCCTCAGTTCCCCTTCATTATTTGAGCCATTTTTTTCGCATCTTTTTCATTTCTGCATAAAACCAGTAGTTACTGTGGACCCAATCTACAGAGTACGGTGGGTGGAAAAGCAATTCAAAGCGTAATTCATTCAATTTAATCATTGATTTTATTGACTTGTGACACCTGGTATTATCTTGGTGACTTTTTGTTTTACGTGTGGGCCGTTTTTTCTTGATGTCTGCTATCAATTGATCCAATAATGCCATGTAATATTCACTATCGATAGTTTTTCCTTTCTCAAGATAGTCAATTAATAAATTCCATGCGTGTCACAAAATAAGGATGCCATAATCTTGCCACTTTAGAGTTTTGGTCACGTTGGACGACCGCTGTCCACTCAGCTGACGATCTCTTTGATTCAGGCGTGTAGTGGTGGATCCATGCTTCATTCATTGTCACATATCGACGTAAGAAATCCTTTTTATTTGCTAACCGTTCTAAACAGCGCTCTGAATCGGAAGAGTTGTTGCTTCTGGTCTGGTATGAACAAACGCGGTACCTACTTCGAAAGCCACTTAGTCATGCCTTAATTTTCATCCTACCTTCTGATATCTACAAAAGTGTCAGCTATCTCAAAGAGCTTCATGTTATGGTATTTTTAAAACTCCTTTGTTTACATTTTTTATCTTTTCTGAAACAAACGCCGATTTTGGGGAACCAGAGCGTTCAGCATTAGCAGTGCTTGTACGTCCGCGTTTAAATTCAGCATACCAGTTAATAATCATTGATTTACCAAGTGCAATGTCCCGATAATGCTTATCAAGCCACTGTTTAGCTCCAACAGTACTTTTCTCCATCAAAAAACTGTTTTTAATCAACACATGAAATTCCTTTCTATCCATTGTCTTGAAAATTACAAAACCGTGGTAACTAACATGACTCTAACTTCTAAACTAACGTACAGAATCCCATCAAATTTTGACACATACTGTTTGAATACTAGTACTACCCGGAAATCACAACAATGTTTCCATATATGTGTCAGACCGGGAACTTATTGTGTTAAATGTTAAACAGTGACAAAGACAGAGTAAAGCCCTGTAGAACACCAGCATAGATCTTACTCTCTGTAGGTAGCATGTTATTGCTTTTGTAACAAAATTTTCTGTCACGAAGAAAGAGCAAGACTCTGATCAGGTAGTGGGAGAAGTTGATCATTTTAAAAATCAGTTCATCGTCAGGTCCTATCAAAAGCTTTCGAAATATCATGCAAAACTGTAACAGTACGCGTTTTATCACAAAATAGTTGATGGGTGGTAAAGAGACTGTCCCAAAAACCAACTTGAAATTCAGGAATTATATTTTGTCCAATGTGCTTATCATGCTGAAATTATAGAAGTCTTTAAAAATTAGACCTAAATGTGCCAGAAATGGCCAAAATATTGCCTTAATGGCTAGATAAGAATCATCAGCACCTAACAAGTGTAATGGGTCGAGTGGAAGAACACGAAAAACTGTGAACTCCGCCTTCAAGATCTATGCTCGTAATTTTAAAGTGATTAATTATATTTATGTATGTATTTTTGTATTATTTTTTTAATAGATCTTGTAAAGTGAATAAACTAAACTAAACAAGCTAATGGATTTGTAACTGGATAGAAGGTTACTTTGTCGGATGACAGGTCCACCTACGGTTGTTACTATTACTGTGTTCACAAATTGCTCAGCTTTGTTAGTTTTGGTATAAATTCGCAACTTGTAGCTTAGCGAACTAACGAAATTATCAACTCAAAGCGACGCAATTATTTTTTAACATTAGGCGCGAGTCTTATATATTCCTTACGGGGGGAAAGAAAGATCGCGCGTGTTATGCCATTGGCGGGGGCAATCTTTTTGTCTTTTATCAGATACTTTAGCTCGGAGAATTGGACAGGGGATCGACCTGGAAGATCATTTTACCGGTCGTGAACTCGTTGACAGTTTTTTACTGTCTGAAGAGGTCTGCTTTATAGCTGATGATTTTAAGCGAGGACATTTAATTCTTAACGTTCTTCTGGTGCTGAACATAAAGTCGGGAAAAACTGGATTGTGATCGGAGAGTAAATCTTTAGTAATCCAGAATGGTCCGAGTAAACATTAGAGAAAACCGCTATGACGAAGACATCAGGTTTGTGGTAAGTAGTAGAGAGATATAACGTAGTACTGGAAGGTCCCACCCGTATTTCAAACTGGGAAATCGAACACGAAAATCCCCTCCATTTCTATTAGTAACCCAGTTCCAGTGACATCGAACATCGACCATCTTTAACCATCAGCTAACTTGGTGTTTAGTAAGATAACACGATCTTTAACAGCTTGATGTCAGATTTAACAATTGCTTCAAAAACATTGGGGATAAATTTAGCGGGCTTAATCCAAAAAAGTAGTAGTGAATTTTTTTTTAAATTACACTTGGTGTAAATGCATGTCACGTCTGATCAAACTGGAAATGCCTCTAAATATTCTGAATGATCACTAAACTCGAAATTACTGATAGTACGACCCCACAATATGTTAAATTAATATCTTAAATAATAATAAAGAACACGAAAAGCAAAATTAATTTTGTGATGACGATATAATTTTTAAAACTGCAAATCCTTACATTTTATACGAATATATTATCTATGGGAATTGTACTGTAGTTTTAAGAAAGGTCGTATCATAATTATGTAAAAATAATAGAATAAAATTGATAAAGAATAATATATCGTTAAACGTGAATTTATATGTAGGTCTATTTCTTCTAAATTTAAACTTGAAATAAATGGAATAACACATAGAAGAAGTAATAATTATAATTTCAAGGTCGCATCAATCATCCCTGACTGACAGGAATTACTATTGAGTAAATTAGCCATTGTCATGCCTTACCTTTTCATACAATGGTTAAATCACTCCACGGCGATGCAAACGAGACATAAAAATGGCCGACATAAATATTGCACTCATATACATCAAACAAAACAAAAAATACGCGCAACCTATAATTATAAACTCGGTATCGATTTGAGCATCCATCATGTTACACGCTGGGCGCTAATAAATATTCATATAACATTTATGTATCGTATATTGAAAATATTTTATTCACCGACATAAGTGCATATTTTTCCAGCAAATCCCGTTAGAAAATGCATACACAAAGAGATAACTGCAAATGGTTTATTTTCAGCACGATCTAGATGCGCACATGCGGTTGCATATGATAATGTACGCAATATAAAATAAAAGAACTTCTCTCTTTTACATAAACAGATCCTTCCACCCATTTTAATGAGGGTTTAAAAAAAGGGATGCCGTGAAACAGGAAAATACGAGCTCTAACATTTTAATGGTTTCCCGTGACGTGCATGCAGTTGAACATGCTGAAATAAAAAAAAACAAAAGTTTAACTAAGCTTACGTTAGAAAAAATATAATTATTAAATATAAATATACCTAATGATATAAAAGAAATTGTATTAAATGATTATATTTACAATAAATTATAGAATATTAAATGTACATTTATATGCTTTTTAATCGCTATTTAAATAAAGATATAATTAATAGGTGAAATACAAATCAATTATTGGAAAATACGGAAACATTTTCAAATAAAATAAAAACTTTATGGCATAAAAAATAGTGCTTTGGGACAGTACGGATTTCATAGTACTAGACATGTATGCACGTAAATCTAACTTTAAAAGGGCTTTAATTCATCCGCGGGAAAGCGTTGGGAATAAATTACTGTTTCGGGAAATTCTAAACGGAAACAGTTTTTGCCCTAAAAATTTCCCGTAATTGTGAAGCGTAATGTTTTGCATTAACTTACCGTCTGCGAATTAACGCCCGGAATTAAATTTCATAACTGTATTGCGGAATAATGTAACGGTTCGTTCGAAGATAAAATTATGTTTAATGTTGAAAAGGCCTCTACTAAATTTCATCCATATTGGGTGTAACGATAATTCATTAATTTTATGTATAAAACATTTAATTGTTTTTCTTATTATCTTCCTCGACGACAATTAAATTTGGGAACGATTTATGTTCCCGCGGAAAAATCCACGTTTAAAGTTTCTCGAATTTCCCGAGCGAATGCGGGCACAATGCTGGCGAATTTGCATCCCAAAAAAACTACCACCTAAAACTTTTCCAGTTATGGATGGTAAATAAAACCGCATGAATATTCATGTCCAATCTTAAGTTTTGAATTGTACTGCATATTTATATGAAGAAAATAAGTGTCCCGGGCTTTAAGAGGAAACGATAACGCTTAACCCGCACCCACGTAGCTAAATTATTAAACCGACGTCCGCCCTTGGAACGGCGCAATTAATAATTGGAATTTAAATATTCACGCTTTAATCTGGACCGGCGTCGCGACGCCAGTGGCACACGCGTGGCGGGAAAAGTTTACAGTCGCTAGGGGGAGCGCGGCCGCCAACCCTCGCCTCTCGGGGAGGGCCGTAAAGAACTCTTTATGATTGTATATCGAGTTGTTTATTTAAAGCGAGTTAAATTTTATATTGAATGGAATTTCTTCGGCGGGCATTTTTATTATGGACGTCCTTTTTTTCTTATTTATTCGGGAGAAGGGTCGGCGTCTGTAATGGGACGTGATAAGTTTGTATTAGGGACACGACCGAAGCGCTTTTTCTCTCGTGCAAGACAAGTGTAATGCGATTTGTAAGTTTTCTACTGAGATTCAAAAAAGAACTTTGTATTTCTCTACAGGGTGGGAAACTTTAAGTTAAGGAATAATTTTACAATAGAATAATATCTGATAATAATAATAGTTATTGTATTTTTACCTTTTAGTAACTAGTTAGTTAAGTTAGCTGTATGTAGTTTTACCATTGCAATCCATGCAAAAAGAAGTGTATTAGGTTTTTTGGGTGTTTATTCTAATCTTAAGATGTTATTATATTTATATTTGATTTTGGTGCCATTATGCCTAAATGTTGAAATAAAACAACACAGTTGGGAGGGTTTCACATTTATTGTTGAACATTGTAATTCCCAACTGTGTTGTTTTATTTCAATGTGTTATGGAGTTTCATCATGTATCCGCCTCGTCAATTCAATATGTCTAAATGTGTTCAAGAAGTATAAGTTATGCGTGAACTTAAGCTTGAAAATTCAGTTTTTTTTTTAAGTTTTGATGTGTCTATTCACTGTTTGATTTGAGTTTTCACTATTGAATTAAAACACTTTGTTATTTCCTTCCTTCACTTTTATTTAAAAAAAAAATGAAGGAAGGTTCATTGATGTGTTTACCGCTGTTTTCAAGAAATATTCTAGAAGCTTTAAACTTGGGATTAGCAATAGGTGACAATTAAGAACATTGAGGAACATTTGTTAATTATTTCTTTATAATAGCTTTCATTTTTTTTATTGATGCCAGGTTGGCTTTGGTTGCGAGAATTCTTTGTCACTAGATGATTGATCATTATCTTTAAGTGGTGAGTATCGATGTTTAAATAAACTATACTGAGGTGTATACGTTATTTAACACGTTGACTGCTTTGTCAGTCACCGGTGACTGACACTGAAGTATTACAATGGGACCACGTCAGTCACCAATGACTGACAGCGAGTACTTACTTTAAACATACTATTTAGCGCTGTCAGTCACGAGTTCCGTGTTAATTGTTACTAGGATTGCCTGTACGTTACTACAACTTGGCCACCTAATATTCCTTCAAACAGCTATAGGTATAATATCGGAAAATGTGCTGTATTGAAATAAAACCCGTATATTTAATAAATTTTAAATTTATTTTTGTAAATCAAAAACTTTTGTTAGAGATAATGCTTGTGAGGGTGAGACCCATGACTGACACATTGCCTGACGGGGCGAAACGCATATTTTTTATCATTGGAGCTTTCACAGGTGACTGACACATAAAACCCGTAATTTTGTTAAAGGAATGCATCAAAATGAATTAAATAAGCATATTCTCACTCATTTTATAAAATAAGACTTAAAAACAAAGAAACATTTTTTTGACATTTTACAAAAAAAACTTGTTAGCAAGCAATGATCGAATATTGGAATTGCAATAGATTCAGTTGTTTTTCTTAAGTTACATCGTATTGACTGAGCAATAAACTATTTTGCTTCATAACATAAGAGGTTAATATTAAATTATTAAAACTAACAACTAATTATATTGAAGTCTTTTATGTGGTTTTGGAAAATTAACTAAACAATTTAAACTCTTATTTTATCTTGAATTGGTCATGAATTTTAATTTTTCTGTGTGTGCTCTTTCTAATACCTTTGACAAATAGCGATTGATAGTTCTTTAAATTAATTTCGCTATGTCATTGAATTACGGTTGTAAAACTGCCACCTTCGCTTTAATAATTTTAATTTTAATGTATATTCTTCTCCTGAATGAGCCACAGTGTGGCGAAACAACAACTTATTATTAATTAGATATTTAGGGTTTTTGCATACAATAGATTAACTTCAATATTTCTTCCTGCATAAAAATCACCGTAGTAACATATCCACTCCCTAATAAATGATTTTGCGTTTGCTAGTTTAGTAAACCTATGCGTTCATACATTTCCTCAAGTATATTTCATTAGTGAGACTTAAAGAACGGTCCAGTAATTTAACTACAATAAGTTAACTTGGTTTTCAACTTTATATTGAAACTTAAGTTTTTTTATTCGTGATTGTAAACCGTTTTTTGCCATATAAACTATAAATTTCTCTCGCCACCTTTTCACGTCTAGTTCTCAGGTGATTTTTCAAAATCTTTGAAATATATAAATGTCTTATAGAAACACTGTAAAACACTTCCATCACTTCTGCTAATATGCTCCTAGGAATAAGAATTTGCTTTCGTTTTTCTTGGACCTTTAAATACACATTTCACAGTCTGTTGTCCAATACAGAAAAATCCCACATAACTTAATATAAATTTAATTATGGCAAATATTTTGCAGTTTTCTTTTATGTATTGCATTGTATTTAATCTTTACCTAACATGCATTACATAAATAAATATAGAATTGAACAAACAACGTAAGAAAAAATATATACAAATAATTTTGACATGTAGAACATGACGAATGTTCTTCCACTCAAACCCGCTGATCTTATTAAATTTTATAGGTCACAAAAACCCTATATTTGCTCGTTTTACGATTATGTGAATTTAATATTGATATTGACTATATCAACTGTTCTTCAATTTTATCAAGAGTTTTAAGATAACTCTGGATCTCCCCTGGTTTTTCGTAAGGTTTGGGCATAATATTCGATATAAGGTATCTGAATTTCTATGAATAGGCTTAACCCGAGGTATAGTATTAAGGTCTAATAACTTGAACCTCCTTAGTATATTTATGAATTCTTATACAATAATTAAAGAAGAGTCGGTTTCTTCTCTTAGATATCAGAAACTTAAAGAATATTTCAGCAATCTTATTTAAAATACGTTAGACTGAGTTGCCAACGTTGTATTGGCACATTTGTGGTTGTAAATTGTTCTTAGTCACATAAACTATAAACTTTTTGCACCAAGTATTTGTATCTAAATTACAGTTAACACTCACGTTATTTTTATTTTCAAAATTTTTAAAATGTCTAATTATCCCAAGGAAGATCCATTGTGAAATACTTTCATCACTTATGTTAATCAGCACCTAGGTAAAAGAATTTGCCTCCGTTTTCCTTGAATATTTTAATTTTTAAATACACATTCCATCAGTCTGTTGTTTAATTAATACAAGAGAATCCCACTTGGATCAGTGAGAACGAAATGTTGGCAAATTTTTGATGAAATTGTTCTTCAATTTTGTTAAGAGTTTTAAGAAACTTGATCTCCCTTATATTCATTGACTTTCTTTCGTCAGTGTTTACAAGTTTTGGGCATAATCTTTAAGAAAAAGTATCTGAATTTGTAGCTCAATGTGTAGAACCAAAGTCATACAACCTCCCTAGTAATAAATTTAAAAATACGAAAACATTTCAAACAAATTTATTATTTAATTTTCTACAACGAACTAAAGGATTTTATTACATTTTACCTCCCTAGTAATATTATAAAGTATATTTTTAAATAATAGTTATTTAAAGTTATGACCCGTTTTTATGTAGATATTTATAAAACTGCTCCATAAACTTTACTACTGTAAGTAATCCTTTCCTTATTACGCAGTGATTTTGTTTTGGTTTTGTAAACGCATTTCGATCTCTAATTCTCATCAATACATCTTTACTATTAACAAAATATATCAAAGTTTTTTTAATTACTTAATTTTTTACAAGGTATTAAATCATTATTGTACTTACTTGAGTTTGAAGTATTATACTCCGCAACTAAAACAAGTTAGAAGTATATGAACAATTAATTAAATAAATTTATACGTTAACCTAGCATTCTCCTGACCTATCTCAATAAATTATGCATTTGTTTTACCCATCTTAATAAATTTTATATTAAACTAAACAAATATAAATTGTAATACTTTAGTGTAACAAAGTTAATAGATTTTATTGGCTTAACTTAATGTTTAATTTAAAAAAATATATCTAACAGTCAAGTATAATCTTTCAAAAATTCGAAAGAACAGTTTAAATATAGTATTCTCGAAGAAATAAATGCTTCTAGCATTATAGATATGTTAAAGAGTGCTACAAAATTGTAGATTTTTCAAAAATTATTCTCGAAAATTAGAAGGAAACGTTAGAAAATTCTAGAAATTTGGAACAAAAATTGTCTAGAAATATTAAAACTTTAAATTTGGAAAAATACGATAAAATAGAAAACTAGGGCTGATAGATCACCGGTGGATAGCCAATGAAGAAAATAAGAAGAGAAGAAGCATACTAATTGTCTTATTATCAGATGTAATACTATCTTCAAATAAAGATGTCTTTATATATAAAAAACTAAAACTGATAAGAGTATAAGTATGAAATGGTGAAAATTTCTTAAAATAGAAGAGAAGGGTTTTGGTTATAGTCAAATCTCCTATAAGAATAATTATTCTGAAAAAAAATCATGGAAAATCCTAGAACTTTAAAAACAATCAATTTCAAAACTTTTGACAACAAATTCTTATTCAAATAGCTGATTACTTTCTCTGTCTATCTTGGATATAGTAAATAATACAACAGCTGCAATTTACACATTACTTTTATTGGTGCTCAATACTAATATTTCAACTGGTAGCGGATAACTTAAAACAGGTGCATTTTCAGTTGTTGAATTGCCTCATAATATTCCTCGATCACTTGAAACTTTTATTATTTACGCTGATTCGGTTTAATAATTTTTCAATGTTGTTAAATTTTGCATTGTGCTGTTGATAGTAGGTGAATCATAATTGAAAACAATAGAGCTAATATAAATCATCTGGAGCTGGCCATTTGACAACTTTTAAAATAATTTGCACGTAGATTGTAATACCTACACCAAAGATATGTTATGGTTACTGACTACTTTCTTAAAAAGATAAGTTTTATTTTTAAATTACCCAAATGCCGTTTCTTTATATGGTTTTCGAAAGTCTTCTCTCGGTCTTTGAAAGATACTTTTGTTTGCCAATACCTATTTTAAGACGAGAAAATAGTTAGTCTTTAGAAGAATAACATTAAAGTAATTAGTAAGGTCTTACCATTATGGACGAAAGTTTTACTTTTGTATATGCTATTCGTCCTTCTCCATTATTATAAGTATATAATCTTCAATTTGTTGGTCAAATATTTAATGGCTCTGATACGTCGTAGTCTTAGTAGTGCCGATATGTAAATTGTCATGATTTTTCTTCGGTACATACATCTACATAAACCACATTGGTCTATGCACATCTAGTAAAAAAAACAATTTTGTGAATAAAGTGATAATACGTTAATTACAATTTACTAACAAATATGTTATTTTCGTCTTGGATATTTCCTCTTTCCTTGCATCGAGGTTTACTAGGTGATATTTTATCTTAGGAATACTTTTAAGAATAAAATAAAATATTTATTACCTGAATAAATGTTGAAACAGTTACACCGCGTCTATTTGCTGGTGTAATAATCCTAAATTGCTTGAAATTGAAATTGGCCTAGGAACTTTGTCTATCAAAATTGGGTCGTTATATTGTTGTTTTTAGAGAAGATAAAGTCCTATTTAGTTGGTATTATATTTTACCTTTCTTTTTTTCTATTTTATGTTTAATAAACTTTTTCTGCTTTATTGATATGATGGAAAAATTAACCATTATATTCTCCTTTATATTTCTAGTATGTATTTTAAATAATTTTCAGCAACTTTTCTTCATTTTTACCATTTATTGTTTTATTTTATCGAATTATTAGAACTCCTTCTTTCTTTCTGTAGATAGATAGATAGATATATGTTGTATGGGTGGTTCCAGCGCCTATTCCACCGCGACCTTTCCAGGTTTATTGTGGATCCCTGTTTATCTCAGATGACCAGCTCTAGCTTTGCCTCTTTGATTAGTCCTATTAGCCCTGCCAGAGGGGCTTGGGTATAAGTCTCCGCGCTTGGGTTTGTAGTGCCTAGCTTAATCTGTAAGATTCTTTTAAGAATTCCTCTTCATAATTTTGACAGTACTCTTGAAGGAACATGTCAAGGTCTCTTCCAGATTACTACATTTTCTAAAGATTTACTCCCACAGAGTTCTAGATTTTTCTAGATTCTCTTTTCTTATTTTATTGTATTTCTTTAAAAAAACTCTACAATTTTCTGTCAAATTTTATTTTATTGAAAATTCGCGCAGCTTTTTCTCTAGATTTATAGAATTTTCAAGAATAGTAAGTAAGTAAGTAAGTAATTTATTCGTGTTAGCACTAGTAGTATACACTTGTCAAATATACACCTGAATTACATGATAAAAATGAATATATATATATATATATATTAAATGGTAACAGCAAGATACATACATAACTAAAATGAAAGACAAAACTTTAATATAGAAATAAATAAGTTTAAAGATATTGAAACTTTTAAACTGTGTATATATATAAAATTAAACACTCAAAAACTAAAGAGATACGCAAGTTAAAATTGAAATAAAGGTATAAAATTAAACATATATAAAACTATAAATAAACGCAAATTAAAATTATAGTGTGAGGTATAAATTTAAACATACATAAAACTATAGAACACACAATTTAAAATTGTAATATAGGTATAATGTGGATAAGCTGGATAATGCTGATTCAAGTTCAATTGCAACTAAAATTGATTTAATTTTTGTAATCGATTTTCAACAATTCATGTATGCTATAGAACGCGTGTTGGCTAAGGTACGATTCTTTTCTTTGTACTAGCATCCAAACATGGACCATATAGTATCACAGAAATTAAAATGCGAGAGTACTAAACTATTACATAGTGATATTTTTATTTTGTGAAGTATTTCAAAGAATAAATTAATTTTAGATTTGAATATGCTATTCGGATGCACTTTGATATATGTGAAATGAATCTCAATTTTTTATCTATTATCAAACCAAGATTTATAGCTTCATCCACAAATTTCAAAGTTTGTCCATTTAAAGATATTTGCATGTCATCTTCATTTAATTTTTTACTAAATAAGATAGCACATGATTTGTTTGGATTAATCTGTAAACAGTGTTGAGCACATGCAGCTGTGAACGTTTTTAATTCCAAATTAATTTCATTTGCAGCAATATTTATATCAGATGCTTTGAATGAATGCAGCAACTGTGTATCATCTGCGTATCCAGAAGTGGCCCCAAGTAGTAGTTTAGTTTAGTAGTTCTACAAGAAAGTGATTCCACATTATCAATAATAACCGTTTGGTGGCGGCCTGATAAGTATGAAGCAAAGAAAGTGGTGGCATCATTAGATAATCCAATATAATGAAATATTGACATTAATATATCATGATCTATAGTGTCAAATGCTTTACTATAGTCGAGCATTACTAAAATACAATACAGCATATTTTTAACATAAAAGCATTAATATTGTCACTGCCGGTGGCATTTGATTTTATATTGTTTATTACTTTCTCTATTTCAATTGTTGTTACCAATTTAAATTAAAACAATTCATCAATGATGACATTTTTCACTTGTATTGTAAAAATTAATTAATTTTTGGTTCACAGAAGACGTTTTAGGTATAGAATTTATAAAGAATTCATTAAATGGGTTTGGATCCTTAAGAGAATGCGGGATTTGTATTTTTAATTTCTTCGAAATATTTAAATCTTTAAGCGTTTTCCACATTTGCTTTGGGAAATTTAAAATCATAATACGCTTTTCTTTCCTAATGGAGTTTGTTGTTAAATTTCTTAATGATTTATAATAGTTAAATGTTCTGGTTTCTTTGTTCTTTTGAACTTTTTGAGTGCATCGTCTCTTAGTTGCATCATTAATCTAATGTTTTCTGTGATCCAGGGAGTATTAGGTTTTGTAAAACGAGATGTTCTGTAAGGGGCGTGTTTATTAAATAATTCGTTTAAGTAATTATTAAAAGAATATATTTTGTAGTCGATGCTTTGCATAATATAAATATCGTGGAATGATATTTTTTGAAGATCGTTATGAAAAACATTATAATTTATATCTTTAAATGGTCTGTATGTGTGATACACAGAACTATATTTGACATTATTGACTAAGATATCTACAAATATTAGTTCATGATCAGATATTTCTAATTTTATCAACATTTTTAAGCAACGTTTATTTCATTCTTGTATAATACTCCAGGAATTTGTCTTCTAAATTTAAATATTCTCAAAGTTCTAGAACTTTCTCTTCATTCATTTCTTTTTAAAATCTTCTTTTTAATTTTTTTAATAAATATTTGAGCCATTTTTCTTAAAAAGTTTGAGAATATTTTTCAAAAGATCTATTTTTTTCTCTCTAGATTTCTAAAATTTTCAGAATAATCTGCTATAGATTTATAATATTTTCCTGTGTAAACTTTTCTATTTTGTCTGATTTCTCTTACAAAATTCTATAAATTTTCTAGAAATTTCTTCAATTTGCGAGATTTTTTTTCGAAGTTGAATATCTTGCGATTTTTGTCTAAATCTTTCTAAATAATTGATTAATGCTTGAGGCGTTAACTTCGTGATACATTTTGGAAAATTAAACAAAAACGTTTACTTTGTTAATATCACACTATATTTTAAAGTTTCTTTAAATTTATTGCAATTAATCTGTGGTGAAAATATAGTATAGTGTGATATTAACAAAGTAATCTTTTTAAATAGTTCTTCAACTTCTTTCTTGAAATAGGATGTATGTTATTGATTGCTATTGTATCGCTACCAATATCAAACAACATATATTTTCTTGTAGATTGCATCGAGTTTCTCTTGTACGAGTGTTAAAAATCCTATTCTTATAACTGTTCTGTAATGCTATGTTCTTTGCTATTTGATTACAATTTTTACTTCTTGTGTTATACCAATATAGTAATTTTTACACATTTCTAATATATACTGCATAATTTATTGTATAGACTAGCTATGCGAATATTAATATTATAAGAAGTTTTACGTTAGACATTTAATGTTCAACAGAGAAAAAAAAATCTTTTAGTGATTCTACCTGATAACCATTGAAAACTGCTGTCATAAAATAGAAAAAATATTTTTACAATTCCATAAAATAATGTATCGTATAATAATTTAAATTTTTTGGAATACAAATAAATACACTTACGTATATAGGAATTAACTTCGTCGTGGTGTTAGGGCTCGGTATCCTACTACGTATGAAACACTAGGATGAGCCAATAGGGTTTAAACCACTTTGGGATAATCCTGTTGTGAAGATGTGGCCCATTGATAACGATTCCTTGACCCATTAAAATCTACAGTAGTGGCTCCCCTTAAATAAAGTCAGTATTTGCTTTGATGTGATCTGTCGTTAACCCTTGGACAAACTCTTCGGCCGAACCTAGCCTTATTCGCACCCCCGAGTCGATTAGGTTTCGACTACTGTTCGGTTGTAGTAGCGTGATTTAGGGTCACTAGGGTCAAGGATACCAGGATTGTTTGTATTTAATAACCTCTGGCCAGATATATCGGGCTTGTCGCTGTCAGTGGCCATGTATTGCAGATGATAATGTGGAAATGAAATCACATAAAACAAATACCTCAAACCAAGGTGAAATAGCATATGTTCGATGTATGTATCGCTAAGGGGAAGCTTAATCTGATCTATGCGGAGTTTGAGTACTTTTTACCTAGCTACTCGTGGGACGTACATGGACCTAAACTTTAAATATGAAGTGGCGACTTCCCAATGTCCAAAGTCTTTCAGCGTCAAAAGGCAATGTGCTTATGTAAATTTGCAGAAAAACAACTAAGGATTAGCTGTTGAAATGCTGTAAAGACAATCTTGTCGGTAACTTAAAAGGCCTAAAAATCAAAGACTGCAGAGTGAGTGGTACCGCCCGTAGAAGGATGAAGCTCCTCATCAAAAACGACATGAAGCCAAGGAAAGTTCGGGTAAAGGCATTAGCGCACCTCGAGAGAACACCCGCAGAAGTTACCAAGAGACCTCGGTCAATTGGAAGTACACTGGATACATGAATGGTCAAAAGGGTGAAAAGGTAAACGGAGCATATTGCCGCTGGCAATACTGTCTTACAGCCTCATGGCCACGGAACAAATTGATTTGGCTAGGTTAAACTAAATTCCAAGGGTATGAGTGAACAAAGCAGCGAACAAAAGAGCCTCGCACAGGTTCAGTCACTCAAGGAAACCCGAGTCATGATCCTCCGTCATGGGCGACGACAAGGGACACAAAAGGTTCTACTCGATCGATGGGGACGGATATAAGAGAAACCAAAGAGGCATAAAGCCCCGAATTACAAAGATTGTCAATGCAATCAGGCAGGAGGTGTTGGGCATCACTCTAGCTGATGCTTTTACAGCAAGAACAATTCAAAATTGGCATGTTGTCAAAGAACTTTTTTTGTCGGAGCATCTACAGATTAAGTTCGACGTAAAGGCGACAAAAAAGACGCAATGGACTATACCAATTTGAGAAATAAAGACTGGACCTCCTATCCAAAGTGCTTATATGTGGGAACCGACATACAGACTACAGCAGAGCTAGGAACAGCAGCGGCTCTGCTCAGAGATAACATACTAAAGGCGTATGGATCCAGTAGTTTGCTAAAGAGGATATCTCTATCAAGAGACGTGCCCTGATGAACAAGGATTTATTTCGCCTCAAGATGCAAGCTAAGAAAACATTCAAACAGTGCAAAAAACAGGCAATTAAATTGCCTTTAGATAGGTACTATCGGAATATAATAAGTACTCAAGGAAATTAAAAAGAAAAACATTGGCAACGTTTTGTGAGGGAGTTACTGATATAATCCCAACAACCAGGCTCTACAAAGTCCGGTCCAAAGACCTCTCCAACAGTATCGGGCTAATAAAAAGATGATGGGAGTTATGCAGAGGGGCTTAGTAAAAGTCTTAGTGTGCTGCTAAAGACGCATTTTCCAGGCTCAACATCTGTGAACATCTCAGAAAACACTGCTCAATCTACAGAAGAATGCATATTCCTACCTACTGCAGGCAGTTTACAAAGCTGGCTGTACACTAGGTTATATTCCAATGGAATCGAAAGAGGAGTGCCCTAGAGGCAAATGCGCGGTATAGGCAGCAGTTTGTCTATCAACCTGGCAAATCCACCGTGGATGTACTTCAAAGCCTCACAATTGGCATAGAAGCTTCACTTCAGCACAATGAGATTGCTTTAGAAATATTCGTGGTTATTGAAGGTGCCATTTATAACACACCTTTCAAATTTGTAAAAAGGGGGCCATCAAGATGGGTCTTGACATTCCAACAATAAGATTGATTAAGGATACACTTGAAACCCGTAAGAGCACCACTGGAATATGGAGCGGATCAAAAACGATAATCACAGCAATAGAGTGACAACAAATATGACAACATCATAAAGTCTCTAGCCCAAGACGGCCTCAATACCAATAGTAAAATGGTGTCTGAGGAAAGGTTCCAATTTCAATTCTGACAAAACTGTTGTGGTAATATCAAAGCTCCCAAAGAAAATGACAAGAAATTACCCTGTCAGATAATAATTTTGACATGTTTATTAAAATTTCCGCCTAAAAATTTTATGAATTCGTATGTAAATGAAGAAAACAATGGAAGAAATTGAAATTAGCCCAGTTAGAAATGTATCTTCGAGAGAACTTAAAGAAAGAGTAGTTAAGATAAGAGTAAAAGCTTTTAAAAGAAAGAAGCTGTTCAAAATATTTGCATAAAATTTATTAAATTCGTTTAATAAAGAAAAGAGAGGACTAAAATTTTCCCAGTTTGACAATTTATATTCGAAAAAAATATTCATTTTTAAGCAACACCAAATAAAAACTATGAACTTGAAAATGAATTAATTAAACATTGGGGGTATTTTTTTAAATATACTTCCTTAAAATTTTTTACAGAAAAGCTTTTAATTAGTGTCAAAGAACTTAATAGTAATGTCCTACAATTGTTTTACAATGAGTATAAGAAGGTTTAGGATTTTATAACATTTTTGGACCAAAATTTTAGTAGTTTTAGAATTTGCTGAATTTTTTATTTAGTACTTCATTACTAATATGAAACATAAATCTAACGATATATTAATTTATACATAATAAGTTTCTATAATCAAGCAGTTAAATATCCCAAGTTTATTTCTAAATCAAAAAGGCTAACATTAGCATAATAATTCTCAACTACTCGAACCGTTTCGACTAAGCTACAAGGCCCTCTGCTAATTACTGAATTAACAGCATCGCACACCTCAAAATTTCGTGAGCGAACTCGCAATTTAATAATAAGATGATTAAGACCGCCCTCACAAACGTCGACCCCACAAAGGGAAATCGCATAATTCTCCCCTCTTGTTTCTCGAGAGCGCCCATTAGACTATGAAAGGGTACGCGTCGCGCTTCAGAACAACAAATAAATGATTCTCTTTCGAATTTTACAATCTGCTTTCCGTATTTGCCACGCTTGTGTATTGATTAATTATCACAGATTTTTTTTCTCTCGAGTCCGCGTCTTTTTTTCCGTCCCTGAATTAATGTGTTCCCGGGGGCGAACGGCACGTAATTAGTTACTGGGCCTCGAATAACAATGAATAAAACATAGCCGGGCCGTTGGGATTCTCTCGAGTTTTTCACCCCGTCCGCGGAAAATTAATTTGGAAAGGTCTAGCGAGCGGCCGAAATGCAATTGAGTCAGTCTGGGAGTAAAAGAGCGTTTAAGAGGGGTAAATCTTGTTATGTGCCTAATTTGCTATGGTTTATTAAAAAAATAAATAAAAATGTGGCTTTTAACAAATATTTATCTTTATATAAAATCACGTTGAAAACTTGGTGACACATGCATTTCATTCAAAATGTTTTTCCTACATTTAAAAAAAATAGACAGCAATGATGTAAAGCAGATACATTTTGTGTTTTTATTATATACGTGTCGAGTTTTCATAGAGAAACAATGAAGAGATCAAATGACAGATTGAACTAGGATCCAAATTAAGGCCATTAAGATAATTTTTATGAAAACCGGTAGCAAAAGCAAAAGAAAAGATGGATAGACCTTTTCTAAAGCCAATCTTTTAGAAGATTATCAGAAAATAATTTAAGGAAAACCTTAAGAAATCAAGAATATTAAGCAACTTATAAATTAAAAAAATTGAGTCCACTGTTAGTCTATATCTATCTATCTATCTAGTCAAGCTTTATAACTGTTAGTTAACTGATATTTTTTTGAATTATTGTTGTTATAATTGTCGATATTGACAGTTTTCTATGATTGGCGGTGGTTATTAGCAATTGGAGAAATTGCAACGCTTTAGACGATAGATGTCAATTTCATGGTTTATTAATAATATTTATATTATTATTTTTATTTTGAAGGTATCGCATTAAAACGAATAATCACAGAGAAAATATGCGAGGCAAAAAAGAAGCAATAAATGGTTTATCTGCCGCTTACATAAATTATAAGATTAAGTGAGTTATGAGCCCACAAGAAGAAATTCCTACTAAACCTTAAGTAGTTACTGAAACAATCAAGCACTGGTAATTATGATATAAGACACAGATTAGTACTATTCTTATGAGGTAGGTGTACATGTATATCAGGAGCATTGAAATTTATTGTTAATTAAATTGCTGCCCGGTTTTTGTCATATGAATCGAAGAAATCGTGCTAAGGAAAGCATAACTGGTTTTTCATAATTTATAAGGATGTGTAAGATTCCAGTCAGGAATAAAGACATTTTGCTGTTTTTTAAGTAGTTAATACTGTGAATAAAGAAGTACTGGCATTTATGCTATAGACTATAAATTAAACTTCTCTTTATGAGGTGAGAAGGTATTTATATGATCATTTAATGCTATTTTCTCTAACAAATTATAGTTTGAATTCTGTCATCAAAGGAAAGAATTGTGAATCAAGATCACACATCATTATTTTTTTAAACTGTCTACAGATAACAGCTTATTCTTAAAACTTATAGAGCCTGCAAGAATTTTTTTATATTGAGTCAGTACTGTAGACTGATTCAGAGCAAAAGTAATAAATTGATAGAAAAAATCTGAATTGTCTTCAAAGAAAATAGGCTAGGAATGTTTAGGAAAGCTAATCCGGCTTTTGAACAAATTATCAGGTTGGGTAACTTTTCAGTCCAGAATAAAGATGCTCTACTGATTCAAAGGCACTCACTAAAATAATCAAGTATTATATAATACTATAGTTCGTAAATTAGTCCTCTTTTATGAGGTATGGAGATACCAGGAGAATTAAAACTTATTTAAAATTAATTAAAGCTGAATTCTTATCATCAAAAGCAAGTTTTATAAGGCTTGATCCTACATGATCATATTATTGAAATGTGTCTTTAAAAATAAAAAAAATAATACATAATTTTTCAGAAATAAGGATATATATGGAATTCTTAGAGTCTGGAGGAAAGTTTCCATGTCACGTTAGTACTACAGACTGAATCAAAAATGATAAATCGATAAAATTGTCGGGAAAGATAATATGCTCTAAAGGGATCTTTAGAAATTAAATCAAGGAGAACAAGTTTAAGAAAAAACCATGTTTAGCAGCTATTAGAAAAATGTATATTCATAGTTTTTTTGGAAATCTTAATTTAGAGATACAGGAAAATCATTGCGAGGTTCAATTCATAATACGTTTTAAAAACAAAAAATGTTTTACTATTGAAAAAAATATTAGCTGTATTGGAATAATTCTTCCTCCAGCAATATTTGTTAAGTTTATGCCTCTTCTAAAAGATACACTTGGTTAAAATATCTGTTCTTGGTTATTGTTAAATAATTAGGTACAGACTGAGAAAGAGAGAGAAAAAAGATTTTAGTGCTTATAAATAGCCAATAATAAGTAAATAACAAAATTAGAAAAAACACGAAAATATTTTATTATTAAATAACAAAAATATCAAAAGGCAAATCTCTATCTTATAGGTATTGAACAGCCACGGACCGATTTCGATCTTTTTGAATCGCGTCAGCGTAGCGCAGTTGGAGACAGGAAATCGAGATTCACTTAGGAGATATTTAACTCTCCGGGTTAACCACCGATAGATGACACCTTTATGGTTTTATCGTATCTATCTTATAGTGTTGTTAAAAATAGATAAGTCAGACTTATTTTTCTAAAGTGCGTCACAAGACAAAGAAGGTCTTTTTTAACTACTTAGCGATAAATCACTTAAAAATGGTAGCAACAAAAACAAGTTTGTTAAAAAACACAAGGAATAGTTTTTTTAGTAATCCTTGGTACCTATGTAGTCTTTAGAGAATAAGACAAAACCGTAGTTTTATCATCTAGAGTATTTATTATTAACATCAAATTTAGAAAAAGCTGCAAATGATTTGACTGTTTCTAATCTTAAATTAATTAATAATGGAGGATTTATGACTCATTTTGGTAACTCAAAATTAAAGAAATGACTTAAAGTAATTTAAATGTTTGTTATTTATACAATTTTTAATTAATCCAAGATTCTTAATATAAACATTAGTTCAATATAAGTATGCGGAGAGTACGGATATATCTCATGTTGCTTTTTTTGTGAAATGCTTACTGTTCTACTAATAAAATAAAAAGTTGAGAACCTCAGGAAACTATATCATATAATATACTGGCGCAAGCCTCAAGATTTTCAAAAGTTAAAGATATTTTCTGCAATAAGGGAGATTAAGTCAAAAACTATCATCGCCTATAGACTGTTTAGATTTGAAACTCACAGAGTTGGTAGATTCTTTAGGTTTGTTATTATAAATATTATTCTCATTACGTGGAAATGGCCACTGATGAAGTTTTATGTTTATTTTTATACTTTTTGGAGGTATAATCTTCTTGTTACATTCTCATTTCGGAAGGTTTGGATGGAAGAACAGCATAGAGGATTTACTCAAAGCTGAATCCGACTTTACCATTTGCATAATATTCTCTTTTTGGCTGGCAATATATTATTATATTATTTATTTTTGTATTTACTAATTTAATTAAGACAGAAATGTTTACTACTTTCTTTCTTGATTATGCAAATAAAGCAATTTATTATTATTAATATTTATATTTTAGGCTAGTAACTGCCAATTAAATATTGAAATATTGAAAGCAAATTTTTTTGGAAACATTGTAGTCACGGAGTGATTATGGTCTACTTGTGGCCTGCCTTAGAAGGCGTAAAAATTCAGTTTTTGAAGGCTACATAATAACTGAAACAGAGTATAAGACAGATAACTTCCTAAGAAAGACTTAAGTTAAACCAACTTTTTGCAACTTATAGAAACAAAAACAGATAGTTATTGAGTTGCTGACTCTACAAGCAAATAATAGTTCATACCAATGTATCATAAATAAAAGCTGTTTTGGTGGACCTTCCAGACATCGCTCTTTACATAAATTATCAAAATAGTTAAGTTTTATATCCGCTATCAGGCTCTCGTTATAAAAGAAGGAAGGCTTCAGAATAGAAACCCTTGTGACAATTTGTATCCTTCTTATTACATCTCATTGTTGTGATTACTAATAAGATGTGAGTTTACTTGATACAGTTTTTGAAAGAAGGACTAAATTAAGTCAAAATTTCCCTGACGAGGGAAAAACTTCTTAATAAATAAAAAAATAATGGTGTGGTCTTTTTCTGTGCAGAAAAACTGATCTTGTATTTGATCTTGATGGGAAAAACTACAGTAATTGTTACGACGTCAAGAATTAATTAGTAAATTGAGTTCTTGACTCTACAAGCAAAAGATAGTTATTTATTACTTATTTATTTATTACATATGTGCGCTCCTACTAACAAAATATCCCAAAAATTATATTACAAAATAAGAAAATATACTCAAATTTTTGGTCGAAGAGAGGAGTTCACTTCTTCGAAGGATCTTTCACTTTAACCTATAAATATGCATCATCAATGCTGCTTCAAAATATCGTTACTTGTATCCATTATGTATTTAATGCTTAAATAACGCATATGTTTGTCTTTAAATAGACATATTTTTACTGTCACATATTTAATTAAAAATATCTTGTTAAGGGTTTTCCTTAACCTTTACCATTATTTTGGTAAGGATTATCGTTATTTTTGACCATAGACATTACATGCATTATTTATAAAGACTATTAAAATATGTTAAAGGGTTAGATACGCTAGTATCTAACCCTTTAAGCTAATATGACTAGTTATATCCTTGTTATTAGACCTCATTGCTGAGAGTAGATAATAAAAATTAAGTTTACTTGTGAGCTATTCTGAAAGTGCAAATATACAGTTTTTGAAGGGTAAACAGTATTTTAAAAAATAATGTCAGTTCACAAAAAAAAAACAACTGGGCAGAAGAAAACTATTCCTACATTTTTTCTTATGGGAGACAACTACAAAACAATGTTTCCAAATTATCTAGATTAGAGTCAAAGTGGTACATTGAATGTAACTGACTGTATTGAGGCAAATAATAATTCAAACATATGGCTGATAAGCAGAAGCTATACTGGTAGAGGTTGTTGATATTTTTGACTATAGATCTTCCATTCACCATTTACATAGATCATTAAAATAGTAAAGTTTCAGATCTATTATTCAAGTCATGGGTTGGGAGAATAACAAACTCTCAGATTGCATCTTTTTTCATCATTTTTACTTTCCCTATATGAAATATAGGGGAAGTATTGTGATCGTGATTTTTTTTGCGGAAATATCCGTTTTGGGGTCCCCTGATTCCAAAACACTAATTTCTGGAAAAAAAAAATCTGTGTCTGTGTGTGTGTCTGTCTGTGTGTGTGTCTGTCGGTGGGCGCTGTATCTCAAAAACGAATGATCTGATTGAGATGAAACATTAAACTTAAGGTTTTATCGTTAAAAACTGGAACTGAAGAGCTTTTGGTAAATATTCATGAACCGGAAGTGGATGTTTACTCGAGGCGTTTTTTTGTTTTTTGATGATATTTTTCTAAATATGGAAAATATTAAAAAATAGTTTAAACAAAAGTTAAAGGGGATAATAAACTGAACATGTTTTATTTGAACTTTTTTTTCATAAAATTCTTAAACGTTGAGGAAAAAAATAAAACTTGGAAATTTTGACATTTTTTGCCAATTGCTAATAAACTATTGGAGTTACGTAAAATTTATATAAAAAATAATTGTAGAGAATTAAAAAATCAACAAATTATTAAGAATAACATTTTTGCGTAAACCTCATAGTTTTCGCGTAATATATAGGGAAAGTACTATGATGGCCACATCACCATTTTTACTACTAACAACAGTGTAAAGGTTTATTTGTATGTTTCTCTCTTTTGTGGGAGTATTAGGTAGGGATCTTACCTGCAACTTTGTTACGATTATATGAGCTATATGATTATTAGTTAAAAACAAATAAAATAATTTGCAAAAAATCCCGCGGTGCGAGGTTTTACCCCAACAGTCAAATGAAAAACAATTTTATCAAATAAATGTTTATTCTACTATTTCTACTATTTGGTGAATTCAGAGAGTATACAATTGTACAAATTACTATTTTACCCATGTCCGAAAAATAAAAAAAAATAGATAAAAAATATTAATAAATACAGACATTTAGACTAATCGAGACATATATTACTAGTTTCTTCTTCTTCTTCTATTCTATTTTTATATATGTAATGGATTTAAAGCAATCCTTCAAATTCCGCAACCACGATATTCTCATTCTATCTATGTTCCTTTTGTCTTTATTCCATCTTGCATGTTCATTCTGAGCATCCCATATCTCTGTCCTTTCATTACATGTCCTAGATATTGTAGATTTTTCTTTCTAGGTGTTTAAAGATGGTTAAAACTAGAAGAAGCGAATTAGCCGTTCGTATGTAATTTGGCTATCGTAAAAAATCCAGGATATTAAGAGTAAATATTACTGTTCTATAAATTCTTTTAAATACAACTATTATAGTGTTTATTTCTTCTATATAAAGATATCGATGGACAACACTTTTCAATTATAAGTTAAGATTACTCCCCTATAAATTATGTTAGAATACAGCTAGAGTAAACTATACCTCTACTATATGAAGATATTTGGGGACAAAATATTTTCGTTAAAAATGAAGGCTGCTGGTGTTTTTTAGAATAATGCTAGCCATTATCTTTAATATGTGAAGTTATCCGTGAGTATTTTAATTAGAGGTGAATATTGCTATTCTATAAATTATATAAAAATACAGATATCCCACAGTCTGCCAAATGTAAAATTTGTAAAATTAATAATTCCGCTGCTACTCTATTGATGAATATATTTAATGACATAAAATTAGCTTATTGTGAATCATTGATATTTATTTGGAAAGAAAATAGAAGATCAAACTAAGCAAACCATACATTACTACTTCTTAAAAAGAATAAATGAAATTCACAATCGTCACTGCCAGAAATACACCATCATGGTTATAGTAGTAAAAATTAATTGAATGCTGGTGTACAATTTAGGGATCATTAGAAGCCCAGCAAAGAAAAGATGAATGTCGCTGTTCTACAAATCCTTTCAGAATGCTGTTGTGTTAGTATTGTATCAATGACTGACACTGTCACTTTGATATTTAGAATAGGCACTGTATATTGTTTACTATGGGTTTGTTTTCATAAATTTACCATATTTTGTTTGTTTAAATTATTAGTTAATTTTCTAGAACGACGTAAAGGATTTTAATACATAATAAAACTTACAAATATTTATAATTTTCTGTCCGACTAGTTTCAAGAATATTGTCGAATACTAAGCACACCCATAAAAATGCTATTCCAAAAGCTTTATACTCTTATTGGAAAGTTCAAGTGGGTCTAGTAATCTGATTTTACAGGGGGATTAGTGCTGTATTTGTGTAAAAGTGTGTGTGCTATTGAAGGCAACAACCTCTAGGAATATAAGAAAACATTCTACTAACGCAAAAAGAAACTAATTTTGAGTCCTTTAGTGTAGCTATGGATTTTAGTTTTTTCAAGGGAATTTTTGACAGAATATTTAGAAGTGAATTTCGTAAATTTTTTGAAAAGCTGATTAATTTTAATTGCTAAAATTGTTGTTGGAGTGTTGATATATGAAATTACTGGCCGAATTGGTTGATTAGGTTTATGAATTTTTATTAGATCATACATTTTTGTTGAGAATTTAGAATTTTTCTAATTTGAGAAAAATTGTTATTAATATTGGGAAATACAGTTTTAATTTGATTGTGAAAAATTGCTGTTGGATCTTTTTTTTTAATTGTTAGTAATCAAAAGTCGAAAGTAGTTTTATTTACTCTTTAAAATGAACTAGCACATAGTAGCGGTCGCCATAATCATTTTCATACCAAAATTGTTATCGAAATGTATCGAGAAGTGAAAGCTTCCACCGATTTGAGATAAGGAAATGAAATAGTTTCTAGTTTGTTTTAATTGTTTGTTTTGCGAAACTGAATCGGGTACTTGCTTTTGGCTGTAGAGAATTTTTGTTTTCTGACACATTTATATGTTTTATTTAATGAAGAAATTTTAATTGAAACTTTTTATAAATGATATGTAATCGATAGATAGTTAACAAGACAAGTTTCGGTCTTTTGAACTGCTTTAGAAAGATAGGTGTGACATGTCTTTTTAAAAGGCATTACTAGAGATTTGTTTTTTGATATCTACATATTAATATATATAATATGCAATAAGAGCTCGATTTTACCACATATTTCAAAAATGTTTTATCTGTGAGTTACGAACCAAGACATAAAAATGATTATTGGTAATTTGAAAGTTTCAATTTGTGAGTTGTTAATTATTAAAGAAGCATACTTATTTATAGACAAATAGTTAATCGCATGTATCTTAATTGAATAATAATATTTAAAAAATAGGCTTAATAATCTTTTTAGATAATTTTCTATTTACGAAATAATAGCTAGAGAATTCATAAACACTTGAATAACAGAAAAACGTTTAACTTTTTTATACTACTTAAACGTTTTTCTGTTATTCATTAAAAATGTACTACGAAGTGAACACCTCCAAAATTCAAGACATAAACACTTGGTTTGTTTCAATGATTTTTAGATTTTCTCGACAAGTTTTGCTTTTAACAGCATCAACAAGAGTGATTTAAGTTGCTTTATGTATAGGGAAAGTCCAAATCTCTTAATGGTCATTAATGACGAGTTTCTGTGATTTATGGCCCTCTCTTATATTTAAAATAAATCCCTTATTACCTGAGTATAAAATCATAAAATTATTTATATATCGATGATAAATGATTATTATGTATATGTTTTGCAATACCAATACATTGTTTATTGTTTAAAATTGACCTTTTGTGTTCTAAAAGTCTAGTTTAAAATGTTCTTTCTGTGTGGCATATATAAATATTGCGTCATATTTGATACACTTGGTCTCGTAAACACAACACTTATTGTTTTTTTATAGAAGGATTTTTATTTAATAAAAAATTACTTGGATTGATTGGTACAAATGATATCAAAATTACTTCTTTTAACATTATTGATATATTTTTTGACATTTTAAACATAATAATTTTTTGTCCATTTTCTATCACTATTTTCTTAAAAATAATAATATTACATTGTTTCTTTTGTTTCTTCTTTAATATGTTGTCGATAAGTTCATCGGTGTAACCATTTAATATAATAAAAACAATTTCCCTTAATAATGTTTTTTATGACCAGATAGATTTTGAAATACTGACTCAAAACGTTCTTTACAAAAATAACAACTGCACGAGTATTATTAGTTTCTTATGTTTGCTCTATAACACGTCAATTGTTTGGTAATTACGAATAACGCTATGGTCTGAAAACAGATTTAGTTTATTTCTGCATTTGTTTCTTGTTTTGTTAAAAGAGGGAGGGAGCTATGTATGTTTCTCTCCTATGTGAGAGTATTAGGTAGGGATCTTACTTGCAACTTTGTTACGATTATATGAGCTATATGATTATTAGTTAAAAACAAATAAAATAATTTGCAAAAAATCCCGCGGTGCGAGGTTTTACCCCAACAGTGGAGAAAACAATTTTATCAAATAAATGTTTATTCTTCACAAAAATAAATTCACAAATTTTATTAAGTTGTTCAGAACATACTATAGGTCGTCAAGTCCTCTGTGAAAGAAATTACTTTATGAAACCTTGAAGAGTTTATCTCAGTAGGTTTTGACAATCTTAAAACTATATCCTCTTTAGTTGTTTCCTGAAACTTGTAAGCATTTGGTAGTCGTTTGTAAAATACTCCGTCATAACCTCCTTGATAAACACCAATAATCCCAGCTACGTAGTGTCGAAAGGAATTTTTTGTTTTGCCCTGAACTTTTACTACAGCATAATCATTCGGTACCAAAGTTTCACAAATTTGCTGTGAGTTTTAAATTTCTTCCTGAGGTTCATCCCATCCTGAGACGAAAAATCGAAATCAGAGCTACTGCCATGAAGAAAATAATCTGAGCTGGAGTCTGAAGAAGAGAGCGCCCTGGCATTTTCCTTTCTTCTTTTTGGTTTGGCGGCAAAAAGTCGCTTAGTTGCATTCTCTTTCAAGCGTGTTTTCCTTTCTATAGAACGTTTTTCCTTCGCAGTAGCTTATTTTTCTTTCTTATCCATTTTTCCTCTAAGTGTTTTTTATTAGGTATTGACGTTAGCAGCTGAGACTTCTATCCTTTGCCTTTGCGTTTCCTCTTTATTTGTATTTTAGGCAAAGGAATAATATCTCTTGGAGTTGTACAAAAAGTGGATGGAGATTTTTCTTTTAAAGGTGTTTTATTAACCGAATGATTGCTGTTTCCTTGTATAATATTCTGCTGTATTGAAGCTTCAACTGAAGCTGAAGTAGACGGCTGATCATGAAATATTTCTTGGGAAACTTCAGTTAGATCTGCTACCTCATTATCATTATTAAATATTATCATTTGATTATCATCGCTGTCCAATTCTTCATCTGGTGGCTGGTTTGTAACCTCCGATGGTAAAAAATCAGCGTCTGAGAAGGTGTTCGCGTTAAAGGGATAAATTTCAGTAGACTTAGGTATTAGGTATTATTTATTTGATCCAAGATGCTAACAAAAGTAAGGACTGTATTGCATTTTCAAAAGTGTTTGCTTTTTCAAACGCTAGCTTGAATGATTCAGCAACATTATAAACGCTGAAGGTTTCCTCTGGATGATAAACGTCCCACGAATGCACAGCCGCATCGTAAAAAGCCTTTATTGGTCGATCCTGAGGTTGAGTTTTTTTGACTATTATGAGGTGGTAAGGTTGGAAGATGGATATGATTTTATTTTGCAAAAGTAACTGCTTCCAAACTTGTGTGTGAAACATGATTATCGAGTATTAATGAGATTGGGTTAGTCTCACTTGGCTTGGCGTACTTTTGCAAATGTTTTAGCCACTTAATGAAGGTAGATGTGTTCATATAACCTTTATCGGTTACAGCCATGTCGCATTCTAATGGACCACCATTAATTAAAAGCCAATTTTCTCTTTTTCTAGCGTAGATGAAGAACGACGGTACGAAATAGCCTATGGGATTTACAGCGCACACCGCGGTTACTGTTTGTCGCAATTTGTCTTTTTCTCGCAGGAGCTACATGTTTTGGCAGTATATTGGGGATCGTTTGCACTCTCGTTTCATCCATATTGAAGATTTGACTAAGAGTAAATCTGAACATTTTCAATACAGCCTCCAAGTTGCTAAAATATTGGGAAAGTTGTGTTAAATCCCATTGTTCTAGCAACACTCGTTTTGCGGGGAATCCGCAGGGATAGTTTGTTCCTTTCCATAAATTTCCGCGTAAAATCTCTTTCTGCAAGTTGAGCGTCCTTCTAAAATTGATGCACAAGGTTGTTCTCTTCTGCATTTTTGAACAGAAGAAATCTTAACGATTTTAGTGTAAGGCCAAAAATATCGTTTGTCCAGTTCTATGCAATGTTATTATTCTTCCTCCTGTTGTTCGGAGAATGTTCTTAGGAATCGCCCAAGCTACTCCACTCCCCCTTTCTTTAGCCGATCCCTAAGAGTCGACTCATGAAAGCCGATTCTCTTGCTGCCTTCCGGATGGATGCTCGTGTAGCAGCGAGTTTATCTGTAGACATCGCTACATACTTCTTTTTCCGTTTATATGTTCTGAATTTAAGTTCTATTATTGAAATCGTTTATATGTTATATTTCAAATGCCGTGCTAAAATATTTTATAAATAAAGGAGAAAGTTACGCACTATCGGGCAAATCCCCGCACGCGTGGCTTTGCCTCTCAAACGCTGCGGATTTTTGCCCCATTCAGCATCTCTAAAATAAATCGTTCGCAAAACTTTTGTAAAAAGAGTGATGCAAATCGCATGCACACAGATTGGAAGCTAATTAGTGATACAATCAATTTGGAGAAAACCTAATCACATTAAAATTAAAAAGTTTTCAATACCTTCCCACCTAAACGTGGGATAAAGTTTGCACGTACAATACGAAATATGCCGGACTAGAACAGGTATTGTAATATTAATATTTACCACATTTGTAGGGGATGAAACTAAATCCGGGAATTCCGTGGATGCCATGAAAACTCGCAGATCCCCCATTCCCTTCCGGTTATTCCCTATGTGCTCGCAGTACTTAACGACCGAGACAGATTGGGGAGGCAGTGGTTTAAATTAAAATTAACGGCTCGCCCCCCACCCTCACAGTCTATTATAATTATTTCACGGTAATACCGTTGTTACATAGTAGAATTTCGTGCCTACATTGGAGCCAACATGAATTTAGATTTATGGCTGGAATTAGTGTACGAAAGATATACATTATTAAATTTTATTACCTGCAACTATCTTTGAGATTATTTTAACGTTTCATATAATAAAATAGAGATTTATTTTAAAGGATATTATATAACGGGTGTCCAACAATTATTGCAGTCCCGGCTGGCGTTGGAATCAAAAACGTAGGTCAATTCTTTCATGTGCCAAATAAATGAACTAACATATTAATTGTTAAACATAACCTAAACGTGCATTAAAAATGTCAGTTCATTTATTTGCAACATGTAAGAATCGACCTACGTTTTTTATTCCAACGCCACCCGGGACTGCAATAATTGTTGGACACCCGTTAGTTATAGATATAACAATATATTTTCTTATTGGTTGATGTTTGCGATTAAATTAAATTATTATTTTTTGTAAAAGAACAGTTCCAATCTATCACTGGTAATGTTCAGACAAATTTGTAAATACTTGTAAATTGTTTTGAAGTATGTGTAAATAGACAAGTTAAACTAAACATTGTTGTTATATAATTTACCACAAAACCAAAATTACGGACGGATCCCATTGAACCAGGGAAATTCCCCTCGTCCGCCTTTACAGTTGATATAACTTGAATATGGATGACTATATGAAGAATTTTAATAATTTTAAAATTACCAGAAGTCAATTTTATTAATAGCTTTTTAAACAGTAATTAATTAATGATTACATTTTAAAAGGTAATAAATAATTAACCGTTATTTATTGAAAATTTACATGTAACTGGACTGAGGCTCACGATTCTCATAAATTTTTACTTGGAAGTATACGTTAAAATTAATACTGGCGATGGTAAATTGGCTCGGATTTACGATTCGCACTTAGCTGAATTACGAGTCTCGTTAAGGTGGTTCGTGGTATTTGCGTGACTTTTTCTGGTTGGAATTTCAGGGTTGCAGGAATAATTTATTGTACACACTGGCAGGATTGACTCTATCTCGATTATTTCCAACGAACGTACGCACACTCTGTATTGCATATTAATTGAGTGATTGATGCGTTGTAATTGACTTTATGTCGACAAAACGTTTGAATTAATGTCTAATAAAATTCTAACACTTATCATCCTTCATTGTTCTGCACCTAAAATATGAATATTCTTCAGAATAAAGAAAACATTTTTACTTTTTTATACCATTTTAAACCTTATTTGCAGTAACTAAGTACTTAAATTAAAAATTACAACAGTTTATATATCTACTAGAAAACTTTAAAAGTTTAAAGTGGTATAAAAAAGTAAACGTCTTTTTTTATTCTTAATTTCAAAATGTACCACGAAGTGAATGCATTTAAGATCCAAGAATGGGTGTATAATAATACACCTTAAAAATTAATTTAGATCAATTTAATCAATCATTTAAGATAATCGTTAAAGTATTGATTTCTTAAAATCACTTGATTGTTTAGATATATTGTTCTTCCTTAGTTTATAATTTTCCCAGGTGGCTCGTAGCCAGCTGACTGTCCCAGCAGATTTATTACATATTTATGTGCGATTGTGGGAAAAGTGCGGCGGGGAGGGAACCGGTGGCGCTTATAAATCAAGGCGCGATCGGAATTTTTGCCGGCCCTACCCTCTCACTGTAAACACAAACACAATACCCACATGGAAGTAATTTGAGATTCCCGGCGTGGCGTCGCCATTCGTCCGTAATGTTGCAGCAGGAATAGCAGGATGGAATATCGGCGAATGGAACGGGGACCCGAATGAACCGAAGCAGTGAAGTGTTTTGCGCTTTTGTGCCGGGAGGGCCATTTGTTTCAGGCGAGCAAGGTCTTTAGGTGTACCCAGACGGTCTTTTATATCGACTAATGGAGCACTTATACCGTCGGACAGGTGAACTTTATTTGCGAAACACGCGGCCTCCCCTCTCTGCCCCCCCCCCCCATACGACCCGGACACAACACTGTTTAGTGGGTGGAAAACGTAAACGGGCATTTATTACCGCGATGATGTTCTCGCCGGTAATAAATTACGTGATTACTGCCGAGGTCGGCTTTTTTGCAGGAGCGAAAACTGGGTAACGGATGCATTGCCCTGTCTTACGTTAAGCACCTGTAATATCTCTTGTTTTTACAACTACTGGTTATTATGTTTGCGACTATATCAGTCTTCTAAAAACCTATTCAAATTATTACTGAATTGATAGTTTTCAAAATTTATCGTTTCCTATGTTTTGAGTTTTTGCTTTCTTTAAAGTTAAGTTATTCATGATTTAAATGCCAGAGATTTAAAGCATTTCTACGGATACCTAATGCGAATAGTTTTTCTTTAATAAGCTTTAAGGGGGTATCCCACCTTGAGCGTTCGAAAAATAGGGTGTTTTCGGATTTTTTTTAGTCATGAAAACAACTCGCGATCATACAAAGTTTTACATGGTTTTATTCCTCATTTTGTTGCGATCAATTACAATTTTTTTGGCGCGGATCGCCTGATCCCAGGAGCCGCTGCACCAGGTCGCGCAGCCTTCCTCCAGCTGGGTTTTCCCCATCGGTGGGATATCTCACCGCTCGGCAAGTGAAGCTGTTACAAATACAAGATAATCCCCCAAAAGTAAACATGATTTGCCATTGAAATACTGGAGCCGATTTTTGTGGTTTAAAAATCCAAATTTGAAAAAATCGAAATTCGGCTCCAGTATTTCGATGTAGAATTTAATTCTCGATATATTTCGCAAAGATTTATCGAAATCGGTTAAAAACTGTGAGCGTGAGATATCCCACCAGTTTTAAAAATATCGTTTCTAGATAAACGCGTTTGAAGTTTTGGAAAAGTTTGACTACGGATAACTTTTTGATGTGTTCAGTTTGCACGCCGAAAACTGGTCATTATAGGCTTTCGGGTGTTCTGAACACGAATGTGAGGTCAAATTTCAAAAAACAAGATGGCGGATCCAATATGGCGGACTTAAAAAAATGTACTCGGCGATTTCGGCCAAAATGTTCATATAAGGGGTTTTCGGGGTCGCTCAACGCGAATTTTGATCAACATAAGGGTAATTTTGAACAATATAAGGGTAAAAAAAACCGTGAAACCACCCTTCAAAAAACACTTTCACTGTAAATATATGCGAGTAGAAAATAACTTTAGTCAGCGCGCCGGGACATTTTTTCGGAAATCGTCTGGTTAACTAGGTTAAATGTTTCTGGCGGACTTGGGATGCATACTACATTAAAGTATACATCCCAAACCAAAAACCATTTAAACCAAAAAAAAATCGATTTTTTTAAACCGCCCTTAAACATACAATGTCGATTTGTTTGGCGCTTTCTTCTACTAGTTTGATTGTTTCTGTTGTTGACTTCTTCTGTCTGAATCCATGCTGGTTTTCTCCAATCAATTTATATTGGTTAATACATTCCTAGTGCCTGCTGGCCATTGCTATTTCCAATATTTTTGAGAAAGTGTTCAAAGTTGCAATTGGACGTTAGTCTTCTACATCTTCTTCATCGCCTTTTTTAGATATAGGTCTTACTTTAGCGATTTTTATTTTTTTATTTTTTTAGTCACTTTGGAATGCTAAATTAAACCATTCAATTAGTGGCTCTATTATTTGGTCTGTAGCTTCTTTAATAACAGCTATAGAAATTTCATCTTTTTCAGAATTAGTTTTATTTTTACTTTCCCTATATACGAAGTATATATAGGGGAAGTAGTGTGATCGTGATTTTTTTTTGAAAATTTTTTTTGCGGAAATATCCGTTTTGAGATCCCCTGAGTCCATTAAACTAATTTCTGGAAAAAAATTGTGTCTGTGTGTGTGTCGTCTGTCTGTCTGTCCGTGGGTGCTGTATCTCAAAAACGACTGATCCAATTGAGATGAAACTTTAAACGTAAGGTTTTATCGTTAAAAACTGGAACTTAAAAGCTTTTGGTAAACATTCATAAACCGGAAGTGGGTGTTTACTCGAGGCGTTTTTTGTTTTTTTCCGATATTTTTTTTAATATGAAAAATATTACAAAACTTTTCAAACAAAAATTAAAGGGAATGATAAACTGAACAAATTTTTTTAAATATATTTTTCATAAAATTCTTAACTTTCGAGAAAAAATATAAAAATTGAAATTTTTGACATTTTTTGCCAATTGCTAATAAACTATTGAAGCTACATGAAATTTATATAACAAATAATTGTAGAGAATTCAAAACTGAATAAATTATTAAGAGTAACTTTTTTGCATAAACCGCATAATTTTCGAGTAAAATATAGGGAAAGTACTATGATGGCCACATCACCATTTTTTATATTGTAAGCATATTCAATTCCCTCCGAGTAAAAGAAATGCATTTACACTTACATACATTAAATTCAAATTGTTTTCGAATTCGTTTTCTAATAGCATTACTCCAGGTGTTCTTGATTGAACTTTTCGTGCATGTATGTAAGGTCAAAGCTTTTTAGGGTCCTTTGAGATAGATTCACATTGGTGCAAGATAAAAATGTTTTCCACTCACACTGAATATACTTGATTATTGTGACTAGGATTAAAATTAATATTCGTTTCGGATGAAGATTGAATATTTAGTGTTAGTGACTAACGGTGATTATCCTCTAGTAACATTATGAAGTCATGTGAACACTTACACGTTATACCAGTAGATAATATAACTAAGTCTAAAATACGCTTATTAGTATTGTTCATTTGGTTTAAATTATTTGATGCCACAAAATTCTTAATTTCAAGAGTTATCCAAAGTATTGACTAATTTTGGTATATTAAAGTCACCACATATAATCTTCTTACTTGACTACGTTCTTGACTTTTATATCTGTATAAGGCGTGTTACGTAATTTTAATTTTCCCTATATAGTATATATAGGGGAAGTATTGTTTTCGTGCGTGAAAATGTCTGTGGGCGCTGTATCTCAAAAACGAATGATCCAATTGAAAGGAAACTTTAAACTTAATGTTTTATCGTTAAAAACTGGAACTGAAAAGCTTTTGGTGAACATTCAAAAACCGGAAGTGAATGTTTAGTCCAGGCCGTTTTTCGTTTTTTCCGAAATTTTTTAAATATGAAAAATATTACAATTTAAAAAAAAAATAATTTGCCAATTGCTAATAAACTATTGGAGTTACATGAAATTTATATAACAAATAATTGTAGAGAATTAAAAACTTAACTAATCATTAAGAAATCCCAAGAATTATAATGAAAGTACCTACATTTTAAAACAAATTTATTGTTTAAATAAGCTTTGTTTGAAATTTATTCTTCCAAAAATGTATTGTTTGTATGTTTAAAAGGGTGGGATAGTGGCATCCCCACTAAAATAATAAACTAAAATACTGATTTATAATTTTTTTTATCCCTATCCCACCCTCCATTTTTTAAAACACTCTCAAGATTTCTAATAAATGCGCTTTCCTCTCTAAATCAATTTATTGTGTAAATTAATTTTGTTTGATTTTTTTTTCTCTTGAAAAAATATTGGTTATTTGTTTAAAATTGAAGGGTGGGATAGTTGACACCCACCCACCCTACATATTAATCTTACTTTAAACTAAAATACTGATTTATAACTTAAAAATAACAACAGCAAAATCGCAATAGCTTTTGGAGAAAACAAAAAGATAACAACAGTGATTATAATTTCGAAAAAATATATACAGTAGGTGGGTGTTCCCTTTCGTACCCTTCAGTTGTAAACAGATTTTACAGAATTCACATCTAATCACACAAACGTTATTTTATTCAATTTTCCAAGAAAATTTAATACTTCGATCTCGTTGATTGTCAAGGCACTTATTTTTTGAAAATACATTATCACTTAATATAATAATAATAGTACACTATTATTATATTTTTGAGAAATCTTAAAATATGTTATAATAATTCATATTTCTTATTATCCTACTAATATATGAACACTTTGAACGAATCTTTGTTTTTAATTTTGTTTTATAATTTCATTTAATACTGCAATAGTTTTTAGGAAACTAAAAGTCTGACTGTGATGAATGTTTAATTGTATATGTAGGGCGGGTGGGTGGCCTCTATTCCACCCTCCAATCTTTAAAACACTCCCAAAATTCCAAGAGTGTACTTTTATATCTAAAACGACTTATTATTTAAATTAGTCTTGTTTAAAATGTTCTTCTTTTGAAAAATTGTTGCTTATGTGTTTAAAATTGAAGGGTGTGAAAATGGACACCCACCCACCCTACAAATACATTTAAACTTCAATCTAAAACACTGATACACAATTAAAAAAATACAATAGCAACTGCGCTTTAGTTTTCAGGAAAACTAAAATGGCAACAGTGATTATAATTTTAAAAAAAATAAATAAAGTGGGTGACAAATGAAATTTACCAAAATTTTTAAATTAAAAAATTAAAAATGGTTGAAGAACAAAAAAAATTTTCAGATTTTCAGATTAAGAAAACAATTGGAATACAGCTGAAACATTTTTAAAATTACTTTATAAAATCAGTCTATATAAATACGCCTAATTACAAAGAAGATTTATCAAATAAACTAATAATATAATGTTAAAATAATTCTTTCCTTAATAAAACTTTTTAATTTTACCATGAACAAAAAAAAACAACTGAAAACCAGCTGATAAATACAATTACTTAGAAAATGACAGTTAAAACAGTTGAAATAAAATAAAACCAATGGAATTTTATTTCAAACAGTTGCAAACTTTCTAAAAATACACATTAGTCTAATGTTTAAAACAACAAAAGAAATTTAAGAAAAAAATACAACATAAATATAATTTGCTAAGGAATAACAGTTCAAATCCCATTTTGGGCTAATTTTGACAAAACTCTTGCACCAATAGATTCATACAATAAAATATATATTATATAAACTAAGAAAAAATTTCAATTATTTTTCAGTTTTTCAATTATAATTTTTTTCGCAATAATATTTAAATTAAAAATACTTGCACAAATGGATTTCTACAATTAAATTTATTTAAATCAAGTAAAAATCTAAAATTCTAACTTTTGAATATTAAAATATGTTTTCAGAAATTTTCAAATAATTTTTAATTATTTTTTTTATTTAACCGAACGTACTCTTTACCTACGACAATAAACTATGCGTTAATCTAGCGCCTATTTTCCCGCTTAAACTTCAGCGTACTCTTGACCTACCTCAGCGTATAATTTGTTCGGGCTGGTCAGGAGTACGAGAGGTCATTGTTGCATTGTTTGTTGAGGTAGGTCAAGAGTACGATAGAATAAGTAATAATCGAGTTTACAAGGTTAAGATATTATTATGTTTATTATAGTTTAATGAATTGACAACAAATTATAAAGCTTTTGAATATATAGAAAATTTCAAAAATCTGAACTGCTAAAATTTCGCAATCTGGAAATGAACAGATGTTTTTTTGGAAATTAGAAGAAAAGATTCTATAAGAATAAAAAAAACCTATTAAATGCAATAAATTGTCTAAATTTTTGAGATTCTTTTGGAAAAATCAAAACTCTTGATTTAGTAGAAAATTATGAAAGCAAAATTTTAAAAACTGTGAAGGAAAATCGCAACCTGAAAGCTAAACTTATTTTGAAATTTAAGAATTCCAAATAAATAAATTGAAATAATAATAATTGAAACATATTTGAAGTACCGAACAACGTTTTAGACGAAAAAATGCTGAAAATTCGGTTTGTTGTGATGGTAGAAATTTTTCTCAAAAATTCTGAAATATTGCAAAAACTTTTAAATTGATAGAAAAAAAATGCAGAAAAATTTATAAATTTAAAAAACTCTCAACTTGGAAGAGAAATTCATTAGAGAATCTCTAAAATATACTAGAGTATTTAATAAAAAGAGATGTAAAAGCGAATTACTAGTCAACTCAACAGAAATTTTCTTAAATTGGAAGAGCGGTTCATAAAGAAGAAAGTATCTGAAAATTTTCTCTAATATTGGAAATTTTTTAAATATTTGCTGGAAAATGCTAAATTCTTGAATTAATGGATTTTATAAATCTGAGAGCAATTTTTTGAAAAATTTTAGAACCCTTGAAGAAAACTTTGCACTAAAGAGAAATACATTTAGTCAGAAAAAAACTGTATATTATTAAAACTACTAGAAGAAATCATTTGTAAATTTCAAGAGAAATTTCTGAAATAGAAAAATGTATCTCAAAAACGAATGATCCTATTAAGATGAAATTTTAAGCTTAAGATTTTATCGTTAAAAACTGGAGTTGAGAAGCTTTTGGTGAAACCGGAAGTGGGTGTTTACTCAAAGCGATTTTTGTTTCTTTGTCGATACTTATCTAAATTTGAAAAACATTACAAAACTATTCAAATGAGAAACTGAAAAATATTTTTTTATAATGTTCTTTGCGAGAAAAAATAAAAACTAAAAAATTTTGACATTTTTTGCCTATGGCCAATAAACTGTAGGAGTTACATAAATTTTATATAACAAGTAATGGTAAAGAATCAAAAATTGAGCAAATTGTTATGATTAACCTTTTTGCGTAAAACTCATAGTTTTAGAGAAACATATAGGGAAAGCAACATCACCATTTTTTAATGATGTTATTGTATTATAGATTTCATCAGGAGTTGCAGGTTTTAAAAAGCGTATGTGGATTAATTGGATACATTGTTTTCGGACCGCACTTTTTCCAAATGTTATGTTAATGTTATGTGAGTCGTATGGCCTCTGAACCTTCCGAAATTACCTCGACCTAAGAGATGTTTAGTAATTATCTATATCTATCTGACCTACTTGAGTTCCTTAATGTCTAGACTTTTTACGTAGTCTACCATAGTTTGAGGGTTAATGTGTACAATTTCATCAGGCTTTAAGGCAGAGCATTTACAGTGTAGGTGCTATGCTGTTTTTTGTGTCTCGTTGCAGAATACGCAGTTGGCATCTGTTGGCCCATCTTAGTAAGGTAGAAGGCGATAAACCTTTTCCCATGCCGCAAGCCAGGCGTGTTCCTCTGGTGGGCACTTTTGACAGCGTGACATGGAACCCAGAGTAATTTAACTCTGTTATTCCTGGCCAGCTGCTTTAGGGATATTTTGCACTCCCATGCAGATTTAGACTTACATGTAGGTGATTTTATTGCTTTAATGCAACCTGAATGTTATATGTATATCTTCCTTTTGTTGAAGCTTCTTTCTAAAGATACGTCGGCCCAAAGCCCTCGATAAGCCGATTAGAGGGCCAGTGATGTCGATTCCGACTCCATTATTAGTTTTAGATCCGTCAGTAAAACAAACTATTGAGGAGCATTGTAACTGCCTGACTTTTGCTTCAACATCATGGCGACCATAGATGACTACTTCAACCGTTGATACGAGGTAGTAGTTAGTTATCATTTGGTCTTTGGGCATGTATATCGCTCTTTCGCACACAGTTTTGAGGTGCCCGTAAAAGTGTCCATATTTTATAGTGTACATACAGGTGCAGAGGTATGAGGTGTAGCATGGCCTCCATTGCTTCAGTATGGCACGTGCTCATAGCCCCTGTAATATCTAGACATGCCAGCCGTTGAACCTTGCTGAGCTTTGTTTGAGTTGTGATCTCCGTTGTTTTTGTCCGCCAGACCACAGAACCATAGGTGATTATTGGTCTCATCACCGTTATGAAAAGCGAATATATCATCTTGGGGTGTAAACCCTAACTTCAGCCAAATAGTCTGCGCCAGGACAATATTGCAATATGTTAATTTTATTTTAGTTTGAACTACAGCTTTATATGCGATTTTTATCGAGTTCATATTTTTCTCTTAGTTGTGGAGACTCTGGAAATATTTTCAGTAAATCATGTATGCATATCAACTTTGTGGCACCCTACATATAGATAATAACTTTAATTGCTAATCGTTGATGATTTTGCTGCTAAAAACAATCAAACCCTTTATGTAATAAAAAGTAAGCATTATACAAATTTAAGTTTAAATAAAAATTACCTTCTATAGCTAATCTTATTTAATAATTTACATTTAAAGTCTGCCCACCCATCATGCATAAAAATTTGATTAATTTACTCACTCAAAATTGTTACCTTGTGAATTTCTTTTTTATTCAAAAAATTTTGTAATTAATTTTATTCCAAACCGCCAGACTGTCAGTAATTGCAATTTATATGTAATGTAGGGTGGGTGGCCTCTATTCCATCCTTCTATCAGTAAAACATCATCAAAAAGTATTTGAAATTATTGTGTTTATTTATACTTTACAGCTCTTAATTAAAACTCTCGCGTATGTTTTACTGATTGGAGGGTGAGATACAGGCCACCCTACATATATATAATAACTTTAATTGCTAATAATTGATGATTTTGCTGCTAAAAACAATCAAACTCTTTATGCAATAAAAAGTAAAATAAAATCAAAATTTAAGTTTAAATATAAATGACTTTTTATAGCTAATCTTATCTGATTTAGATTTTAAGTCTTCCCTCCCATGATGCATCAAATTTTTACTAATTTACTCACTCAAAAATTTAAAATTTAAAAGATTTAATTTCATTTTTAATCAAAAAGTTTTGTAATTAATTTTATTAGAAACCGCGAGACGATAAAGAATTAAAGTTTATATATATGTAGGGTGGGTGGATGGTCTCTAGCCCACCCTCCAATCAGTAAAACATAAGCGAGGGTTTTAGTTAAAAGTTGTAAAACGTAAATATACATAAGATTATTTCAAACAAATTTAGGAATATAAGTAATTTTTAAAAATAAGACATACCTTTTCAAAAGATAAAGAGAATGAAAAACTGAACAAGATTTTTTAAAACATGTTTTTCATAAAGTTCTTAACTTGATAATTTTAATAATAAACTATAAGAGTTAAATGAAATTATTAAGAATAGTCTTTTTGCATAAACCTCATAGTTTTCAAGGGACATATAGGAAAATTTGATGACCGATAAATTGATATTAAACATATATATATATTCAACATCTTTATTAACAAACAGATACATATATTATACAAATATTAAATTAAACTTACAATAAGTGAAAAAGTGGTTGTGTAACTGTCATTGTTAATTGGCTATCGACCAGAGGTCTTTCTGCCAAGGTTAGTCATTTATGTCGAATGTCGGTCAGTCAGTATGTAAATGGATGATATGATAGAATGTGTTCGAAAATTGTTGATGGGGGACTTTTGTATTTTGGAGTGATTGTGGGGTTTCTGTGGAAACAATATAGGGATAGGATTTGGTAATTAAAGGGATTTTTGGAGAATTTCTCAGCAAGAGATTGAAGACGTTCTTCTATGGGGATTATCAGGGTAGTATCGTAAAGGAGTTGGTTTGAGGGATTGTGTAGTGGGTTTAAGGGATGTCGGAGTTTGGTAAGGGTCCTAAGGGAGGCTCGCTCGCTGACCTGGATATGGTGTAGTGTGGGATTCTGGACTGTGGAAAATAGGATGGATGCATAATCAATTAGGGGGCGACAGATCATTTTATAAATTAAAACTGCTGTTTTAATGTTTATACCTGCCTGCTTGTAGGTTAGGTTTCTGAAGGTTTTTGCTCTGGTTTTTATTTTACTTTTAATGAGGCAAGCATGTTTCTTGAATTTTAGCTTTGTGTCGAAACTAAATCCAAGGTATTTGATGTGTGAGGAAGGATATATAGGGTTCTGTGAAATAAAAATGGTATATGGGTAATTAGTGATTTTGTGGTAGGGAATAAGGAACTGGGACTTTCGAGGGTTAATTTTGATTCTCCATTTGGCGAACCAGAGTTCGAGGGTATCGATGAGCTCTTGTAATGTTTGCAGGGCTTTGGATAGGGTGGGAGCATGGGATATAAGGGCGGTATCATCAGCAAATTGTAGGATATATTTGGAGATATTGAAGTATTTTGGATCGGGGTTATATATGTCGGAACAAAAGATGTTGTAAAGGAGTGGGGATAGAGGGGAACCTTGTGGAACACCTTGTTCAGGTGTGAATGTGGAGGAGTAGGAGTTGTTAATTTTTACTTTGAGGGATCTATTAAACAGGAATGATTTTAGGATATGTATAAGATGGGGTGGGATATTAAGGAGGTGACATTTGTATAGGAGACCTTTGTGCCATACGGAATCGAAGGCTTTGCGGATATCAAGGAAGAGTGCTGCAGAGGATTTGCCTTCAAGGTGGGTAGTTTGTAAATTGGACGTAAGGATGGTAAGTGGGAGGCTGGTAGAGCGTTTAGGAAGGAAACCAAATTGATATTTAGGGATACGGTCTGCAATTATAGAAAGGATTTTATTTTTTAGGAGGGATTCGTAGAGTTTGCCTAGGACTGGTAGGAGTGTTATAGGGCGATAGCTAGGAATAAGGGCAGGGTCATGTTCTCGTTTAGGGATACATATTATTATGCCAGTTTTCCATTCTGGTGGAAAATAATTGTGTTGGTAAGAGTAGTTAATAATGTTGAGGATGTGGTGATGGACATGGGGAGGTAGGGATTTAAGGATTCGTCTATGTATGTGATCGTGTCCGGGTGCAGTGTTTTTTCCTCTTTTTAGGATGTAATTGTAATCGTCTTCGGTGAATAGGTCCGTTGTTTCTGTCAAATCTGTCGTGGTGAAAAAGTCGTTAAACCAACTGTCTACAATGTTTGAAAAGTTGTTGTCAAAATTTATGTCCTGCAGTCTTTTATAGGTCTCATTAAAATGTGCGGAAAATTTGTCAGCGATTATGTCTGGGTCAGTGACTGTCTCGTCGGTGTCCGGGTCTGTTATCTGTTGTAGTTTGTCAGTTTTTTTATATTTTGAAAGTTGATTGATTTTTGTCCAGAATGTCTTTCCTTTAAGGTCATTTATGTCTCTGCATGCATTTAGCCAGATGTCTGTCTTGTATTGAAAAATAAGTCGTTTGATGTCTTTGTTAAGGTTGTTAAATTTCTGTCTAAGTTCTGGAGTGTCAGTAAGTCTAATGTCTCTATAAAGTTGTCGTTTGTGTTTTAAAAGTCGGAGGATGAATTTCGGTAAGGGATACTTGTAATATGATTTATTGATTTTAGGAGTATTTTGTTGAATGGATTGGGATAGTGTATTATTGAATTGTTGTATGGAGTTAGGATTAATGTCCGGATTGGAGGATATAAATTGGGTAATGTCTAGGGAAACTTGGTCTATATCGCAGTTTTTGAAGTCATATATGAGAGTAGGAGAAGGTTGAGGGACTGGTTGGTTAGATTTTATTTTAAAGGTTATGGATAGATGGTCAGAACAGAGGTCAGGATTAAGATTTACATCATGTATAAGGGACTGGATATTTTGGGTGCAAAGGAGTAGATCGGGTGTAGTGGATTGGTGTTGATTCATTATAAATGTTGGGGGAGTATGGATACGCACGAAATTAGAATTGGCAATAAAAGAGGATAGGTGACGGGATTTGTTTTTATTTATGTTAAAGTCTCCTATGATGATAGTATTTGGATATAGGGATGCTTTAATGAATATGGAGTCGTCAATAGGAGAGTTGGGATGGATATATACAAGGAATATGTGGATTTGAAGGGACTGGTGTGTTAGGATAAAGTGCAAACATTCGTTGAGGGGATGATTGATTTTTGGGGGGTTACTTTTAATAATTTTCAGGCTAGGGTGAGTTGTTGCAAGTAAGCCTCCCCTGTAATTTTTATTGTGGACAGTGGAAGGGATTTGGATATGGTTCCAGTTGGAGAAGGAGAAGGGTTTCTTGGATTTAGTTTCTACAAGCAAGCAGGCGTGTGTCGGGTTAGTATTGAGGTAGTTTAATAGGATGTGGGATTTGTTATTGAGCGAGTTTATGTTAGAATAAATGAAAGAAAGATTAGCCATTTTGGACGACGGAGTGAGCGGAGTGAACGCCTTCGGAAGGGACAGTTGGGACAGGGGTATCGGGATATTTTAGGTCGAACATGACTAGGAACATTCGGTTTCCTGTAAATGATGCATGCGTATCGATTTGATATGAATCTATGAAGCGTTCTTTTAGTTTTTTAATAAGAGCTTGGCGGTCGGTGTTGGTCGGGTTATTTATTGCTGTTACATAGGTATCTAGAATGTGGTCGTGAAGGGTGATGGGTTTGTGAACTCGAGTCTGTTTAATGTTAATGTCGTCAATGTCTGCTGATTTTTTATTAGTGCAATGAATTTTTAAGTTGGGGATTCCCTGGATTGGCTGCATGGGGCGGTTGGGGCACTTAGTGGACCAGGCGCCGTGGTCTTTCTTTCCACACGATGTGCATTTAGGTGGCAGTTGGGTGGTGCAAGCGGAAGTAAAGTGCTCGCCGCTACATTTGGCACAGATGACTTTTTCCTTGCAGTCCGTTGTGACGTGGTCAAATTTACTGCATTTGTTGCAGGGTGCAGGCAAGGGCTGTGGGGCGAGGCTTTCCTCGACAGGATATACTTTACACATATATTTGAAATGTTGCTGTAACAGTTTTGTGTAAGCGCTGTGTGACGCTGTTATAATTCGCACCATTCTCGTTTTATTCCCTGTGGCTTTTGAAATGATGCGGCGGCAGTATCGGTGTTCAATGCCGCTCGCGTTCAAGCATTCGCTGATTGCCGCGTCTTCGATTTCGGGCTCCAGACTGCGGATCACGCATGAGTAGGACGGCGCGGCTGAGTTGCGTTCGCGCGGAGCATACGATGTCGATGCGTATTGATGAACGATGTTCTTTGATTTTAGCAGGCTGAGGTTATGTTCGCACGTGGCTGAATTGTTGTTTGATTTTAGTACAAACCCCGTTTTGGTTTTGAAAATAACGGTCTCCGTGTCTTTCGTGTTGTTTAACCAATGCTGTACTAGTTGTAGACGAGTGAATTCTGTTGTTGTGATTATGTTGTATGTGTTTTGGAATTGTTGGGTTGTCTGTTTGATTGGGGTGTTTTGCGAGTGTTGTGTTGTATTTGAATGCATCTGGGGTGCTTGTTGTTGTGAATAATGTTGCGATGGTTGTATTGGTGTAGGTTGTGGTGTTTGGGGAACGCTACTGTGCGATGAGCCCGGTGTTGGTTGTGATTGTGAAATTGTTTGTTGTTGTGAGTTTTGATATTTTAAGTTAATGTGTTTTAAAATTGATTGTAGTGCTTTGTTTGTGGTCTTTGGTTGGTTTATGTTACCTGTTGCCTGTTTTTTTGGTGTTTTTCCTGCTGGAAACTTTGGGGGCCGGCCACGCTTTTTTGAACGTGCCTCCGTGAAGCCTTCGTATTCCATGCTTGATTCATCTTCGTCACACATTTTAATGGTTTAACACCCGATATGGGTGATATATCGAAAATTTTTAGGTTTAATTCGCTCGCTTTATTGTACGTCCGACTACAACGGTGTCTAGCTCACGAATGTATTAAACATATTTTATAACTATCAATTGAACAAGCTGCACATTCGACTATAGATTCAATAGACAATATGCTGACATTATATTGTATATGCAAGCAAACTATCTGTTAGAATTTGTGTGCTTCTATATTTTCTGGTTTTAAGTGTAACTATTACTAACTTCGTACTTTTTCTATCACTATCACATAAAATATAATTATTTTCTAATAATTTAAAAATACGAAAACATTTTCTATAATAAACTAAAATATTTTAATATATTTTATTATTCAATTATTTTCTAGTTTCACCTAAGCTCATTTTAACGTTAACAAAAGGTACTTATTACAATTATCTCATTCATTTTACAAAATGTAATCGTTTTTCTTCCTCTTTTTATGACTTTTTATGTTGTTAATTATTTGATCTGCGTTCCCTATTTATCTATTTAAATCTTCTATAATTCTTATTCTTTATTTGCATTTTTATAGTTCTTGTTAATATTTCTAAGAACACAGGAAGCATCAATACCTAAAATAAAAGGTAGCATATTAAGATGATAGGAAGAAGTTGTTTGAAAAGAAAAGGCGTAAACATATATGTAAAAGAAATCATAAAAAGTATGATGGCTGTTGGGAATTATACATTTCCAAAGAAGTTTTAATTCTAGCGGAGGAAATTCTTCTGTTAATTTTATTATCTACTTTTTATCTTAAAATAATCTTTTGCGGGAAAAGGGTTAATAGCTTGATTCTATTGAATAAAATTGAATAGAGCAACAACGGAAGGGAAAATCAAGAAACCAAAGCGTACTAGATTTTTTATCAAAAAGATGCAAATAGTGATAACAGGCAACGGCATGAAATAAAAACCGGAGAGAAGAATTGTAAAAAAAACAGGACGCTATTAAAGACAGGGTAATAGTACTTTAGGGAAAGTAAAAGAATAAGATGAAAAAGTATAGCATGGTCAAATAAAATCATAACTCCTAGTGCAAAAAATGAATTACAATGGTCAAATTACAAAAAGAGTCAAGGAAAGTAAAACTTATAAATTATTACTTCTTTACTAAAGAGAAGTACGAAATTAAAGAAGAAGTGGTGCGGAAATAATCATAACTATAAAATACTACTAACTAAAAAGAAAAGCGAAAGAAGATAAAAGCGATGATTCGCAACATGAACAGAAGAGAAGAATTACAAGCAGACGTGATGTGATGGTTTAATGGCAACAAGAAATCACTTAAAGAAAAAAGAACAGGTAGATGAAAAATTATAGTGAATAACTTATAGAATCATAAATACCGAAAGCTAGGAATTAGTAAAATTTAAATTAACAATACTTTCCGTATATACTATATAGGGAAAGCAAAAATATACGAGAAAGGATAAGAGTCAAATAGTACTATTAAAAAATAGGTTTTAGTGAAAATAATTATGCTATAAAAAAGAATAGAAGTGAAGAGAAGCAAAGCTTTAAAAACCTACTTACCAAACAAGAAAACTTTTATTGAAAGCGATGCCTGGATAATAGAAAACATAAGAATTGGAAAAGAATTACCAGCATTGCATTTTAGAGACAAATGGGCACTTAGGGAAAAACAGAATAGTAGAATGAAAGCTAATAGAGTCATAATTCTGAATTCAAATTCTTTTGTTAATTTTATTATCTACTTTTTATCTTAAAATAATCTTTTGCGGGAAAACGGTTAGTAGCTAGATTCTTTCGAATAAAATTGAATAGAGCAACAACGAAAGGGAAAATCAAGAAACCGAAGCGTACTAGAATTTTTATCAAAAAGATGCAAATAGTGGCAACAGGCAACGGCATGAAATCAAAACCGGAGAGAAGAATTGTAAAAAGAAACAGGACGCTATTAAAGACAGGTTAAAAGTACTTTAGGGAAAGTAAAAGAATAAATTCTTGAATCTTCTCGGCGTTAACTTCGTAGTACATTTTCAATTTTTTTTAAATAAAGAAAACTTTTAAGATGGAAATTCCCGGATTAATTTTTGCTTTATGAATTTCAGGGGCTTCCAGTAAATCCATTTTTCTACCTTTCTCGGCAAAATGGATTACCGAAAGTACATCCTTGTCAAAACTATGGTTTGAGTCTAAAAGATGATTTGCAAAGGTTGAATTATTGTGTTTTAAATTGTATGATCTTTGATGCTCTCTTAATCGAATTTGAAAATTCCGATCTGATTGACCGATGTACACACTCCCACAATTTGGACATGTTAGACTGTAAATTCCTGACTTGTACAAATAATTTATCGGTGTTTTTGCATTAAAAATTAAATTACTAAGTTTAGTATTTGATCTAAAAACAATGTCAATGTCTCGTTTTTTAAAGATGTTCCTTGAAATTCATAAAGCAAAAATTAATCAGGGAATTTCCATCTTAAACGACCAGGTGGACCTGTTGTACACCCCCCTCTTTGAAGCGTTTTAGTTTGTAGGATATAAACGGTTGTAATTTAGATTTTAAGTACTTGTTTGATAATAATTACCGTGTAATCGAAACTAGTCGCAAAAAGTGAAATAAAAAGTGGTATAAAAAAGTTATAAGTTTTCTTTATTTGTAAAAGAATAAGATGAAAAAGTATAGCATGGTCAATAAAATCATAACTCCTAGTGCAAAAAATGAATTACAGTGGTCAAATTATAAAAAGAGTCAAAGAAGGTAAAACTTATAAATTATTACTTCTTTACAAAAGAGAAGTACGAAATTAAAGAAGAAGTGGTGCGGAAATAATCATAACTATAAAATACTACTAACTAAAAAGAAAAGCGAAAGAAGATAAAAAGCGATGATTCGCAACATGAACAGAAGAGAAGAATTACAAGCAGACGTGATGTGATGTGATGTGAAATTATAGTGAATAACTTATAGAATCATAAATACCGAATGCTAACAATTAGTAATATTTAAATTAAACAATACTTTCCGTATATACTATATAGGGAAAACAAAAATATACGACAAAAGATGAGAGTCAGATAGTACTATTAAATCAATAGGTTTTAGTGAAAAAAATATGCTTTGAAAAAGAATAGAAGTGAAGAGAAGCAAAGCTTTAAAAAACTACTTACCAAACAAGAACACTTTTATTGAAAGCGAATTCAAAAATTGTTAGTATCTGATAAAACACAAAAGAAGAACGATAAAGGATAATACACGGGTAAAACTGGTAAACATATATGTTATTTCCTTAGTGGAGAGAAGTAGGAAAGTGAGGATCAAAAAGCGCTGATAGTCTACAAACCCAAAGAGGGTTTATCTAGTAAGAAAATTCCAACGGAGTAAATATTATAGCAAGCTGTAACGTAGGTGTATTACCGGAAGTGTAAAAACATTCAAGGTTCATGTGGTTTTAATGAGTTGAAAAAAAAAGATGACATAGTTGACAATTTAGAATTACAACAAGAAGTTTACAGCAACGTTTAGAGAAAATGAAGAAAATACAAATTTATGCTCTCTTGGGACAGATCTACTACAGATGCAGCTAAAGAAATGATAGAGTACATTAACGGAAAATAAACGACTAAGGAAAATTTGATAAATATGTGAAATCAAATATATAGCGATATAAAAACATGGTAATATTTATTTTGAAGAATAAAATATTGTTTTGTAAAACAATTAGGGAGAATATTAAAAAATTAGAATTGAGTTAGTTAGTAAAATAAATTAGAGTTAATATAGAGAAGTTTATATAGGGTGTCCTAGAAGTAGGGACCAATATTAAAGTTCTTTAGAAACTGTACTTTTTTATATAAATACATTAAGTAACATCTCCCATTTATGTATGAAAAATTATATCCTCTATATGACCACTGAAGGCCGCGCGGCAACAAGCAATGCGATCATTGAAGTTCTTGATGACGCGTTCACAAACATCTGCTTGGGTGCAGTTAATAACCCTTTAAATTGCATCCTTCAATTGGTGTACTGTTTTTGGTTTGTTCACGTACACTTTTGTTTTCACAAGTCCCCACCAAAAAGTCACAAGGCCTAAAATCGCATGATCTGGCAGTCCATTCCTGATTGCCACGCAAAGAGATAATTTTTTGGGGTGACTTTTCAGTCAGCAGAGCAATCGTTTAACGAGATGTGTGACATATCGCACCATCTTGTTCAAACGAAAAATCGTCATTTTCATCCACAACTGTGAAAAACAACCAGAAAGCATGTTTCTGTAACTGTTGTGGTTCACAGTGACTTTTTATCACTTGGATACGTTGCTTAGTTGTCATCTGCTTCATAGCAAAAATAAACATCAAACTGCAATGTTCACCACACAAAAGCTATAAGGCTGTTAATGGGTAGGATAGCAAATAACAAACATGAAACAAGCACGACTGCCAACCGCCATAAGACAAAATGGCGCCAAATTCAAATTCGTCCTTACTGCCTGGACACCCTATAGAAAAAGTGCATAGAGCAAAATATGAATTAATATATTAATAAAATATAAAACATTGAAACAACTGTAGGATGTATACATGTAAGAGATATAAATTAAATAATAGATCAACTTGAGAGAAGATGAACGATAGAACAATATGAGATGGAGATGGTAAAGCGGGCTGTGGAATTTGACAGTGCTAGGTAAACATGATAAACAATACAATCATCCAGTAGTTGAGAAGATAAACAAGAACCGTAAATATCATCACCAACTTTAAATTTCATTTCACAAAATAACAATGAATATAAACAAAATAGATAAGAAGTATTTGTAAGACAATTTTAATGACAAATGAAGATCTAAGCTTCTAATAAAGAAGATAAAGAAGACGCTATGAGGCAAATGTAAAGACTGTAGCAAAAAATGTCAGAAGCTGGTGAATACCTTGATATAGCAACCTTTGTGAGTAAAGGTATATGCAGTAGAGTAAAGCAATAATTAATATTATTTATGGAGATAAATCGATTCAGAAAGGAAGTGGCAGGGTTGCTGAGAAGACACTAATATTTTGAAGCATTTTCTTCCTTCTTCTTCCCTAACCCTATTTTGTCCACTGCTGAACGTAGGCCTCTCTTAGGTTTTGCCATTCCTTGCGATTGTTGGCAATCAAGTACCACTTTCTTCCAACTCCTCATTTATTTTGTCTTGTCGCCAATGAGTCAATCTGTGCGTCCATCGGTCGGAGTCTTGCCTTGCCACATGATCCGCCCAGTTCTATTTCAAGCGTGCAGCACGCGTCATTACATCTTCTACTTTGGTTCTCTTACGTACTTCTGCGTTTCGTATCCGGTCTTTTAGGCTCACTCCCGGCGTTGCCTGTCTATGGCTCGTTGGGTGGTTCTAAATCTTTCTGCACTTTTTGTTGTTACCGCCATTGAGTCTAAGCCGTACGTCGGGGTGGATACACATGTCGAAGACTTTTCTAATTAGGGAAATTGGTACGTCCCGCTTTCTCAAAATGAATTTAAGTTTTTTAAACGCTCCCCATGTCATTCTTATGCGTCGTGTTATCTCTGCTATTTTGTTGTCTTTACCCAGTTTTATAGCATGGCCTAAGTAAATATATTTGTTTACCGCTTCTATTCATTGTTATTTTGTGAAATGAAATTGTAAGTGTTGGTACGAGTGGAAGAACGCTATATTGTGAACTCTGCCCTTTCCATATGTGATTGAATTTTTTGTTGATTAATGGATTTTATAACACGCCGGTGGTGGCGCATTTGGTTGCGGCCGAACTAGCGTTAGCGAGATAAAAGCAACGTTAGTTCGGGTCAGCAGTTGGATGGGTGACTGGTACCATTCACCATCGGGATACAATTAATGGTGCTTTAGAGTGACGGGGGCGATGCTTTAAAGTAACAAGCTCATTTACACACACACAAATACACTAATCACACGGCGGAAGGACCACATGGTCGATAGCCAAGCACTACTACTACTACTACTGGATTTTATATACAATTTTGGAATGTTATGTAAGCATATTGGAATAAATAAATAATACTAATACTATTATTTGGTTTTTGAGCATTATGACTGGTTGTTCGCGGCTTATAATATTTGTTTTACCAAGAATCATTTTTAGGCCTGCTTATTTTGAGGCAATATTCAATTCTGCCATCATCGTTCTTAAGTCGTCTAGGTTATTGCTTATTAATACGATATCATCGGCGAATCGTATGTGGCTTAAGTTCTTGCCATCGATATTTATTCCCTTAGAATTCCAGTGTGGTTTTTTAATCACGTTTTCTAAAGCTAGCGTAAATAATTTTGAAGAGATAAGATCAACTTGTCGGACTCCCTTTTGTATTGCTATTTTATCCGTAATGGTGTCCTTCATCTAACTTGACTTGGAAAGTAGCATTCTTATATTTAATTTTAAGAAGGTTTTTATACCTGGAGTCTATCCTAGCATCGTCCATTGCGTTGAAGATTGTTGATAATCCAATGATAGTCGACGAATGCCAAATGGAGGGGGATGTTATATTACTTTTTTCGAGATGCGTGCAAAGGTGATCTATAGTACCGTAGCCTTTTCGCAAACCAGCTTGTTCCAGAGGGTAGTAAAAGTCAAGTTTTAGTTAGTTCGTTAGTCTAGTTGTAATAAGTGTAATAAGATGCTTATCGTTTGTAGTTCTCTATGTTGTTGTTGTCTCCTTTTTTATGTACTAACGTTTCATGCGCGTTTAGTCAGCTTGTTGAAATTTCGCCATTTTGGAGGCACTTATTTAGTTAGATTTGAGTTGAGCGTTGCCTCCTAGTTTTAACATATTGCTCGTAATGTTGTCTTCGCCCGGTGCCCGTCCATTTTTCTTTTGTTTTGGGGCTGATTTGATTTCTTCAATGTCTATCTCAGATATATTCTCGGAGTTTACATTTATGATCGTTGTATAGTGTTGTTTTGCAGGATCTTTTGGCATATTTGGTGTGTAGAGGTAGAGAAATTTATGAATGACTAAATATGCTATCTTTATCTTTCATTTGTATAATTTTTGTTTTCCCGTTAGTTTGCATATTTTTAAACACTTCCATGTTTTTATTATTTTCAATGATTTCTGTTATCTTATTAGTGTTGTAATTTCTAGCATCCGGATTTTCTTGCTTATCGTCTTGTTTAGTTCTTTATATTCGTTGGAGTGTCTATCCACTTTTCTGCGTTAGTCCATCATTTGTAAGGTGTCTTTATTGATTTTCTGGTTCTTTTGGTGTTTTACAGTATAGCACAGATTTTTGTTAGTAGTTTGGATGTCTTTTTTTCAGTTTTCGGATAAATCTTCGGTGTTCAGATTTGTTAAATCATTGATTTGTCCTAGCTTTTTCTTTAGTAGATCTTGATGTTTTGTTTTGCTTTGTCTGAGTATTTCTAGGGTCGCAATTAGTTGTGCCATTGTTTCTTTCTTTTTTAATATTGATATTTATTTTTGCTCTCACCAGTCTGTAGTCGCTTCCAGTATGAAATTTATTAAGGACCGTCACGTCAGTTACTATATATTTTCTATTTGAGATGATGTAGTCTATTTTGTTTTTGTCTTAGTGTCTGGGCTTTTCCAAGTCCATCTTCTTTGTTTTGGTTTTTTGAAGAAGGTATTCATACAGAACAGGTTTTCGCTCTGTAGATAATTTGCTAGTGCTTCCCCTCTAGCATTTCCTGTGCCAAGTCCGAAGTCTCCTAGACTTTTTGTGTTGTAGTTTTGCATTTCTCCAATTTTAGAGTTTAAGTCTCCTATGATAAGGGATAAGTACGATTTTGTCTCTGATCTTGCCGCGTTGATGTCCTCATAGAGTTGCTCGGCTCCTGTGTCGTTGGATGTGCTTGTAGACCTGTATTATTTGAAGGTTGTATTTGTTGGATAGTTTCAGAACGACATATATGTCTCTTCCTGATACGCTTTTCATTTTTGTGACAAGGTGTTTTAGTTTCTTGTTAATGATGATTGCAACTCCTCCGTGGTGTGAGTTAGTATCCGAGTTGTTTTGGTATAGTATGTGTCCTGGTTTAAGTACTGTACATTTTTCTACTGGTAGCCTTGTTTCGCACAATCCCAGTATGTCCCATTTTATGTGTGACAGTTTTTCTTCTAGCTCTATTAGTCGCTCTTTCGATTTCATTGTTCTTATATTGTACGTTGGAATGTGTAACTTTGTTGTGTGGTAGTGGTTTTTGGTATGTTTCTTAAACTTGATTAGCTTTTCGCCTCCCCCAGAATCCGAGAGGCAGACTGACTTGTCAGTGTGGCGTTTCTCCTGCTCACCTGGGGATATATATTTAAGGTTGACATAGCAATCATAAAATAGGAGGTTTTGGCATATAAAAATCGCCACGCTTGCCGAACGTGTTGGCGAGTTTTGTTTTCAGCCGCCCATTTTGAGTATCCTGATGGCTATAATATTAATTTGAAGAAGTTAAATGGAGTGAATAATTTATGAAAAATAGTTTAAAGCAATTGAATTCTAAAATTTCACAATTATCAAGCATCACTGATATTTTTTTAAATGTCAAAGATGCATATAAAATATTATACAAACGCAAAAGTAACTTAATGCTGTGCTATTACATAAATTTAATAATTCTTTTTTAGAGACGTATGCGTATATATTTTCCGTACCTAAAAAAAAAATATAAAGAAAAGTATAACATAAATTTGAATCAATAAACCATATGCACGTATATGCATAATATATCATTTGTATAAATAATACAACATAAAATAAGCAATGACATAAATAAATCATTCATTATATTATGCACGTGTGTTTTATTATATAATTTATAATATTAATACAGACAATTGCCATTACATAATTGATCATTTGCGTTTTCCTTTGAAAGGACGTTCGATTGTGCATATATTTTGGCGATTTGATCATCTAAATGCCGAAGTCACCGTTGCGAAACCCGAAAAGAAAGCGAGTGGTTATTTTATAATCGCAAGTTAAATGTTACCTCTTTAAATTTTAATTAGTTCGCGTATAATTAATCGGTTTCGATATTTCTTCACACTGTAATTAGATGCGGTCGAAGACGACAATTGATTCGTTCTGTAAAGACGATACCTGTGAATGGGGCCAAGAGAAACTCGCTAAAAACCGAAATTTGTTACGTCGGAAACAAGAGAATACATATTTGTATTATATAATCAAATATAATAATACGAACAATGATTTGTTCTCTTATAATTTATATTAGCATCACAATAATGTAATTTAAAATATGTATAGCATAATAGTGATGTTATAAGACAGGAGAAATAAAAAATAGTGAAATGAAATACTATTATGTTCTTATATATATCTTAAACAACATTCGATAAATCTTTCACAAATCGAGAAGTTTGTAAAAATTCGGTTTTAATAAAAATCTTTTAACATTTGTAATTTACCTGGTGGGTAAAATTTTGCAAGGTTTTTAGCTCTTTCGGTAAGTTAGACTTTTTTTTTTATAGTCAATCGAATTGAAAACGGTATAGATGTCTGGACCACACAAGAACTACAATCTGATCGCAATCCACTAACGATATCCATAGAGTATTCAGATTTGAGAGAATAGACAGAATCACTGACTGGAAGCTCTTCAATAAAGTCATTTCAAAACACGATGAGAAATAGAGAAGGGATTGATGAGGGCGTAAAAATGTCCACAGTAGCTATTGTTAATGCTACCACAGTGAAAAAGTTCTCTCCGGGCGATCCGCTCAATATTTCACAATATCTTCTAAATAAAATTAGAGAAAATAATCCTGCCCTAGTGTGAAACGCACTCGCTGCCGTCAAACAAAGCAGGATCTGAATAGATTGCAGAATAAAATTCATAAAGAGCTTAAAGAAATCTTAAAAAAAATTCCCGTTGGGTAAAGCGTATCGACAAAGCCACCCAACACAAATCCCAACTATGGAAGCTCACAAAGAATTCCACCAAAACAAAAACGGTGACTCCTGCCATCCATGGGGGAAACGTCCTCTACTAACTTACAGAAGATAAAGCCGAAGCATTTGCGGATATCCTGGAATCACAATTCTTGTCAAACGAGCGACGAGCTTATAGATTAAATAGAAGCGCTTCTTCGTTTTAAACGATCACCAAACTCGGTCCCAAAACTAATCAGGGTTAGAGAGTTTACTGATCTTATTAAACTGACACCGAATAACGAGGCGCCTGGACAAAATGAATTACAACTGCATCAAGAATCTTTCACTTAAGGCAATTGATTTCCTCAGCAACATTGTAATACCTGCCTAATAACAGGTTAATTTCCAAAAACGTGATACATGCCACAGTCAGTAATGTTCTAATACATAAACCAGGTACAGATCTTAATTTTCCTCAAAATTATCGTTCCGTCAGTTTATTCTGACGGTAAATAAAAAACATATTCGCCTAAATGAATGGTCAAATGATAACACAGTCGTTCCAATTCGCCTTTATAAAAACCAGCGATTATATAATTGAAGGTTTGAATTGAAAACAAAGCACTTTAGCCATGTTCCTAGATATGGATAAAGCGCCGTACGTCTGGCACGATTGATAAATTTTTAAACTGCTATCTCAAAACTGTCCCATATACCTGATGAAACACATCCAACAGTTTATTACCAAAAGAAAATATTCATCAGCACGTTATGAACGTACTATCTCTAAACCGAACCGAAGTGACTGTCGACATCCCACAGGGACGATATTTCAGCTCCTGAATACATATTATAGATGTAGATGTTATATGGGTGGTACCAGCCAGGCGACCTTTTTAGATCTATTGTGGATCCCTATTTATCTCAGATAACCAGCTCTAGCTTTGCCTCTTTTAGTTCTATTAGCCCTGCTAGGACTTGGGTATATGTCTCTGCGCTTGTGTTTGTAGTGTTAGTGATATATAATCCTTGCTAGGCCTTCGCAATTGCATAGAATGTGGAACGAGTCCTCTTCTTCCTCTAGACAGAATCTGCATGGTGTTTCTTCCTCCAGGCCTATTTTACTCATGTGTTTGTTGAGCTTGCAGTGTCTGTCATCAGACCTACTATTGTTTTGACCATTTTCCTGTCTTAGTTCAGAAGTTCGGTCGTGAATTTTGGCGATTGTTTCTTAAGGAACTGTTTCGCCTGTCTATGTCCTGGTGAGTTCGTTCACCACGTTTAGGCCTGTGTCTCAACTTATTTTTTATGGATCGTTTAAATGCGGATCTGGAGATGCCGCAGGAGGGTTCCGGGCCAATTACTGCATTTGACGAGCCTTGTTTGGCCAGTTCGTCTGCTTTGTCATTCCTCGGTTGTCCTCCGTGTCCTGGGACCCATGTGATTGTTACATTTTTGTGACTGCCAAGTTCATAAAGGGCACACAAACAGTCCCATACTAGCTTAGATTCGACCTGTGTGGAACTTAGTGTTCTTAGTAGCGCTAAGAACTGAGACTGACAGAAAATTTTGTCTCGGGTTTTGTACCGTATATACCTGCTCCTACTCCTTTGGGTCTTTGAGCCGTCCGTGAACCAATTTGATTTTGCCCTTTGGGTTGGCCGTCGGCCCAGTCTTCTCTTTGCGGGATTAATCAGCACCTTGTATTTCCTTTCAATTTTGTATTTTGTCACCATGGCATCACTTGGCATCGCTGTGATCGCATTTGCCTTCAGCTCGTCTTCCAGCCGTTGGTGTGTTTTTCCGTGTGATCGTATTATGGACGTCTGCCTTGATCAGTCTATATGATACGCACCTGGCCTCTCCGTGTATAAATATGTGCAGTGGTGGTATATTCAAAATAACTTATAGGGCTGCTGTTGGGGTGGTGCTTAGGACTCCTGTTGTACTGAGATATGCTAGTATTTGTGTACTGCTCAAGAGACCTATCGCCTCCTTTTGCTTTGTTCTTGTCCACCACACCATTGTTTATAGGCTGTCATGGGTCTTATCACCCTAGTATAAAGCCATGGAGTCATTTTAGGGTTTAGTCCCCAGTTTTTTCCGCACATTCTACGACACTTGTCTAATGCTATTGATGCTTTTTTGGTTGTTTTTGTGATGTATGGCCTCCACTTTATTTTAGGTCGTCCAGCGCCAAGTCCGTTGATATATCCCCATTTTAGACAGTCTTTGAAGATATTTGACAGGTGAGGCATCAGTTCCTCTATGTCCTTTTGTAGCAGAATGGAATAAATCGCATCCGGTCCCGGTTCCGTGGCTAATCTCCAGTAATTTCGGTCAGGCCTTTTAGGTCTTTGGCTGGCATTGTCTGGCTTGTTATCTTCTGTCAGAATTGATGGAGCTTAGTAGTTTCTTGAGACTTTTCTCTATTATTTGAATTTTATAGCAATTGTTTTTGTGTAGGTTCCCTACGGTTTCTTGAGGAAGCCTACCCCTTTGGCAGCACTACCGTCCTTAGCCAGGACTTTGTGTATTATTGAACATGCCGGATTGTCGTTTATCTCCTCGCAGAACTTTCTCCGCGAGTCCCTTTTGGCTTTTTGGATTTCTTTGTTATATTGTGTGAGTTTTCAGTCCTGGTTGTTTTTAAGGTAACTTAATTAAAATAATATATTTTAGCAATTATGCTGTGCTATAAATGCAAAACTTCTGTAACTGCTAGTGTTAAATGTTTAGTTTGTAATGGATGAATGCGACAAAGTTTTATCAGGTGCTATAAAGGATTTAGGAACCTTATTTTCGATGCTGCCACTGTTCCTTCATATTTGCCTTGTAGTGGATCCGAGCTAAGTCATTAAATGACCCTGCTAATCCCGCTCCCTAACTGCACGAGCGTGCAATCTCCAGGCAGGAAAAGCAAACGCTAAGGCCTTCTACAGCATTTATTTTTTGGTGAATCGCTGATGTAAATAAAATGTTACAGTCAGATATTAACGCTTTATTTAGTAGCTGTTTTCAATATTGCTCCCCATCATTATGTGAGTGAGTAGTGATGGTATACTTCTTTCGCACTCAAACAATATAATAATAATAATAATATTGAACAATTATCCAAGTATTGTGCTTAACAATACTTTAACCACCTCTGCAGTTATTCAGCCACTAAATAATTCTTCAAGCACTGAAGCTGCTCAACTTCTTACATTCTACCATATTAATAACTGTGCGCCTTGCAATACTGTGGAGGGCATCCGGAATCTTTTCAATAATAGTTGGGGAATTAGTGATGTCAGCTGAATACCAGTTACAATAAACGAACTCTGTTCTTCGTTTAAAGTAGGTGTCATTCTGGTACCATATTAGCTGCTGATAAAAGGCTGAAACCTAGCAAATTAATCAATAACGTAGCCAATAAACGCACTACTTTTTTTTACCGTCTACGTGTATCAATCATGTTCAAACAATATAACTGGTAGCAGTAGTCGTCATCAACATCCCTAAAATCCATTTCATATAAATATATGGCATTAATAAAAATTGGTCGTGATGTAATGACATACGACAAATCACCATTCCTTAACCCGAAAATTCCGTATAACATCCTACTGATGGAACATGGTATTTTTATTTTCTATGAAACGTGACTGATGAACACAATATCAATTTCTAAATTTGATGCGATCGCAACATCTCTTGAGTAACCAAAACAGTTACCCAAGAGTTAAAGATTGCACAAAAAACCAATAGAAATCATTTGAATAAGGATGGATACAAAACGAAGCTCGACGTATGGGTTCCACACGAGTTAACGCAGAAACCTCATGGACCAAAGCGAATCGCTGCTGAGTGGCAAGAAAATCGACCCATTTCAGACGTGGTTGGTGACTGATGATGAAAAGTGGATCACTTACGACAACGTCAAGTGAAAACGGTCATGGTCGAATCGCGGTGAGCCGGCGAAAATGATGGCCAAACCAGGATTGACGGCTAGGAATGTTTTGCTGTGTGTTTGGTGGCATTAGCAGGGAATTATCTACTAGGAGCTACTCCCCTATGGCAACACTTTTAACTCGGAACTATACTGTCATTTGTTGACAATCTGATGGAAGTAATCGCCAAGATGCGGTCAGCTTTGGTTAATAGGAGAAGAATTGTGTTTCATTGGGACAACGCCAGGCTACATACGTCGACATTGACTCGCTAGAAGTTCCCGGAGCTTGGTTGGGAGGTTCTTATGAATCCATTTTATAGTCTGAACTTGACACCAAGTGATTTCCATCTGTTCCTGTCAATGGAGAACAATTTTGCTGGTGAAAAATATTAACTTTAAAAGATACTTGTGAAAACTGTCTTAACTTTTTGCCAATAGGGACAAGGGCTTATAAGAGAGAGGCATACTGAAATTACGTTCCAAATGGCAACAAATTATCAAACAAAACGGCGCAGGATTGACGTAAATAGGATCATTCTAACTATAGCAATTAAAGCCTTCAATTTCATAATGGATTTTTTTTGCTACACTTAATTTGGGTGGTATAACTCTGACTATTCAACCTATAAAAGTCATTGTGAATCCGTAGAATCAATATCAAATTTCCAATATGTTATACATGTTTGCTGATAATAACTCACCATCTGCTAGATTACTATCTTTGGATGCTCATTAACGTTACAGTTTATTATACTAACTTAGTTATAATTAACAATTAATTTATAAATATAAGCGTACCGATTATACGTCATTGAATGTTGTTTTCATCAATATAATATTAGATGCTTTATTCGAGGGTTGTAGTATTAAGGAAGACTTTGATTGCTTCTATTTTATTTTTCAATATTTTATACATTTGATCGTTTCATATCATAAATCAACACTTTTCTTGTGGAATAAATACACTTTTTCAAAATGGTTTAGTAGGAACTTAAGCAACTTGTATTTCTTAAGGAATGACTGCAGAAAGCTTAAACATTATCTCGGAATCTGTTGGATTAAGAGTAGGTACTATTTGCAAAAAATGCAAAATTTAGCTATTGATTATTATTAAACCCACATTAAATCACTTGTGATTAAACACAATCCAGGCTTTCTCGGAATAGGTTGTAGGTTAACATAGGGTACTAATGAGGTGTGTTAGTCTCTCTTGAACTGCGACCTAAAAGATCTATTGTTCTACCCTTAACCAATCACTTCCCAATCAGTCCCAGGTCCTCCATGAACCTTGTAACTTTCTTGGGGGTGATATTGCTCACCTCTTCATAGGATAATCGGTCCCTACCGAAGTGTGAAAGACGCTTGTGAGTAATTGCGTCACAAATATTAATTGCCATGTCATATGTCTTTCAGAACATTGGAAAAGTGCCATTCAACTAAAAACCTACAAAATTCGCAACTACAACTTAATTTCATACTTTTGCAGAGAAGAACAAGAACACGGTGGAGTTTCATTATATTGTCATGAATTATTAGGTGCGAAAACCATTGACTTGTGTGCAGTTTCAGTAGTTCGGGTATTTGAGTGCGCGGGTGCCGAAATTTACATAAACGGTAGCATTATCAGTATTGTTGTTATATACAGACCTCCAAATTCAGATTTAAGTATATTTAATGAAAAATTTGAACATTTACTTAATAAGCTCATATCACGAAATAAACCATTTTTTATAGTAGGCGATTTCAACATAGATATTTTAAGAATAAATAATGTCAGCAACAATTTCAAAGAAATTTTAAATTCGTACAATGTTCACTATCTAGTCACTGAACCCACGAGAATCTCCATTACGTCAAAGTCATGTATTGATAATATAATTACTAACGTAATATCTGATACTACTGTTCAAATATTAGATACGGCTCTGTCGGATCATAAAGCACAAATTCTGAAGTATTCTTTAAACGGCAACAGAACGCAACAAATTGTTAAGAAAAGAATATTTCCGCATGTAAACATGAATCGATTTTGCGAAAATATAAGACATGAAACTTTTTCAGAAGTGTACAATAGCAAATCTGTAAATGAAAAATATAGTCGATTTATAAATGTATTCATGATGCATTTTAATGCGAATTTTCCATTAAAACCTATTAGAAATTCTAATAAAACTAAAATATATCAATCTGATACACTTAAATTAGCAAAAGAAAATATGTTACTGTATCAAACAATATCGATGCATGTACCGGAATATATTCCTATCTACAAAAACCAACAAAAACTATATAATAAATTATTAATAGCAGAAAAAAATAAATATATAGAACTTAAAATGATCCATTCACATAATAAATCTAAAACCTCATGGGCCATTATAAAAGACACCATTGGTAATAATGCTAATAATAATATTCCACAACACTCAGACTTGTTTAAGCTAGCCAACGATTTTAACAAATATTTTAATGAAATTGCAGCAAAAATAATTAAGCCCTCAAATAATATTAGCTCAAGTGTAATAACTATTCCATTTAATGAGCAAACCATTTTTCTGCATCCAGTTACTATTCCTGAAATAATTGAAATTGTAAATTCAATGACCAATAAGAAAAGCTCCGGACATGACGAAATACCAATTTCTATTATAAAAAGAAGCATTACACACATAGCTGTTCCGTTATGTGATATTATTAACGCTACATTAGAAACTGGAATTTATCCCAGTGATTTTAAACTCGCAAAAATAATCCCCATTTATAAAAAGGGCGATTTCAACGAACTAGGAAATTACCGTCCAGTGAGTTTATTACCTGTATTTTCTAAAATATTTGAACGTGTTATATATTCTCGATTAATAAAGTTTTTTGTTAAATTTAAGTTATTTTCAGATTCGCAACATGGGTTTTTACAACAAAAGAGTATCGAAACGGCACTCTACGAATACACAAACTGGATATTGTCAGCACTTGAGGATCGCGAAGTTGTTTGTGGCATGTTTTTAGATCTTTCAAGAGCGTTTGACTGCATTGATCATTCAAAACTTCTAGCAAAACTTTATCGTTATGGCATTAGAGGCGCCGCATATAATCTAATAAGATCTTATCTAACTGACAGGATACACTATACGTATTTAGTAAATGTAGAGGGCTCCGTTGCTAAATCAGGGAATCTTAATGTTACAAGGGGCATTCCGCAAGGTAGCATTCTGGGCCCGTTGCTCTTCATTATATATATGAACGACATACCAAACAACATTATATCGAAAAGTAAATTATTAAATTACGCGGATGATACGACAGTGCTCTTAAAAGGTAGTACGTTTGAAGAAGTAAAACAATCAGGAAATAGAACGATGGGATCCGTAGAAACGTGGTTTGCAGAGAATGGTTTAGTTCTAAATAATGATAAAACGAAATGTGTACTTTTTAAAACAAGTCAGCTACAAAAAACACCTGAGATCATTAGTATTAATAATAACACCTACCAGTTTGTTGATAGTACAAAGTTTTTGGGAATTATCTTAGATGAAAAACTATCATTTTCTGCACATATTTCGTCAATATGCAATAAAATTAGCAAGGCTAATTATGGGCTGCGAGTTTTGATAAAATCGACAAACTTACAAATAGCAAAACTCTTTTATTACGCAAATATTCACTCAATCTTAAGATATGGTTTAATATTTTGGGGAAGTGGTGTTGAAGTAGAAAGAGCTTTTATTTTACAAAAGAGAGCGTTACGTATTATTTTTAAATTAAGTTTTAAAGAATCCTGCAGAGGATTTTTTAAAAGAGCCAACATTCTGACGATCTATGGATTATATATATATGAGTGTGTTAAATTTTTAATGAAACATAAACAAAAGTTTGATAAATATTTAATGATGTCTTGCCACAATACTCGGCACGGTCAAATATATAATTTACCTTATCATCGGTTATCAAAATATGAAAAAGGATGTATCTATTCTATATTAAAAATATATAACCATCTCCCGCTTAATATAAAATATATAGACAGTTATAATAAAATAAAAAAAGATTTATTTAGGTTACTGTGCGATATGGAACCGTATAATTTATCAGAGTTTTACGCCTTTAATTTTAAATAATTAATTATGTTTAAAATTATTTCAAACAATGTCCTGTATAGTTTTCTTGTATTTGTAGCTAGATTTAGTATTTATATTTTTTTCTGTTTGACGTTTTTTATATGAATCAGTTTTATTTTTGTAAACTAATCATTATAAAATAAAGGCATACATACATACATACATACAAGTGCATAGTATGTGCTCGGTCGTTTCATATGCCGAATCACATAAGTTTCCACTTTCCTCTTTTCTCATTTTCCACAAATGGTATCGGAGGGCACAGTGCCCTGTCATGAGTCCGGTGAAAGTTCTTAGCTCGTTACTTGTGAGTTCAAGCACCTTGTGGCTCTGATCGAGTTTCATGAGTCGTTTTGATTGACGTAGACCAGACACATTGTTCCAATGCTTGCGTCTTCTCTCCTCTTCCCATTTTTGCACCGCCTCTCTTCTGTGCGCCATGGGGAGTCCACAAAACGGCTCTGGTCCTATAGGAGTGGCATTTGCACCTCTTTTTGCGAGTTCATTGGCCACTTCGTTGCCTTTAATATCCCCGTGCCCTGGGACCCAATGGGAGAGGGATCTTCGACATTCCCAGACAGTCCGTGACCCCGTGACTATAGGCTCGAATGGCTCTAGCGCACATATCAATTGCAATCGCTTCCGCTTCCGCGTCAAAACTCCTTGACTCTCATCAAAGTCGTTTTGGGGCCCTCGATTGACACCTTAAACGGTAATTCGAATTCGGGCTTCCTGGGCATAATTTCCGTCGGTTTGGACAGAAGGACTGGGTCGATTGCCACAAGTCTCTCTTTTTGTATCACTAGATGGAGCGGTGTGAGACCAATGCCTTCATTCCCGCGGTTGGGGTCGTTTGCATAGCCCCTGTGATGCTTAGACATGCTAAACGTTGAAGCCTACTCAGCTTCTTTTGCGTGTCTAGTTTTTGAGTCTTTGGCCACCACACAAGGGCAGAATAGGTGACAATGGGTATCACCGCCGTTCTATACAGTCAATAAGCCGCCGACAGGTCCAAAGCGACGTCGTTGCCTTCGCCCTGATTTTATCGACATGCTGATTCCAAGTCAGTTTAGAATCCAGAATTATACCCAGGTACTTTACTTCGTTGGAGAGATTTATTTCTATTCCATTCAGCGAGGGAGCCCTTATATGCAGCTTCTTCCTACGCGCGAATGGAACTATGATCGTTTTATTCGGGTTGGTACTTAGTCCTTCCCGAACACACCAGTTACTGATGCTATTCAGTGCTTTTTGCATTAGGATTGTAAGAATGCCTTCATGCTTGCCCCTGATTATTACGGCGATGTCATCTGCATAGCCTTGGGTTATAAAGCCCTGTCCATGCAGTTCATCCAGGAGTCCATCCACCACTATTGACCATAGAGTGTGGGGGGACAAAACTCCCCCCTGAGGACACCCCTTTGTTACAGACATGGGTACTGTAGATCCTGCTAGAGATGACGTTACAAGTCGGCTTTGAAGAATTGCCTCCACCCATATTATCGTCGAAGGATATAGTCCTTTATTTATAGCCGCTCGTTTTATTACAGAGAATGAGGTGTTGTCAAAGGCCCCCTCTATGCCTACAAATATTCCGTTTGATATTTCTTTGTGTAGGATGGCTCGTTCTGCCTCTTCGACGAGGTGATGTAGAGCATCGACGGTAGATTTGCTAGCTTGAAATGCGAATTGCTTGGCATTTTAAGTTGTTCTTATAAGTGAGTCACCCTTTATGTGTTCGTCGATTATTTTCTCCATAGCCTTTAGCAGGAAAGAGGTTAGGCTGATGGGTCGATATGATTTAGGTTCATCTATAGGCTTATTGTCCATTTTAGGTATAAATAGCACTTTTGCCTCCCTCCACAACCGGGGTATATACCCTAGTACATAGCTTGCTTTATATATCTCCCTGAGTCCTGGAGCAATTCTATCCAATCCGCGCTGCAGTAGCGCGGGGAAGATACCGTCAATTCCTGGGGATTTATATGGCCTGAAACTTTTTTTTTATGGCAAAAGTCATTTTGCTGAGCGTAAATATTTTCCCCGCTAAGCAGCGGCTATCACGATTGGAGCAGTGAGCCACTGAGACGGTACTAGCCGCAATTGTGTTTTTAGTCATTACTTTAGATCCCGGAAAGTGAGTACCTAGGAGTAGCTCTAAACTTTCCTGTTGATCTTTGGTGTGACTGCCGTCAGCTCGTTTTAAGATGATGACCGCATTGGTATGATCATTTGATAGGATCTTGCGGAGTCTATTTGCTGGGGTCAGATTGTCGATCCCCTCGCAGTAGGCTTTCCAGGCCTTTCGTTTAGACTCCCTCAGTTGCTTATTGAATTCAGTCAGAGCTTGTCTGTAGGCCGACCAGTTGCCTGTTTTCTTAGCTCTGTTGGAGGATTTCCGAGCGAAAGTCCTAAGCCGATCCAATTCCTTGTTCCACTAAGGAACGTTTCTCGAGAAGTGTACCTTCTTTACCGAGCAGCTTTTCTCATAAGCTGCTACGATGGTATCGTATGGGAATATTATTATTTTTAAAGGAAGGGTGTTGGATGGAATTGCGGGTTGGGGTGGTGAATGATAGAGGGAATTGTCTTAAGCTACTTGGCTATTCAGACACGACCGATTTTTAATATTTATCAAATTATATATTTGAATAATGATTGGACGATCACAACATCCATGCCCGAGCTCGGACTCGAATCGAGGACCCCTCCGACTACAGTCGGCGCGCTAACCACTGTACCAACGGGGCCGGCCGTATGGGAATATGTTACATCTATTCGTTCATGCTATAAAATCTCGACGATGTGTATTCATTAATTACAGGCACCGACGGCATTATAAAATAATTCGCTTAATTCAATTTTAATTATGGTGTTACAGCTATTCTTATGATTTAAAAAAGTGCTTATAATACATAAATCCGTAGACGAAAATAAAGTTGAGAGTTATATAACAATATGCTATCGGTGGTGATTAAATTTTTGTAAAGCTGCTAACCGAAAATATTACTTCTGTGTTACAATCCTTGATCTCTAGGCGTCAACGTAGTTTTAGAGCTGGTCAATAGCCAGCAACTAATCTCTTAGCTTGTTAATCCTACATAATTGACACCCTTGCAGAGAGAAATCAGGTAGATTCGATTTATTATAACTTCGTAAAGGTATTAGACACACTCAATCACACACTCCTAATTCATAAGTTAAGTTGTTTCGGATTTATTTGAACTCTTTTAGATTGGGTTAGATCTTATTTATTAGATAGACACCAATATGTTCGAACTGGTCAGTGTGTGTTTCGCCCTATTTATGTAAGTTCTGGTGTTCCAGAAAGGTCCTTGGTTTTTTGTTGTTTTATATTATTATTAACGATGCTGTAAACTGTTTTTCAAACACGAAATGTTTATGGTTTGTAGAAGACCTTAAAATTTTCATAAAAGTTTAATTACTGGAAGATTTAGATCAGGTTACTTTAAGAGAAGCTATAGATATTTTACATTATCTTCAACTTTAAAAAGCAAAAACGCTTTCGATAAATACTCACTTCATTTAAAAAAAAGCATTTCAGTTCTTGGTAAATGCAAAAGGTGCGCTGTGATGTGCTGCTATTAGGCATGAACTGGAAAGGGTCAGGAACGTCTGAGAAAAGAAACTGGGAAACAAAGAAGAACAAACATAATTTGAAGAGCGCCATCTTCGACTTATGGGCAACGAGGGATCTATTCTCCAGTTCTAGATCAATTGTTGATCCATAATTAGGTGGTCTACAGAATGACCTTCGAACGTTTTATCGTGGAATCAGAACTTTCGGCTGGAATCCTATCGGCCACACCTTTTGTTACCACTAACGGTTCAATATCGTTAGCAACTTGGAGTGGTGGAGGTTGGTGCTGCACTGAAACCTAGAGTATCATAGGGTGGTAGTAAGTAATGATCCTGATTCTTTTTGGGGATGCATGATGGACATATAAAGATTAGGCGCGGACATAGAAAACGTCGCAATGTTGAATTTTCTGATATGCATCAAACTGTAAATACATGATTTTAGTCCAAACGTCTTAAAATTCTAATTACTTGAAATAAAACAGGTGCTTATCGAATAACTTGCTTTATATGTAATTTGTATACCACTTTGAATAGTTACTATTAAATATTAATAGCTTGTTAACTTTTGGGGCTAGGTTTTGAACACGAGAATATTTTTTTAATGAATAACCTACGAACTTTTATCGTTCGCTAGGCGATTTAATATTGAAAATTCCGTCGGCAGATTTTGTGGCTGGTTAATTACATTTAGTCAATCAAGCTGTATGTCTCTCCTCATTGCATGACCTGCAACGTTCGCACAGTAGCAATGCAATTAGTACAATGTGCTGAACTTGCTTTAATTGAATTTCATATTTCAGCGTTTTTAAAATGTATAAATAATTACATTAGGAAATAAATAAAGTTGAGTATATGTTTATATCCACATGCCAATCATTAATATATTAATTTATAATAAATAAACATCTTCCATCGAAAAACTTTATTTCTCTGTCTACTACGCTGATGCGATCCAAAATAGATCAAAACTAGCCCATAGCTCTTGTTGACAAGGAAATAAGTGTAAATGATATTTTGTAGGTAAATTAAAGAAACAATACAATACAATCTCTTGAATTATTATTTATTATGTACAGGTAAATCAAACCAAGTACCAATTTATAGTTGTTTATTTGTATATTAAGTTGCAGTTAAAATAGAATTCGTATTAAATTCCGTCACACCCAAACAAGGACATAATATTTGAGCATTCCTTTGAAGCGGGCCAGTAAACTTCCGACAGCGAAACAATCTACATAAATCAAACTGAACCTTACTGCCGCCCCTTAATAAATTTCCACGAGTATCACTCAAAGAAAGCATAAAAAAACTTATGTATTTTACGTCGCCTCCCGTCCGCCCCGAGTCTATCAAAGCATATTCCCGAACGGATATGTGTTGACTCTACAGAAATATTAGGGGCGCAACTGGACTGAAAGACGTAAAAGGGAATAATTCATAAAACGAATAGTTTTCTTGATGGAAATAAAGTTGAATGGAATCGACGCGCTCGAAAGTATTTCCTAGGATGCTCGAATTGGAATTGTGTTTACCCATTGTGCTGTGTACTGATAGTAAAAACGTGATCTAGCTTAAGTGCGGCCAATTTTATTATTTTTATCTGGAAAGTGATATATAGGAAGTAGAAAAGTTTCCATTTTTATATAAATTGCGATTCCTCTTAAGGTATATTAAAATATATATTTCATTGAAACAAAACATTTTCTTCACAAATTGATTTTTATTTACTAGATGTACATTTCTAGTGCAATGAACTTATTATCAATGTTTAAATATAGTTTATATGGTGAATAAAAACCTATCTGTGAAGACAGTGTTAGTGTTTCAATACAATTTTACTATAATAATCTTCATATAACTCACATATATCTATATATTTCTTTATGGTAATTAACCACTGAAAACTTCACTAATTGAGCCATTAAAAATAATGACATCTCATATTTAGTCAAAAATTTGATATATCAATATCATTTCCAATAAAAATAATTTACAATTACAATTTGGAAGAACTAATGTTTCAGTCCTTGCGGATTATTTATTATCAGTTCCAACTAATTTGAATTGAAAATAAAAATGAGAAGTGTAAGCATAGCAAATATCTAATATATTAGACTTACAGTAAATGTGCCTTCAAAATAAGTATTTGCTATAACAAAAAATATATCTATTAGAAATGAATGAAGTATTAATCACACTTCATAAATACATCTCCAATTTAAGATATGGAAATTCATTCAACCCATCCGCATAATACAAACTTTTTTTAATAATTTCTTATTACTCCTAATTGCCCATCCCGCTTTCATCTCGACATTATCGGAGAGGGATTTCTTAATTTTTAACTAGGGACGAACTCCTCCTTTCGCTTCATCTACCTTTAAGGGATACAAGTAATTACAAGTTGGGAGTGAAAAAAAAGTTGGCAAGATGGAGAGTTTTCACTCATTCTCTCTCTTTCTCCCTGCCGATTTCTGAAGTTTTAATCACTTCAGGTGTCTTTATTTGCATATTTTTTATTACTCGACATTTCTCCGTTCTTAAAAAAACTCATTTTGCTAATAAATATTTAAAAGATGATGTAAATATAAAACATAGGTTATTATATAAAATATTTGTGGCATACTTTTATTACTTAATTTAAGACATTAATTATTTTATTAAAATGATTGAAACATAATTTTGCAAAATATGTAGCAACAAAACATTTAACTACTCTGAACATATAAACATTTTGCTTTAAACAAGATTTTATAATTAAATATTGCTATAGATAATAAAGAATTCCTACTTTAAGGAAAATAGTTTCTGTAGACAATAATTTTCTTCGAGAAGAAATTATGTTTCTCATATTATAGAGCAAAGATGTTGATACCAACTATACTGTTTCTTTGCTACTATTTACCATTCCATTAGCGATTTGTTTAATAGTTATTTATTTTGTATCGGTCGGCGTTGAGTTATTTTAAATATAATATTTACATCTTAAATTTTATCTCTTCTAAGTTTGATACGAGCATACTAAATTATTAGCATATGCTACATCAAGATACATCAATACAGAACGTTTTCTGTATTTAAAAAAAATAATTTTTAAGTTTTAAAAACAGTTTATAAAAATCAATGACAAATTAAATCTAGTAAAAATTTGAAATTGAATTTATTATTATTGAATTTAACAGTGTTAAATTTAATTGAAACACTTTCTACAAAAGTTTACCAAAATAAATTAAATTATTAATAAACTTGTTAAAAATTGGCCGATTTTTTTTAAAATCAGAAACAATTGAAAATCTGTTAAGCATAATCCAAAACTTTCTAATTATAACATTTTATAAATTTCTTAATACGGTTGAAATTTTATTTGGAATACTTTAAAATAAAATTTGTTTAAAAATGTTTATACAACAATTAAGAATGTATTACTATGTTGTTGATAACGTTAGAAAAATAAAATTTTAATTTAGTTTAAAACTATTGAGGTAATAAAAAAAACAATTGACTTATCTTATGAAAAATAATTTAAACCTTTTTGCTGATAGAGAGTTAAAAGCTTTAAAAAAAACTAACTTTCTTTGATTATTCTAAAAACACATAATTTGTTATAAAAAGTAAATCAACACTGTTAAATTAATCTAAAGATAAATTGTTTTTTTTAATAAAGCAATAAAGCGAACTTGGAATGAAGAAAAATTAAACCATTAGAATTAGCTTAAAATAGTTAGATTTAGGAAAAAATATTAAAAATTTTATTTAAAAATAACAGTCAAACTTTGAAGCACAAGTAATTGATTAACAAATGGCAGTAAAACAATTGCTAACAAAAAATTTAGAAATGTTTTTTGTAGTAGCTGATATTTTCTCAAAACCAATTGAAAGCCTATTTAAAATAATTGGAAACTGTCTAAAAATATTTACTATTTTATAATAATAATACTTAATACTCTGTCTGACACTTGCCAACATAAGTGATTCAAAAATAAAATATAGCTATCTATAATATTACAGAAATTTGCAGTATGTTGAAAAATAAATAAGAATAGATAGCTTTGTTTTATTTTTTAATCATTTATCTTTTGAAAATAACAAAATAAAAAAGTAAAATTAAAATAGTTGAAATTTTATAAAGAAAGCAAATATTTGTTTAATTTTTTTTATAAAAGTTGCCTAAAATTAATTCAAAATTTACTCAAAACTACAAAAAGGATAAATTTTCTTGTGTTAAAATTGACATATTTTCAAAACAATATATTTTAACTTTCTTAAGAAAATATTTGAAATTATAACATACTATTCGAAATTTCCTAAAATAAGAGTTGAAAACCTACAATCCAAAACACTAATTAAATGATTGAAAAAAATATAAATAAGCAGTACTACGTTTAAGAAAAATTTAATTAATTTAAGAAATTTAATATTAATTTAATTAATTATTTAAAAAGAGGCCGAAATTTTACAAAAAAAAAACAAGTAAAAATCTGTATATAAACGATAACTATAAAAATATCTTTTAAAAAAAGAAAAAAAAAACAGGACAGCAGAAATTTGCTAAAAACGGTTGGAAACTGAAACTGAAAACTTAAAGTTTTTTTACAAGTAGTTAAATATAAAATTTTAACAAAAAACCCTAAGATTTGTTAAGAAAATGGAAAAAATTACATTTGAAAACCTTAGGCATAAAAAGTTCAAAATTAATTAAAAGAAACAATTAATTAAGCAATAGAAGAAATACAAACAAAAATAATTTAACATTTGAAAACTGAAAAAGTAACAATTAACTATTTTAAAACTATATTTTAATATTTCCAAAAATATATTTTAAAAATCTTCTATAATAGTATAGGAAACAACAAAACTATTTAGAACTCAATTGTTCAAAACAATTACAAGTGCATACGTTGAAAAACATTTGAAAATATTATACTAAAAAAATATTTCATTAATGATTTTCTCATTTACCTCGTGGTGAAATATTGTGGAATAATAGGTAATTAATTAAAAACACTTGGTTTCTTTAACTAAACTTTATATTGACTTTTTATATTACTAAAAAATGTTTACAAGTAGTATATAAAATAATAAAACAGCTAAAGCAATTGCAAATTTTCTGGAAAGGTTTTTTAAAATCTCAAATAGTTAAAATTTTACAAAAAGATATTGATAATTGCTAAGAAAAAACCTATTGAAAAGTTTGAAAGTACCTAAAAAAATATTATTACAAAATTAAAGCGATTGAAAAGAAACCAGCTAAAAATTATTAGGAAATCAAATCTGATTCCACGAAATTTTGCTAATAAAAGCTAAAACATTGTACAATATAACTCATAATTAACAATTTACTTCAAAATAGTGTAAAAAGCAAAACTTTGCGAAGAGTACTTTAAATGTGAATGGACTCTTTTCAAAATTGAACATATTTGCGAAATAACATTTTAAAAATATCTAAAAATCTAATTTTAGCTAAATTATTACTAAGATAAAATTAAAACTATGTTAGAATAATAAAAATTAAAAAAATAAATAAATTTAAAAAGTTAATATTTTAGGAAAAATATGGTGATTTGTTAAGAAGCCCCAATTAAAACTCCTTAAGACTCCATAACTACTATTAAGGCCCTTAAAAATCGCTTAAACAGTTACAACAGCTACTTAAAAATTGTTTAGAGAAATCGTTATTTTAATAAAACGTTGTTAAAATTAATTAAATCCTTTAAAAAAAACGATTTATAAAATTTATAAAAAACGTATAGATGGTCTATACCGTTATCAAATTTAAAAAATCTTTGCTAAGAAAAACTAATTGAAAACCTTTAAAAAGTACTAAACACAGTTACAAGTGTCTTTTAAGAAAATTATTATTTTTTAAGAATAGTGGATGATTTCTAAAAAAGAAATAATTGTATAAGGAAAATAACAGCAAAAATTTGCCAAAACAACTTTTAAATAGTATAAAAAACAATGGTAAATTAATATTTATGTCCACCACTTTAACGTCGCCGAAAGGTCAGCCCTACGTACCCTTACCAAACTAAGACATCCTATCAACCCCCTTCACAATCCTTCCAATGCTCTCCTTTACGAAACCACACAAGTCATCCCAATATCCCATCGTATATATAGCCTTAGTATGAAATTTGCCAAAAATCCCTTTAATGTAACCCTCCACAATAAATTCTGTACCCCCCGAAACCCCAATATCGCCCCTAAACATAAACACCCATCAATCACGCTACATCAATTCATTAGTTCGAATCATCAAGACGGTTAAGCTAGCTAGCAAAGATATTTATTTTTTAAACATAACTTAGAGTCAAAACAGGGCAGAAAGACCGATGGTAGATAGCCCAAACGGACAGACTAACCATTATTGTAAACCATCTGTATATATTCCCCATATTGTACTTAGTGTTCGAATAAAGATATTATTCTCTATTCTCTCTTAATATTTATAAAAATGTAGTTAAAAAAACTTTCTGAAAAGGCATGTTGAATTTGAAATTTTATAAAAACATTAATTAGGAATTAGTTAGGAAACTACTATCGATTTTTTTTAATAAAAATGCTTAAAATTAGCACAAAATTAACAAAAAATCAAATAAGAATCTGCTAAAAAAATATTTTTACTAAGAAAATTAAAAAAAAAATGGTTGAAAATTATAAGAAGAGATTAAATTTTCTTTAAAATTTTTATATAAACCTAAATAATTTTCCTGACAAAAACAATATTTAACTATAAAAATAGTTTAAAATTTACGAAAAATATTTGCAGAACAAAAAATTAGTTGAAATTAAAAGGAAAAATATTTAAGTACTGGGTGAGCCAGATTCAAGTTTTTTTTAAATGCAATAATATGCACAAAATTTAATTTTTTCCAGGTATTATGGCTTTATTAGTAAGAGCAAACATTCCCATTAATTATAAAACACAACTTCATTTAAGTGGCTGCCTCGTTTGGCTTCGTAGTAGCGCATTCTGTCATTCCAATTTTCCAAGACCTTGTTGATGATTTCGGACTATAACTCACGGATTTCTTGGATGATATTGGCCTTAAGTGCATGCATTGTTTCTGAATTGTTGGCATAACATCGGTTCTTCACGGTTCCATGTCTTTAATTTCAGTAAAAAAATTCGCATAACATGGCTCCGTAAAGCTTACAATTGCCGAAACCTTGTTCCCAGCCGCATTTTCGAAGAAAAATGGTCCAATGATGCCATCACTCCACAATTCGCACCAAACTCGCAATCTCTGTCGTTGCATTGCCTTCTCGACAATAACGTGCGGGTTTTCTGTCCCCAGATGCGTCAATTTTGTTTGGTAACGTATCCACCAAGATGAAAATGTGCCACGTCAGAAAAAATGATTTTTAAGTACTCACTTTGGAAATAGGTTTGGAATATTTCTTAAGGTTGTTCAAGCGTAAATCGACTCATTTCATATCGAGAAGGTATGATAGTGACTTTCAGTCAAGATTTCGAACGGAAGAAGCTGTCAGTATCAAAATAATCTATGATTTAAAAAGAAACCACTAGTTGGCCCACCCTATACTTGTAAGAAAACAATATTTTTTTAATAATTACCCTAAAATATCACCCATTTTTTTTCCAATTCATGATTCAATAGACGTGACAAATTATTACAATACATACAACTGGTAAAATTTTCTCCCCTGGCCTTGAAAAAATTCTTCGTCTACTGCTTAGAATTAAAACTCTCCCATAATATGTTTATAGTAATAATATTCAATTGTTGCTTTCACAACAACACATTCCTACTGATTGGAAGGGTACTATAATCTAAATTTCCAAACGAGACACTGATTTTACACTAGTATCCAGACTGTGACATTACTTACTTACTTTTCTCAGTAATAGGTAAACTTTTTGAATCCCTTTTCAAACAAAAACTCCTTTAATCATCCAACAGCTACATCCCAGAATATCAGTTTCCCCTAGCCATGATAACCTCTAATATACAAACTACTCATTCATCTGCCTGAAGAAGCCACTGTGGGGTGAAACATGTTGCAGTATTAAACAATAAATGTGAAACTCTCCCAATTGTGTTGTTTTATTTCAATATTTATTATTATTCTATAGGATTTATATAATACCTATCATACATACTTTGATCTCTCAAACTACTCTCTTTTTTTTTGTTGATGATACCGCTCTTTTCACCCAAACTTTAACTCTCTATGTTACCTAACGTGTCCTTCAAACATCATTCGATGTCATTCAATTCTGGTGCTCCAAATGGTGTATGAAAACTAAACATTCAAAATCCAAACTACTGAATAAGAAGTTTGGATTTTGAAAAAAATTACACCACACTCTCCTGAATATAAACAATACTAGGATAAATATCCTACCTACTCCTATACATGCCTAGGTATTCTATTTGACTCTCAACTCTCCTTTAAAGTCCATGCACAATCTATAATGCTTTCCTTTCAGCTTTTTCTGTTCAGTCGGAGAAACAAAACAAGTCGCCCGGAGTCAACTGGGACTGTAAGGGTCTGGGGGGGGGGGGTCATGTGGCTGGAAGCATTGTAATGTTCGAGCCTTCGCACGTACGACCCAGCGTTTCAAACTCTTGAGCACCTACATGTAAAAGGATGAGTTGATAGTTTCTCTTTTCCCTTTCCTTCTTCTCATCGGCGAATTCTTCTGGCCCTCCTTAAACACCTTGTATTATCTTTCGGACTGTGTTCTTCCTATCATTGAAAACCTCTTGCAGCATCTGGAATGTTTTAGTTGCATTCTTTCCAAGCCGCACACAAAACTTAACTTCTTTTTCCTTAAAACACGCCAAACATTTAAACTACGAAAAATCCGCATTGGCTAACCATTTACTTAAAACAGGTCATAAAATAACAATCAATAATATAAAATTATTAAAACATTCATCAAATTGTCGGTTAAACATACTAGAAGCCATTGAAATGAAAAAAAAACATGAAAGTAAATTATTGAATTTTGATTTAAGTCCACTGCATAATACATTTAATTACAACACCTTAATTCTGTGTTTTCCCCCAATTCCCCCTTTACCTGGCTATACCGCCACCCTTATTATTTCCCTTCATCTCTTAATTACCGTTCTTTCCTGAAATTCATTAATACCGCCTAGTTTTATAATCCTTCGGCCTATATATAGTCTAAAATTTTTGTTTTGTATTCAGGGCTAATCCATTGATCCGAAATGTACATTTGGTAAATCAAATAAAATTGTAAAGAAAGGTTATTAGTGCTTTATTCGTCAAATTATTAAAACGAATTTTTACCAAATGCTTTTTAGATCTTTCGATTAAAAAATAAAAGCTCATCTAAGTTTTAGTTCATAATTTCTAGCGGTTTGACATACGAACATGGTATGGTATCTAGAGACATTAAAAAGTGGATATTTCTGTAAAACATTTTCAAAAATATTTCACTATCGCTTTCTCGAATTTGTACGGAAACATTAAACATTTGTGAACTTAAAAAATCACTTTGAGCTAAATCTAATAAGTTCTTTTTCTTGAAGTAAATTATGATAGTGAAACTTGTTCTATAAATTTGGAAAAGCTTGAGTATAATGCGTTTCTTTAAATAGTCTTAAATATTCCATTTTCAGTTTTATGACTAAAATATTTTATGTATTAATAGAAGAATGTATTTAATCAATAAATATTAATTAATTTATTTAATAATAAATATAATTTAATTATATAATTATTATTTTGAACAGGTAGGCTCTTTTATAACATTATACACCATGTATAATAGTGTAAACTAGTCATAATTCAAATAATAGTTATTTGCGCTTATATATTAATACCAATTTTAATTCTTGTTATATTATTGTTGAATTCATATATTGACGAGAAGATTATACCTCAATAATAGAAATATTATCCGCGTTCGATTGTGAATTATTATATTATATAGAGAACAATGATGTGCGATTCCATTTGTACGAAATCATTAATTCCTCTTAGTCGGATTTAAAAATTTCACGACGGATTTATTGCGTCTGGGTCTTTTTATCAGATGACAGGATACTAGGATATGGAGATTATGCGAGAATTAAGAGTGCAGGCGTACATTTGCATTGTAGCGATGCGAATACCATATAAGTAATAACGGTATAAAGCATGCACACTAGCAGTGGAAAATGTTAGGAGTGGCAGGAATCGGAATTTTCAAAAGGTTGGATTTATGCAGTTGCGCTCGGTGGAAATATCTCACGTGTCGCGTTGTTTATCCGGAGGATAGAACTGTCCGTTAGTCTACAAGACACTCGACGCCGAAGTGTATTAAAAAAATCCCAACAGGAGTGTCTTGCTATATTTTAGATCACTAAAAATTGTTTTATTCTTGCTAATAATATTTTAAAGCATAATTTAGTTATGTGAGAAGTAAACAGTAGAAGGCAAAAACAACTGTTCCCCCTTCGAGCAGCATATGTTGCGTTAAATTCCCATCATCTATATATAATTATCGTCGGCAGCTCTAACTTCTTTCCTTCCGAAGCTCGTGCTGAATTTTTCATGTTTACATCTCACCCTCAAACGGCTTACTTTGCGCCCGGGGCTCCTCCGCCACTTTGGCATCCGTAAACTTGCCACTCGGCTCGTGATAATATGAAAACTACATGAACTTAATTCTCTTTATACCGGTAGCTTGTTTTTTTTTCTTCCGGGTAGTCCCATTCCTTTTTTTAGCTCCATACATTTTTTTTTTCAAGAAAAATCTATGGCCCATTCAAGAAAACCCGTACGAAGTAAATTTCCAGAACCAATAGAGCAATTACGTCGAATAGAAGCGCATTTACGTCGCCGGAAGCTCAGAAATATAGGAATGTAAACTCGTAGGTGAATTGGACGCCGTTGAAAGGGCTCCCATTCAGGGCGTGTCCCAGGGATGGAAAAACTCAAATATAAATCAGAGCAAATATAATATAAATAATAAACCCTAGAGGGAGACGAGTGGAAGAGAAGTGGGCAATCTTGAAAATCGATATATGCTCGAATAAAGGGAAATAACGAGCATCTGGAAAATTCTGACGCGAAAACACGGGGATACTATAAATCGCAGGAAGCTCGATGTGGACATTGATTGCGTGGGGACAATTTATTATTTCCCATTATCTTTATCGGTGGGGCTCTCTGAGACGACTTGATAACGAATCGTTTGAGACTTCGGTTTTATTTATGAACACGTATGCGGTGTTTACAATTTTGCATTAAAAGATGTAAGAAATGTAGAATAAAGTGTAAAATAAATTGCAATAAAGGTATAAAATAAAAATCAATGTTATTATCACAATTCAGTATAAGAAAATTATAAAATTCATCTTCTAGGTCGTAGATAATTATAAATTTGGGCAATGGAGAAAAATAATAATGAAAAACACTAACAATTATCCAAAAGAGAAATGTACAGAAGATATATTCTACTTATATTTTCAAGGCAGGAAATTGCACAATATAACAAATAAATAGAAATGTTTAATTCTGGAGGCGTTCACTTTTTGGTACATCTTGAATATAATAAAGAAGAAGACACGATGACTTTGTTTTACTACTTTATAAATAAAGTGGTAAAACAAAGTCGTTGCATCTCTTTCTTCATTATAATAAATATTATAGAAAGTCAAGACACATGATATTCAAAAATAATAGGAAAGATGTTATTTAACATACCCAGATATATAAGTAGAACAATATTTCAGAGTTATTGATTTATTTATGCATTTAATAGTAACTTATTAAAATTGCTTTATAAATGTAATTTAATTTCCATAAAATGGCAAAAAACGTACAAATAAATAATAAAGATGCAAAAGTCGCAAATAATACAAATTAATAGAAAAAATGGACTACAATAAAATAATTAGATGTCATCTTACTTTATTATTGAAAATAAATAAATTTGGTTTACAGAATATAATAAAAAAGAACAAATAGAGATAAACAAATATGAATTAAAGAGTTAAAAATTGAAACCAGTATAATATTAATGTGAAAAAAGCTCTTTATTTCACAAACTATTGTTTATTCACTGCTTTCAGTAAGCTATTGATAATGAGTGCTTTGCACTCAAAATGTATACAATTAGCGAATATAAAATATTTTGTGAATACAAGATTTATCATTATTTTCTGTGTAATTATCAAATCTATCTTCATGTAACTCTCAAAACCACGTTTCTATATTAAAAAAAGTTATTTAATTCCAAAATGTCAAACTGATGCCAGAAAAATACCAACAAAAGGTAAATGAAAAAAAACGACAATACAAAAAAAAAACATGAAGGATAAAGTCAAGAGAAAGCGAGAAAGAAAAGTTTAATAAACACAATACAAATGAAAAAAGTTATATTTACAAATGTTAATATACAGAAAGAGAGAAAATCGTTACTTAAAAAAGATTATAAGAAAATATCAGACAAATTATGTATAAAGAAATAGTAGTTTAAATGTGATGAAGATGTCAATAAGCAATAGTAAGACAGACAAGCTCTAAAAGAGATAGTAATAGTAAAAGAAATAAATACATAAAGAATAATAAAAAAAAGATCTATATAATTAACAGAACAGATGTTTTCGGAGATGAAGATAAACTCATCGACATATTTATTTAAAAAAAACTGAAGAGGTAAACTAATCAATAGAAGTGAATTATTATTAGTATTATTATTATTAATGTAAGTAAATATAAAAAGAAAGAACATTTTAAAAAAATGGTGATGAGGCCGTCATAGTACTTTCCCTATATTTTTCACGAAATCACATAATTTTTGATGATGTTTTACTGATTGATTGAGTGTGCTAGAGGTTTCCAATAAAATTAATTACAAGACTTTTTGAATAAAAAAGAAATTAAGAAGGTAAAATGTTTAAGTGAGTGAATTAGTAAAAATTTGATCAGACTTTAATTCAAAATTAGATAAGATTAGCTACAGGAAATCATTTATATTTAAACTTAAATTATGATTTTGTTTTATTCCATAAAGGGTTGCATTGTTTTTAGCAGCAAAATCATCAACTATTAGCAAATACAGTTATTATGTATATGTAGGGTGGGTGGGTGACCCCTATCCCTCCTTCCAATCAGTAAACCATAAGCGAGGGTTTTTCTTAAAAGTTGTAAAATGTAAGCAAACCCAAAATAATTGCATTTTATAATTGATGTATATATACAAATATTTCAAATAATTTTTGATGATATTAACTTTAATTACTGATCGCCTCAGGGTTTGCAATAACGTTAATTACAAAATTTGAATAAAATGAAATTGACAAAGTGAAATGTTTGAGTGTGTAAATTAATAAAAATTATAGACATGGTACGTGAGAAGCCTTAAGTCAAGCTTAGATAAGATTAGCTATAGAAAATCATATATATTTAAACTTAAATTTGGATTATGCTTAATTTTATATTACATACAAGGTTTTATTGTTTTGTAAGCAGCAAAATCATCAACGATTAATATTTAAAGGTTTCATGTATATGTAGGGTGGGTGGGTTTCCTTGATAGACCCTCCAATAGATAAAACATAAGCGAGGGTTTTAGTTAAATATAAACAAACACAAAATGATTGCATTTTTTCATACCGATATTTCAAATAATTTTTGATGATCTTTTACTGACTGGAGGGTACGATAGAGGCCACCCACATACCCTACATATACATATTAGCTTTAATTACTGATCGCGTCGTGGTTTACTTTACTTGCAAAATTTAAATAAAGAAAATTGACAAAGTAAAATTTTGGAATGCGTAAATTAATAAAAATTATATACATGATACATGTTTATGTTTATGGTTATGTTTATTAATCTTTAGCTTTCATTCAAAAAAAAAATAAATACATATGAATATACATAGAAAGGCTTTAAGTCAAGCTTAGATAAGATTATGTATAGATGGTCAAATATATTAAAACTTAAATTTGGATTATGATTTATTATTTATTACATACAAGGGTTTGCTTTTTTAAGCAGCAAAATCATCATCGATTAGTATTTAAAGTTATCATGTATATTTAGGGTATATCTATCCCACCCTCCAATCAGTAAAACATAAGCAGGGTTTTAACTAAAAGTTGAAAAATGTAAAACATAAAAAATGTGGCAATTTCCTTACATTTTTCACGAAAACTATGGGGTTTTCGGAAAAAGGCTATTCGTAACAATTTGCTCAATTTTGGATTCGTTACAACTACTTGTTATATAAATTTAATGTAACTCATATACTTCATTAGCAATAGGCAAAAAAATATCAAAATTTTCAATTTTGAACTTTAGAATTTTATGAAGAACATGTTTTAATAAAACTTATTCATATTTACAAAAATACCGACAAAAAACTAAAAAACTCCTCGAGTAAACCCACTTTCACCAAAAGCCTCTCAGTTCCAGTTTTTAACGATAAAACCGTAAGTTTAAAGTTTAATTTCATTAGGATAATTTGTTTTTGAGATACATACATCCCTACATATTATATATAGGGAAAGTAAAAATAGACAGAGAAGACATCAAAAAATGAAGATAAATGTTAAGGAAAATCAAGGAAAAATAAAATAAATAATATAATAATAAATAAAACAAGACTTACTCTTGACATACCCCAATATTTTTACTCTCCTATTGTACTCTTAATCTATCCTATTTCTAACCTCCCAATTTGTTATATACTCTATTTGTTCTTTGCCTACAACCATAAATATTATAATTTTTTGCCCTAGCGTACTATTAACCCTTATGAAATATGCATTGCTCTAGAGCACTTTTGACCTAACCCAGTGAATTACTTATTGTTTTAGAATATTGTTGATTTCTTCCAGTAAAATTATTATTACCTAATCAATTACTGAGAGTATTTGTTTAAATTTAATAATCTACAATGATATATATTTATATTTATTTTTCTAGCATACTATTTATATGAGTAAATCATTTTTTTGTAAGTATCCTATCTTGCTCTTCACCTTTCCCAATAAATAATTAGTAACTTTAGTGTACTTATGGCTCAGGCTAAAAATTAGCTCTAGAATATTTAACCAATTATTCCAAGAAATTATTTATTTTACTCCTGTACTTTTCATCTCAGTTAATACATAGTTTTGACCTATCCTAATAAATTAGTCATTGTTGTACCGTACCTTCTAGGCCTTTCCTAATAAATTTATTTTCCTAGCGTAGTCTTGACCCAAATCTGTAAAAATGCATTGCCCTACTGAAGTCATTACTTAGGCAAATATTTCGTTTGGATCTATCCCAATAAGTTATTATCCCAGCTTTTTGGCCATTATAAAGAGTTTTGTAAATAATTTATTCTTAAACATAAGAAATTTGAAGATAAATGACGATGACAACAAAAGACAATTACAAATTACTGATAAGAATTGTGAATAACGAATTATTAATGATAGGTGACAAATAATACACGGACATATGATAGATAAGAAATTATAAATACAGTGACAGATTTTAAATGAGAAATATAGTTCATAAATCACAAATGGCAGACCACAGATATAACACACGAAAGATGACTGATAACAGAAAAGAATACAAATGAAAAATGTTATTGATCACTGAATATGACAAATAGCATACAGAGGGTGACAGAAAACAGATAAGATATAACAGGTGATACATATAAGATGACAATAAAAATGACACATGATACATAAAAAGGGACAACAAATAATATGTGACACATTATATAAACAAAATATATATATAGTTGACGAATGACAAATGGCAGACTACCGATACCGAACAATATAACACATAATAAATGACAAGTGATAAATTAACAATATTAATAGCGAATAATCAATGGTAGATGACAGATAGTACATCTAGGGTGATAGATAACAGTTCAGAAATGACAGATGATCTTATTCAGTTAATGATGGATATGAAAAATAAGAGAGAGAGTTTTCTAATTAAAAATCTAAAATGATAAATTTGAAATCGTCTTTTTCTTCATTATACCAACATATTCTTTACATATCTTAATTATCTTATCAACATTTTATCTTGCTCTTTAAAAAATAGTTGATTGACCTAACGTACTCAAGACATTATCTAACTAATTAATAATAATAAAGAATTCTATTTTCCCACACACAGTATACATCAACATACATATTAATTTGTGAAATACAAGTTGTAGATACACCTAATATTCTGAGAGGAAAAACAAGACATAATTCAGTTGTGTACCAAGGCGCAGACTGCGCCACTATTACACCTTAAACTAAAACTCTTGTATAATGAAAAATTAAGCGTAGTAACAAATAAATGAAAAATAATATACAAGGAAGGAATTTAGTTTATTAACTTTATAACACAAAAAATTATAATGTCATTACATAATAAAAAAAACAAGAATTATTACTAATGAAGGTTTAAATTAAATTACACAAATTAAATTTTCACAATTTGAAATTGTTTAATTACACTTGGTTTGTTTTACAATTTCAAATTGTGAAACAAACCAAGTGTAATTTAATTTAAACCTGCATTAGTAATAGTTCAAAATGTTTCACCAAGTGATAAATGAGAAAGTGATTCAAGAAAAAAACAAGAATTTATACGGTACATTGCTTACTATATAGAACAGTGAAAATATATTTCTTAAATATGGCTTTAGAGGCCACACCTTTGCAGGAAATGTCAAGGTTATTAAGTAAATTAACTATGGCATACTGAAATGATGTTTCAAATAAGGATGTTTTATGATGAGGTATGATGATGTTTTATTCTTAAGCATGAATTTTGATTTCGTTAAACACAGCCTGGGCATTTGATTGAATGGACTAAAATACGTAAATTGTAACAAAATTGTATATATGCAAAGTAAAATTTTCGATTTTTAAGAACATTCTATTATGGTATATAAGCCTAAGGTTATTGTGAGAAAAATACTAATTCATTTCGACATAAAGTCATAGTATCGAAATGAATTGTCTATTATGACTCCTAGGTTTTTAGCCTTCGACTGAAAAGTAATAATTTTATTATTTATTAAAAGGATTTTCCAATTATATTCATTTTCTTCTTGGTCCAAACAGAAGTTGAGGTCGACTTCGGCGGATTTAACATTAGACAATGAGAAATAGACTTCGTATATTGTTGCAAGATCACAATTTCATTTTATTAACGCATCATGGTAAAAGTCTAGCGAAATACATATGATATTTACAATTAAATAAATTCTTTTTAATATTAGAAGCATACATAATAAATAAAACAGATCCCTTAGGAATCCACGTTGATTAATATTTAAAATCAGATATGCCAGAATCTAATTTTACTGCTTGACACTGACCTGTTAAATAATGTTTTATTAGATCTACTGCTGATACTTTCAACCCAATATATTTAAGTACAGATAACAAAACTTCATGATTTAGTGTATCGAACGCTTTACTGTAGTCTAAAACAACCAATGCAGTCATTTTTCCTGCATCAGATTCTTTGAGAATGTCATCTGTGCCTTTGAAAAATGCCGTCGTACAACTAAAACCTTCTCCAAACCCAGATTGATGGAGGCGCAGAATATTGAACTTCTTTAATTTGCCTGTTTACGATTATTTCCAAAATCTTCGAAAGTGTGGGTAATATGCGTATCCGCCGAAAATGATTATGTTGAGTAGGATTTTGGATTTAACGGCATTTTTAAGACTTACATCTTCCGAGATATTATCCAGATTCATATTAAATAAGAAAATGATTAAGCGGTAAAAACAATTTAACAACACAAACAAAAATAAAGTTACATGAGGGCCGAAACGAATTCTGGACTTCTGGGTCTATAAGCAATTGCTTAATGCACGGGGATAACTATCGTCGACAAGGATGTTGGATTTTAAACGATTGCTGTTTATACACGTATAAGTAGTTATACGATCAATGGAAATAAATAAAAGGGAAAGACAAGGAATGGAGGGTTCACAAGAGACACTCTTCCCATCACTCAGCCCTTCTTGATGTCTCACAATAATCAGGTCACAAGAAAGAATTGACCACGGAACCGAAGGGAATTTTGTATGCCGGTATTGTGATTAACTTTTACCGACACTTTTATAGGTTAGACAGTTTTATCTATTCAGAGTAAAATACTTGATCAACTTACGGTTTAGACTCTTATCTGGTTACATCACACGCTGGTCACTGTCACCAGTGTATAAAATTATATATAAAATATTCTTCTGGCAGTAACTAAATAAACAAATCCAATTACTCTTGTATTTCAATGTCACGCTATGGTAATATCTTCTTTACACTAATCATTGATAAAAATCAATAAGTACTCTTCATCTGCGGTAACAAAATATCCACTGATTAACTATCCTAATAAATAATTTATTAATAAATGATTGTAAATACCTTTTATATATCACACACTTTTATCTTCAATGTGACTATAGTTTCGACAGATTTTCTATCATTTTTAAACTATAACTCTGTCGAAACTATAGTCACATTGAAGATAAAAGTGTGTGATATATAAAAGGTATTTACAATCATTTATTAATAAGAATGTATCACAAAGTAGAGGCCTCCACAATTCCCTATTTAAATAATTTATTGTCCTAGCGTACTCTTGACCTACCTCAAGAAAGTATTAATTTGTCCAGCGTACTCTTGATCTAGCCTGATAATCCATTATTGCCCTAGTGTATTTTTGTACTTGGTTAATAAATTATTTATTGTCCTAGCGAACCCTTGAACTATTCCAATGAATTATTCATTCTCCTATCGTATATTTGACCAACATTTATAAATTGTATACTTGCTGAACATATTGGCCCTTTTAAGGGTATTACGTGTATTTATTACCCATGTGTGTGAATTAAGTATTAATTAAATAATTTAAAAAATCTGATACTTTAGATAATTATAAAAAAATATAATTTTATAATGCGAAAATACCTAGAATTAGTAGAATGTGTCAATGAATATTGGTAAAATAGTTGGAAATAGTTAATAGTATCAACATATGTGAATATTAATCATTTTCAAGTTTTATAAATACATGTGAAACTAAAATGGGTGAAAACTACAGTATGGCTATCAATCTGGTAAGCAAAATAATTCAAAAAGCTTTTGAGATATTCCAGAGAATAAAACATTTAGCATAAAAATATATTTGACTAATTGCTTACTTAACCCGTGGTGAAACATTTTTGAACTATTTTGGTTTGAATTAGAAATCACTTGAATTATTTCACAGATATTTTTTTATTTTCTCACCGACAAGTTTTGATAAAAAGTCCTTAATAATGATTTATTGTCGAAACTAGTTGTAGAGAAAACAATAAGTTATCTTTAAAACGAACCAAATGATTTCCAGTTTAAACTAAGATTAATTTTAAAGTTTGAGGTCAAAATCTGTAGCTTTCTTCGTATAGGGAAAGTATACCTAATAAAGGTGTCGAGATGTCTAGTTCAACGTAAGTATTTACACTTACGTTGTACGAGACATTACTAAAATTGAAGAAGCTTAAATATCAAGTTTGGTTTTAAATCTTTACAAGTATTGAAATTTTAGAAGTTTTAAAGGTATACGATTACACTATATATTCTTACCAATTTTGATTTCTCTTCATCTAACAATCCTAGCCTCCAATATTCAGACTGTTTACCATAAAAGTAAATCTTCTACAGCTCTATTTCTGGATGTCCAGAAAGCTTTTGACTCTGTCTGGCATCAAGGCTTATTATACAAGTGTCACCTCCTAAATACCTCCCCTCACATCATTTTTATGATTAAAGAATTCCTTTCTAATAGATCCCTAAAAGTAAAAGTTTACAACTCTTTCTCTTCTTTATTTTACCATCGAACAAGGACTTTGCCAAGGCTCTCCTTATTCACCTCTATAATATAATATTTTTAGTTTCGACATCTATAATCCTGATTCTCTCTACTTCAATCCACCCAAATATCTCCTGCAATTTGCAGACGATACTGCCCCAATTACCCATGCTCCCATGCTCCCACGCTACCAAAGGCCCTTCAATTCCTCCAAGAGCTTATTGTCTCCCTTCATTATTGGTTTGCAAAATTGCGCATTGAAATTACTTCGAACAAATCACAGCTCCTAATTCCATACCATCGCACCAATAAATGTACTTATAATGTCTCAATTTCCCAAACTATTATCCCCCCTCAGTTTCTGTCAAATACTTAGGCATAACAATAGATCCAAAATTCAATTTTAAAATACACACTGCTATAACCAAGAAATAAATAAACTAATTAATCTGCTACTACAATTTTCTTTGCGGTAACATTGACATTAAAAATATCACCAGGAAAACCAAAAATAACAGTATTAATATAAATACTAACGAATGGTAGGGTATCATCGGTCCTTACAGACAGAAGTTAAAAGAGTAAGATAGAAGTAGTATATATAAAAATTTTGAGTAAATTAAGAAGAACAACTAGATAAAATTAAGAATGATTTAGTCTGTGAAAAGTTAGTACTAGATAGTTATCAGAACAGAAACGAACAAACTTAAATGATTTGGGGAGTTGGACAAGTTGTGGAAGATAAAAAATAGAGAAATATCAATAAAAACCCGACGCGATCAATTACGAGCTTTCCTAATGAAATAATTGTTTTTAAAACGGAATAAAACTATGCATATAATACTAATTAGTAACGAAACATTGATTAAATAAAATATATAGTTTCATTTAAAAGGTGGTAGAATGAATGAAAGTTATTTAATATTTCTCATAATTATTTATCGATACTTGGAGTTTAAAAATATGTTTCTCTATCTCTAACAGCACTAGGCTGATGAGGTTTAGAGTAGATCGAAATCGGTGTGTAACTATTGTTAAAAAGGAAATAATAACACATTGGCAGTTGATTTAAATGTTTATTCATTAATTAGAAATCTTTATAACATGGCGTGAGAAAATATATTTAATTTATCCAGCAGAACAATTCGCCTGAAAGTTTAAATTAAAACCATTGTCAATCAACATTTACCGAATACGGAATAGTTGTATATTTTATTTATGGCGACGCATTAAAATTGAAAATCACTTTACGCTGTAATTGTTTCCCCTCACAAATATTACAACTTCCGACAATATATTTTACGTAACGCAAACACACACTTTAATGGGATTCGAATTTTAATTAAGAAACACTTTTAGCAGCAAATTGTAACGATGTGAAAACACAGTTGCGCAACACGGACCGTTATTTGTTTATGTAATGTTGGTATTATTGGTAAGGAAATTATATAGACTCACCAGAGCATGAGAACGTCCGTAGCCCCCTTCTAATTAACTCTACTGTATATAATAAACAGTTGAAATTAAACTGAAACAGCACATTGATAAAAAATGTAATTCGATGACTGTAGTGTAGTTTCATTTTTAATTTTCTACCCCTATTAAGAATAGCTCCATTAATAAAATAAAAATACAATATTTTGTATAAATATATTATTAATTTTAAAATAATTAATTACGGTGATCTTATATTTCTGTAAAAAGATGAAAACAGTATCATTAAAGAACTACTAGATATTTAAATTTATAATTGATAACTGTGGTTTTATATTTGAAATCAGCACAATATAATATTTTTTGTAATATACTTGTATTATATCCCACTTTATCGAAATTAATTCTTATCTCCCTTAATTAAAGTCACAAATTTAAACAGTAAACAGTAAGCTCTGTCCCCATTGCCATTTTTAAATTTCAGTTTCCAATGATATAATATAATATAAAACACAACATTATTCATTATTCAGATTGGATAACCGTTATATATCGCCTGCAGGAATATCTCATTAATTATAAATCCAAATAGGCTGTACATTCGTGATTCTCATTTTCAGATTTACCGTGTTAATAAAGACCTCCACACATAATTCACTCCAACAAAAACTCCCGCGGCGATGCTACAGCACTGGTATTAATACACTGTATTAAACTTTTTCCTTCCTGAAACAGTGCACAAACACACTGCGAATATATATATTACATTTTTAAGGGACATTTTTTTAATGCCGACAACATCGCCCGCACCCGAGGGCAGAAACCCATTCTTCTGAAAGGTTTCAGGTCGTCCGTATTTATTTCATTTGAGTTTCAATTAAAAAGAGATATTAATAAACAAGCCCGTGAGTTAGAATGTTCATGACGCAAAAAAATATTCCAGGCGAAGACATAAAGGGACGGTTTATTATTTTACAAGGGCATTTTCGTGTTTTACGTGGGCGGATGATATAAAGCAGTTTACCTTTAACATTTCGTTATTCGGCGAATTTGTTGATTCGTGCTATTTTCTTAAAGGTAATAATATTTGTGTATATATTCCGTAGATTCTATATATCTAGTGTTCCTAAATATTAAGGTCATATAATTAATTCTAATTATGTTTACCCATTGACAATATGTAAGAAAATATAGCTTCAAATATTGGATGTAAAATATTTGTTCTTGTACAATTTAATATGAGGGTTTCATATATTTAATATATGTGCATTTTTTCACTTATTTAATCGATGAATTATCGGACAAAAAAATTTACACTAGATGCAGTTAATCTGTAATCAGGATAATAGGATAATACTTAGTGTAGGATGTTTGAAAATGTTGTTAGTGAACCTTCTTTTGAAATGACCTGCCAAGATTATTTAAAAAAATACAATTCAGAGCAATATCGTCAGGTAGTGCTGGATCTGGATTGAGTTTGCCAAGGGTGATCAAATCATTGACCAGAGCACTTAGGCCTCACTAGGCCCATTGTGCCCCCTTGACTGTCCTGCGTTGTTCTATCACTCATTTAGCCACCGAAGGTGGCGAGAAAAGGACAGCACAACGCTTGGAGGGTTATCCCTTATGTTGGCCATGTTCGGCCAGAGCTCCCCTAGCATGGACTCTCTAAGGTGGGCGAGAGCCGGGCAGGTGGTTAACACATGTTCCACTGTCTCGTCCTCTTCTTCACATGCTCTACATATGGGGGTGTCCACCAGTCCCATAGTAAACAAGTGTTTCCTTAGCTGACAGTGACCCGTAAGGATACCTGTGATAAGACGCAGATTCCCCCGGGATAGTCGCAAATAATATTCAGCTGTTTTCAGATTGGGTGAGCGTATTGCTTCCTTGGCCTGTCTGCAGCCTGAGATGTTGACCCAACGTGGTTTTAGCATCTTGAGAGTATTCTGTTTGAGGATATCAGTGAGGCATTTCGGTGTTGGCGCGATCGGGGGCCCGTCCGTGGTATCACTGAGAACCGATCCAGCTCGCGCCAACTCGTCTGCCTTGCTGTCGCCTTCTTCATTATTGTGTCCCTTGACCCAGCGCAGCTCAATACTGTTTGATTGTGCTGCTTGTTTAAGGGTGTTGTGACATTCTTTTACTAGTGTTGAGGTGATCTTGTGACTACTCACAGCTAGTATTGCTGCCCTACTGTCTGTAAGGATTTGGATGTTCCCATCACGGATGTCTCGGTGTAGGATTTCTTTCGCCCCTTGGATGATGCCAACGATCTCTGCTTGCAGAGTAGTTGTGTGCTTCTCTAGGGGTATAGCTAATGAGAGGTCTATTTGTTGCGAGTAAATTCCCGCCCCGGATCCTCTTTTGGTTTTAGAACCATCGGTGTAAATTCGGAGGGTTTCCCCACCCTCTGCACTCCCGGTTCCTCTTTTTATCGATACATTATAGGGTCTATTGGAGACGTAGCAGGGTGGCAAATTGTCTGTCTTCCTTCCAAGGAGGGGTGTCTTTTTGACAGCCTCCTCTAAAAGGTGACAGTGTCTGCCAGCCCTGCCTCCTTTGTACCAGAGTCCAACTGAGTTTAGGCGCAGTGCTGCCGCCGTGGCCATCTCCTCTACGTATAAGTCGAGAGGTGGAAGGCAGAGCATTGCTTCCATTGCTGCAGTGGGTGTTGTTCGCATTGCTCCGGTCGTGCTGAGGCATGCTATCCTTTGCAACTGAGTAAGCTGCTTTGCTGAGGATTTCTGTCTGGCTCTGGGCCACCAAACCAGTGCTCCATAGATTAGCATTGGCCTTACTACGGCTGTGTACAGCCAAAGTGCTATCTTAAGAGATAGCCCCCATGTCTGCCCCACAGCCCTCCGGCATTGCCTCGTCAGGTAGTTTGGTTCCAGCAAGATGTTGCATGCTGGACAAGTTATACGTATTATAATAAATGAAAGTATTTTATATTGCGCACGCAGTTTAAAGAATTACCCCATATATAGGAGGGTGCCCTGAAATGTTTCCGGAATCGACAAGAAAAATACGGTATTGATGTGGTTTTCTTATTTTTAGTTTTTGATGTAGTCTCCTCGAAGATTAATACACTTTTTCAAACAGAACTTTAGTCTCTTCAAGCCGTTGGAAAAGTGCAGATAGATAGTCGATGAGGATCACATGTCGAGAATCCCAAATAAAAGGGTCGCAATGACCATTCCGGCTGATGAAACGGTCTTTGCATTCTTCGAAGATGCTTCGCCCGGAAAAGTCTACTGCTTCGACTGTTCATTGGTCTCCGGTATGTAGTGGTGGATCCTAGTCTCATCTACCGTTTACCAATGACATGAAGAAATCACTTAGATTTCGTTGAATCCTGGCTTGTCGACCATTTCATCGTTGATAGCAGTTTTTGGGCGTTCACTGCGTGACGAACACTTGTGCTTGTGCGGCCATGTTTAAACTCGCTCACCCAGAAGCTGATGGTCGAAAATGATGGAGTAGATCCCCCATGAATCTCTAGCAGAATATTTCGAATTTTCATCGCCGTTTTCCCAGTCATCCAGAAGTGTTTTATCACTGCATTAAATTCGATATAATCAATTTTTGTAAAACCGCCTGTCTTGCTGTACAAAACACTCTTAAATAACAACTATTGACAGTAGACGTCTGAAATTTTGACAGTTGCTATAAAAAGGGTTGCCCTTGCCGACCAATGAATCCACTTCAACAGTAGTGCGTCATATCTTGCCGATTCCGGAAACATTTCAGGTTGTCCTCGTAGTGTTTGAGAGTTCAGAATTTTTTTGCAATAGTTAATTAATATTTTGATTAAAATATAGTTCAGTTCTAAAGTAATTTAAATAATTCAATTTGGTACTGACGTCAATATATGTTGAATATAAAGATATTTACTTTTGCCATAGGTAGTAGGAGAGAGTTTAGTGGTAATGATTTTTTTATTTGTTCAAAAAAGATGATTTTAGTTTTAAACTTTTTATAGATTTTCAGAAAAAATATATGTGTCAGTGGAGTGGGTTATTTCTAGGGCAGCTCGTGCTTCAGCGCTGCGTGGGATTTCTATCTATTACAAACACCTTTCAATCATCTTACTACCCAGCTAGACCACCGCCAGGTATTACTTTAACCGGGCAAACATGCTATGTGCCCACCAATACCTAGGCGGTGCTCCTTCTCTATCCCACAGGTCCTCAGCTTCTCCGTCGGTCGTAGCTTCTGAGTGATAACGGGCGTGTATATAGCGTCTTTGGTGGTCTCCTTAGCTATCAACTAATTGCCGACGTTCTTCGGCGTTAACTACTGTGGTAGGTGCTGCTGCAGGATCTCCTAGTCCTTCTTAAAGCGCATAGAGTAAAATAACACGTGATCTATGTCTGCACTTTTGCAGGTGGCTTACGAATGTTGCCATACAGCTTGAATCGGTTCAGGTACGCGCGGAAGGCGTTATATACATTAAACAGTTGTGGAAGATAGTAGTCCACCTCCCCGTATTCCCCTTTTTCACATCGTGATATCTGGGATGAGCTGATAAGTCCAGCGCTTCTTGATCGATACCTCCCCGTCTCTGTCACCTCTCTGTCATCACCGTTCTGATCTCTGGGGCCATGATGGCCTGCTCCTCTGCCATTAGGTGGATTTCATCCTTGAACGTTATCGTACGGAATGCACGAGGGCATTTCTGCGATTAGACCAGATGATGGGGCTGCATAGAAAAGCACCGATTTAACGATGGCGTAGAAGAGTTATTGTTGCGCCGTTTAGGATCACTAATATTTGGCATGATCTGTGCCAACGCTTACTAAATATTTGTCGAAACAAAGCCTTCCGTCGACTTAGACTCCCAGGTATCGAAGAGTCGGCTGCGAGAGGATCTTGCAGGGCGATGGTCTCCCTAGTTTTATTGGTGGTCACAAGGACAACCTTGGTTGTATCGCGAGAAATCGGCGGATCTTACCTACAGACTTCATTGCCAACTGCCCAACCTTCCAATTCACCGGTCCGGCTCTAAGGCTTGTTGAACATCTTTCGTAATGTTGCAGGACATGGATCTCGTGTTATGTAATACACCAAGGTTTGATCGCTAAAATAGCTCACTATAATATGTCTGATTTATTTTATGCGGTCTTAGTTCGCCGAGTTGAATGCGTTCCCCGCTTCCAGGTTGTCCGGTGGCTTTTCCTTTTTCGTGAGGAGAACCAGCTTCTTCTTCTTCCACCGGTTGCGGAAGATTCCCTCTGCGAGGCAAGTGTTATACTTATGTAGGAGACATCTGGTCGGGACCTGATGGCGGCCTTCAGAGCAACATTTGGAATGTCCTCGGGGATTGGAATATTAGAGTCTCCGGTCCTGCTGCAGGCATAAAGTAGCTCCGCCTCCCTGATTGCCGGTGCGTCGGAATGATGGTCGGGTGACAGATTCACATTAAAGGCATGTCCCGGTTGGTCTTAAAAAAGGGTAATAGGGTTTTTACTACCCTTTCTAGGAACGCTAGGCTGAATGGTGAAGCAGTCGTAGATTTTTTTTTGCCGTGGCATAACAATCCTGTAAGGCCTACCCCACGATTTTTTCAGGTGCTCTGCTTGCTGACCCTGATTGTTCGCTTGAAAGCGCCTTGCGCCTCATAGAATCGAAGCCTCATGGTCTCGTGATCCTTGCGTTCTCGTGTGCGCTGTCCTCGGCACCGGTTTTGGTGACTTGTGTCAGTTACTAGCATATTTGCTGGATTTCCCCTCTCATCATGACACAGAACATTTCACAGTTAAATGATTTGGCTTTTCACTGGTCTGGCTAGCAGCTGCCCTCGCCCTCATCCTATCTCTCTTCAACAATATCGAAAAATATGGCCGAAAGGAATAATTTGTAGACTGTACAAAGGCCCAGTAAAATTAGAGGGAGTTGAACTACCCATTTTAAATTTATCTATTGAGCTACCCTACCAGATATTGCGGGTGGTAGGTGGTTATGGACATGTGATGAATACTGAAAGTTCAGCAGAATTTCATCCAAGTGTTGGACTGGAACTGTCGGTCTGGGTCAATGATGGCTGCCAAAGGCATTTCAAAGCTTAGTATCCAACAATTTACACAATGTATTATGTGGATGAGTATACCTGCCTTCCCAACATCATTTTCCAAAATGGGGAGCGCAAATATTATGAATATGATACCAAAATTCATAACGTGATTGCCCATACCTTGGTCGCAGATGGAGAGCCTCCTTATCTTGCAGATAATCACATCGCCAACTTGTGTGATGATAACAGTTAGAAAAATACGCTCATAAAAATACCATTATTGTCCGAAAGACTCCTCAAGATCGTTAGTTTGCGACATTCATTCCATAATCAACGATCAGGAAGAAATCCGTGCTCTGACATCACATAAAGATAACAATTAAATCCTGCAAACCTTTGCATAACTCCTATTTTTAGATTGGTGGAAAGTATCAACTTCATAGTAACCAACTTATCTTCATGTATATTGCGCGGTTTTCGTTACATAATATCAGCTTCTGTTTTTTCATAAGCTAAACTGATCCCGAGCGATAGATCAGTTGCCACGTCTATGATCAAGATAACTATGGTGTTAATAGGCATTGGTATACCTATCAAGACGCCAAGAAAAATAGCCATCATTTCAGGAACGTTTCGTGTTAACATATATGCGATCCTCTTTTTTAGATTATCGAAAATTAAACGACCTGAAAACTTGATGAAAAATTGTTGTCAAGCAGGATTATATCAGCTGATACTTTCGAAAGATTCGAGCCAGAAATTCCCATTGATATACCGATATCCGCATTTTTCAGTACAGGAGAATCATTCACACGATTAACAGTAACGGCTACGATCTCTGGACAGATTCCACTATTTGTAACTTCTGTTGTGGGCTAGTTCTAGTAAAAACTATTTCATTATATTGATTGACAATATCATCAATTTTATCACCTATCTTCTTACGTAGATCATTTTCGTGATAATTGCAGCCGTACAATCTTCTTCCGTCGCGGTTAATTTTGTGACGGAAACATTTTTTGCCATTGCGATATCATATAAGGTAATAGCAATGGGGGAAATAATACCGACTTTCTTAGCAATGGCAAGCCCTGCAAGTGGATTATCTCCCGTGACCATAAGCACCCTAATCCCGACATCTTTACACGTTTCCACAGCCTCCAGAATGCTCACCCTTGGTGGATCGATCATCGACATGAAGCCCAAAAGTCGAAAGTCTTGCAGTGGAAAATTTATTTAGTTCGAATCAAAGTTAAAACTTTCGTCGAAAGTGGGTGGTACAGTGATGTCAGCGAATGCTAGTAAACGTTCACCTAAGTGGCTTAATTCTGACAGTAGCGTTGAATTCATCTTTATTAAGGTCTGCACTCTGCTTTTAAAATGTCAGGCGTGCCATTCATCACTGACAAGAGGGCTTCATTGTGCAGTTGTTTGTGTACAGATACTTGGAATTTGTTAGTGGAGCTGAAAGGAATTTCAAAAACCTTAGGAAATCTATTACGATATACCTTTCGTGTCACCAATGATATACTCCATACACTTAAATATAGCCGTTGCGCTCGCATCTCCCCTTACCGCCCTTTCGGATATTGGGTACGACTCTTGATCTTGCAGAAACTCAGCTCTGCTGCACAAAATTCCTACTCGGAATAGGTCCTGAAACGATGCGCTCTTGTTGGAATGTCTCTCGCTCAGCATATCAAGGACTACAAGATCGAAGTACATGTGTGCCACGGTAATCTTGTTTTGGGTCAGCATCCCGGCCTTGTCGGAACAGATTACCGTATTGGAAAAACAGTTCTTCTAATATGTAAGAAATAATGGTGCTTCTTGATTTTCTCCTTCGGTCTTCACCTCGAGAATTCGGGTCATACGATCTAACTCGGACTGTTCGTATTAAGACATACTTCTGGTCAACGCGTGAAATGATAAATACAGACCAGAAAGTATCTAAAATTATTGCAACTGATCAAAGGGCCGATTATGTCGATGTGATTGTCTTGACCTCAAACAGGTCAATGTCGTGGTTTATCCTTGGCCACACGCAATGTGTTGCTACGAGAAGTCTTGTTGCACTAGCATCCGGATGCGTTGGTTGATGGAAATAACACATAACGTGTTGCCTCATCATGTTGCAAATAACGTGTCTAAGTAGATGATTGTGTTGTTACTGACCGGGATGAACAGTTCCATTTTCAGATTGTAATTAAAGGATTAATTTTAACTTGCGACAGTCGTTCAGCTACGTTGTTGTCTTTTCAAGGGATATGCCGAATGTCAGGGGTGAATTTCGTCATAAAGTTCAAGTGTCTGTGTTCTCGTCCTCAAAAAGAATTCGAATTAGAACAGAAGGCAGTGATTAGTTTATGATTCATAAGGAAAAAAAATACATTCGAGGTAATATTTGGACTTCGGGTTGAATGCAGATCTATGGTTTATTACGTGGAGTTAATGCAGCAAGTTTGTTTAGCAGTGACAAAGCACGGGTTGTGGTAAGGACAGAAGTTTATAATTGTACTACACAGGTGTTATTTCGTCACCATTGATTCTTTAACCCAAAACGCTTAATTTTGTTTTACCAAAAAAGCATTGGTCTGGATTAATTTTGATCCCAAAGAAAATACCGACTCCATAAATGTTTTAGCGGCATTTCTTAAGCAAAATGGTGATGTGACCATCATAATAATTTCCTTATATTTTTCTCGAAAACTATGAGATTTGCACAAAAAGGCTATTCTTAATAATTTGCTCTATTCCACCATCTAATCAGTAAATATAATAAATGACAAATATATTTTTATTAACTCTTATTAATCCGTTTGCTTATTTCACGATAATAAAATCTAATATCTGACCTCTACTTTTTCAATTAAATTATTTTGTCACTTTCATGATGGCATGGCATAATGTCTTGTGATTATTTAATAAGTCATGATTGCTGACACTATTTGTGTAGTTCTTTCTTGAATTAGTTCATAACTGAAGCACTTTTGGGATTATGAAATGATGAGATGAATTCATGATTTTTTTCTTTCTGAGATTGTGTAGGGCATCTAGGACTTGAGATTAAAGTGGGTGGTATTTGTGGCGAACTTTTTGACAGTTGAAAGTATTGCTTTTTCTAGTGGGGATTACCTTTGTTGGTTCGTTGATGAAGAAATTTACTAATTTTGGTTACGTAAAATTGCAGGATGAGAGTTCTAGAAGAGAATAGCTGAATAGTCAAATAAAGGGAGATCCGTTTTATAGATATGTATGCTTATTTGTAAATTTAAACTTGCCTCTGAAATGTGACGCCATTTTCTTTACTTTTGCCTTAAGAGAAGTGGAACAGTTTTTTAGGGTTTGTTTGATATCAAATTTTATTTCTAGGTATTTGCAGATGTCGGAGAGATAGATATTTTGGATATTTGTGGATATTGAAGGACGTGATGAAAGGAAAGTGAGAGTTGAGATTTGTTAGGGTTGATGGAAATACGCCATTCCGTATGGCATCTATCATGCTAAGGCATGGGTCCCGAGGGCTTCAGGAAGTGTGGTAGCGTAGCGAAAAAGAGAGAGAAGAGAACCTCGGGGAAAATGAGTTGGAAAGGGGGCTGCGGAGTTTGATCTAAAGGGAACGATTGTGTAGGAAACTATCCAGAAGATTAATAGGTGAATGTGAATCTGGAGTTTGATGGCACTGCAGTTATACAGTAGGTTTCGGTACCGAATGAAGTCGAAGGTTTTTTTGACATCTAGAAAGATGATCGCGGATTTATTTCCTTCGAGATCCTGCTGCACCGGTTTTCTAGAAAACCAAATTAATTTGGGAGACTTCACTTTGAGGAGAGTTAGAAACATTTTTACAAGTACAAGAAGTAGGGTAATTGGTCGGCAACTGCATGTAAAAAGAGGATTATTGCCAGATTTAGGAATGCAGGTAATAATTTCTTTTTGGATTCGGTTGATTTATTTTGAGTATTTTATTCATGGTTGTATATTCTTATGACGTAGGAGTAGAAATGTAAGGGGAGACATTTCAGGTTCAGCCTGGGATGCCATCAAAACCAAGAGCTGTATTTTTGCCATGATTTAATATGTCGTAATAATTGTCATTTAGAATGAATGGGATTTTGGGGCTTTTAAAAGATTCGTACCATGTATCAATTTGGCCTTTAATGACTTTATCATGAGTCGTCGTTTTATGTTATTTTATGTGATTGTTTAAAGTGTTTTGCAAAAATATAATAATAATGATAATAATAAATTGTCTTTATTTTCCAAAAAAATTACATATAATAATGCTTAAAATAGTTCAGCTGAGTTGCATTAACAAATGCATATTACAAAAGCGTGCATACAAATATAGTGATAAGAATAATATAATAAAAAAAATATAATAAAACAAGCACAAAGATTTATATTGTACGAAATTAAACATGGTACTCATGATTTAATAATATATGAGTCATGGCTTACTTCAATTTTGAAACTGTAAGGCTTTTAAAGCTGAAGGGAATTGAGTTATATATGTTTTAAATGTTATAAGTAAACGATCTTTTGAAGAAACAAGTTTTAAACCTTGGGGCTGAGATTGTTCCCCTAAACCTTACATTTATATTATAGAGATCAGACCGGAATACAATTCTGTTGTAGAGATAGGGTGGTGTGCGTAGTTGAATAATCTTACTATACAACAATGTAAAGTCCTACATACAGCAATATTTAACTAGTTCAGGTCATGTAACTTAGCAGAAATATAGTCATATTTACGTATACCAAATATACAAGCATTTTGTATTTTTCGTATTCGGTTTTTTGTGACACAATCAAGACGAGCAATGTACACAACATCTGCAAAATTGAAATTACTCAGTACTAGAGTATCGCACAATAAACGTTTCGTTCTTAAAAATAAAACATTTCTGTTAGCATATATAAACATAGATCTCAAAGAAGACATAATCGAGGAAATCCAAACTCGGCAATTAATATGGTATGGACATGTCCAGCGCATGCAGCCAACAAGAATACCAAACCTAGCCCTAGAATGGAGACCTCTAGGGAAAAACAGAAGAGGCAGGCCGAAGAGAAAATGGGAGCAACGAATTTCAAGAGCTATGAGCGAGAGAAACCTGGAGACTGGACAATGGGAAGATAGGAGAGGATGGAGGGCGGGTATCGGACAACGTCGCAGAACGTTTTAAAACCGAGAATATATATATATATATATATAATTTTTAAGTTAATGTACGCATGGAAGATACACTTACTGATATGCAATTTAAAGCGCAGTTTTGAGTCAATTACAAGATCCAGATTCCGTATAGAGTCTACAATGGGTAGTGTATCGTTGCCTACCCTGATTATATACTTATATTTTGCTAAATCTATTACATTTTGTGGGCCAAAGAGCATTGCATTTGACTTTGTGGGATTAATAAATAATGAGTGGGAATGAGATACATTGACTAACTCTAATATATCGGAGTTTATATTATCGCAGGCAGTATTGATATTATCAAATTTAAATGAGTAAAGTAGTTGTATGTCATCGGCATATGTATTGAGAGTACAGTGTTTGAGATTAAAAGATAAACAAAACTGGTCCTAGAATTGATCCCTGGGGAACACCCGCCTCCATCCTAGCAGAGCTTGAATTTGAGTCATCAATGCGTACTAATTAGGTACGACCATGCAAGAAACTTGCAATTAAAGATGTAGAATCCTCTGAGTAGCCTAGATAGTTTAATTTTGCTAGTAGGATGTCATGGTTAATGACATCGAATGCTTTACTATAATCCAGTAGTATAAGAGAGGTCAGTAAACCTCTGTCTGTAGCTACAATTATATCATCAATGACATTAAGTAGAGAAGTGACACAGCTGTAATTAAGTTTAAATCCAAATTGATTAGTAGGGAGTAGGTGGTTATTCTCAAGAAATTTCATTATTTGATCTTTGACAATACTTTCTAAGATTTTTGAGAAGACAGAGAGAATGCAAATGGGTCGAAGATCTTTAAAAATTTTAGGAAAATCAATTTTCGAAACTGATGATATTGTCCCTTGCTTCCATATATTAGAAAAAATGGTTGTTCTAGGCAAGAGTTTACAATAGGTGTGATGTATTACATACAATCTCTATAATGTTTGATTCATCCGTAGTCGTTTTCCATGATTTTATCCATAAATCACTGTTGTATTGAATGATTAAATTGTAAATATCCTAAGATATTTTGTTTTAATGTCACGTCTTCAGTTTGTTTAGAGTCTCTGTATAATTTTTGCTTATATTTGATTAGTTGATGATGTAGAGAGGCAGTAAGGTATGTAATAGTTGTTAATGTTTTCTTGTTTAGCTGGTGCTCTGTTTTCTACCCGCAGAGGTTATAGGCATTACATCGTAAGTTTTCATTAGGGATTTTCATTAGAGTAGTGTTTTTATTTGGATTTATGTTTTTCGGAAATTACCAATAATAATAATAATCCTGCAGGGTGCTTTTTTAAAGTTTCGCCTGAGTCTTCGAATTCCCCCTCTTCAAAAGTTTCCTTTTTTAAAATGCTTAATTATATAATTAATTGGAATTGCAAATCAAATAAATCTGTAATAAGTGTAAGTCAAATTAAAATGTGTATAATAAAATACAAATTTTGACAATAGTATTTCTCTAATTTTATTTAGTAGTGTATGTATTTGGATCTAGTTTATTGCAACTTATAGAGTGGAAAATTCGAACACTTGCGCCATATTTAAGAAATTCTTTAGTATTTATATTATGATTATACATCAAAAAAGATAATGCTAGAAACAGACGTGATGATATTAATACGTATTAATAGTAAAACTGTACTTGGGATTAACTTAATACCACGTACGGTGCTTTAATTAACTTCAAGACTAAATAATTAAGTGTTTACGACAAATTCAGGAACCGGAAGCGGCGCATACATGTAGTTTAATTAATATTTTAATTGCTCGCGCTGCCGCGTAATTAATATATCCAGGGGACAAAGAGAAATTGTCGAATTTTCTGAAAACACGACAACTTCACCGCATGTTTATATGACGCGCAAGTATCGATCGTTCCGGTTCATTATATAAAGTTCAATTAAATCCGGGATAAAAGCTTTATGAAATCCAAATTAAGCAAAATTCTAATAAACCTGTATGCATGCAGAACGTTTTATGACATGATTAAATTACTAAATTTCTTGTCATAATGGTGTAATATTTTGTTACCGGTTAATTTTATCCTTCGGATATAATTATCATTTCGCCATTGTATAAAAGTGTTTCGGTTGAAATATATAAAATCATAAATAACGAATATTAAAATTTACCACCTGAAACAGGCGGGGTGGAAAATAGTATGGAAGTGTCGGCCTCAATTCCCGATGACGATTGTATGTGCAACATGATACGTCCGGACAAATTGGAGGATCCATCAAACGCCAGAACTCCAGCGCTCGTGTAAACATCGAAAAATGTAGCCGCCGGAACAAATCAGCGGCGCGATATGGAATTTCATTATTCATGAAATTATTTACAGGAAAGAAGGCACGATAAATTCCTGCCTGTTTTTGCGCGCTCATTCGTAACGAGCAGCGCCGCCGCCGCCGACTGCGGGCGCACAAATAAAACCGACGAACCTGGGGGACGTGTGATGGATGCAAATCACGTACTCGGGGCCCCAAACAATGGCAAAGCCTGTCTTCTGTTGCATTCTTAATCCGGTGGCGAAATCGATTTGAGACGTGATAGAAGCTGTTTGCGGGGGCTGTTTCCAAGAGATTAAAGAAGAATTGCCTACACGGACGGAGGTGTGTGTTTCTGATTGTTTCCCACACTGGCGCTGGAAATATTACCTGGTAGTCAATTCGAAAAAAAAAGTGTGCGTGGAATAAAAGTCTTGGCAAAATTAGCTGTGATATACATCGAAATCAGTGCTTATTGTAGTACCTAAATGATTTGGATTTGTCCTAAATGGTAAAAGGCTGCTACTTTAAAATTATTTTTTATACACAATGGTTACAATATAATTAGTCTATAATAATTCTTAACCATGTTTTTTTTAATGTAGAAAATATACATCTTCAAATAAGGTCAAATATTTCTGCTCACATCCGCGAATAGCCTTGGTCTGAGAAACTGTACTCTGTTGAGAGGAGAACGAATAATAATTATTATTTAATAATTATTATCCGCCCTCCTTAAAGCAAAGTGCAGTTTCTCAGATAAGGACTACTATTTAATTCCAGAAGATTGCAGTATTAATCAGCAACGATGTAAACAATGTCTAATGAACAAATTGAATTCTGGGATTCAGACACTCGTTCAAAACTACAAATTCTGGCCTGGTGCTGTTATGATTTTGAATATTAAAGTAAAGATATATTCAAAATAATATAAGCAAGTTTAACTTTTTACTTTTTGTAGTTTTAGACAAAGAAACGGCCTTTACTCCAAAATATCTCTACAGCTATATCGATAGAAGATTTTTGAATTTCTAATGTGAATATTTACACATTGTATTTATATTATATTCGTATAAAATGATGCCTGATACACAAATTAGTTTCTAAGAGCCGATTGCACTATTAGTTTGACTAATGCACTAATCTTGTCCACAAAATGGGAAAAGATGAAACTGGAGTATCCTTTGATTGGGATTTTTAGCCAGATTTCAAGAAAAGTTAAAAGGGGTGGTAATCGAAAGAAAGACTAGGTAATAAATGGGTTTAAAAACCGGCGCAAACATTGTATTAATAACTACGTATTGTATAGTGCACTTATTTAATTTATGAAAAATAGCATAAAGAGAGCAATATATGCATATTTCAGTTTTGTAGTTTTGGACACACAAAAAAAATCATAATTACTCAAAAGAAATTGTTGATAAGATTTACATCTAGACTTTGGAGCGGTTAAGTTATACAATTTATAAGTCTAGCTTGAGTATTTATTCATACTATTTAATTTATACGATGCTATTGTTGTAAGAGATAATAGGTAGGAGTGCAAAGAAACAATTCTCATTGGAACTTTTAATTTTAATATATATATTTTAAATCTTATTACTTTTAGTAAATGATTTATATATTTAAGTCATCCCTGGCAATTTCTCGAAGGGGTTGCTCGTAAAATCGTCCAGAAAGGAACAATATATCATGATCGATCGGCAATCGATTGCACATTTACCAGCCGCAATTACTTTAAACGTGAAATATCGTGTCCACTTCTCATATGGATACCCAGAAAAACCACCCACATAAGTAATCCGGGTCAGTTATACGCCCTAATCTGAATTTGTGGACCATTGCAAAAGTTATTAGGTCATGAGATATTGTCTGTATTTTTTGACAATTTTGATGCAAGAAGGCTACCTTCCATGTCCTTTTGCTGATACAGATGCCCCTAATTATTAAACAAAATTGGCTCAAGTAGTTACAATATTTTCAATTAAATGAAGTGATTGTATTTTCCCAATTTGCTTAAATACATTATTTTTTTTATATATTCTGTTAATTTTGATCGTTGATAAATATTTTCTTTTCTATATTTAAAGAGTTTTTATTGTTTCTTCAGATTTCTCTAACATTTGCTGAATTAATTTCTAGAATTATTTAGGAATTGCTCTTCCAGATTTTAAAATTGTCCAGAATCTCTTGTCCTATTTTATACTTAAAAAAAATTATAATTTCTAGAATTCTCCTGCAATATTTTAGATATTTTTAGAACATTTCAGTAATTTTATTTTTTCATGATTTCTTCTTTATTTCTTTACAGTAAAAGATTATTTTTTCTAGATTTCTAGTTGTTTATGGTTTGTTTTATCCTATCGGAAATGTTCAGCAATTTCTGTTCCATTTTTTCGGTGATTTTGATGCTGCAACATTTCCTTCTATGTCCGTGTACTAATTCAGCAGTCTCCAATTTCCAAATTAAATTGGTTACGGACCATCAACAGATTATTGCGTGTTCATCGGCTTATTTTTTAATATCATTATATTATTTATTTGAATTTCACTTAGTTTTTAATCGATGATCTTGAACATGTTTCCATTGCATTTCCTGCATATTTTCTCTCTACTGTTTCTAAAATTTGTCAGCTATTTTTTGAGAATTTTCCAATATTGAATTAAAGTGTCAATGTTCATATTTTTTTAGCTGAATTCTGTGGTTATTTTTATCCAACTTTTTCTCATTTTTATAGCTTTGGATTTTTGCTGAAAATATTGAGAATTTTCCAGAAGTTTATCTTTCAGACTCCTATAATTTTCTTCGACGAATTTAGAAATTTGCAGCATTTTTTGTGCCAGATTTTTAAAAATTTTAACATGTTTTATTTTTATTTATTGTAATTTTCAAATATTTTCATTAAAATTGTTATAATCTCCTTTAGGTTTTGTAGAATTAATCAACAATTGCTTATATTTTTATTCTCTGAAATATATAAACAGTGGAAGTTATTTATGTTTTCAAAAGTCTCTTTTAAAGAATTTGTAGCATTTTTTGAAGATTTCTAGAATTTATAAGTTTTTTAATTTTACTGAAAATTGTCTACATCTATTGGAGGTAATATACTGTCTATAATAGTTATCCTTTTGCTTCAGGTGGTAAAACCAACTGCATTATCTTCCTTTGGAGCCTAAAGAAATTAACAATACTGGTATATAACTCTGTTCATGTTTCTGCAGATTGAAAGATCTAATGATGTATACAATTATGGCAAGATGATAGAATAACCATATCACATCTTCATTATGATAACCATTGTTTTTTTCCTTTGTCATATTTATCTTTTCGATATAACACACATAATTTCCCCTCCACCTATTTTCCAGAAAACACTTGAACTTTAAATTATAAAAAAAAGACGTATTCACAGCAGTCTCCTCTGATGATTTATGTTTTGCTCATTGGAAAGCAAGCATAAACATGTGAAGATGTCGATCATAGTTTTAAATACATTGTGAGTAGAAAGCTGTTTCCTTGTCTTTGCAATTTAAAGGATTCTGCATACATTTTGAAAGAGATTAGATTAGAAATATATTCAGGGGTCCGAATTTACTCGTAATTTTTAGGGAACGCTTAAACGACATAGTCATAAGTATTAATTTCCCGTTATTTGCTTAGGCCACACAAAATATCACTAGCACGCTTTACACTAACCCAGAAATGTTGGATAACACCAGATTTAGTAACACGTTTCTATCATTTGGGATCCAATTCGATTGGAGTAGGTGGTGGAAATTTAAAACCTTTGCCAGAACATCTAACTATTATACTTATTATTCCGTTCACTTAATTCTCCCAAATTCTCTCCAAAACACTTCCAAATAGCATTTGGAAAATTATATTCTCCACAAAAGATATATTAGCACATTGGATTGGCGTTGAAAATGGTTTCAAGATTATCGGCGCGAGATTTGTAAAATGAAATATTAGATGCCGCTGGGATATACATATGTAGAACCAACAATAATTTTTTTATTTATTAAAATATTTCTACATCTACAACTTGGAAGATATAACTTTTCAAGTTATTACATACAGCAATTAAGACCCTCTCTGCTTTTAGTGCTGTTACGATGATTTCTATTGGCTCTATAAATATCGAAATTGCCTAGCCCAAATGCAGCGTTATTGACGGTATCATCTAACCAAGTCTCAACAAGTACGATGATATATCTACATAAATTCATATTCAACATAAACAATTTAATTTTGCTTCTCATGCCACCAACATTTTGGGAATAGATATTTAGTTATATAGTGTTAATTCTGATTTAATACCTTTGTAACATAATAACACAAGGTGGGCCTCGATCAGCACCATGGACACCAGAAAAGTAAAGGATGACAGCCCCTGGGAAACCTAAAGCATTGTCGGGAGCAATTACCTCTTCGAGAGCTAAAGGTTCAGGTAAAAGTAAGGACAGGAATAGATCGGATGACTTAATGTCTCAAGTAGAGCTAGTAAGCTAGTAACCCATCAACATCAAGATCTAACTACAAGGATGCTATTAACAGGCACCTCCAAGTAGCAATAATTAACCACCAAAACTTCCTGGGGAACTTCAGAGAGAACGAGGTTAAGATCCTGAAAGGTGCCCTTCGAATTTGTCTAATCCATATCCGACGGTATAAGCCCCATTTTCGATCCTAGATCCCTAGACTGTCTCTCGAAGTAACAAAGGTTACCCTAGTGTTGTCCTATCAGATTCTGGATACAGAGCAGACAATCAAGCTCCTGGTCCTGGTCAAAACCGTAGTTGGGCCTTATATGAGTTTCAAACGAAGAAATCAGCCTCCTACAACAACGTGCCTAGAAAGTGTCGTCCCAGATACAAATTTCAACGCTTAATCCTAAGAAGGAAACCCCCAGTGAGACTACCCATACCACCCCAAGGGAAGCTAAGGAGAGCAGATAGAAACCTCACCATGAGACTACTCCAGTGGACAGCTTTCAAGCTTAAATGATGAGTGCTTTACATTTTTATTCAGAAATTTACAACCCTAAAATAAACACATCATTAACACATCTTTTGAATTCGTATAATAAAAATGCAAGAACTGAATATAATTCAAGTAAAGTTAGAACATTGCCAGAAGGAGGTTCAAATACTAAACCACAACCTTCAAAGCAATGATAAAATCTTGGTCCTAATCCAAAAACACTATGTAGTGGCACACATGATATGTGAACTGGGTAATTTAAAAGGCACCATCTTCCATGGTGCACAAAATAAAAGGCCGCGTGTATGTTTATTCACCCGCTAGCCCGAAGGGCATACTTATGCCTTAATTTTTCACACAATCTCAATCTCACAGTGGTCCGTTTCGAATGAGATAATTGTGGTAAAGTTTTTCTAATCTCCGTATATCTAACCTACCTTTTCGAAACTCTAAAGCTTTTGAAGCTACTATTCATATGTTAACGGATGGAGCAAAAAATCCAAGACGGGATTATCTGGAATCTGGAACTAAAAATACCCTGTAGAAACATTCTACAATCATCCAGGCGGAACTCACAGGGTTTATTGTTTATTATTTATAGTATCAAACAAGCTTTATAAATATAATTAATAAAAGATTAAACAAAAATATACAAATAAAGTAAGCTGAAAGGCGCAGTTCACTCTTGAAAAATGTTCTTCCACTCTAACTTGTGGGTCCATTCCTTCACTGTTTCATCATACACAAATTTAGCTTCGAATACTTTTATGTTAAGACAAGAAAATCAAAATTTCTTCTAATGCAGGAGGACATTTAGTGAATATTGTCACTTTGATATATATATGTTGTGCTCAAAATATAACTGAACTAGAGAATGAAAGAGAAAAATCTGGGGTAGTGGTACATATAAGCATCATTAGTCTTTTGGTATGGTACTTTTCAGTCCTATAGAAAAACTTTTTTTTAATGTTAAATATTTTTATTGTATATAATACAAAATAATTTAAGAATGATATATTGCAAAAATTGTCTTTGCGCAGATGGTCTTCCTTTCTTCGATAAACGTCACATAGTTGCCGTTTTTGTTCCTTAAGCTATCATTTTTTCCACCACGGCACTTAAAATTGCAAGAAAGGAATGTTTTCTTTGTCTCCTCTTTATAGATAATCTATACGTTTACGATAGCCATCATAAACAAACGATAAAAACCTTTTTCCACCAGTTATTTCATTTGTGATCTAGTTTGTATAATCCCATCAACTGGTCCACCAAATCAACCCCTCTCATAATATCTTATATGATGCAACCATTACTGGAGACGGAATACTGATTTTGGAGCCATATTTCAAAGTTTTGTTGACAGACATAACATGTATAGCAGTATGGCAATTGCTCAAGAGTAAGATATCTTTTGTATCTTGCCATTTCATAAACAAAAGTCCATCTTTCCTGCCCTGGAACACATATTTACCTCTTCTCAATTTATCCTTGATTTTAGGTAGATTTTTTCTGTTTTGGTTACTAGTTCCTACTGCTGCATAATCCATATTTTGTAGTAAAGTGATCGAAGTAAAAAAGTGATCAAAACAGAAGGTAATATCTTTCTCATTTGCTGTAGAAATGTTTTTTTTTCACTACACGTTCACCAAGAGTTCCATCTAGACGTTCAATTTCACGGCCTGTGTATATATATTAAAATCATATGTATATCCAGTAAAAGGATCTGATCTAAGCCATAACTTGATTCCTCTCTTTACGGGCGCTAGTGGCATATATTGCTTCAAAGACGAACGTCTTTTGAACTTTGTCATGGATTCTCATATACTTTGAAAGCTATTATCTTGACGGTATTTCTGGAACGTAGCTTTCAAGCAATTCACTAGGTCGTCAATAAAATATGTTTTGGAGAATTCTTCAGGTTTGTTTGGTGATGCAAAATAGATTTTTGATGAAATGATTTTGAATCTATCACGAGCTATTGCATTTTGTATTACTGAATTTTCACAACTTGCAGATCCCCTTTATCTCTGTATTCAATACTTCTTGCCCTACATTCTTGATGGAACGAAATTTTCAAATTGGGTAAATTAAAGCACTTGTTATGTTCCATAATTTTATTTTCAGTTGCTTGACACGTGTTTCGATCTTTTACGATCATTCTAAAAGTGAAAACTAAATCGATAATTGAAATGTTATAATATACATCTATATTATGAAAATTAGTTCGTGGAAATAACTGCGTTAATGACATTATCGGTTTTGATTATCTCATGCTGGTTGTTTAATACGTAATCCCCTTTGCTAATTGCCCTCTTAATATCCTTCTAATAGGTTCATCTTGCGCAAGATTCTAGTGCAACACTATGACAATAGATGGTACCTTTATGGTATTACATTGACATACGGTTTACCCGGAGATTTAAAAACTGCAAAGTAAGAATTCGTTTCCCTGTTTCTCCAAAATCGGTCCGAGGCTGCAATAATTAATGTTTATATTATTATTGTTATAAAGTTCGCTGTTGACAGTTTCCAAAGAGGGATCTCGTGCAATGATTAGACAATAGGTGGCACCTGTATGGCATAATACCTTTTTTAATCATAATTGACAAAACAGGTAATACATCTTTTTAAAACCGCTATTAATTTTCCTTCAAATTCCATGAAATTAATAACCTCTTTCTGTTACTGATAATACATATACAATAAGACTTAAAACAGTGCCTATAAAATTGTTCACTTCTATATAATTGTTTTATTTATAGTGGTGAATATAATATAAGTAAGGCGTGTGGGTGGCCTTTGTCCCACCCTCTTACGCATATATCACACACGAAAGTTTTACTTATTACGAATAAGGTCACAAGAAGATTTATACTAGATATTTCATGAGAAGTCTTCTCTTAAAATATTGTTTTAATAGTTTTTTTCAGTGACTCTACCATTACTAGGTGTTTGTATGACTTACGACTTGTTCATCATTTGAAAATTCAATTTCTGATATGCAACTGAAAACCTTGCACGGTATCAGTCAACGGATCTTTGGTGGTAACCAATGTCGTGCTGTATCAGTAACGTCTTCATTATCCACGTTTGCGTCATTAATTGGACCAAAAAAATAAAATCCAATGGTGCGAGATCTGGGCTGTATGGTGAATTAGAAAAAACAGTCTACTGAAGATTTGTGAACTCCTCTGAGGTACAAAGACTTGTGTAAGGTGTGACGTTGTCAAGACATCTTCGTTTGGCTTTTTGTGCCTACAAACACGCTGAAGTTGATTTTTCAATTTTCGAAGAGTTGCACAATATACTTCAGAGTTGAATAACTTCTTCAGAATCCTAAAAGACCATAGCTACGACTTTATCAGGTGAGGGTATGGCTTAAAAACTTTTTTGGCAGGGGAGTGGGCGTGGCGCCACTCCATTGATTGCCATTTTGTTTCGGGTTTGAAGTGATGAATCCATGTTTCATCGCCTGTAACAATGTGTGACAAAAAATTGTCACGATCAGCCTCATAGCGAACAAGCAATTCCGCACAAATCTTCTTTGCTCTTTATGGTCTTCGGTTAGACATCGCGGGACAAAACGGGAACAAACCTTTGAATATTCCGGTGAACAATTGTGACAGCACTACCAACAGAAACGTCCAGTTGAGCAGCGAGGTTTTTTGTCCACTGCCACATTTCCGTAGACTATCCGCAGGCGCCTATGAATATCTGAGATGCCCTGGTTTTCCGCCAAAAAAAAACTCAATCACTGCTCGTTGTTTGGAATGCACCTCCGTTACAGACACAATTTTAATAGCTGTCACCTATCGGAAACTAATGTAACTATACGAGACGAAGCTGCAATATTGAATGATGTCCCACATAAAATGTTCAGGTTTTTTAACCAAACGTGGCCAAAAAAAAATTGTACAATTCTCATTAATCTATTATAGTTACTTGAATTATTATATAAAATATTTGATTACCTATTTTTTCTGTAGGAATAAATTATTCTTTTAGAAAGTCTATTGTCTTCTAAAAATCTATCTTAGCTATTGTCAACAATTTAGTAACAACTTGTGCATGAAATTATTATCGTGCGCATCAGAACCTACTTTTTTTTTCCTCCGACTTTGAAATCGAGGAGTAACTCAGATTATATGCATGACTACATCAAAAACACCTCCTCGTCATTTCTACAACCTGTCACGCGTCACACCATTTCACGGTGCATTGTCTTCGCGACGTTTCGACCGAACTATAAAAATCCCCGCATCCGCGCCGGCTCCCCGCTGTTCCGTCGAAAGATAATTACAAATCTTGCAGCATTTTGGAGAAACGAATCGATATGGGAGCAGCGTCTGCAGTAAGTTATGCGCGCCCAGGGATAAACAGATTATTTTCGCGAGATAATGTGTCTACACTACATATTTGCATTTCTTTTTAGGGCCCCGAGGGCGAGATTTATTCCCTTTACGAGTCTTCATTACACGGCGTAGAACGCCATGCTCGGCCCGCATGTAAATCGCGCCGTATCTTTAAAGTTTCAGTTGCTCGAGATTATCTCTTGAAATTATCTTCTTAGTTTTATACTGCATCAACACCCACGGATTATTAAATAAACATAAATGTGATGTTATAAGAAGTAAATTATTCGAGCTTTCTGTTTTAAATTACATGCAGCATATATAAGCTAACTCTGTTACCCTGTCTTCAACTGTACTACTCTCACGAGATCCAAAATAGATCGAAACTGGTATGAGGCTGTTCTTGACAGGAAATACTAATTCAATATTTCCACAAAAATGTAACAGTTTTCTATAGATTAAAGTACTGGCCGATTAAATATTTAGAATTTTTTTTAAACTAATTTAATTCCTACTTAAATAATAATATAAATTGAAAAATAATTAGTAAAATAATATAAATTTTTGGTATAATAAATATAGTAAATATTTAAATGAAAATCATTCTAAATACGTTAAGAATTTTAACTAAACATTTTACGTCGTTTAATAATCTTTAATACACCTCCGCAATTAAAAACCGCCACAATTTAATCGTCGCTGTATCAACGTTTAATTAAATTCCGCGGCACGTAAGCAAAGGAAAACCTCAAGAATTTCCCGTGTGTCTTTGGCTCCTGTTGCGAGAGTCGCAATTTAAACTTGGGAGACGGCATAGTTCATAACAATTTTTCATCGCCGGCCCTTATTAAAAAACTACCGCAAGGAACCCCTCTAGCGCCAACTTTTCCGATTTGAGGGCCGCATTGTGGGCACGGACGAACGACTTCAATTACACCGCCAACAGGAAAATGATTTATGTCTGCGCAAATGCACAAAGATCTCATCTCGTTCCTGGCATTTTTCTAAAGCTAGGATCAATTCAGTTTTTCCTTTTCCCACAAAGGCTTTTCATAAAATTTACTACAAAAAATTGTATTCTAATAAAAAAAAAATGATTTCATCAAATTCAACAGTATATATTTATAGAAAAATTATTTTTTCTAATCTGAATGTACGTTATTATTTTTGTAAATTGTTAAGAAAGGACATTTATTATTGTTTGCCTTAACAGCAGGTATAAGCGATTAGTCCAAACAATCAGTCGTTAGATTCCTCATCAATCACAGTTCTGATATTCTCTTTTGCAATCTAACTAACGTTTCGTCTTCCAATTATAACCTAGATATGATTTATATTGTAGTCCCCAACAAGACATAATTATGAAAGAGTTTAAGTTCATCAGCTATAGCATAATAAGAATACGAAAATAGTAAACCTAATATCTATTTCTTGAATGATTTTCTTACTTATTTCTTGGTGAAACATTATGAAATAATAGGTAAAGAATTGTTAAATACCTGGCTTGTTTAACTAGTTTTGAATATTAATTTAACTAGTTGTGCTTCTTACAGCATGACTAAGAGTAATTATAAAAGAAAACTTGCAGATTTTATATATTCAGGTAATACGTTCTTTAAATATCGGTCCAAATCTCTTTGTTGTCATTAACGATGGGTTTTTCCAGACTTATGGCTCTATTTATTTCAAGACCCTCTTACATTAAATTGATACTTCAATATGTTAAAATAATGTGTATATTCTGTCAACATGACATGATAATTGCATAATTAATACAAAAGATTTAAAGGTAAAATGCCAAACTTTTTTTGACAGGTGTATGAAGTGATTATTACTTATAAAAGTTTTGCAATTCCAGTACATTGTTTAGTGTTTAACCCAAATCAGCCCATTTCGATTAGTAAATCAAAAATTAAGCTTAAGGCATCTATTGGTAAGCTTCTTTCAATCTGAACAATTCTTGTACTGTTCATCCGCACCAGCAGACTTTCCTCTCATGTCTATTCTTTAACAATTTTTTGAACTTCCGTCTTTCATTAGAGACAAAAATATCGCCTGTCGGAGATGACATAACACTCGTAATTAGTTCTTTCATACAGAATGTATTAACTACGGATTTAAATTATTGGTTGAATTTATTAAATTAAATTAATCATTGGTGGGAATACCCAAATATTTTGAATACAAAAAAGATAACAGAAAGATAACCAAAAAATTTATCCATTGTGAAGATGATAATGCTGAAGAGCGTTTGCGGATTCTTTAGAGAAGCGAGTTCAACCCCGAAAATATCGAATAATAATTGAAAGTTATTCTGTCATCTAATAACTTACAAGTATGAGGAATTCGTCAGCTAAATATATATGAAGTCATGTTGTGAATATTATATCAACAACGATCACATTTCTCTTTAAGGTAAAGGTGCTATAAAGTGCAAACGATGCAATGCTTTTGGGGTAACTTACGTGAGCTTGGATATTTTCCGCAATGGCTAGCATCCTTAAAACGATAAATCTTGTTCTCCTATCGAACTCTCCTTTCACTCATTTGCTCAGTATTTTGGGCAAATTTGGTAGCAAGGCTTTGCAGCGAAGTATTTTGATATTTCTTCATTCGAGAAATTATATCAGTTTTTAGGTCGGTTCTCATTTTGGCTTACCCATTCTTCATTACATGATAGAACAACTAAGTTTATTTAAGATGACGTTTCGAATAAACCCGCATTTTGTTGATATTTCAAAAGCATTCGGCGGGGTGTAAAATGAAGGCTTCATTTGTAAACTGATTTATAATGAATTCCATTCATAACATATTAGATCCATTCATTCTACAGAAGATTAATTTTTGTTATATAAATTCCGGAGAGTGTAAAATTTGTGTATGTGTTCTACAAGTCTCTACAGCAACAACATTTCGAATTTATCTCACCTAATATTTTACATCGATAATAATACTCTTCTTTATAGAGGAATTACAACAGCCCATGAAAGAATATCCTCTCCAGATTCTTAATTATTTATTTGCATTTCAGCAGATCGTATCTTCAAAATAAGGATAATCGATACTCCTTTAGAAGATAAGAATAAATATCATCTTAGCTAAAAACAAAACACTGTTTACAACTGTAACTCATAAAATTAATCGAAAGTATATTCCTTTTGAATCGATTAAAATTTGACTTAAGCAAATAAAATTATTGTTTACAACTTTAAATTCCAAATAAGTTTCTGAAAAATTAAAATAAGTAAAAATAAATCTATTATTTTTGTATGAAATTAAAGGCTTTAATTACCATAGTTAGAATGATCAAATGGTCAAATATGCGGTATTTTTTCGATAACTTGTTGCCATTTTGAAGGTAATTTCATGCATAGAAGACCTCGTTCTTATTAGCAAAAAATCAGATAGTTGATTTTCACAAGATTCTCTTAAAGCAAATTTTTTACCAGCAAAATATAGATGATATCATGAAAAATGAAATATATATAGATAGGAACAGATAATCACTTGGTGCCAGGTCCGGACTATAAAGTGGATGCATAAGAATATCTAAACCAAGCTCCCGGAGCTTCTGCCGAGTCACTGTTGCTATGTGTGGCCAGGCGTTGTCCTGATGGAACACAATTCCTCTCCTATTGGCCAAAGCTGGCCGCTTCTGGGCGATTGCTTCTTTTAGACGGTCCAATTATTAACAGTAGTTAAGAGTTTTGCTCATAGTAGATAATTCCGTGCCATTCCCACCAAACCCACAGAAAAAACCTCCTAGCTGTCAATTCAATCGACGACCGTTTTCGTTTGACCTTGTTATAAGTACTTTTCATCATCAAGTGGTGACTACTTCAGAAATGGGTCGATTTTATTGCGATTCAACAGCGATTAGTAGAAGAAAATTTGGTCCATGAAATTTTTTTTTGGGTTAACTCATGAGGCACCCATACATCGAGCTTCTTTTTGTATTCAGCCTTATTCAAATGGTTACAAACGGTTTTTGCAAATGGACAATCGAGATAGTGCTTACATGCCGGTCAAGTTTGACAATGTCCAAGATTTTATCGATATTTTTGACGTCCAGTGCGTGCGTGATTAATTGCTACAGTATCAGGACCATAAACATTGTGGCCTGGCTTACCTTTTTACCTTTGTCGAAAAAACTGTAAATGTAGTGTTATTTCTCTTTGCTAATATCCATATTTGACGCGCGCTCTAACAAAACTGGGTCAACTACTCACAAAACTTCCAGAAAAGTTTTTTAATAGGATATCTCGTCTTTCAAACGTCAACTATTGGAAAAATAATGGATTTATTTTTACATAACTTCATATAACAGATCCAAAATCTTCAACAGTTCAATGTTCATTGATCAATATAAGATCTATTCCTATTACTTTAGAATTAGATTAAAATTATTCACTATGATGATCAGGACACACCTGATACATTAATTCTTCGATTTACCTGCAGAATTTGCAAATTCATCAAAATTTATAGTGGAAGCGATTATTTTGTGACGCATCTTGGAATCAGAAACTACAAAACAAAATGCACTTTATTGTGATTCCTGTGTATTGTATCAAAAGAGTGCGGTTTCTTTTAAAATTTCTCATTGCAAAAGCATTTGCCGAAATACAATGTCGCTGCTGATAGTAAACATCGAAAGCATTGTCATATTCCAAACCTTAATTAGCACATCTTCTGAATGACCGGAAGCATAAGCCTAATTTTGCAGAAGTTTAGACTATAAAAGACCTATGTAACGGTGTCAATTAGTGTCACAAGTGTCAGTAATTGTCTTTTGTCATTACTATTTTTTCAAATCACAACTAAAGCCATCGCATTTGTTTGATATTGTGATCAGTAATAAAACTGGCAGTCCATGCTCGGAATAATAACCTCACTAGTCTAACTTTCGTTTAAGCTTTAGTCACTGAGATAAAAATATTTCTAAATACATATAGCAAATCTAATTTTTGGTACTATATTTTATAACTTAGCTCTAAAAGTCAAAAGCAAATTGCTAAATTACACAATAGTGGAAACGAATTTCTAGATCATCATTAAATACATAAACTTTGGAAGTTCATTCATACGATAAAGCTCTAAAGAAAATAAAAGGGCGATAGGTTTTGTATATTCTGAGATCGATACGACTGAGTCGTTTGTGGATTCCTAAGAACGCCTTCTTACGTTAAACCTCAACGATAAACAATACGTTTTTGAGTTACGTGGAGATAAACAACCAAGTAAAAAAAGTCAAAATTGTTTAGTTGTCAACTTTGTAGTAAATCTTGAATCATAATAAATAAAATGGTATAATAGTGTAATCGTGTCTTCTTCATTAAAGTAAAAAAATGTTTTTCTTAAATCTTGTTAACGTCTTCAATTGTGAAGCTAGTTATGTCGTCGAAACGTACCTTTATAATAAAAACTGAAGGTGGACCTAGAATGCAGCCATTTGAGAAGAGTTAAATGGGCTAATTAAGCTAGTTTTGATTTTTAAAACCTAGTTATCTACAGCATTTCTACCTCACTTAGATGGTAAGATGGCTTTGAGAAGGTATTATCATCCAATCTGCTTTCTGACAGTTTTAGACAAACTTGTTGAAAAGATTATGCTGCGACAAATTTCGGTTTTTTTAAGGATCGAAAATGTAATCCAGATTTTTAAATCTATTTTCCCCTCGGCATGTTCACTTTTCATCGGTTGCAAAGGTAACTTAATTCATCTTGGAGTATTTTTTGATTAAACACGATCGTGCTGCAGTTTTTTCTGATATTTCAGAAGTGCAGGAAAGATTACAATATTAATAATATACTGAATATCGTATAAGATTGTAACGTGGTTTTGAGAGTTACGTGAAGAATAGATTTGATAATGTATACATTTAGAGAATAAAAAATATTTTGTGAAAGAAGGTGTTACCATTATTTTCTGTGTAATTATCATATAAGATTCATACAAGATTTCCTTGAAGGCAGAACGCTTGGTTGAAAAATGTTTTATCTTATATTTATAACACTATATAACATCTGCATCGCATTCTGAATGTGATTTTGTTAATGATTGTCTAATACATTTTTAAGGATCTAAAGAAGTCAAGATATTACCATAAAGATAACATCTATTGTCCAAACTTTGCACTCGTTTCCTTCTTGGATGCAGAACCACCGACAAATCATAAAGCATAGGAAACAGTCAATAGCGACAATTATAATAATAAAATAATACAATAATAATGTAAATATTAATTATTGTTCCCTGTTGAAACTGGCTATTGCCGTCATAGAACAAAATTAAGCGACGGCCGCGACTTGAAGTGAAGTAACATAGTTCAATAACAAATTACGTAGTATGAGTGAAAATTTGAAGTTGTTACAAGAAAAATATAACATGAATCCTTCAACTATAATAAAAGAAGCAACAGACAGTTTTCGGGAAGTTTATAAAACCAAAATCAAACATGCAAAAAAAGAGTGAATAAATGCTGTATTAATCAGTCAAACGACAAACAAAAGGCAATGTGAACAGTGGTCAATATACCTAGCAGATAGAAAGCAAGTTTTTGATATAGATAAAAACCGATCTAAGTCACTCCCAATATTACATGGTGTGCCGCAGAGGTCTATTTTGGCCCAGTTTTGTTTTTAATTTTTATTAATGATCTTCCAAATATTCTAGAAGACGCCTATGTAATATTATTCGCTATGTAGTAATGGCTAGGGATAAATGCACAGAAATTATCCTAAAAAAAACGATAAATCGCTTGCAGCTGCTGCTTCGTGGTGCAACGCTAACAAGTTAAAATTAAAAGAAATAAATACCGAAAGCATATTTTTCAATAGGCCTCTACAATCGGAAAATGAGTTAGTTTGTTTCTTAGGCCTGAAAATGGATATACACTTGACCTGGAATCTTCATGGAGATGAGGTTGCCAAGCGAATAAGTAAAAACTTATACTGTTTGCATACTCTTGTCGATTAAGTACAAACACATGTATTACCTGCAGCGTACTTCTCGCTAATAGAAGCACACCTGCATTACTACTTACATCTAGACATCGTATTTTTGGCCTACAAAGACGAGCCATACGGATGATTGCAGGAGCAAGTTACACAACAGACTGCAAACCTTCTTGTGCAAAACTGAAGATTCTCCCCCTACCTTGTTTATATCTACTTGAGTGCCTTTGTTTCCCAAAGATACATTAGAATAAATATTTGACACAACCCCATCATTAATTATCCAACCAGGTTTAAGAACGATCTATACCAAAATACTTGAGAAGTCACAAACTGGAATGAACTACCATGGTATCAAATTCTTTAACAAACTCTTTCCTGAAATCAACTTCCTTTCACTGAAAAAATTTAAGCAGGCCATTAAAACATACCTACTGGCAAAACTATTTTACTCTAGTGAGGAATTTCTAAACTGTGATGTCCATTTAACTTCACTAGTCTAGAACTATTTTATTTTATTTATAGGTAGACTTTATTTATATTGTTCTAGCATATAGCTGCTTTTTCAAGTGCGCAGCCTAATCGATTACGCATTTTTCTTTAGATGTATGATTTCGACAATTCATCTATCTTTATATTAACACCTCATCATAATTATTTGAACATGTACTATATATTATTATTTTTTATCATCTACTATGTATTGTGTATGTCTCGACCATTTTACTATTTGTGGTATACTTATTACAATATATTTCATGAACTACAAAATAAAAATAATGACGAATAAGTGGAGACTCAAAGGATCGGATATTTATGTGGGGAATGACTTGATGGTGAATGAAAGAAATATACAAAGTTGTTTGAGGAGAGTTGCCAGGGAAAAGAAAGATAAAGGGCACGTGGTTAAGATAGGATATAGGAAGCTCGATATAAACAATAGAAAGGTGCCGTGGGAGGAAATAAGTAATCGGGTTACTGGGATAAACGAAAAAAACTCAATCTTAAATTAAAAGGTAGAAGAAAAGGAGTCGAGGGGAGTTTTGCAAGGGTGGGTTTTTGGAATGTGGCCGGATTGAAGTCTAAGTGCAACGGAAAGAGGTGGCAAATGGAGTTTGAGAAGTGGGTGGGGGAGAAAGATGCGGTGCGTTAGTCGAGACGCGGGTACGGATAGAGGAGTGGGAAAGTGTAAAAAGGGCGCTACCAGGGGGGTTTAGATGGTCAATTAAAGGGGCAGAAAAGGGTACAGGAAAAGGAAGGGCGAAGAGTGGGATGGTTGTGGGGACAAGGGATGAGTTAAAAGCGGGGGCTATAGAATTTAGTGAGGAGGTAGAAGGCATGGTATGGGTGACTTGCTATCAGGGGCCGTGGAAACTGGAAATAGGAGTAGTATATGTGAACAAGAAGGGTTGAAGTGCAGAAGGAGTTAGACAGGAAAGCCAGCGAAGGGAAGAAATTTGTAGTGGGAGGAGACTGTAACGCGAGAATGGGAGAGATGGGGGGAGGGGTAAATGATGAGGGGGAATTAGTAGAACGAACATCTCAAGACAAAGTAATCAATAGTGAGGGAAGGAGGATGGGAGATTGGATATTGGAGGAGGGATGGGATGTGTTAAATGGGTGTATAGAAGGCGATTGGGATGGGAAAAAACCTATATTGGTCAACAGGGATCGTCAGTGATAGTCTATGTGGTAATAAAGGGGATACATAGGGGAATAGTGAGAAGATTGGAGGTGGAAGATGTGCTAGGGTCGGATCATCTACCAATATCGGTAGAAATATGGATGGGGAGGAAAAAAGAACAGCAGCAGAGGATAGACCAGTCGAAATTAGCAGACGGAGCAAACGAAATGGAAAGAATGGGTAAACGATTGGAGAAGATCAAGTGGAGTCAGGTAGAAAATATGGAAGAGATGGAGGAGGTTATAGCAGGATGCGGAAGAAGAATAAAAAGGAGCAGCGGAGGGGAATACACATGGTTCGACGAAGAGTGTCGGGAGGCGAAGAGAGTAAGAAGAGTAAGTAAATGAATGGAGGATTGGAAGAGGGGAGGAGAAGGGGGTGAGTGAGGCAAGAATGAAATATACGAAGGTATGCGAGAAAAAAAAGGCGCAGGCTATCAAAAAAATTGCAGAGGATATGAGATCGTGCCAGAGCGAAAGGGAGATGTGGAGTATATTGAGGAGAGGAGAAGTACGGGGACAGATGGAGGTATCTCTGCAGGACTGGAAAAATAAATGTTTAGAAAATTGCGGGGAACCGGTGGGGGTAGGGAGACGAGAGTGGAGAACAGTGGAGGAAGAGTTTGCAGAAGAGGAGGTGGAAAAGGGTTTTCAAGAGGTGAAAGGAGGAAAAGCGGATGGGCTGGATTGACTGAAAGCCGAAATGTGGAAGCGAATTGGAGCTGAGGGAAAAAGCAGATTTGGGCAGCTGCTGAATCAGATATGGAGAGAAGAAAAGAAGATTCCGGAAATATGGTATGTGGGGGTAATGTGACCGATACACAAAAGTGGAGATAAAAAGGACGCGAGAAATTATCGAGGTATAACTATTATGTGTATCGGGTACAAGATTGCCATGACGATAGTGAAGAACCGGCTAGAAGAGGAAGTAGAAGACAAGAGTTTGTGGAATCGCAAGGAGGGTTTCGAAAAGGGAGGGAAACGAGAGATCAAATCTTTACGCTAGCGAGAATAGTTGAGAGGGTGTTAGAGGAAAAGAAAAGTGTGTATGCGGTATTGCTGGATTTGAAAGCAGCCTATGGTTTAGTGCCGAGAGAAAGGTTGATGGAGTGCTTGAAGAGGAGAGGTGTGAGCAAGGTAACATGGGTGAGAGGAATGTATGAAGAAACATGGGGGAGAGCAAAGGTAGATCGAAGGGTATCGGAAAAGTTTAGAGTATGGATGGGGGTGAGACAGGGATATTCGCTTAGCCCGTTGCTCTTCAATTTATATATGAGTAAACTAGAAGAGGTCCTAAAAATCGGGCAAGCGGGCGGGATTGTAATAGGGAAAATGAAGGTGTGGATGTTGGCGTATGCGGATTATGTGGTGTTGCTGGCGAAGGATTGGGGAGAAATGAATGAGATGCTGCAAAGGGTTGAAAGGTATATGGATAAGCGAGGTTTGTGTGTGAATATAGATAAAAAACGAAGTGGATGAGATTTAGGAATAGAGGAAGAGAAGGAAGAATGAAAGAATTAACATTGAAGGGAGAAGTGATCGAGAGAATAAAATAGTTTAAATATTTGGTTTTTGTTTTTAGGTGGTGTGGGGGTACAGGAAGCACGCCAGATGGGTCCATATGAAGGCGAGGAAAGCGTGGTATGTGGTGAAGAAGAAGTGGGGACAGTGGCTGAAGGGTAATTTTCAGATGGCGTGCAAACTGTGTGATGCATGTGTGAAACCAATCTTAATGTATGGGGTGGAGGCATGGGGTATGAAAGAATATGAATGTATCGAGAGAGGGCAGGTGACATTCCTGAAGCAGATGTTGGCGGTGGAAAGATCAACGCCCAGCTACATTCTGCTTCAGGAAACGAACAGAACGTGTATGCATGGAAACGCAATTGAAAGAGTGTCTAGGTATGAGATGAAAGTGATAGAATTGGGCTGGTGAAAGAAGTGTGGAGAACGTGTGTGGGAGTAGGAGAGAGTGGTTGAGTGGTTGGAGAATAGGGAGGAGAAAAATGGGAAGAATTGGAAAAGCAGGAGCGTCAAGGGTATATTGAGAGGAGTGGGTACAACCCTCTTTAAAAAAGGTGGCAGGTACATGGGAAGATACCTGGGTACCTAGCAAATTGTACATAAAACAGAGGGCAGAAGGTAGCAATGGCTAGGGCTAGGTGTGGCTCGGAGGAGAGAGGAAGAAAGATATGGATGAGCGAAGAGTATGGTAGATGTGTGCTGTGTGGGAGTGGGAGAGATACATGGAGTCATTTAGCGGAGGAGTGTAAGGAGATACGGGAGGAATGGATGAATGGGAGTAGACGGATAGATGAGTGGATGCGAGAGGACGGGGCTGGCGTAAAGATTGTGATGACATTAGGGTGGGAGAGGGAGAGGAGAAGAAGGATGTAATAAACGAGATAATAGGGATTAAATATTTAGTTTTGAATTGTTGTTATTTGTACATATGTCTAAGTTTATGGATGCCAATAAAGGTCTTTTTTTTATTACAGTATATTTTATATTTTGACTATTTTTAATATGTATTTATGTATCTATATCAAATTTTATTTTGACGTATGTAAAGTTTCTTGTATCGGTATTATTAATAAATAAATAAAAGAAAACCAAAATGCATTTAGAGTTATGTGAAGCTAAATGACTAAACAACCTTTTCTTAAGTAAAATATGCACTTTTGTTTACATAGTGGTAACATATAATTCAATTATGAAGTCAATAAACTCAATGCTGCTTAAATCCTAGTTATCGGCGATATTATAATATATTCGCAGTTGTGAAAATTTTACTCATTAGAGCGCACTTCTCTGCATTGTGTTTAAGATGCTTCAGCAAGGAATCTAAACATTTTGGTAAGCATCCTCAAGTTTGCTTAGAGTTTAAGACAAACTTGTTTAAAGAATTCTGTGGAGATGTATTTAGGCTTTTATTAAATTCCAAAAATCATTTCAAATACACAGGTAAACAGCCGCAAGGGCAACTTGTACATTTGGAGGACTTTTTGTTTGAACACTGCTGAAGTTTTTTTCGATATTTCAAAACCGTGATTAAGTTCCTCATAAAGGCATTATTTTTTAACTACCGGTTAGATTTTCGTTAATGTTGAAAGATTTAGATTAAACGCGATACTGTTGTAGTTTTCCTTGATATTTTAAAAGCGATCCATGGAGTTTGACAACATTGTTTCATTTGCTATATTTTTTGATTATTAAATTAATGAACGACTAGAAGTTTTGTTACAATGTTATTAAGATACTTTCCAATAAGATTAAGATTTATACAAGTAATAATAACAAGTTTCACCTGGTTCGAATATGTCGCTAAAGCTGCACAACATTTATACTAGTGACATTCCAAATTGACTAAATACGACGAACATATTGTCTTTAATCACTGTTAATCTAAAGGAAGACTTTAAGCCTCTATAGTTTTTGTGCAGGAAATAAGTGACTAGATGGAAAGGTTATTGCTCATCTTCCAATAACTTCAAAGTAAGAAACTAATTCCGATTGAAGATTTTAACTAATTTTTAATTAGCATATCTCACTAAAAAACAAAAATTTTGTTGTTTACCCTTTCGGTAATAATTAATATAGAATAATAAATTTATCCAGCAGCAGTTAACTTACGGAGCTAGAATTTGGGTTACTTCGAACCTCAGAATAGATATTAATTTAATTATCTGCTGGGATTAGTAACTTAGACTATTATATTCCAATTGTTGTGGGGAGTTCGCTGTAAACTTATTAGACCTATGGTTGATTAATTTCTTACATAATAACCCGTAGTTAAGTTTTTTTGGATTATCTTGAATGCGAAACAAAATCAAGTCTGTTTCAATTAATTATTAAACTTAATAGACTAAATAGACTTATTAGTCGTATTAGGATGAAAGCTATATCATTAATACATAATTGTATAAAATTACTCTATTATGTCTTTTGCTTTAAATACATAACAATAATATTATTTAATTTGGCTTAACAATAGTATACCAGTCGTAAATTCAAGCAATTTTACCCGATAATAAATTTATAAAGCTGTTTCTAATAATAACACAAGCGTGCATCCAATAAAACATTATTTTCTATGGCGTTGAAGCGTATTATTTAGGGAAAACAAGGAAATGGCAATTTGCGACTACGCCAACTACAATGTCGTCAAGTTTCAAATTGACTAGAAAGTTACGAGAGCCAGCATCGGATTATGCGGCGATATGGTCATGAATTTTCTAGTTCCTGAAATGAATTATGCTAATTCGGCATGAGTGAAACTTGTCCGTAATGCATTATGGAGTTGAAATGTGAATTTTTAATGGGCAATTGTGCAAGGAAGAACGCGTTACATTTTGTACGCCGATGTGTAATTATTAATGGTTTAATTAGCATGAGGTATAATAATTTTATGTATATTAGGACGGATATTCAACCTAAGAAATATACTTTCCTTAAGAAACAGAACAGAATGTTCAGTTCCTGAAATAATCTAAGAAAAATAGAATTCTAAACAAACAACTGTAATTATTATTACAAAACTTATATTTTAGCCAATTCAATTAGTTTATATTAATAGAATTGTTACTTACAGATATTGCTTAAAAATAATAAAACTTTTAAAAAAAAATTATCGTTTGTAAATAGGCTAATAACACGTTAGTATTTCTGTGTATTATTTTATATTATAATTCATAGAAAAAAAAGGGCTAAAATAGTAATAATGCATAAGACATTGTAATACATAATATAAACACTCAGCATTTTCCCTGTTAACAACAGCTACGGACCTATTTTGACTTATTAGGTCTCGTTAGCTCAGCGCATTTGAATGTTATTCAAATCTTTATATAAGAACGGAGATTACATTATTTTAAATAATTGCTTATAAAAATGATCAATTTAGATAATCTGAATTTATTTTATATCAAAAGTTATACGACGTTTCGTATTGAATCGTTTTATTCGACGTAATACGGAACTTAAGCATAATTAATAAACATTTAAACTCCTCGCGAAAGCAATAACATCATTCCTGGGGCGCACTAAGAAAGTTATAAATACTTAAATAGGGGAGTTTTATCCGGCCCTCGTAACTTTCCACTTTATTTAGCCCAATTATCCAATGAGACTTGGCGGCCTCCTCGAGAGGAACACTGGAGTGCCGGTTTATTACGCGAAGAGAACATATTAAAATTTCGCCCCGGATTATATTAATCTTGCGGGGGTTTCCCCCCCGAAAGGGTGATTTTTATTAGTACCCCCTCCGACACCCCCGACGCAACTCGGCCATTAGCATTTTCAATTTAAATTTAGTGGCGCCAGTAAAAAAAAATCAATGGGAGTTTCATTACCCCAATAAGTCACTTCTGTGCGGCATAATTTCGGCATTTCGGCCCTCCTGGGTACTTTTTTTTATCGTAAAATTTATATTTCATATAAAAAAGGGGAGAATGGGGTGGAGTGGAATTGAAATTCGTTGGAAAATATGTGATGGATGGAGATATCGTCCACGCCGTCACTGAATAATAGAATATATTTGTCTACTATACCTTTCTTTTCTCCATTGAAGTTAAGAAATAGTAATAATTCTTCATAAGTACACCTAATAAAGTTCTTAATATTTTAAAATGATTATTCTGTAATGATGATTATTTATGTTTTATGTATACAAATAATTTTTATAGGAATTATATAAAAACATTTTTTCAATAGTATGCAAAATATATAAACTAGTATATTAATAATACTTATCCTTCACCACATGTGGCGTAATAAGTTTCTTAAAGTATATAATAATTTGCTCGTTTCAAGAAGCCTGAATATTATTTTTTATTCTCCTCTTACCTATATTTCTTACCACCTTCAAGTGACTTACTGTATTGCGAATTTATTCAGTCAAGTTTTTATACCACTTGAACATTTTTAAATAAATATGAGCGAAAAATTATTTTATATGTGGCACTTTACTTTTTGATTTATAATGTCTCATTTTTGTGTCTGATAAAACAAAAGTATCTCCTAATAACTGAAGAAAATATGTCTATATAAACATTCTAACTAACTATTTATTCAAGAAAACTGTTACATTTACAGAAACAATATATTATAGAGAATATAATCACAACAAAGAAAATATCTACATTAAGTACACATTAAAAGTTACACAAAGATTCAATACACATATAAACCAATTCATATACAAATTCGCACTTATATAATACACTATAATAAAGGGTCCGCCAATAGGGACGCGCGAAGTTTGCCGGAAGGGTGCGGCCATGTTGTTTGAGGTAGAGCTGTCAAAGTTGCTGTCATTTGTTCAGTATATAACCCCAAATCACCATGGCAAGTTTGAGTGTCGAGCAGCACGTTCAAATTATTAAATTGTTTTACGAAAATGGGTCATCAGTTCGAGCAACGTTCCGCGCACTTCGCCCATTTTACGGTCGCGATGATCGGCCTGTAGAGTCGACTATCCGTCGATTGATGGGCAAATTCGAGTCGACTGGTTCAGTAAACAACCAGCCAACACTGACACGTCGACGAAACGCCCGATCGAACGAAAATATCGCTGCTGTCCGTGAGAGTGTGCGCGAGAACCCGAGGCAGTCCATTTTTTGTCGTGCACAGGGACTTGGCCTTTCGGAGACATCAACTCGCAGAATTTTGCATCTGGATTTGGGTCTGCACCCGTACAAAATCCAATTGACCCAGGAGCTCAAGATAAACGACCACAGACAGCGTCGGGCGTTCGCTGACTGGGCTCTGGAGCAGTTGGAAACAGACCTCCATTTTGGCCAAAAAATCATCTTCAGCGACGAGGCTCATTTCTGGATGAACGGGTATGTGAACAAGCAAAATTGCCGCATTTGGAGTGAGAACAACCCACACGAGGTCCACCAAGTGGCAATGCATCCCCAGAAAGTCACTGTTTGGTGTGGATTTTGGGCCGGCGGCATCATCGGTCCGTACTTTTTCGAGAACGAAGCTGGGGCGGCCATAACCGTCAATGGGGAGCGCTACAGGTCGATGATAACCAACTTCTTTTGGCCTAAACTGGATGATATGGACACGGACGACATGTGGTTCCAGCAGGACGGCGCCACGTGTCACACAGCCCATGCCACAATGGACATTCTGCACGAGCGATTTCCGGACATGGTCATCTCGCGCGTAGGCGATATCAACTGGCCACCGAGATCGTGCGATTTAACGCCTTTAGACTTTTTTCTCTGGGGCTATCTCAAGTCGCTGGTCTACGCCAACAAGCCTCTAAACACCGATGACCTCAAACTATCACTATCAATTATAGTATAGGGCCAACTCCCTAGTTCTTATTTCCCCAGCCTATCGGGAGACTTACATGGACCAAAACTTTAAACATGGAGTGGATAGAAGGGAAACCCACAAAGTTAAGGGGCTGGCATCACACTAATAACGGGCGCACTCTGTAAATTGAATCTCCATCACTCTAAAGCGACATCAGATGCCCTTTATTGGAGATTAAAAATAGCCAAGTTTGAAATAGGACTCCTGCAGGAATTAATAAGGGCCAGGTAAGGGGCCAAGATAATTATAGACTGGTGTATAAAACAGGCTGCATGACCCCCAAGAGCAGTTCTAATAAAGAAAAACAGGTGACTAGACTTGGGGAGTGCTGCGGAAGAGGCAACAAATACCTAATCTTGGGCTGTGTTGTCAAAGCCCATAATATGGTATGATATCAGTAATAAAGGTAAAGATCTTCTTGAATTCATTATCTCTAACAATTTGAATTTGCCTACTTTTCTTAATACAATCAAGTAAGCACTGTTTGTCATTCTAGCTGTTGTCTTCACATCAAGTACAATTAAAAATTGGTGTGTTTTGAAAGAGTTCAGACATAGGAAGGAAAACATAGAGAACGTTCTGTGAGGGACTTACTGATACAATCCCAACTTCAGGCTCCACAGAGTCCTGTCCAAATACTACTCCAACGGCATCAGGCTAATAAAAACACCTGATTTGAGTGCTCAAGGAAAGTCATAATGTGTTGTTAGACGCACACTGCAGGCTGAACATCTGTGGACTTCTAAGAAAAGACTGCTCAATCTACAGAAGGAAGCATATTCCTACCTACTAGAGAAAGCAAAAGCAAGGCTAGTAATCTTATTACCTACCTAGAAAAAAATTATTGCACAGTTAATAGCTTTAAATCCTTCAAAATATCAGGCTCAAATGGCATTTTGCTTGCACTGCTGCAGCAGAGGTTATTTATAATAGCTCCTTAGCTATAGACAGGAGGTTTATGCTATTCTACATTACAATGGAATGAAAAGAGGCTAGAGTGATGTTTATTCCCAAAGTTCCTAAATAGCTTTACCTCATTTCTCCTAAAAGTCATAGATAATAAAAAAAAAAAACGATATAAGGAGCAGTGCCCTAAAACAAATCCACTCTATAGGCAATAGTGTGCCCATCAAATTATCCAAACTACTGTGGATGCACTTCAAAGTCTCACAACAAGCATAGAAGCTCCGCTACAAAATAAGCACATTCGTAGATATTAATGGTGCGTTTCACAAGACCTTCAAACCCGTAGTAAATGGGGGCATTAAGAAGAGTATCGATATACTCACAATAAGATAGACCAAGGACGTACTAGAAAACCGTAAGATTGTCGAGGGTATAAGGAGTGAATCAGAAACGGTAACTAGAGCAAAAGGGTGCCAAAAAGCGAGGTTCTACAGCCTTTGCTATGATATATCATGGTGGATGATCTGCCGTCTTTGGTCGACAAAGATTATTGTACGCAACGTTATGGCCATAGCCACATTTCTGGATATAGAAGGGGCGTTTAACAACGTCACAACAAACTCTCTCGTGGAGGCACAAAAAAGGAAAGGAGTCCCGTCAAGCCTTTTCCAATGGATCAAGGCCAGCCTAGAGAAAAGGACAATCATATCCACTTTAGGGGGCCATACCATTAAGGTTAAGGCAGGGGGGGGGGGCTGCCCACAAGGAGGAATGCTATTTCCACTGTTATGGGCTACATTAGTAGATGACCTTCTAGGAAAACTGTCCAAAGAGGACATCAACTGCTTAGGGTACGGGTATGACTTAGCCATTGTCATCAGGGGCCGGTTCGCGGGAGTTGTCTCGGAGCGAGCACAAAGAGCCCTAAATATAGTAGACAATTGGTGCAAACAGGAGCGATTGACAATCAATTCACAAAAAACACAAATTGTCGTATTCACAAAAAGACGAGCATTGCAAGGCCTAAAGCCACTGAAGCTCGGGGGTACGGAAATTCCCTTCGTAGGGGAGGCAAAGTACCTGGGAGTAACCTTTGACGCCAAAATGACGTGGAGACCACACATCACAAAAGCCACCAAAAAAGCAACAATATCATTGGGCAGGTGTCGCAGAATGTGCGGGAAAAATTGGGGACTAAACCCTAAATCGACTCTATGACTCTACACCAGGGTGATAAGATCCATGATAGCCTATGGAGCAGTGGTGTGGTAGACTAGGACAAAGCAAAAGGGGGCGATAGGACTCCTGAGCAGTACACAAAGACTAGCATGTCTCAGTACAACAGGAGCCCTAAGCACCACCCCAACAGCAGCCCTAGAAGCCATCTTGAACATACCACCACTACATCTTCATTCAAGGAGAAGCCAGGTCCGTATCATACAGACTGATGCAAGGACAGGCGCCCATAATCCGATCACACGGAAAAACTCACCAATGGCTAGAAGACGAGCTAAAGGCTAACGCGATTACATCAATGCTTAGCGATGCCATGGTGAAAAAATACAATTTCGAAAAGAAATACAAAGTTCTAATCTAACAAAGAGAGGACTGGGTCGAAGGCCAACCTACCAAAGCAGAATCATGCTGGTTTACGGACGGCTCAAAGACCGACAAATGGGTAGGAGCAGGTATATACGGCACAAAACCCGAGACAAAGATTTCTGTCAGTCTCACCAAGGACACCACGGTGTTCCAAGCAGAGGCGATAGCTCTTTACCACTGCACAAGAGAAATAGCAAGACAAGACACCAAAAGTAGGTCAATTGCTATATTCTCCGACAGCCAGGCGCTACTAAGAGCACTAAGCTCCACACAGGTCGAATCTAAGCTAGTGTGGGACTGTATACGCGCTCTTAACCAACTTGGCTGTCACAAAAAAGTAACAATCACATGGGTCCCAGGACACGGAGGACATCCGGGGAATGACATAGCAGACGAATTGGCCAAACAAGGCTCGTCAAAAGCAGTAATTGGCCCGGAACCCTCTTGCGGAATCTCCAAAACCGCAGTTAAACGATCCATAAAAAAATGGGTGGAGACACAGGCCCATACCTGGTGGACGAACTCACCAGGACAGAGACGGGCGAAACAGTTCCTTAAGAAACAATCGCCAAAATTCACGACCGAACTCCTGAACCAAGACAGGAAAATGGTCAAAACAATAGTAGGCCTGATAACAGGACACTGCAAGCTCAACAAACATATGAGCAAAATAGGCCTGGTGGAAGAAGCATCATGCAGATTCTGCCTAGAGGAAGAAGAGGACTCGTTCCACATCCTATGCCACTGCGAGGGTCTAGCAAGGATTAGATATCAAAAGCTAGGCACTACAAACCCAAGCGCGGAGACTTATACCCAAGCCCCTCTGGCAGGGCTAATAGGACTAATCAAAGAGGCAAAGCTAGAGCTGGTCATTTGAGATAAACAGGGATCCACAATAGACCTGGAAAGGTCGCGGTGGAATAGGCGCTGGGCCACCCATACAACATCTAATCTAATCTAATCTAACGTTATACAAATAACATAGCAGTTATAATAAGGGGTAAATACCATACTAAAATGGTGGGTTGAGAGAAAGCTTCAATGTCAATCTTGATAAAACTATGGTGGTAACTTATAATAATTGTATCAAGCTAAATAAAAAAGCTTTCAAATTAAAAGAACAAGAAAATGAGCTGTACGTTCAGGTGAAACATCTAAGTTTAATACTAGATAGGAAACTTAATTGGTACGTGCACAAAGAAAAAGCAAACATCAAAGCAGATTATAGGAACTAAAATACAAAATGATACATCTGCTGTACATTATGGTAGTAAGCAATGGCATCAAGAAGGTTTAAACCATTCAGAGAATGGTTCATCTTGGCATCGCAGGGCTACGTACCCCTGCACAAACAAACAAACAAAAAAGACTGGACTGGCATGGTACAGTACATAGTTTTGGGCACCTAGAAATTCTGAACCTGGTTAAACCAGAGTTTCTACAAACATCGTCGGACGTAATGTTGATCAGCTTTGATTTCGTGTCGCACTTTAAAGTGATTATTGACAGTCACTAAGATAGCCTAAATCGAATCAAGAAACAAATGGGGTGCGGCCATCATAGTACTTTCCCAATATTTTTGCTCAATTTCAGCAATTTTAGATTCTTTACAATTACTTGTCTTAATAAAACTTATTCAGTTTCTAATTCCCTTTAACTTTTGTTTGAAAAGTAATGTAATATTTTTCATATTTAGAAAAACATCGGAAAAAAAAAACAAAAGAAATGTCTCGAGTAAACATCCACTTCCGGTATATAAATGTTTACCAAAAGCTTCTCAGTTCTAGTTTTTAATGTTTTTATTGATAAAACCTTAAGTTTAAAGTTTCATCTCAAATAGATCATTCGTTTTTTAAATACATCGTCGAAAGACATTCTCATTCACGAAAACAATAATAATTATTTATTTAATAAATTTAAAAATACGAGAACATTTCGTCAATCTACAGCACTGAGTCTTACTAAGACTACAAAACAAATTAATTTGAAACAACTACTTCCCTAGCTAGTACCTCGACAGACATTGAATAAAACAAAATTAATTTGCATGTTACGAATAGTACAACTATCAAAGCAACACTTGTCTTAATAAGACTCACTGTTGTAGATTCACGAAATGTTTTCGTATTTTTAAATTTATTATTTAATTTTCTACAACGAACTTAAGGATTTTAATACATTTTTTAATTCAATTATTTATTTATTTATTAGTTTGGTTTTCTTTATAAATTTTGGGTGGAAGAAACATGGGCGGAGTTCACAATTAATTGAGTTCTTCCACTCGAACCATTATTTGTTAAGATGTTGAGTCAGGAGGTATCCTCGTCGACATCCAAAATCTTCTATATTTACTTTTTTAAATCTTATATTCCCTTTTTAGGGAAATTAATAAGCACAACTCTATAATATGGTATACAAATGCATCAAAAATGTAAGCGAGCTTCGATATAGGCATATTCGGGCCTACATACAGGGAATCGTTCCTTTTGGACAAGGTCCATCAGTCTTAGAGGCTGATATAATAACCTTCGAAAGATGTGCTCAAGATTGTACAAAAATGGCATACATCTGTCTTATATTAGATAGTTAGGTCGCTATTGAGGATCTCAAAGCGTGCAGCTTCAACTCTAAAACTAATTGAATTGTGAACAAGCTCTGAACTGATCGGCCAAGGGCAACAAGCTCACTCTAATGCCACATAAGTATAATGGAAGGGAAATGGGCTAGTGTGATGTTTATTTCCAAAGTGCCTAATTAGATTTACTTCATTTCTCCTAAAAGTCATGAAAAATTTTGAAAAAACGATATAAGGAGCAGTTCCCTAAAACAAATCCACTCTATGGCAGCAATTGGCCAAACTACTGTGGATGTTTTTCAAAGTATCACAACAGGCATAGAAGCTACAACATAAGGATATTCGTGGATATTGAAGGTTCGTTTGTCAACATAACCTTCAAAACCGCAGTAAAAGGGGCCATTAAGAAGAGTGTTGATATATTTATATGGTCTACATAGTTATTTTATAATTATATCCAATTGTATCTATAATGTTTTATTTAGTTATGTAGGTTTGGATGGTAGAATAGTTTGAGATCAATATCGATCTCAACTATATCCCACCTACGGATTCATGTATAATATTGCACTTAATCTAAGTTGAACTTAATTTTTGTTCAACGTTTTTTTTGTTCTTGTTTATTATTATATGTGAATAAAGTTATGATTATTATATACTCACAATAAGATGGATCAAGGATGTACTAGAAAACCGTAAGATCACCGCAGGTATAAGGAGTGAATCAGAAACGGTAACTAGAGCAAAAGGGTGTTCACAAGGCGGGGTTCTGTAGACCTTGTTACGATGTATCGTGGGGGATGGTCTGGTGCTCTTGGTCGACAAAGGTTATTGTACGGAACGTTATATAAATAACGTAGCAATTGTCATAAGGGGTAAAATGGTGTAGTAAGAGAAAGCTTCAATGTTAATCTTGATAAAACTATGTTGGTAACTTATACTACTAAATAACAAAGCTTTCAAAATAAGAGAACAAGATATTGAAATATCTAAGTTTAATACTGGATAGGAAACTTAATTGGAACGTACACTAAGAAAAAGCAATCTGAAAAGCGACAGCGGGAATATGGATATGCTTCAGGCTTTTTAGCAGATTATAGGAACTAAAACATAAAATGATACATTAGTTGTACATTATGGTAGTAAGCAATGGCTTAAAGAAGCTTCAAACCATTCAGAGAAAGGTTCGTCTTGGCATCGCGGGGTTACTACCCCTGCACGAACAAATAAAATCATTAGACCTTCTATGAGTGCGATGAGTCTAGACTGGCATGGTACAAGTTCCTACAAACATCGTCGGACGTAATGTCGATCAACTTTGATTTCGTATCGACAGCCAAAATCGAATCATAAAACAAATGGGGGTGTGGCCATCATAGTACCTTTCCTATATTTTTCTTGAAAGCTATGAGGTTTACGCAAAAAGGGTATTTTAACCAATTTGCTCAATTTACACTTTAAACTAATTGTTTAATTGGCAGATGTTTCTTTCAGTCATGGCTATATATTCAAAAACCAATTCGTATTCAAGAACTGTTTAAATTGTATAAATTATTTTATATCTTGAAAAATACTACTTTTAGGTATAGGGTTTGCTTAATATTTTTTGTAGGAAACTAGATGGGGAATAATATAAAATTTAAAAATATATATGATTTCATTAAAAAAGAATTACGATAATTTGAAATTTTAGAAATTGGCGTGTCTGATACAAAGACACGGTACCTCAAAAGTGAAATGTTTTAACCCTGGTACATAATCAGTACTTATGACCAACAGTAGGAAATTATTTTTATCTTAAATGTTAAATTAAACATCAGAATATTTTTTTTTCAGTAAAATATCAATAACTCGGAAATGCTAATTCGAAATTCAAAATCAAAGAAATGTTCAAGTTATAAAATATTGTCTAAATTAGAAAATGAAAAAATGTACAGGGTGTTCCATTAAAAAAATGTTTTCTTTTGTTATACAGCAAAAGTGGGACACCCTGTATATTTGGAAAAAAAATACGGCATAGAGATTTTTAAACCAATAAATTTTTATACGGAACATTTTTTTTATCTCTTACGAGAAGGGAGCTAGGAACATTAAGAAAAGCTTCATATCCCGAAACCAAAGCCTTTCGGGATATTTAAAAATCTCTATGCCGTATTTTTCTTCCAAATATACAGGGTGTCCCACTTTTGCTGTATAACAAAAGCAAACATTTTTTTAATGGAACACTCTGTGCATTTTTTAATTTTCTAATTTAGACAATATTTTATTTTGATGGCCGTTTGTAGATGTTTTGTAAGCTCTTTTTGTGTTTTTTTTTCTATATTGCGTCCATTTTGGTTCAAGTCTTACATAAAGGCCTAAAACCTTCTTGACAAAGAAGACATTTTTCCTACCACTGGTATTTCAGCGGATTTATTAGTCTTAGTGTGTCTCGTCAGTCTGTCTCTGATGATGATGAATGATGTGAAGAGATAAATTCGAATGTTGTGAATAAAGGGGTTTTATATTTTGGGTTTAAGTTCGAATTTCTGCGTAAGCGGTAGAAGGAAAGGGTGGGTCGGGTGAAATAATTTTTGGAAATTTTTGGACTTAAGTACCGAAGGCGTTAGGCGTAGAAATAGCAGAGGTAGAGTCATATTGGAGTTGGTTAGGATTATGTAGGTGATTGATAATGTGGCGGATTTTGCTTAATGTTCTTAGAGAAGATCACTCGCTAACTATGATATTGTGGATAGTAGAATTGCAGTTGGAGAAATTGACATTACTATAGTCAAGTAGAGAACGGCAAATCATTTTATATAAGCAAAATTATTGTTATTGGCAAAAATATTAGGCCTGTTCTTCTTTCAGACAATCTCTTTACATTGTTTACACCGAAGACTTTTTTGTTTACAGTTATATAAACTTAATATATTTTAGAATCGAAATCCGTACAAATCTATATGTCAAATTCATTTGGTAGATTAATATTTGTTTTTATTGTATGATCGATTAATCTCTCACTCAACACGTGGTGAAACATTTTTAAATATTAATCGAAATTCAGAATAAAAAGTCAAAAAGTTCTACGCTCAAAACTACTTTATATATAAAAGGTCAAAATTTTTAAAAGAGGAAAATTATATCATTAATATAAATAAAACACAAAATTTAGTAATTGGTAGTAAAATATAAAGAGTTTAAAATTAATGATTTAATTTAGATTCCTATATTTGAAATAAAAATAATAATAATTTTCTTCTTTAAGTTTTAATTATTAACAGCGTGATATTAATTGTTTATAAATTGTTTCATAACGCTATATTTTAAAGAATTGTAATTTTAAAATAAAAAAAATATCGAATATTTATTTAGTTTTACTACTGTAAATTTTCATATTGCCAAAAAATAGTAATATTTTTGTAAAATTCAAGCCGTTTTAAAATAATTATGTAACTGTAAATTGTAATTTATTTTTTTTAGTATGTAATATGTGTTTTCTTGGAATAATTTTAACTATATTTTTTTGGCGAAATTTAGAACTAAAAAAAGAGAAAACGTTGTGGTGATTTTATTGTAATAGAAATGACAACATTATTTAATATAAAAAGAGAATCTAAAAATATGTGAAAATAGGTGTTTCGGCATATTAGATATAATCAGTGCAGCTTTTATTATGAACTTGATCTTCAAGAAACAAAAGGTGATTTGTAATAAATATTAAATAATCGATTAAGTATTGTCGGAAATTTAAAAAGAGAAAAATTAATTTTCTGGCATTACTGCACCGTTACCTTACAATTATGTAAGAACTAATAGCTACTAGCTAAAACAACCATCATCGTTTTAATAGACTACCAGGCATTGAATTATATAACTAATAGCTGCCAACACAATGGAAACTCATCGTTTTGTAAACGGGCTACGTAATGGCAATCTCAAAATTTCGCCGTATCATAGGTCGTCAGTGAAGCAATAGAACAATAAATAGGAAGCAATTAACAACTAATTATTTAAAATCGAATTTTTCATAGGGTTTATATTTTCGTTAAATATAATTAATCTATAAATTACAGAAACGTAATATAACTCTAATCTAATTTTACCTCTGGAAACTTTAGAAGTAAACTAACGGTAAGGTTTTAATATAAGATTAATCGATTTAATACGAAAAAGAAAATCTCCAATTATAGAAGCGTGCCAATTTAATTACACAATTACAGACCTCAACATTGGTGAATCAAGTATCAATTTAACAACTCTTTATTTTAAAAAGAGTTTCAAACAGTAGATAAAACAAACAGGGGACGTGCAGTGTCAAGCCGTCCTGAAATATATCATTATTATATGGTGTGAAGCGAAGATGATATCTCGAGTTGTTTCGTTCTATTCAGGCCACAATTGCACCGGAGAATGTACGTGTTGTGTTGACTTTATCTAGTTTCTCGTTATATGTTCCAAGGTGCAGTCTGAAGTCAGTCCCATTCCATAAATCAATCGTTTATTAAAGGCGTCCTTAAGCGTGTAGAGCCTAATTGAATCCTACCCATCTTTAATCATAAAATTCGCACTGTTTACTCTTCGCACTTAATTAAAATGGCGCGAATTAATATAAATCACTGGCTTAAGCACCTTCCAGAATCGCGGAGGAGATTTATCCTCGGGGTCTTTAATGGTGGGATGGAAGTGTGCGTGGAGCACGTACCGTAAATCCACGCTCACATACACACACGCACACTAACTCCATCGTGGTGGGAAGAAAAATGGCCCTTGTAGCTGTTGTGGAATTGTTGGATAATATTTTTATTCTATAACTGTGAGGGACGTTATTATACGGGGATGCACAACTGTCCTCAGTTGCTGCGTCTGAATGCGAATGTCGTAAATCAAATTACCTAGGATTATAATTCTTAAAACGCACGATTCAAGAAATTAATAGTCTGTTGCGTTTATAGAATTATACGCAGAGATAAATGTCCGATTTAAGCCATAAGTAAAGAAAAATTTAAATTAGATGCATATTAATAAATTACATACATGCAGTCCTTAGAAATAATTTACTTATTTTCTAAAATTTATTTAGAAAATGATTTCTTTTGAATTGATATTTTATACGTAGTTTATTCTGATCTCTCGTTAAATTCGGACACTTGCTTAGAAGATATGTGAAATTAAACAGCTTTAGGGTTATTTTTTCTAAAACTCTAAGCTTGTTTTTTTTAATTCTTACTGGAATATCTTATAACATGTTAATACAAACCTTTCTATTTATTTTAATTATTATATTATTTTGTTTATTTTCTTTTAGCATGATTTTTTCTGTAATTTTTAAATCGATCTATTTTTTTGCAATAAGAGTATGCACATCATCAATTTATTTTTAATAATTTTGGACTGATGGTGTAGTGATCTTTGTGATTACTAATACATACATACTCACAGAGTATTAAAGGAAGAGGCGGAGAGGAGAAACCACAAAACAGGAAACTAGAAGAGGGAGCATGGTGGAAGTACATCTTCATCAAGTTAAAAATATAGAGTACTTATCATTTGGGTTACAGCGAGAGACATGGGAGTTAATTGATACTATCTACGAACGGCAAAAACAACCAGCTTCTTATTCTGGTAAAACTGACTTATAATAGTTTAATATAGAGTCTACAGGCGATCTTGAAGATTAAAGGACTTCTGTTACGTTTATAGCAATTGCTTTTAAAACCAGATGAATCTGCTCTTACTATGAAGCAATTATTTGCTAGGACTACAAAAAATTAAGACAATAAGAAAATCTTGGATAATCTGATGAGGGCTTTGACGTCCAACTAGAGATGACGTAAGAAAAGCGCAACTCTGATAATGCTAGTGAGGAGCAAAATGAAGATTAGTAAAATCTAACGCACAAAACAAGCTTATAAAAGCATAGAGAAGAAATTCTAATTTCGATGCTTAAATTGCAAGAATATTGTTTATATATGACGTAATTATTGCAAGCCAAGATGGTAAAGGGAATGAAATGCCTAAAAGATGTACTAGGCGTTCATAAGCGAATTTTTAAAGATGGAGCTGGATAGCAATTTGTTGATCATCGAGTCTACAGATTATTCGATATTTTATCGAGATTAGTTTTTTAAATGATTGCAGAAGTTGATAGTAAGCTTTTGGTGTTTCATATGGAAAATGTTTTGTAAGTGACTAGTACTCAGGGGTGGCTGACAGCCATTTGGGAGTAGCGACCCCTCGGGTACGTGCAGTCCACTGCATACACGCATATTTGTGCAAATACACATGCACACAAACACACACACACTCACACAAACACATACAAACTGTGAAGGACGCTGACTGCCAGCTTATCCTCCGTGAAGTAATGCTTGACGGCGGTTCTGCGGGTTGGTAGGGCGACATGGGGAGGTGGTTATTAGAAGGTAAATCTGTTCCGGGGAGTCCAACACTTTGTCTATAAAAGATTTTTCACCTCCCGGCTACAAAGGTGACTACTACTTGCAGAAATTAATTTTGTACCACAATCACAAAAGAAAAAGGGCTAATTACTGCATCTCAACATTGCATTCACTATAATAATCTGCAGCAAAATGGCATCGAAGTCAGCAAGAATGATGTGTTTTGTGAAGTTTGTGCCGACGGTGCACCAGATTCTACATTGGGTCTTTTATATATTATATTTTCTTATAAGAGTTTATGTTATGTTTTTATTTTATATTGGTTAGTCAAATAATTGTCAAGTCTATTCAATATAAGGTTGTATGTACTTCGCCACATGTTATACTGTAAGAGCATGTAGGTTAAATTATATACTATCTACGAACAGCAAATTCAGCAGGCTATTTATACTGATGATGTTTAATATTTAAATTTTAGTATAGATCCTACAGACAATTTGGTTTCAAACACTATTATGTTAACTTTAAAGCAGCTAATTATAAACCTAATTTATTTTATTTATAATAAGCTATTGTATACGCAAAAAGGCTACGAAAATTTGCTACTAGCTTTGTGAGCTTGACCAGACGTTAGAGATTTATGGAAAATCAGACTAGAAGTTTGACATTCAGGCATAGATGCCTTTAAGAAAACTAATTGGTGTTTTATAGTGGCGAGTCAGGTGAAGATCACTGAAATAAGTCATCTACAAAACCACCCGATGAGGGCACAGAAAAGAATCCACAATTCTGTTGCCTAAACTGTAGAATTATTGTAACTTTCGTAAGCTAAGATGGGAAAAGGAATTTAATTGCTTCAAAATTTACTGTAGTTAGGAACAGTTACATGGCATTTATTAGTGAAATTTTAGAGGTAAATACCAAAAAAAAATATACATTTAAGACAAGTCATTATTAATTTCTGAAGGGTGTGGTGAGATATAGTTTTAGTTAGACGTTTCTGACTTATCGGATTAAAAATGTTCTGTCAAGGCAATTGAAAAATTTATTTTCTGTCAATCTATTACGGACAAGAATTTCTTGTTGAACCAAAAAAGATCACTGTATGAGTTTGTTAAGAAAAAAAGTAATCTAATCAAAAAGCTTGTTTAATTGTTAAACAATTAAACAAGTTAATATGAATTATTAATGAATAACAGCCTCATCAATTAATATATCAAATCATAAAGAATGCTTTAACGTACGGATAGCTGTTTAAGATAGTGATTTAAGTAAACAGTCCACAAAACAATACAGCTAACCAATTAGTCAAAGATACAGTAGAACATATACTGAATTGAACAGTAGAACATCATCGAAGACAGCAAAAACGATAAATTTAGTGCACAACAAAGGGCTTTTTGCCACTCAAGAAACGAACTGTTGAAAATATTTGCAAATAAGTCATGATTCCTGACTTATTTGACCCAATATAATCTATTCTATTAACTGCCAGTATGACAGAAACCACAATTTTATAATCTAAAATCTGAATAATCTCAAAATATATGTCTAAATTCAATAAAAACAGCATCATGTTTGTCATGGATAAATGCGGAAGACTCTGGGCGAGAGTAGAAGATCATCATAGGTGATCTCAGTCCATTTCATGTGCGGTTAAAATTCATTTGAAGTTATGTATATACAAATGTAAGCGGACCGAACTCCTCCCTGCTGCCCTCTCTGCTAGATCTGAGTACCCTACTGAAAACTGCATCAATCAGATGCCATAAGGAGCGATGGGACAACATACCTGGCTGTAGAGTCTCAAAAAATTTCATCGCAATGAACACCAAAACGGCCAGATAGTGTATGCAACTGTCCAGAGAAAACCTACGGAAGGTGGTAGGGCTTCTTACAGGACACTGCAATTTACGATCACACCTGTACAAACTGGGACTACAATCTAGTCCTATCTGCAGAGGGTGTGAAGCAAAAGAGGAAACCGCAGATGTACTTCTAGACTGTCCCGTGTTATCCAACCTACGTAAATCCACAATGGGAGAGGGATATCTAAATCCATCAGACATCCTCAGAGTCCCTCTTGCTGCAGTCCTGGCATTTTCCAATGCCTTGGGTTGGCTTGACCGTGGCAAGGAATGAGGACTCAGATGGGAGGACACACAAAGGCCCATTGGGGTCTACGTGCGGCAGAACTCTCTGTCCTCCCTTCGATTTAAACCAGAACCAACCAGAGTATGTATAAACATATTTAGACCATTTTTTTCGCACATTGAATAAAGCTAATATACATTAAACATTATGTTATATTATAATAGGGACAAATAATTAATCTATTTGGCTATTATCTTGTAAAATCCATAACATCAGAGATGATTTACAAAATATTGCAGATCAAAATAGCTACGAAGATCTACGAGACTACTTCAATCTCATGCTGAATCCGACGTGAAGAAACATGCCAGTTTGACAATTGAAAAAATCGAGCATTATTTTCATCTGGAGTCAAGAAGTAGAATAAGAGTTCCTTCTAGTGAGTTGAAGTTTAACAATGCCATATCAAAGAAACATCTAAGTTAGAAAATTACAAGACTTATGCTCACGAATCTTTACACGTAGGAATATAACGGCTATTCAAAATAAAAAAATATAATTATTGTACTCTTAGCTCTAACAATTATACTTCCAAAAAATTACCAAAATTACTCTAAGCCCAGATGATTAATAACGCATTATTTAATCCTAGGGGCCCTAATAATTTACACAACACTTCAGAAGTTATTTAAGGATTGAAGTAGGCGCTTAACAGAGTAATATATTTTTGGTACTGAGCGTTATAGATACTCCAAAACAACATTTAAACAAATTCAACTTTAAGATTACGAAAGTAAAGTTTCTAAGAATATTTATGGATCCTGAGGTACCGGGTTGTTAATTTCTTCGTCATACTGAAAAATCTTAAAAGAACTCGAGCATTACTTTCATTTGATGTCGATATATGTAACGCGAGTTCCTGATTTAAGAAAGTTGAATCAGAGATGGTTAACTTCGTTTAATAGTATAACTTTTACAATGCAACCTGCTGATTACAATGTGATTTATGAGTTATTAAAATACCTCAAACTTTTAAAAACTATTTAAAATTATATTTCAAATAAGCCAATTAAAAAAAATTAACAGAAGCAATGACATTAGAGGAAAAACTATGTTAAAAGTTCTTTATGCAAAAATTGGATCCAACAAACAAAACATGATTTGTCGATATATCAGTGGGACTAAAAGGGTTTTCCAATTGTTGATTGCACCGCAATAAATAAATGCTGTGTGGTTTGATGAAAGCTCCGTTGCCAAATTTTAAGTAATGTCTATTTCTTAATAATGTAAAAATCAGAGTGAATTTATGAAATTGTGGTGATGAGTAAAGGCTATGAAGATCGTATTTAAAGTGAGCTTGACGGAATAATCTATTTTTCATTACGCAATAACGACTGACGCCATATGACTGGACAGCACAAGGCAGAAAGACCTCTGGTCGATAGCCTTTTGACAAATTAATACATTAACACCTCATTCATTATTCATTATTCCAATGTAAATATGTACAAAAATTTGTCAATAAATATATGTTACTACTACTACTCTATTTTTCATGCAGAGTGAAATACCGACATAAACAGCCAAAAATTTCTCTTCGTAAAAGATGATACAGAATTTAACGAAAGTAAAAATCACACATTCTCCTAAACATAGTTGTTTATATCTAAATTAAGTAGTATTTCGGCATGAACGACTTATCTGAAGGATTAAAGTTAATATCCGCTATATATTTCCAAGCAGCTGGCTGTCTATTGTATCTGGTTGTAGCTCTCAAACCAGGTTTCACCTTTGCTCTTAATTACGATTTACAATTTTTTGAGCACCCTGTTGGGAAATACTAGGCCATATTGAAGCATATAATTAGGTACGTTAAAGACAAATTCGATATTGAAGTACACCATAAACAAAAACCTGGGGATCTAGAAACCTTCAGTGATGCAAATTTTGCAAAAGAACCAGAGTTACGATAATCACAGAACAGAGTAGCTTGTTATCTACTATTGACATTGAGTAAGTTGTTACTAAGGAAATTATATCGTTAAATAGTACTTCAATGCTCTCTATGGGTAACGCAAGCATAGTCACTAAAAGACCATGCTAAGGTACAGTAAATATGCGTATGCATGGTATAAGTGCAGAGGTTAAAAACTTAGCGGAGAAATGAAATAGCAATGTATGGTCGGAAATAACTGGTGTACCTGATAGATGTGATTGTTGTGTAGCTTCATTTATCCTGATCACAAAATAGTAGTAGGATACTTTATTTACAATAGTTTCCCATTTCTTAAGGTTTTGCTATGTTAAGTTAAGGACAACTAAATATGTTGTGATTTTCGCGCTAGAAAAGTGTTTTCAATAACACAAGTCTGCGAAGATTTTGCGGCATAAGTTATTTTAATGCAGATAAGTCAAGTTAAAACCCCTGCTAACATAAATGTTAGTTTTTGCGTATCACGTACAGATTTCACCCAATTAATTTTTAAAACAAAAATGAGAGCCTGCGGTCCACCACGCGTATGTGTATATGTATGTTGTGTTAAAATGTGTGAAAGCCTCAAATATAATACGCTTTTAAAATATTTTATTCATACTAGTTTGTCATTGTATTTAACTGAGTGTAGGTTCATCCTTACCGTGTTCCTTGAATTTTTAGTATCGCTTTATTCTTGTGTCTGAAACCGTGTTTGTAGGTAAATACATTTCTGAGTGTGTAACAATGGCAAGTTCAAGTAGTAGGACTAGAAGAAGCTGTGTGAACAATCCAAATACTTACTGTTGTATCTGTAGGTGCTAGGTAATAAATTAGCAGAAGAGAAACTTTACACAGTTGAGAGATGGTATATGTCGTATTTTAAAACTAAATTAGGGGATCGGATAAAAATATGGCTCTCCATGTAGTGTGTAAAACTTGATTCGAAGATTTAAGACAGTGGTATAGGGTGGACTGCTCATCTTTGCTTTTTGATGTTCCTATGGCTTGGAGAAAACAACCAAATTATTTTAGTTTGTGCAAAATTTCAGGGTTTAATCAGAAAAGAAAGAGGCCATTACATATCCAAATCTTACATCAGCAATTAGACTTTGTATATGGGCCATATTCCTATTCCAACAACACCAACAACATCATAAGAGAGTAGTACTAGTTCTCCTTCCATCTCTTGCACAGAAGATGATTTAAATTTGTCCCCAGAATCACAAGATAACAAACCTTTGAATTAAATTAAACGATTACAAAAGAGAAATGTGAACTTTTAGGATCGAGATTGAATGAAGACAATCTTGTAACTTCCGATACAACATTCTATTGGTATAGACATCATGAGGCAGAATTAAAAAAAGTGTTTCGTGATTGAAGAGGCAGTAGTGTACTGTTATGATATCCCTGGTTTGATTGGTTGCCTACAAACAGTTTATGACAAATTGGCGTTTATTTATTAACTAGCCTACGTGTACTCTATCAAAATATTTGGGGACTAAATACAAAATTTGTAGAGGTACAGAACAGCGTGCATAACAACGATTTCGACATTTACTTTTTAATAGAAACATGGCTGCACGGTCGTGTTAATAGTTATGAATTCTTTCCGCATGAATTTGATGTCTATCGGCATGATTGTACCATCTCTATTGGTGGCGGCGCATTAATTGCTGTACATTCGCGGTTCTCTTCTGAGCTCATTAACCATAATTTTCCATACTCTAATTACACGCAACTTAATGCTGTTAAGCTCAAGCTATATATATAAACATCTAGTTCTAATCTGTGTCTATATCAAACCTAATGCTCCAGTTAATGAATACTCTCGTGTGTTTGAATTAATTGAAAATGAGATCTGCGGTAAGCAATTACTCATAATGGGTGACTTCAATATTCTTCTATGGAGAATTTGCAAACTTTCATTAATTGCAAAGCTTTATCCCAGCATAACAACATCTTGAATGATAATGGAAGAATCCTGGACCTAGTTATCTCTTCAGCTAATTTAGTTTAGAATGTTGAGCGCTGAAACTTTCCCTTAGTTAAGGAAGACTCTTACCACCCTACGCTTAGCATCTCTGTTGATACTGCGTGTGCGGATAATCTCATAAATTTTACTCAAACTGGCCATAAGTATAACTTTAGGAAAACAAATTATATAGGCCTCTACAATGACCTCTCGAATTGATGTTGGAATGAACTTTATACGTGTCCTGATGTAAACATTGCCTGTGACATATTAGATAAGAAGCTTTTCCAATTGTTTGATAAGCATATACCTATATACCCTGCAAGTTCTAAATCGTATGACAAACCTCCTTTTTTGAGCGGCTAAATTAAAATTAAACTTGCAAAGAAGGACAGAGCTCGTAAAAAATACCTTTTAAATTTTGTAACACATTTTTCAACTTTGTTCTCTTTATGTTTACCTTAACATACAAAAAAGAAACATTGTGTAGGCCAAAAAGAAACTAAATTGAATATTTTTTCATGATCATATTTTTTCGATAGTCCCCAAAGGAAGAATATAGATACTTAAAATGTTTGATATTTACTTCTAAGCCTAGTTTGATATTTTTAAACTTACATAACTATTATGTTGTGGGTTAGGATGAATGATTAAAGTCGATTTATGGAAATATTATCAGCACAGTTCATTCTTTAGATTACATATTAAATTTTAATTATGCACCAGTACGATTCTTAGCATATACTGATTCTTCAGGAGTTTTTTAGATGATTTTCCTAGAGAGAAAAGACTCACGGAAGGATAGTCATAAATGTGTTTTTCAAAACCTATGAAGATTCTGCGATTATGACATAGCTCTTGCTCACTTAAAATACACTGCTCAGGTTGAGAAGAACCTCAGTACCTCTCCATAACTTCTCTGGCAATATGTTAACCATAAAAAGGCCTCGACTCGCATTCTAGGTGTCATGATACTAGATGACACAGGGTTATCCAACTGTAATGATGTAGTTAATGGTTTTCCTAATTATTTTAGTAAATCGTTTGCTCCAAGCTCATTATCTGCCAATGTGAATGTGAACAAACTCAGTCATCTATCCAATGTCAAGTTTTGTGTAGCTATGGGCATCGATTTAGTTCCCAGTATGATCTTTAAGGATGCTGAAAATGTGTTATGTGATCCTTTGTCGAATATAAAATAAACAAGTAAGTGAAACAAAACAACCTATTATTAACATAATGTTTTACATGATAAACAAGTACAAGATATATTGCTAAAAGATTTCCGTTACTATCGGAGGCAAAGGTGAAGCAAGGCTTTTTGATGGCCCACAGATTTGCCAACTTATGAAGGATGTTACTTTTAAAAACTGTATGTCCAACATGGAACTTCAAGCTTGGGAACCATACAAGGATATCATCGAGACGTTTCTGGGTAATATGAAAGATGATCAATATGAGGAAATAGTAAAAACTATGCTCAAAATGTTCAGGGTACTGGGATGTAATATGAGCTTGAAGTTACACTCCCTCTACTCTCATTTTGAACATTTCTCAGAAAATTTAGGAGCACGGAGTGAGAGATTCCATCAAAATATAAACAAGATGGAAACGAGGTCCAGGTACCTCGTTTCCATCTCGTTTATCATCGATGGGATGTCTCCATGATGGCCGACTACTGTTGGTATTTGGTAAGAGAAAATCCTCTCCTGGATCATAAACGCCAATCAAACTACAAAGAAGGAGAAAATAGTTCTTAAGGTATGTTAGTAATTCTTCATATATTTTAAACTATTTTAACTGTACAATAGATATATTATTAAGCCTCTGTAGTTTTTTAAAGAGATTTAAAATAATATTGTTTTTACTTATTATTTAAGTAATAAATATTTAATTCCAACATGGAAATAAAACCCTTGCGTGATACGAAAAAAGTGTTAACATATTTGAATTTAGTACACCAAAATTAGTTTTATAGACCTCTAAAACCTCGTACCGCAGAAAAAAATACAACTTCGTAATGCATTATAGTGTAACTTCTTACTAATTTTCTACATGTACCTTATACACTCTATATATCATATCTGTCATCTATCAAACAAAACGGTAAAATAGTATTCATGACCTTAATTACTTTAATTGTTATGAGGTGAATTTTACTAACTCGTTTTTAAAGTAAAGAGATAAAAATCTATTAACTTCTTTCATTTATATTTACTTAGGGCGTACCATAACGTTTACCGCTACAACCCTAGGAAACTACGTGCCCCAGAAACTTTTAATTCGCAACTCTGCTAATGAACTCCCTCCGACGTAAACTGTAAAAACTCGTTTATAAGTTAAGACCAATTTAAATAAAACCCACGAACTTGATCGAACTTGCAACCCCCAACTGAACTGAATTGGGGACGATTAGTAGCCGACATTGTTTAAATCCGGTTAATTTCAGACTGGACGTTTTACGGAAAGGGGGTTATTTAAATAAACGTTAGATTCATTTTATTGGAAGCGAAATATAAATGCTAATTGTAAGAGCTGCAGTACAAAAGACGTAAAATTATATTAAAAATTTTAAATAATTATTTAGTATTAATATCATTGTATTTACATATTTCATTTTTACTAATATATAAGCAAGATTCACACCTGTGGCCTCTGATTCGCTATTTAAGTGCTCTACCAACTGGGGCGGTTAGGCCTAGTGGTTAAGGTTTTATAGTTATTTTAAGAGAAAGATATAAAAAGTTATGAATCAAATTAAGTTTAGAATGTTCTATTAATCATTTATTATTTATTATAAATATTATATTCTTTAATTTTAATTCCATCTGTTGAAACGTAATAAAAATAGTAAAAACCGTTATTTGTCGTATCGTTTAATAATTTTTCATCAAATTTTCTGAATCGATGCGGCACAAGAAAATAATTAAAATCCCAATTGCAAAATTCCCATTAACCGTAACCTTTTTCCCCAATCGTTATTGACTTTACAGTTCGCCGATTTCCTTTCTTGTTCGTACATATAACGGAATGTTAAATTTTGTCGGAGCGATTAATAAAACATATAAAAAGTTTACCATCGGGTCATCGCACGGCTGCTAATTCGTTGGAAATATGTAATTATATTCGTAAAATTCGTTGTTTTTCCAAGAGCTGCCCACGTGGATTAACCGGGAGCATACTCGAATAAAAAGGAATTTATCACAAGCAACGATTTGCATATTTAATCTCTCGTTATGGAAAGGTCGGTGGTGAATTATGAAAATCATACCGGAATTTATTTGATGGAATATAAATCCCATTTTTACAATTGAGAGTTGTTGATATAGAATAATTTAATCACAGTGCTTTTGAGTTTTACATTTATATCATTGATAAGGAAATTATACTACTTATAATAATTAATAAAAATTAAGATTTTAAAAACACTGATGAATGTAATAATGTCCATTTGAAACTTTTAAAATTTGTTAATTATAGATACAAAAAAGACTGCACTTGAACATAACATTAAATTATAAATTAAACGAGAGGTGGTAGGAAAGTAGCAGAGCGCTGGCGAATAGAGCAGCCGCCCGATTTGTGCTAACATGTTTAGTATATTTCAACTGCATATGTGTTACGTGTCTGTAGTATTAACTGTTCAGTTAATGTGATTTTTATAATATAAAATAAAGAACGTCACTAGTTATGAAGTTAGGGATGTAATTAGATTTCTTAACGCAAGTTTTCTATATCCATCGTCAATTAAAGGATCTGTATGAAGAAAACGTTATTAATGAATCATTTGTTAGGCATTAGTGTCGTAATTTAAATTTAGGAAGAGAGAACACTCACGATGACAACTGTTAGTCATTACGAACGAACTTTAAACTATCCCCCTATAGATTCTTAAGATTACCATCCATTTACAAAACTCAAGGACTTTTTGGTAGAAAAAAATTGAAAGAGATGGAGTATTTAAAAAAGCTGCAATAACATATCTCAATACACTGCGACACACAGTGGTTTCAAATGCCGAATGGTGGTTATTTGGTAGGATTTGATTGAAACTTTTTTTAGGAAACTAATAAAAAATCTTGAAAAGCAAAATGACGGATCCAATATGGCGGAAAATAACGGTTAAAAAATCTGAATTAAAAAAATCCGGAAAATAAAATGCCAACGAGATAAAAATCGCTAGATTTTTATGAATTCGTATATTGACCTTTTTGAGATCGCTGATTAAAAATCTTGATTACAAATTTCCGAAAAACGAAATGGCGGACCAAAAGTTTAAAATTGTAAGATTTTCATGAGTATTTGTATATTTTTATAAGAAATTATATGTTTTCACAATAAGAATGTTTGAAATTTTACATTTATATTATTACATTCGATTTTACATTAATACTCCTCGTCCGATGAATCCTCGGGTTCGTCGTCGCTACTTACAACTTTACCAGTCTCAACTTTAGCAAAGCAACAGTTTCAGTCTTTAAGGCCTTAAGCTGCTTTAACGGTAATTTTCGAAAGCTTGTTATCAGTGGATCAGATCTACCAAAAACCTCCGAAACAAGTGTCTTATATATTCTTAATTCGGCTACATTTTTTGCGCAAAATCCGATTGATATTTCTGAATGTATTTATTGGAAGATTCTTGAACTTCTCGAGACATCTGTCCAATTGGGAGAACCGAAATGAAGGTCAAGAAGGACGTCCAAAAGCGGTCGTTGTGATGCAGAATATCGATGCTGTGCGAAAATTAATTGCAGAAGATCGTCATGTGACATATAAAGAAATTGAGAGTTGTTTAAGCATTAGTATGACCAGCATACATAAGATTTTGCACGAACATTTAGGTGTTCGGAAGTTGTATGCATGTTGGATTCCAATCTGTTGATAGATGCCCAAAGTGGAGCATCCAAAGCTGTATACAGCATCGTCACAGGTGGCAAGTCGTCAATTTATGCGTATGAGCCTGAAAGAAAAAGCCAATCAGAAGTTTAAGTGATTCAATGTGAAGCAAATCCATCGAAAGTTGTGTGTTATCGAAGCGTTAAGAAGCATGAAAATCGGCCACGTGGCAACTGTGGCTCTCAAAAATCAAAAGAGTATTAATTAAGAGTGGTGTACTACCATTTGAAAGCATGTGAATTATTTTATAAAATCTTATATAATTTATTTGAAAAGCACATACTAAAAAGAAGAGATAAAGCGAACAGTAGACACTATCCACCATGGTTTAATAGAGAAGTTCTTACTATATTAAAACGTAAGAATATGTTGCATAAAAAAATAAGACATCTACTGTCATTAATATATTAGACCAGTATAAAGAAGCACGTAAACTTTTTAAGGATACATCATCTCAAGCTTTTGATGATTTCATTGAAAAGACTGAAACAAATTTATTATTAGAACCTAATGCGTTTTGGTCTTACATACATAGCAAGAAGAAAACATCTCGAATTCCTGGGATCATGAAGTACGATGGAAAAACATTAGAATAATCTTCTGAAATTCTTCAGGGCTTTGCGAATTTGTTCAGCAGTAGTGTAAGTGTTGGTGATGATAATAATAATTGCAGTACAAGAAGTGATAGTGAAGTCATGGGTAATTTCAATATTGACGATTAGACGGTGTTAGCCTATTTATAAAGAACTAAAGCAAAGTTCTTGGGACCGGATCAAGTTCCTGGTTCTTTTATGCGCGATTGTGAGGTATAACTTGTAAAACCGCTTGTTAATATTTTCAGATTTATTTTAACTCAAGGTGTTTTACCTGACAATTGGAAAACCGCACGTATATGTCCCATTTTTAAATCTGGTAATAAGTCAGATGTGAGGAACTATAGGCCTGTGGCAATAATTTCAAATTTTTTTAAAGGTTTTTGAGTGTATTATTTTTGATTATATTTGTAAACAATGTGAACAATACATATCATTAAATCAACACGGCTTTAATAGAAAGAGAAATACGCAAACTAATCTTCTTTATTTTACTCAATATATTTCCAGCGAGCTTGATCGTGGAGGCCAAGTCGATGTAATTTACACCGATATATCAAAGGCGTTCGATTGCATGCCCCATGACAAACTATTATCTTATTTGCGGAAACATAACTTGGCATCTAATGTAGTATCAGTAATTAATTCTTACCTAAGGAACAGAAAACTTTTTGTTGGTTACATGGGTTATCGATCCAAAATGTTTACAGCTAATAGTGGTGTGCCTCAGGGGTCCAATTTGGGCCCACTTTTATTTTTGTTATTTATAAACAGTTAACAACTGTTTTAGATTGTAATTTTTTGTTAATGCTGACGATGTTAAATTATACATTACGATCAATAATATTTCTAGATGTGCTTTATTGCAAAATAACTTAGATAATATATCTGCGTGGTGCACCGAAATTGGTCTTAAAATAAATGCCTCCAAATGCCGTGTTTTATTTTATATAAAATCACTTAATAAAGAACTGTACAATTACAGACTCAAGGATACAGTTATTGAAAGGGACACTCAATTTAAAGACATAAATGTACTCTTTGATCATAAATTAACTTTTAACCTACATATTAAAAAAAACATTAATCGATTCATTTAAGGTATTGGGTTTTATAATACGTAACTGTAGCGATTTTAGACACATCACAACTGCAAAGAAACTTTACGAGGCATTTATTATAAGCAAAATTAACTATTGCGCTTTTGTTTGGACACCTAGTTATAACTTTTATATAAATTAGCTCGAGAAAATACAAAAACGCGTTCTCAGATATTTATATTTTTGTAAATATAGGCTTTATCCTGATCATACTCTATCATACAACTCGCTTCTTTTTGAATTTGATATGCTCACCATCTATAATATACATAGATTTAGGTTAATATATGAATTGTATAAAATGATTCATTATCATATAGACAATAGTGCATTTCTGAATCCTGTAAATATTACAGTTCCTCAGAAATCTTATTGCAACAAATTAACTTTCTGGTATGCCACACCACGTAGTACGCATCATTCCTTCTCACCTCTAATATCTATGTTTAAAAAATATTATGAAGTACAGTACGTTCTGGACATTTTCTGTTCTGATAAGAATGAATTGAACCTTGAAACCATGTTTAGCATGAGTTTATTAGTTTAGTTTTAGTTTTATTATTAATTTTAGAATAAAGCTATTATTGTTTTGTTTCTTTATACATATTGTTACCCTCATTTTATTAATATTATAATATTCCTATGTAATTGGGCTTCGGCCTGTAAGGAAATTAAATAAATAATAGTTATTTAAGGTACAAGTGTAAAAAGTGATGCTTTATTGCGATCGTAAATGATTTCAAATATATTCATATGAGTAATATTTTAATGTCATTTCAATAATTCAATTAATGAAAACATATTTTACCCGCAGTCCACTAATGAAAGCGTTACTTAGCAACCAGTAAACAAGTTGCATAAATGTCGGCCGCTATTATTATTTAAGTAAAACATGTTCGCTTTATTGTAATCGCTTCGACTTGCATTAAATGAAATCTTCAGAGTCCTTAAATCTTCCATTTCGTTTGTATTATATATTTTATTTATAGTTTATTAGTTATTTGAATCAAGTAATAAGAAATTAAGGTGGCAGAGAAGACTCAAAAAAATATAGATCTATGGGGATACTACCAGTTTTAGCAAAAGTATTTGAAAAAATACTGCTTGAGCAAATACTTGATTTTCTTGAGACTGTCTACTACTGTCTAATACACGATATGGTTTTCACAAGGGATAGTTTACGATCTATGCGGTGGTCGCTCTTATTGAGTTAGTTACCCAGGGGCTTGAATCTGGTAAACACACTGCACCATAACCTTTTGCGAAAACCCTACTTCTATAACTTCCACCCTAGTAGCTGCCGTTTAATTAGTTTATACCTCCAGCAACGACAGCAGAAAGACAGTGATTGTCAATAAAAGAGTGCCAAGTGTAATTTATTTTAAATAAGGGGTGCCTCAAAGATCAATTCTGGACACTCTTCTATTTTTGCTGTGTGATTTATCGTCTGCATCAGCTTCCTCAACTTTTTTTTTAATTCGCTGATGATACTACATTTATCAACAAATCATATGACACTGTAAAGGCTAAAAATGATCATTTAGATGTATTAACGTTAGGTGCACGGTTTTAATCGAATAAACTATATAACTATAACTTTTGTTATAAAAATCCATTTAGCCCCCATTCAGGTCACTTTTCCACTCAAAACTAAGCACGAGAACGCTTGCTTTTTAACATACCAGGTACCGACCTAAATAACTAGACCACAAATCAAAAATTCGTTTTTAGAGAATTTTGGCCACGTTTTCGGCATTTGGAGTCCCCGCGAAGACGTTTTTATGATATATGGGTAAATTGCAAAAATACGTCTCGCAGTAAAAACCTGAAGGCTTTTGTTGTCTCATATTGTAATTTGCAAGATGACAAAAATTTAAGGGCATCGTCGACTAGACATTGTCGTCCAATTAAACTATTTTTTGCAAAAGAGTCGCCTGCTTTAATTAAAGAAGAAACTAAGAAAAATAAACAACAAATATCTGTTTTACCTCCCACTACTGTAGACATTTCTACTCACAAGTATCAGTAAAGACGACTCTTATTTTAACAATGGTTGATGGAAAAGCATTAATTGATAATAAATAAAAATTACGAATAATAAATATAAACGTAAAATGATACCTTATTCGGATCTGTATGTATTTGATATATCCAGTGTACATGCGTGGATTTGTAGTTTCGAATGTTTATTGCATGTATCGTATAGATTGTTCATAAAAAAAAATGGCAAATTAAAGACTCTGCGGAAAAAATCTCATTTCAGCGAAGAAAACAAGAAATTCAAGACAAATTTAAGCAGACAGGACTTATTGTAGATGGACCGAAAGGTGGTGGGAATATAAACGATGGTAATACCTCGCGTAGATTTTATAAGGATTCTGTTAAGAGCGCTGAAATTACTGGTGTTAATGAAAATTTAATTTAACAACTTGGAAAAATTTTAGAAACACTTTCCTTGTGAAAATTGCAAATTACGTGGAAGATACGCGACAATTGTATATTAATTTATATCCGTGGTATTATATGCCCAAAAGCGTCCACAAAATTTTAATTTATGGCCCAGAAATTGTCAATTCATGTATCTTACCGATAGGAAAAATGCCTGTAGAAGCTGTGGAAGCTAGAAATAAAGATTGTAGACGTTATATAGAGTATTGTACTAGAAAAATATCTAAATGACACACATATAGAGACTAACTAAAGTTTCGTCGGATCGACTTATTTCATGTTTTATCTACTGAAGTATTAGCCCTGTTAGCAAATTCTTAGGCGTTAGTTACAGAAGCTGAAAATAAAATGTTTTTGTTGCAGAAACTAGTAATAATAACATATTTTTAAGTGATAATACAACCAGCGAATTACATTAAATAATTCATACACTTTCGCCAAAGTTCCAAAATATTTAAATAATTATACAAACATAGTTTATGTTTAGTTTAATTTATGTTAAATTAAAATATATTTCTTTACTTTAACAGTTTAATTGTTGTTGTATTACCGTTAAATAATAATTAAAAACGTCCATTAAAACAATAAGAATTATTTCCCTTTAGATTGGTTATTTGTCACACTGTGCTCCGTGTGGCGGAGGAATATGAAGCTGGGATATAAAACTCGTCATACGTTACGTGAATTTGTTAATATATAAATATATATATTAGTGTTTTTATATTTCCAAACTGATACTACTTTCCGGATAGCGCTCGTATTTACTGGTACAATTTTATATTACTATATAGGCTCTAAATCTATATCAAAAAATAATTTTAGAAATTATAAATCAAATATTTGTAGATATTTTAAAATTTCTTATTGATATTTCTAGAGATTCTACTAAAATATCAATACCAATATTTTTGTAATTTGTTAAATTGGGTGCTTTTTCATTTTTTTCTCTCTCTAAATGTTTATGTTGTTATTATTAACAATTTATTTTACTATGAATCATTAACTTTTGGAACGAATGCTTTATATAAATACTTCAAAGCCAACTAGCAGGATGCACAGTGTCTATGACTGTAACAAAGGGGTGTCCTCAGGGGTGAGTTTTATCTCCCACACTATGGTCAATAGTGGTGGATGGACTCCTCGATGAACTATACGAAAAGGGCTTCATAATACAAGGCTACGCAGATGACATCGACGTAATTATCAGGGGCAAACATGAAGGTATTCTTACAATTCTAATAAAAAAAAAACTGAATAGCATCAATAACTGGTCTGTAGTTCCATTCAAGCGTAGGAGGAAGCTGCATATAAGGGCTCCCTCGCTGAATGGAATGGAAATAAACCTCTCGAATTCTAAATTTAAAATACTGTTTAAGGTGACGATTGAGAACCCCAAAATGGCTTTGATGAGAATCAAGGAGTTTGGTCGAGGAATCAGCCTGGTACATGGTGCCAAAAATAACAGAGGTACTGTTTATGTTTAATAACGGTAAGCGGGATTTCATATTTTCCTGCACTTGCTTTGTTTATAAAACTATATATCACGGCCATGATTTCGTTCTCAGCGATAGGAGATAAAAAATGATGATGGTATTGACGTAGGTAGAGTTGGTTGGTTGGTTGCATAAATGTTTCCCCAGTTTGACTTCTGTAATATTTAGGAAATAGTTTGCGAACGAATTTGCAACCTAAACTCCACTAACTATAATATCGTCGGATTCAATTTAATGCCAATTTATTACTTTTACTTGTTATCATTATTCAAAATTTTACTATTTAAATATGTATTTTTTGTATTTTCTGGTTCTGGTCCTCTTTGGCAAACGCCAGGACTGCAGCAAGAGGAACTATCTGATGGAGTTAGATATCCTCTCCCATTATGGATTTACGAAGGTTGGATAATACGGGGCTTTCTAAAAGTACATGCTCCGCGGTTTTCTTTTCCGTTTCACACTCTCTGCAAATACATAGGGCTAAATTGTAGTCCCACTTGGTTCGGGTGTGATCGTAAATTACAGTGTCCTGTTAGAAGCCCTACAACCTTCCGTTTTGCAGCTGGCAATGGTCAAGATTGCCGCTCTCCTATTCTTTATGATATATATGTTTTTTCCCTTAATCTTCTTGTCAGAGATTGCTTTTGCTGCATGTAGTATATGTCCAAGGGTGACAGCTGCAGTAGGACTTCCATAGCCGCTATTGGTGCTGTTCTCATGGCTCCTATCGCGCTCAAAGTGGTCTAGGAGTCTTACGGCTGATTTTGTGGTCATTTTTGGTCATCATAGTATTGATACATATGCCAATATTGGTCGCACTATGGCTGTATAGAGCCGTAGAGACCTTTGAAGATAATCCCCATGTTTTCCCCACAGCTCGTCTGCATTGCCAGAGGGCTATGCATACTTTCTTAGATCTCCCCGTCAGGTGGGTATTCCCTTCTCTTCTTCTTTCTCTTCTCTTTATGAACAGCACCAGTTTCTTTTTGTTGGATTTACCGATAGACCCTGGTATGTGCACTATTTGTTTACTACGAGTTGCATTCTCTCTTATCTTCTTCTGTTTTTCTTTTCGCCTTTCTATTTAGATTTTAGGTCTTCTGTCTGCCATTCTGCCATGATATAAAATTCTTCAAACTATTGCTTTATTTACGCATGTGGGCATTTATCCAGTTTTTGTAGTTCTGGAGATGTAGCTTTAGTTTAAGAGGGCAAAATGTAGGAAAGTGGTATTGAAAGTCTTCGATGGATTTGTCAAATGTTGCTCCTCCTTTTGTTAGTTCTGCCCTGGTAGCTCATTCTAGTTTGTTAACTAATTTATAAGATTTTAGTAGATCATCCAGCAGTTTTTTTCCATGTTATTAACTAGGAAATTTATGTTGAGATCTCTACAAAGAACTATAGAATCTGTTTTCGTCATTATTATATATTATATATTGTTAGAATTGCAATTTTCAGATCTTTAGCTACAATATTAGATTCCAAAGAAAACCTACTAACAATCATTTAAGTATGTTCACGGTCATTGTCTACAAAAATCATGCATCAACCGCTTTTATGCATTGTTCGGTTGTAGTATGAAATTTTTGAGTACTTATCTAGAAGTACATATTGTATGTTTTTGTCATTGCGTCATGTTGCATTAACATAACTCCGCCTTTTTCTAATTTATCGGCTTCTAATGTAGTTGTTTTTATTTTGTTTTCGAAATTCGCCTGGATTTATATATACTGATTTTCATTCCATCCAGCCCGAATTCTGTAGATTCTATATTACATTACATACATACTTATATCTTCCCAGTATGATATGATGCTATCCCACTAGATTACTAGAAAAATCTATTCAGGAACTTTGAATTAAAGAAAATATTAGCTATTGCGAAGTATTAAGAAAACATGTCTCTTTACTACAATCCACCTCGAAATTTTTAAACATTTGTACTTTTCTGGCGTGAATGGATTATTACGCTCTATTGATTGAACTAAAAAATTCCTAGCCAGCATTAATAATTTTAGATGCTCTCTTAGTTTTGCATTATGGTAATCCCATTTAAAATTACCGTCATGATACCATTTCCTTTTTACAGTTCTATACACAACGTCGCTATAATCTATTTTGCTAACTAGAGTTATATTATTTTTTTATTTTCGGGCCAGAATTACTTTTATTTGCATATTTATTTGTCTGCGGTCGCAAACCCGACTTCTTTTGTGTCTGGTTTGGATTTTTGAATACTGGTGTTTTGCTTACTTGGTTTTTCCAGTGTCTCCTTAGAGTTGTCTTTTGGCGGAGTTCTGTCCTCATTTGGAATTATGGGTACATTTGATGGGTTGTTTATTATTCCCTTTACAGTTGTCTGTGATATTAATAGCTGATTTCGGGTTCTGATCTGGGCTTGTAGGAACAGTATATTATTTAGACAGTTAATTGTAATATCTTTAGATTTGATTAGGCGTTTTAAGATATAATTTCGGTTTTTCATAATCTGATTATCCACTTGGGTGACAGTATGTCCACTAATCGATGAATCAATAACATCTTCGTCGTCGGGTTCATTCATGGAGGCTTGTTCTGTTTGGGATTCCGAACAATAAATTATTGATTGACTATCAATCTGTTTTACATTTTTCACGTATTCACACAATCGGTAATGATTACGCCATCACAGTTCAGGTATTTAAGTCCACTTTGCGGTACTGAACCGCACCGTTTACACTTAGAGGTTTTGAGAGAACACTTGTTTTTTCGCCATCTTTGAGCAGTTTTTGTAATGTAATAACTTTTCGTGTTAGTAAAGAATCGGTCTTACAGGCTAATACAATAGCCTTGAAAAATTGTGCCCACATTTGTACGCAAAGGAGCTACATTCGGGCATACAACTGTCTGATCTCAGACAGCCAAGTTATTTTTAAGAACCTTGAAGCGTACAGCTTCAATTCTAAAACTACTTAGCTGATTTGTTTTTATTGAATACCTAAATTTACTACTTGGTAGGTTCAGACATCTATGTTTTGTATTTGATTTTGACTTTTATAATTATAGATAATTAGGAAATATTGATATTTGTTGTTATACATGATATTCAGTAAAAAAATATAAAATTTAGATGGAAATAAAACTTTATGAATTTCCATAATACATCCTTTTAAATCTATTTTATCAATTCATAATATATGGATGCTATAAACAAATATAGGGAATACTAATCGAATCTCTATTTTACCAGTAATTGCAAATTTATTTCGCTTAAAGTAAAAACATTTTCTAAACCTTATATGTGACAGTTGCACAAAGTTGACATGAGAGAGATGGATACGTCCATCAATACATGCAGATAAAGATTTTTCTTCTTTTCTGACCAAATATTTCATAACAACAGGATTTTGGCCTTAACAACAACTGAATTAATGATTATTATTACTATCATTTTTAAAGTAATCGTATCCTCGTATCCTGCATGAGGAATATTAAATGTCAATACTGCGTATCCACTAAAATATTTCATCCCAAGTAACTTTATGCAACCTATTCCCTATGTTAACTTTAAAACTTTAAGTAAAGAAGCGAAAGCAAGAACGTACTCTTTCATGTCGTACATTTAAGTAAAATAGAATATATTTTTTTTTTCGTTTATAGGTTCTTTATCAAGAATCAAGTTAAAATAATAAATAAATTATCCCTTGAATCTTAATATTAATTTTATGGGTAGATGATAGTAAGATACATATTCTATTATTGCTAAAATGGTTTCGTGGAAACTAACCTATTTGCTAAGTTCAATTAATTTTAATTTAATTTGGATTTTCTATTCTAGAGAAACAGTGTCTGGCTCTGTCTGTTTTGCATAAAATTCCATTCTTGTATATTCAATTTTTCCTTGAGTAAATTATCAAACAATGTCCAGTTAAATATAAAATATATGTTCATGCTATACCGAGTATTGCCCATTACTCGAGTCCTTCAAAAACCAGACTTGTTGGTTATTTTATACTTTCTTGGAAGGATGCGGACATTGAGTTTATTTTAGTCAACTTTTTTGTTGACATTAAGCGTATCTGACGCTCTTAACATTCTTTTGGTAGCATTCGTACAAAAATGGTGATAAAAATATTTGTTCAAGTAAATATATTTGTATATAGTTTTTAAAGAGAAATTTAAATTTGATCTGCAAAATTCAAATAGACATTTCTTTTTAAATTTCAATAATATTCAAAGTGAATTAAAAAAAATAATAACCAGTCGTAGAAATTTGGCTTACCCAATTTGCTTACTCATTGCACTAAGTTATTCATTTTATCGGATTTAATATGTGAAATCAAGAAGAACAAAAATCAATTAGTATCCTTACTTATATCGTCAATAATCCCAGTAGGACATTATCCTAATTGGTATAATTTTCTTCAGTATTATCATAACGGCCTATTAAAGAGACTACCGGTGATGCACTCGGTCCATTTCTTTTCAAAGCCAGTTGCCATAATTTACAAAACGCACAATCTCTCTCTCTCTCTCGCAATTTAAACCCCGAAACAGGGCAGGTAGACCATATTTATCGGTCAGCGACTCAGGCCTCATTAGCGGAATTCTCTTTCGTTGACCTCTCGGTTTTCGGACGCGGTGGGTTGAACGCACCCTGAATGAAGGACCCAGGCTGGTAAGAATTGCCGCCATTAATCTGGATGTAAGCGGGAAATTTTCACACTCGAACATGTCGATGATGTGATTACAATGCACGATAAACGTCGATGTCGATGAATTGCAGAATTTAGGGTGCACAAGTGATTCTCTGATTAAATCATAAATATGCAGCAGGAATTTTATATAACGGTACATCAAGGAATTTATTTAGCGCCGAGCATTATGTATTCAGGTAATATGCAAATTTATCCAATCTATTTCATAATTCCTAGCTTATAAATGATGATATACTCCAACAATTCTGTAAAAATATTGCTTGATAACTCAGGATTACATGCAATCCGTCATGCTGCTACATTGGTTTTCTGGCAAAAAAAATGAGAAGAAAGTTTATAAAGAAGTGTTTCGAATGAAAACATTTATTTATTCCTGAATATCAAGCTGAAGCCTACAGTGAGCAAACAACTTGCTTCATTTAATTACAAGGTGTTTGTTCACCAACACGTGTACACCTAAATTCACCTCCGGTGATATGACACGATCAGACAAGGGGTTGTTTGGCTCGATTTCGGGTGTAATACGCGTCGGCGACACTTTGATACGGAGTAATGTCGATATTGTTGTCTGACAGGAGGGGTTGATCCCCGTCCTCGAATAAATTATCCCCCAGGGACCGGCGTTCAATTTGCAATTTTTACCATTTCGGAGAATTTCGCCGTGGTTGCGACACAGTATGGAAATCACATTAAACTGGGGGATATAATTAAATTGCACACCGAGCGTAAAGTTTATTATCATGAAGCGTACAGCTCTATATGATATGAAATATTTTATTAAAAATTTCAATTTAGGAGTTGTAATTTGGACAGAAATTAATAAAATATATTTTTTTATTGTGCTGCTTTATAACAGATCAAAATAAAAAATTTAATTTCATTTATTTACACTGTCTACAAAATCATTTTATCCTTATAAGATATAAAATAAAAATATACAGGTAGTTTAATAATAAAAGCTAGATTATTGCAACACAATAGAGTACTGATAAACCTATATTTTATTCTAAATAAAATAGAGTTCTTGCAATTAGCATTATCGTCTACTTCGTATTTCTACCGTTTTCATTACATTATAGCAGTAATTTATAAACAATATGAAATGCTTTTTCTTTTGGTAGAAAAAAATACTATTAAAAAGGAACATGGAAATAACATTTATAATACATGGAGACCCCATTCAAAAAGGTTGATAGAAGTTTGTTTAAAGGATGGCTGCTATATTTTTTAGAAAAATAATTGACCAGCTTTAAGCGACAGGCACTTTTGTAATATATTTTTTAACTCTAAATATTACCTCGTAAAAAAATAATTTATTTCGTTATAAAAGTACAATATATTTTATAAGATAAACGGCCTAATATGTTAAAAAAAAATGTTTTTATTTAAAAGAAAGAGCTATAACAGATTAATTAGACCACATTATCATTTTAGTAACTTCTTATAATTTCGATATAAACATAAAATTTAAAATAAATTTTGCTTTAATTCTATTAATTTATATCTTACTGACTGCGGCTTTTATTTGTTTATTAAACGAAAATTATTATCCTACGTATTATATACGCTATTATTTTAAGCTTGAAATTAGATAACATTAATAATTATAATTATCCACATCTATAATTAATTATTTGAACTAATGTATTGTTTTTCAGAATCATCCGCCCTGCAGCCGCAGCCATTATTGACGTCAGCACAATGAAAATATTTTCTCCAATGGAAACGTAATGAGGGAAACGTTAATTGGGAACTGTTATTGTAACAAATACTCGAGTTTATGTTAGAGAGTAATAATGGAGTTGTGCATGAAGGGCCGTAGGCGGTAAAGTAAACAGGGATTTTGACCGTCACTATTGAATTTGCGTTTACATTTTTAAACGGCTTTTTACGCACGTTATCCCAGTAAATTCTGTCACCAGTAACACGATTTCGAATGTTTACTTTTAGCATATGAAATAAGTGAAAGTATTATTTTATAAAAAAAACAAAATTCACATTTTACCAAATGAATAAGTTCTAAAATCAATTCTAATAAGAGAAAAATGTTAATTAAAAGGTTAATTAAACACTTTGTTTTATTTCACTATTTTTATATTTCTCAAACGGCCACTAGTTGGAGAAATATAAAAATTGTGAAACAAAATCAAGTGTTTAATTAACCTTCTAATTATAGGTATCTAATAATTTTTTTTAATTAAAATTCACTTGGTTTGTTTCAATTATATATTGCTTAATTTTCATCGATTATCGAGAAAGATGTACACACCAAAAATTCACAGAATAAAAATAAAAACTTGAAAAATATAATAATGGCTGTTCTTTTTCATTTTTTTTGTTCTTTTTGTTTGGTATAACTTTTGGCTGTCTTTTAGGTATCTATAGTATGTTTTTCTTTATGTTTTCAGTACCTCTTCGGTTTATCTCTTGTATGAATATCATGGCGTTCATTAAAACCAGGATGAAAGTAGCAGTGTCAAATATAGTTTTTATTATTGAAAAGAAATTAGTTGTAAAGTAATACTGTTGGCGTTTATCTTAGGGTTTACTATAGTTTGTCCTTTTTTTATTTCTCAACATTGGTTTTACTTTCTTGTAGCTTACAATATTAGCCATTTTCCATCATCGTTAATCTTTTATTTGGGGCTTATATTTTTATCTCATTATTCGTATTAAAAACATATTCCCTAAAATTGGATATTTTTTTAACTTTCTCAATGATTTACTTCTTTTGGAAAATTGCATTAGTTTACGCAAACATAAATATTTCAGAGATGTAAATTCACTTCTGTATTTTCTGTATCCACTTCTCATCTGATTGTTCTACGAGGGTTATTCGGAAAGAAGTTCTAGTTTATAGATATTAAAAAAAAAAACGAGTGTATATTAACAAATATTACTATTTTATTTGTAAAGAACATACTTTAAACTGTCTATACATAGTCACGTTGCAAATTTAAGCATTTTTCGTGTGTGTGTGATAAGTTTTTGTATCCTAACTTGACATACCTTCGCCATCAGTGTACTGAGTTACCTAATCACAGCTTCTATAATTTCTTCATCTCTTTCAAATTCCTTTCATACCAAAAAGTCCTTGAGTTTTGTAACCACGTAGTAATCTCAACGAACTAGGTGGAATATATGGTTTAAAGAATACCATTTCAACTTGTTGCATTTTGCGGGCCATATGAGGCCTAACATTATGGTGAAGGAAATGATGCCCCTGGACAGTTTTTTTTTATATTGCACAATACGAAGTCAATAAGCAGTACACTTCGGTGATTCCAGAAAATAGTTGTTATAACTTTTCGGATTTGTTTGTTGAATCATCATGATGTCACTGATTAATTACATTTTACCTTCAGGTGTTGTATAGCACACCCCTGTTTCGTCACCAGTGATTATGCGAGTCAAGAAAGTGTCTCCTTCAAGTGTTTCAAAAACGCTAGTGCTGCAACATAACTTAATGTTGCTCAAATTTTCGAATAGTGCAGATGGTCCTAAACAATTTCATAAATAACTGTTTGTGAATCATTGCTCGTAAATTTTAACGCGCTTGTATCATTCTTCATGAATTCGTTAATTCACTAGTTCGTTTGTAATGACGGCCGTTTCGAATGCTCGTTATCATGGATGTTCTCTCTTTTTAAGTTGAAATTACGACACCAGCGCCGAACAGATATCTCCTCTATAACACACACATAATCAATTCAGCAGTACCAGCGAGACGTAACTTTGAACACAAACACTGAAATACAACTGAACATATTAGCATACATCCGGCGGCTACTCTATTTGCCAGCGCTCCGCTCGGTGCAAACAAGTACTAATTTCCGGATATCTCTCGTACTTTTATCTTAAAATGTAGAAGTGGTTTTAAGGAATCGTAGTTCGCAATGTAAACGTGTTTTTCTTTGGTCTAATTTTTGTGACGATAACCAACTAAAATATGTTTTCCTTTTTACATCGATTTCCAGTTCTATTACCAGATATTTCATTAATTTTTTATCTGCGATGTTAATTTTGGAACGAAATTTCTTGTCGTTACAGGTGCGTAAGTTCATCATTTGGTACTGGATTATTTCAAATTTTCTTTAAAAACTGGTAAAATTAAAATTCCCATATATATATATAATTAATTGCTCACTTAACCCGAGATGAAACTATTATATTAGGGGGAGATTTTAATGTAAATTTTAATATAAGTGACGATAAAGTGGAATCATTAATTGATGTTTTAGGGTCATTTGGACTTTACAAAACGGTTACATTACCTCCCTTTCAGATCATCTTGGCTTATCAATCACAGTAAAACACAATAAACTTCCAAAACTATGTACCAATAAAATTGTACGACCCATTACTATATTGGGTAAACAAATCTTCTTTGAATTACTAAGAAATGTAGACTGTAAATTTTCCAAAGATAATATTGATCTCAACAAAAAATCAGTTACATTACCATCTTATTAAATATACAAGCGTTGCCAGTTAAGCAAATCAGAATAAACAAGGGTAGTAAATACACAAAAATAAAGTGGTAATGAGAGAAACCCTTAACTTACTCGAGGAAGATCACTCAAATCATCCTAGTGAACAAAAAAGTGTGCGTAAGAACAAATATTTAAAAAATATAAGTCGGCCATCGTTCTCGCCAAGCAAAACGCAAATATACAATATACTCATGGCTGTAGTAACAAAATAAAAGCACTATGGTCAGTTATGAATAAAGATAAGGGCCAGTCACAAAAAATGGTGATGATTTTAATCTATTTTTTATCACAATTTCTTAAAACTTATCCAATAACAATTATACCGTTAGAGATACATGTCAAATTCCTGGTATTCCAAACATCAATTTCGAATTCCGAGAGACTAACAAGTTAAATAGCAAAAAAAGTACGGGTATATATGGAATTAGTGTAGAAATGCTCAAAACTGCCAAGGATCACATCATTGTTTCACTAGCGCATTTCATCAATAATTGCATCAACACCGGGCAATTTCCGAGCGTACTAAAATTCGCTAAAGTAATACCAATTTTTAAAAAAGGTGACGTAAACAATCTAAATAACTATCGTCCAATTTTGTATTGATTGTGTACCACACGATCTTTTAATAAAAAAAACTAAGTAAATATAATTTTGATAAGCGTAGTCTCGATCTTATTATATCGTATATAAGTGACCGTAAATAATAAGTTTGCCTAAATGGTAGCATGTCAGGGGCTTTGCCCCAAGGTTCAATATTAGGGCCCATATTGTTCTTAATTTATATCAAGGATTTACCAATGGCACTAAACGGACAACAACATTATTGTTCGCAGAAGATATGACTGTAATAAATGTAGCTCAAAACATAAACGATGTTAAGAACCATAATTCCCAATCCCTAATAAATGCTGCCACCTGGTGTAGAGATAATAAATTAAAATTAAATGACTCTAAAACTACGAACATGGTATTATTCTATGTAACTAACTCAATATTAGATAATAATCTGATTCGATTCTTAGGACATCTCGATCCTGAGTTAAAGTGGCACGCACCTGGTGATACACTTTCAAAAACACTTGGGAAAAACATATTCTGTCACCGTAACATTTCTCGGCAAATACCCAGTCATTAATTAAAGCAAGCATACTTTGGATTAGTTGAGTCCCACATAAGATATGGAATGTTGGTCTGGGGACACTCAACTATTAAACAACGATTTTTTCGCTACAACGGCGTGCTGTCAGAATTTTGGTGGGGTCAGATTACATAAGAAAGACTACATCAATCAGGGTATATTAGTACTTTCATAAATTTATAATTTGGAGTGTTTATGTTATATACTCATACATATACTTGACCAGATGTAGAGATAATACATGTCAAAACCATCTACGGCTTAAACGAACTCAGATTAGTAGTAACTATTATTCTATAAAGTTTTTCAATAAATTTCCAATGGCTGCAAGGAAGTACAATTTTGAATTATTTAGAAATAGTATCAAAACCTGTTTAATAACTAAGACGTTTTATACAATTGAGGAATTCTTGAACAATGATATAGAGATGTGATATATGTATGTCCTTATTTTATCTTAGTTTTAATTCTTATAAAATAATTCCATGTTTAAAATTTTATTCATGTTATGTATTATTTATTATTTTTGTGTTTTTAATCTATTTATTTTATAATTCAACGATTTTAATTTATGTTTTTACCTATGTATGACCTTCTCGGCGTATTTATTTATTAAAAAATGTTTTACCATGAGTTAAGTGACCAATTATGTCATCGTAATGAAGATATTGTCTTTTCTCGCCATTGTTTATTTCCTATTTCTGAGTCCATCTTGTTTGTCTACCTATGAGTGAACATATTAAAAAAAACAACTTGTTAAAAAGCTAAAAACACGAAAATTATCAGTGCTAATAATAAGCTAAAAAACTACTTAGGTGTCAATAATATACCAATGAAAAAATAACATCTTGTGCTGCAAATGGTGCTCCTAATATGATGGACGAGAAAAATGGCTGCTTAAAATTGTTGAAATATGAACATCTAGAAATGATTCTTGTGCATCGTGTTATTAATGGGGAAAACTTGGTAGCTAAAAGCATTTTGCCTGTTCTAAATAAAGTACTGTATTGAGTAATAAAGTATATCTATATTATTAAAGCTAATGCCAAATGCAAACGCCTCTTTTTTGCGAAGAACAAAATGCAGACCATGTTAGACTTTATGTCACATTGAAGTAAGATGGTTCTCTAAAGCGAAAAGATATATGGAACTGTTTAATACTCTTGATTTTTTAGACGACAAACCTGAAATTAAGTATATAATATATTAAAAAGGAAACTTCAAGGAATAAATATAACTCTTGTCGATGCAAAAGCGAAGATATTAGGTTTCATTACCCTTATTGAGTTATGTCAGAAATATATTAACAAAAACTTTGAACAGTTTCATTGGCTCCAAAAATATTACGTCCAAATATTAGGTGTACAGGTGAAACTCCAGTTGAACTGCATATCCAGCTGGCATGTTAGATTCTAACTTGTATTGCTAGTTGTGTTTTTAAGTCCCTGTTTTTTCTTTCTACTAGGTTGATGGCTGGGAGGTATACTCAGTGGATCACTTGCTGCATCACTGCGCTAAAGAAATGAGTGCCATTGTAGCTGACTATTCTGCGAGAAAGTCGATATCGCAAGAACACTTCATTAATCAGCGTGATCTGAATCAATTAGGGTAAAAGGCTTGTTCTATCTGGAGGAGGTATCTTCCATAACGAGGATACGCCTCTCTTTATTTGGACCTTCTCGTAGTGTGAAAAGAGGCATTGCGATTACTTCGAACCTTTTATTCATTAAGGAGGTTTGTAGGAATTCAGGGGACCTTGTAATTTTCTCCTTTGTATTTTTGACATTCTTGGCAGTATTTCGCATATTCAATAATGTCTTTTCTTATACATAGCCAGTAATGAGACCGAATGATTTTCTGTCCATTTCATCCATAGTGTCCAGCTGTATGATTATCGTGTTATTTTTTTAGGACTTTTTCACGCTGTATTGTGAGATGTTATTACGCTCAAACGTTTCGACTATTCTTTGTCCTCAGTCCTCAACTTTAGGTTGTTCTTGATGAATAAGTACAGGATCCTTCAACGGTAGGTCCACTGTGATTATGGGATGTATTGGGGATCTGAGTAGAAAATCGGCTATTTAGTTGGATTTTCCGGACATGTATTAAATGGTAATGTTATATGGCTGTAGTTGAAGTATCCATCTTGCGCGGCATATTCTGTGTGTACTCAATGTCATTAGCCATTTGTAAGGATGATGGAAGGCTGTCCTTGGTGTAACCACGAAATTTCTTGATTGCCCATTATACGGTCAAGACTGTAATTCATCACAGCTCTGTTTAGGAGGCGGCCGGCGTATTCAATGGATCTTCCGTTAGGTTTCTCAAAACTGTGGCAAGAGCGCATAAGCTAGCGTCGACCATTAGTACAAACAGAGCAGTTTGATCGGCTATCTGTAGTTATCGGGGTGACAACCAAGGTTTGCTTCATCGTTTCAAAAGCTACCTGTTGCATTGGTCCCCAGCTTCACGTGACATTTTTCCTTGTCAACTTCTTCAAGGATTTGGAAATTTGGCTAAAATTCTTCTTGCAACCAAATCTACACTTTTTCCGATTAATTCTAAAATGGAACTTTTTTAGGTTACGGAATAGCTTTTCCAGATCTTGTAAGTATTCTTCTAGTAAGTTGGAGAGCAATATTAAGTCGTTGAAGTATACGAGTAGTCTGGTTGGCTCAGATCCGTTCTTCACTCGGTCCATTATTCTCTGGGATGTTGCGAGCGCCTTCCGGAGTCCCAAAGGCATTCGTTTATACAGATATAATCTGAAGGCAATGACGACGGCTGTCTTCTATTGGTTCTCCTCATTCACGCTTATCTGGTGATATTCAGATTGAAGGTTCTATGAGCTTTCGAAGTCTACGATGATTTCGTTAACTTGTAGCGGATTTTAGTTCTTCTGTTATTCGTGGAAATAGACGATAAGGGGCTGAGAGATCAGGGGGTGATCTCATGTGTTAATGTGATATTTTACGGCTGTCGTAGGGCTTTCAGCTTCACCTTCATCTCTGACGATGATATCTTCCAGGTTGAGGGAGGCGAGGCTGTGAACCTAGACGAGATTTATTTGCAGTAAATGATACCGCTATACTTGTTATTGTCGATCATTTGAAAATTCTATCAGCTGTTTTAAAAAAAAGTTTTCTGATTTAAAACTAATTGATTTTCCAACATGGTTGATGCAGCCAACGTTAGTGGATTTGTCTGATATATCAATTATGCAGTATGAAGAAGAAATCGCAAAAATGCAAAATTTTATTTAATTTAAAAGAAGCGATGGCATGGCTTTCTGAGGAAACAAAAACAAAAAACCAAATTCAGCCAAATATGCAAGAAAACTATTATTACCATTTCCATTTTCATATTTAGCTGAATTTGGATTTTGTGCTGTAAATGATTTACTGGTAGAAATAGAAATCATCTAGATATACCAGAACGGGAAGACTTGAAACTAAAGCTAACCAAATTAGAACCTAACATAAAATATCTGTGCAGCCAACATCAAGCGTAAGGATCTTACTAAATTAAAATAATAAATTAATATAGAAAAATATTTATTAAAATTATTTCGCAGTTTTTCATCATATGAAACAGGAATCAGAATATCACCTAATACTATTTTATCTTTATTAGCCAATACTTCCCTTCCCTTCTTCAGGGCGCTACAATGAATGTAATTAGTTACTAACATTCTGTCTTTATACTTATATTACAGAGAGTACACTTACAGATACTGAGGATAGTGAAAATCCGATCTAACCTCGTCTAGTCTAATCTAATATAACTAAGGAGAAAAGAAGATATTGGAAGACGAGCCAAAGCACAGAATACAGAAGTAATATTATAAAAGAATTTAATGATTTGTTTTTCAATAAGCAAAATACTAATGATGATAAGCGGTAAAAAATATATATTTATAATTTTGGACGTAAGAGATCGGTGGAGAGAAGGGGTTAACTTGACAGAATATTCTTCCACTCTATCTCCATGATCTCTATTCATATTTTCTCTTGATCCCGCTAGCAGACTATTAATTGAAATATTAGCTTCGTTTTGCTTTATTGAAAAGCATAATTTAGCAAGTTTATTGTTTACCATACATTTTAACTTTTGATGTCAAAAAAGATAATTAGGATGATTGGGAATATATCCAGATTAAATGAAAATAAATTATCCGAAAGACTAGGTTTACAAGAACGTAAATCAAAAATCAGAAGAAAGAGTATTCAAATTAAGAGAAATATAAAAATTAAACAATAATCATAAAATAGTTAAACCAATTAATTAAGACGTCTTAGGTACGTATTTTCTGAAATATATGTTAGTTAATGTAGCACCTATAAATAAGGAACATACCATGGTGAAACTACCGAAAAAATTGCTCACGTATTTCGAAAACAAAATCATCAAATCGCGTTTAGACCAAGTTGCAAATTATCTAATATCCTTTTTAATTCTAAAGATAAAATCAGTCCATTGAAGAAATCAGGTATTTACAACATCACATGTTCCGAATGCAATTCTGTTTATATAGGCCAGACGGGTCGTAGTTTTGAAACCAGATACGCGGAACATTATCGCGCCTTTAGATTAAACAAAAATTCTAGCACTTTTGCTAACCATGCTTTAGACTGTAATCATCCTTTCCCAGAAATCCATAATATTAAAATTTTACACTCCTGTCCGAAAGGTGCTAAGCTTAATCTTCTAGAATCCGCCGAAATATTTAAACTTAATAATAATCCCCTTGTAAACCTTTTAAATGAGCAGACCGATCTAATATACACACCTCTTTTCAGAAACCTGTAATCTCTTAATGACGCCTAATCCGTTGTCGCTATTCCCATCATATTAAATTTTCTACCCTCTCCCAATATTGTACTTGTATAAATGTAACCTTCTTCTTAATTTGTGCACTTGATAATGACCTTTAAAAGTCGAAACTTAAGTCGTGTGTTGTTGTAACTTATTTTATATATTTTACAATAAATTTTAGTGGTAAAAACATAGTAAGTGTTTTATTTTAGTGTTTATCATGAATTACCACATAGTAACGGTCGCAACCATTATTATGATAAGGAACATTTCTTTTAAAAATATTATTGTATTGACTCTGTGGCTAAGATTTCAAGTATATGATCATCCTTCTCTGCTAAATATGTGAGCAATGTATTTCGACTTGATAATATATTTTATTCTATTCTTGTTCTTGATTTATTTTGTATATATTTCTCCAGCCCATCCTAAGTCTTTCTTGTTATTTAATTTTCGTACACCCTAAATATATAATATAATATACACTAATTGCCTTTCTTCTATTTATTCCATTAATTATTTAAATTTGTTTAATATTGGCTTATATACAACCTTTATATTAGATCTAATAAGAAACATAGAATAAAAAGAAATTTAATGATTTAGGTACTTGATACTTCATCTAATTAAATGTTATCAATTCATGTATTCAGAAGTAATATTCTTATATGTATATTAGTGTTATTTTACGCTCCAGAAGTCAGTTTGTCTATTAATTTAAAAGGCGACTCCGTGTTGAGTACATCACGTAAACAGAGGTGCGTTAGGGGTCGTAAAAATGATAGCCCCGAGAAGGATGTCAGAATGTAGGACGCCCTTAGTACACTGTCCACATTGACGGTCGGAACTAATAAAACGCCCTTTGTTTGTTCACTTCGCCTTAGAAAATTGATATCACGCTGATGGATCTATTGATTTCGAGGGGAATAAGGGTGCGATACAGGGATAAAGCTGTGCCATCAAAATCTGATCCTGTAATGTATTTATTATAGCGCTGGCATAAAACTGTAACAACGGACTTTACGTCGCCACGTTTGGAAATTTATAAAAGCTCAGGTGGAATCTATGGATTTAAAAGGAGTTTATAATTACAAAAGGGCTGTCCTTGAAGCAAGTTTGTTTCATATTGACATAACATAAAGGGCACTTCAATCTATGAATTCATCACGATTCAGATAAACCATCTTTCTGCTTTTGTCTGGAATTTTCGTCCGATTGACGATACGGGTGGAGTGGGGTCAAGTAGGTTGGAAAGTCCATAACGTCACCTTGAGAATTAATGATAGATAAGTTCGTGTTTTAATGTATTGTGGGGTGATAAGAATAAAATAAATTGCCGACGTTTAGTTTTGATTAAAATTGTATATTAATGACGTTTTAATAACAGTGGTTAGTGTATAAAGGGCACACAAATTTCCACCATATTAATGATGCAGGAATACATTCGGTCACGGTTTCTATCAGATATTTATCTTTCATTTCATCTACCTGTAACCCTACCGATTACATTTCTCTAACTCGTTCAGGTTTAGTCCATCTCAATCAATGCAATTTTAATAATAAATATTATATGAACATATAAATATTAGTTGTGCATTTATTAATTTATTTAAAGCAGTCAATTAGGTAGATAGCATCAATCATTTATAGTGGTGTGGTAGTGTGGGGTGATCTAAATGTGAGATGCAATTAAGAAAATTGGAAATTGTGGCGGAAAGTACGTAGCGATGGCATCATCCACTTTCATTGATTGTGTAGAAAATCTCGTCGGGAAATTCGAAGCGACATGAAAGAAGTAAGCGTTGAGCACTTATCCCCACGATCTGCTTTCTTGACTAACCGTGAAAGCACACACAGACTCCTCCATGTATACAGAGTGTCCATAGGAGAGTGTGCTAACACTAAAATATTTAAGATGAGTGTCTTAATGGATTATCATAATCTGTGTCTGAGTGCTTATTCTAAAAATATATATTATTTCAGATTTATAAAATGAAATTAATTGTCTTAGGATTATTATTTCCCTATCACTAATAGCTTAGATTTTATCGTGTCTTAGTGCAGCGCGAAATGGTTAAATATCGAGATATGTCTGCGTTGGCATTTCTAAGGTGTGAATATAGTTTGCAAATTTAAGCACTTGTAACGTGTGACGAGTTTTTGTGTCCTAGTTTCCTATTTCTCCTACAAAAAGTCCTTGAGTTTTGTAAACAATTTGAAGGACTTAAGTTTGGTGGATGGAAAGTTTGAAAATAATGACGGCTCGAACGCTCATCATTATGCCTGTTCTCTCTTTCTAAGTTGAAATTATTATACCAGCGCCGAATAGACGACTCGTCCATAACATTTTTTCCATATTTAACTTTTCATAAATACACTTGAAATACAATTGAAAATGTTAGCACACCCGGCGGCTATTTAATTCGTCAGTGCTCCGCACATTGCAATAGTAAACGAGTCCTACTTTCCAGATATCCCTCGTAGCTAAGCTGTGTAAAATCATCATATTTGGATGCCAAGAAAATATACTTCAGCCATTTCCCCACATTAATGAGTCACTCTATATATTAATTATTCATTATTATACAAAAACAATTTGTTAACTTCGAATGATTGCTGAAAATATGTCAGAATGAAACATGGCAACTTAACGGCCCATACCGTCATCACATACCAACCCCTATGCGAGCGGAAAGGACAGGATAATTGCTCACACGTCGCGGTTTCTCCACGAAAAATTACAGGAGAGGAAAATTCCAGGAATGCCTGCTGGGACCAGCATCCCGTTCGTCCTAACGAGCAAAAATCGCGCGTCCGTCCAAACAGAAATTTAAATCAAACAAAATCGACCTAAACGGTCCCTCATCCCCCTCAACTCCGAATTCCGGCCGGCATGAAAATTTTAATCGCAATTTTCTGGCCAAAGCCGCGCGTCCTTTATCGAAAAATGCACAAAGCTTCCTTAATACCCCCGGCGGGGGATTTCCGGCGTGTACACCTTCCAATTACAGGAAATTAGCCCCGAAACACAAAAACAAACCACTCTCGGCCGCCTGGCAGGTTTGATGAATATTCATCACTCGGCAATGAGGGAGACCACGTTTACAATTTTACTGCTGCATGGAAAATCGATTAAGTAGTTATACACGCCTGTCTGCTGAATTGAAAATGCGCCCTCTTGTGTTTCCGCTGCAGCCGTTAAAGGGCGCTTCGAGTGGTTTTTATTCACTTCAGATACGACTTTATGTCATACCTTTTTCGCCTAATGTCGATCTTTAATGTGAGTAACACACCGTGCGTTTCTAAATATTAAATATGTATTTCTGAATGAATATAAAGGTTAATATTAAAATATTATAGAAGCATTCTCTTCTGATATAAAGTTAATGATATATTTTATAGGGTTCACTTGAAAAAAAAACTGAAAATGTAAGAAAATATATTAACAAAGCGCAGAAAAAATAAAAGAAAGTGGAGATAAAATCAAACGCTAAAGGACACTCGATAAAAGGATATTCATGATCATCCTAGTAAAATTGAGGAAATTTGGAAAACAATTAATCAGATAAAAACATATTTTATAACATTAAAGATAAGAAAATGAAAAAGTTTTATTAACTTTTAGAACCATAGTTAGAACTTCATGTTGGTGTATTCAGCTTCGATGTAGACCCAATATCTTTACAAATGAGATCGAATCTACTTTAGAGAATATCCTAGGCTATTGCAAGAATTAAACACTCGCAGAGAAAACAGTTTTGCCAGTCAAAAGCAATAGATTGAGGATAAAAGGATAGACCTGGATTAATCCCTAGAAATAGAAAGACGATAAAGATAACCGAAGCAGAATTGGCAATAGCTTTATTCAAAGAACTTCTAGATATAACTTAAAATCTCAAACATTTCCTATTTAAGAGAATCTTCAAAAGAACTATACGAAGACATATATAGAATGTGTATGGCTATTTCAGCTTTTATCAAGTTTTGTGAATCTCTTAGGCAAGTGAGCTTTCTAAACGAAGAGTTTAATTTAATCAGGTGTAATTTTGTTACTATTATGCAAATAAATACCTTAATTCTTTTCCTGCTGGTAGGAGTTTAAAGGCAGATTATGGGGTTATTGTAAATAAGGGCGTACACTGTATGTTCATTTCAGTGGAAGTTTAGGTGACCTGGAATCTTTAAACAAGAAAATGTAATCAACGTACTCAAGAAGGAATGAACTTAATCAACGCTTGAGATAGCATGTCTTCTTAAAACCAGAGAAACGAGAAAACGAGTATATAGAACTTGAAAAACTGAAAAAGCTAAGTAAGAAGAGCATAGAACAAAGCACGGCTAAATAGGTCAACTAACTAGCTAATTCTAACAACAACAAAAGCTTTCTGGGTTAAAAACTTAACTTAATGCAGTTTTCTTATTGGCATTTCTATAGATAATAAGTTGAATTGGAATACTCATCTAGTAGACAGATCTAATAAAGCAAGCATGATATTCGGGTAAAAGGTGGATATGAATAATGCAGAAGCATAGAGGATTCCAAAAATAAGAGAAACCAATGGAGAACTACATTCAAAAGTATATATTTATTTGAAAGCTTTAAACAAATTAGCTAAAACAATAAGTACACCGACAAAGGCCTGTATACTATATGCAACAAAAAAAAATTCTCAAAAAAGAACTAATCAAAATTATAACATATATCGCAGTAGGAATATTAACCATTTATATATCACGATATTATTTCTCGATTACTCAAAAGTTATATTTAAGAGACGTAATTGATGTTTTTAACATTATAAACCAGAATTAGTCATAACTAGTGTATTCGGCAAGCTCAGATTCGGTAGCAAGAAAAAAGATAAGTTCCCGAGAACAAACAAAAACATTAGTAAGTGTCTGTAAATGGGTGGTTCTCGTAACCTCGTAACAGGTAAAAATCGCATATTAGACTTTCCGGACCACTAAGTGGATAGGATGTTGGATCAAAGGGTGCGCCAATTTGCAACCGTAAATTAATCACCCAGTAGATCGACTAAACAGTTTTGTAGACTTCGCTTCTTAGCCGGACTCCAACACCACGACATGGTGAAGCACGGATCACTGGAATAATCCAGTAATTTCGGGGAATTACTGTCGGGAAATGGGAGAATTAAAAGAATCCAATAGATGATGTTCCGGAAAAACTGTAACACTCAGCACCAAGAGTATTTAAAGACTTATATCTCAACAGTATTCGAATACGCGAATAACCACAAATTCATTTATGTTAGAGACCGTAGCATCTCCGTATCGGAGACATATCTAGATGCGTGCACTTATTGGAGTGAAGACGCAATCTAGGGGAAGGTCGAGTAACTTCCCAATAATATTAGCATGGCCTGCTCTAGGTCCGTAATTTTATAAGAATTATTAAATGGGCGTTCTAGTGACCTCGTTACCAGGTAAGGAGCTCATGCCGGATTTTCTAAATTAAATTATACAGTACTTGCACCAATTTCAATTAAATCTTTACACACAAATGAGTCAATGAAATTAAAAGTGTGTTAGGTTAAACAAAATTATAAAAAAATCACCCACAACGTTTTATTTTATCAGCAATGTAAAAATGCACAGTTCAAAATCTAACCTAGGTTAGTAACCGTGATTTAATCGATTAGCACCTAGTGGATATATTTAACAGTTTTGGACATTGCGTTTCTTATTCGGGCTTCATGACAATATGAGACACTGATTACTGGAGTAAACCAATAAATTACGCGTTAACACATGCTAGGAATAGATACTTTAATTATTTCAAACAACTAAGTTTTTTGGGTTAAAACTCGTTTTATGTGAAGCTTAAGAAATCTTCTTGGTATTTTTATAGAAAATAAATTCAACTAGCATTCCTATCTGTTTGAAAGATTTAATAACCTAAGTATGATCTTCTAGCAATGTCGACTAGCTGTGAAGAAAATATGCTTCTTAGATCTGTCGTCCTTGGACTGTATTTTTATATAGAAACAATGGTTCTACGTGCAATTATAGGACGGCTTGTAGGTATATATTTATTTACAATTTTTTAACCAATTAGGTAAGACTTCTGTTCTTTGCTGAACAATGAATTGATATATTGATATTTTAGATATCGCTTGGAACGATACATATACCGCAGGGTCTTAAATAATTTAATTGCTTTTAATAGTAAAACAGCCAGACACCACGAAAGTAAATTGCTAATAAGGTATTGTATCTGGATCTGGATTTATTTGATAGGAGGGCGGAGAGTTCCCCTGCATGTAGGCCTCAGTGGGCCCTTTGTACGTCTTCCCATCTTAGTCTTCATTCCTTGCTACAGTCAAGGCAACCCAAGGCATTGACAAACGCTAGGACTGCAGCAAGAGGGACTCTAAAGATGTCTAATGACTTTTTGACATCCTTCTCTCATTGTGGATTCACGAAGGTTGGATAATACCGATCAGTCTAGAAGTACATGGTCAGCTGTTTACTCTTCCTCTTCACATCCTCTGCTGGTGGGACTATATTAAGCCTGGTGCACGGATGTTGCCAAGAATACCAAAGGTGCTGGAATAGGCATTTATGGCCCTAACCAAGAGAGTCGGTGCAAACATGGGAAGAGGAGAGAAGACGCAAGCATTGGAACAATGTACCAGGTCTATCTAAACGACTCATGAAACTCGATCACAGCCACAAGGTGCTTGAACTCACAAAGAACGAGCTAAGAACTTTCACCGGACTCATGACAGGGCACTGTGCCCTCCGATACCATTTGTGGAAAATGGGAATGAAGGAAAGTGGAAACTGCAGATTATGCGATTTTGCATATGAAACGACCGAGCACATACTATGCACTTGTGTCGCAATTGCTCACAAGCGTCTTTCACACTTCGGTAGGGACCGATTATCCCACGAAGAGGTGAGCAATATCACGCCCAAGAATGTTACCAAGTTCATGGAGGACGTGGGATTGATTTGGGAAGTGATTGGTTAATTGATCTTTTAGGTCGCAGTTCAAGAGAGGCTAACACACCTCATTTGTACCCTATGTTAACTATATAACCTATAACCTATAGTCCCAATCTGTTCAGGTGTGATCTTAAATTGCAGTCCTGTTTGGAGCCCTACAAACTTCTCTGGACAGTTGCATTCAGTATCTGGCCGTTTTGGTGTTCATTCAGATGAAGTTTTTTGAGACCCTACACCCAGGTGTGTTGTCCAATCGCTCCTTGTGGCATCTGATTGATGTAATTTTAAGTAGGGTAATCAAGTCTGGCAGGGAGGGCGGCAGGTAGGGATTCGGTCCGCATATTATTCGTCCGGAAGCCTTCCTCGCCAAATCATCTGCTATTCTATTACCTCTACTGTTGTGTCCTTTTATCCAGCATAGGGCCATCTTGTGGTCAATAGCCACTTCTTCCAGTTAGCAATGGTCAAAATTGCTGCTCTGTAGTCTGTTATGATGTACATGTCTTTTCCCTTGATCTTCTTGTCTTGCATATAGTATACCCACGAGTTCTACCCTTGTTGGTGTGCTCACTGTCTTATCTAGTGCAGTACTATTTTTTAGGGGCAGGTTTTTGCAGAAAATTCCTACACCAACCCCTGCTTTCGCTGACCACCCATCAGTGTATATATTTGAATGTCTTTGTGTTTGCTTCTTACTCCTAAGTATTCGTATCTTAGGTCTATTTGAAGATTTCTAGTGAATATGTATTTCTGAGGTATATTGTCCACCCGCATCTTAATCTCGGGATTTCTTTTTCTGAAATCCTCTAAAATTTTGTGGTGTTCACCTCTTCTGATGGCTTGTAAACATCCCTTTGTTGCTCGAAGCCTTATGGTCACCGCTGCTGCCTGTTCTCTAATAAATATGTCCAAGAGCCACAGATGCAGCAGGGTTTCCATAGCCTGCTCTTTTTGTGTTGTTTTCATGGCTCTTGTCGCGCTCAAAAGAGCGCTTCGTTGAACGTGATCTAGAAGCCTTACGGCTGATTTCGTGGTCGTTATTGACCACCATATTAGAGATAGTGCCCTTGTTTTCCCCACAGCTCGTCTGCATTGCCAGAGGACTATGCTTTCTTAGATCTCTTTGTCAGATGGGCATTCTAGTTTAGTTTATTGTCTATAAGAATGCGCCCCAAAAGCTTGGTGGTTTAAAATCCTTGATCTTTGCTCAAAGTATAGGAAACTTCTGCTCACCACAGTATACAGGGCCGATTCCGTCGACCTACCTTCACAGTATGCGTGTTGATTGGGATATAAATTTTACTATGATTCCCTAATTTACCGTCCTGGTTTTGGTATAAAGATTACTTTGGTTTCCCTCCATGCATAGGGTATATAACTGAAGGCAATACACCCACTGTATGAGAGCCGGATATATCCCGTTCCTCCCTAGGGATTTGTATGGTGACAAACTCCACACTGTCCAGTCTACCCATTTCACTGGTATCGATAGAGCCCGCTAGGTCCCAATCCGGTTTGGTTTGGGACGCTATGAAGGTATCCGTGGAGCTCCGCTACTAGTTAAAGATACAGTCCGAAAAATGGGTCCTCAATATAAGTTTGTCCCTGTTTTCAAGTGAGTCCGTGTATAAACAGCCCTCCTTTTTAAGGTTAATGAGCTTTGGTAAGTGATTTTTGGAGCGGGTCTGTTTTAAAGGTAATGTTTCCGAGGCGTTTCCCACTTTGGAGCAGAAAAGCTTCTAGACTTCTCTCTTTCTTTGCCTTAACAGTTTTTTATAGTCGCGTTGTACTATTTTGTATTTGTTTCATTCGGAACCATTTTGCGTATCCATGACTCTGTTGTGTGCAGCACCACGTATTTGTGGGTCCCTCGTCTGTTCTGGTTTTTAAAGGACTTGCTTTCTTGTACGCTGATATGATGCCCTTCTTGAGTGCATCGGTAATATTCTCCAGCTCGGATATATCTTTTATTGGCGCTTTTTGTTTCAGGTCCTTAGTTTTGAGATCCTAGTGAGGGTCGTTTTGAAAAGTTCCCTCCTGGTCAGCCTTGGATCTCTGTACTGGGTTGTTTTGGGGACTTTTTAGTGTAATTTGGAATTTTATCCATCTATGGTCTGAAACTGTGACTTATTGAAATACGTTCCAGTTCTCTACATACCTTGTAATATGAGTACTAGCAAGCGTAATGTCAAATGCAACTTTGGTTGTCCAAGATATTGTAATCTAAGGTTGAATCTCAATACATTTCGAACATACTTTAGTCCTATCTGAATAGGATTAAAGTAAAAACTAGACTGCTCATCAATTATTATTATTATAGTTCTTTCAACCTGTGGTAATTCACAATAGGAAAGAACTACTTCAGAAACCCTTAGAAAGTCGAGAAATCAATTTTGCCATGATCCTGACGTTTGTTAATGCCATTCAGACGGAAGGAAAATATTGTAGGTGTGTAGCAATAGTATATTGTTCAACGAGTGACGAAAGTAACATTTTTTTAAGCGAGAGAACAGTTTACCAAACGAGGCGAAGCCGAGTTTGGTAATGTTCGCGAGCTTAAAAAAATGCTTTCGACGAGTTAAACACTATACTTTTTCTACTACCTTACCTATGATACTAACAAACTTGTATTATTATATAAACAAATACTTTATTTTGAATTAAAAATTACAAAACTACATATCATATTTAAATTACTTACGATTTAAATATCAAATTTTCCGACAATTTTGCAAAATATGCAAATAGCACAGTGAATATTAATTTACGCGATTATCTGTCTTAAATTCCATGAATTTTACATATATTTCTTCATACCTCTTTTTCGATTTTTCTGATAATAAATCCACATAGGTTTTCTCAGCTTGATTTACTATTTCTGGTGCAGTATTGGAAAGATGTAAATCACTTACTGAATCAGAAATCATGATATGATGAAGTTACGAACAGTACAAATTCAAAAACTGACGTTTAATAATGACACGATATAGTGACAGTGGGCAACTAGACGGAGGTGAAAAATTGTAGGTAACTTTCGTCCCTAGTGACGAAAGTTAGCGTTATGGGATTTTCTCTCACTAGTGACGGAACTCAAATTTTCGCTGGAGTATTCGGTGACGAAAAATGTCTTTTTATAAAGGGTATTAGAAAAATTTCTTTGCTCAACCTGTGGATATATCTAGATCTAAGTAACATTAGATAATGATAATGATAATGAGAAAATATAGTACACTTTTTTCTTCTTTGTTATATTTTATCTAGTTTGGTCCTGGCCACTGCTTTTTCTTGACTTATGTTATCGATTTACCTATTAATTTTATGTTTAGCATCCTATTCACTTCTTTGGTGGGTTAGTTGTTTCTCTGTATCCCATAAAACCTGGCACATACTTCTTCGAATCACGTGGATAGATTCTTCGAGTAGCAAAACACTAATACTCTATACGATTTGGTTAATGCAATTTGTTTTTATATTGTTCTTAACCTCCATATATGTATCATTTTGTTACCATTATATATGCAAAGGTATTTTACGAGTTAAAGCTTGGATGTTAGTGGTTAAGAGTTCTTGATAACTTTCAAATTTGTAATAGAAGCCGAAAAATATCTGTCGAAATAGCTCAGATTTCTGATTAAAGTACGACAAAAACTGTTTCAAATACATTTTAACCAACGGTTACAGAACTGATTTCGATAATACTAACAGAACTATGAGTTTACAATTAATACATAATTAAAAACTATAAAGGAGCAGATTTTAGGTATTTCCTAATCACCAATACTAGAATAATCATAGGTAGCAAAATAAAATGAAGTAACCTATACATAAATATAATTCACCAAAAATCAAGAGTAGTACTAATGATAAAAATACTTATAAGAAAAAGAAACAAATAATTCAATCTAGCAGATTTTCAATAATAACTGAGTCGGACAACAATACAGAAATAGATGAAAACATATTTTCGCTGATGATATAAATATGATTTTGTATTAATTTAAAAATCAGTATACTGTATAAAATACATATGTATCAGATTTCCTATTTTATATGAAATACTCACCAATGCATGTTTCAATTTCCATATTTATATTTTTTTAATTTGCATATAAAAAAAATCTGACGCGGGGTTTCCTGTTTCATACGGCCGTACAAATTAACGCATTTAAGTGGCATGTTTTTCTGAGTTGTTTCTAAACTTCAACAGCTCCTGATCAAAGGAATACAAACTTATAATTAGCAATTTTTGTATATCTTAACCAACGGGCTTTGATACTTCGTTGATAAAAAATATGTATTTATTTATTCCTCATTAACGAATAAATAAAAATCAACTTAGCGATTCAAAACTGTATTTACTTCTCCCAGAGTTATGAACTAAAATATAAAAGATACGAGGGCTGATCAATAAATGTCCGTGCTAGTTATGAAGAGGTAAGTTTTCGCATTTAAAAATATTTTATACCGTAATCTCCATTTATTAAAATACAATTTGTCTCTGCAAAATATGCTTCTGTCTCGATAACCTCCTCGTTTGAGCTAAATTGTATTTCGGGAACAGAAAAAAGTTAATGCAGCTGCAATTGGTAGTGCAGTACAAACAATTTGCTAAAACTAGTTAGTATGCTTTTTTACAACAATACAAAATAGGGGTAAACAACATAATACGTACTTTTGATTTTATTTATATTTTGATAGGAAACGGTCTCTGCTAATCTTATGGTTAAAATTATATGTATCCCATACGAATAATTAAAAATATTATAATAATATAAAACAATAATTTACAGCATGAGTTTATTTTCTATGTATAATATTATATATGAACATCACTGAAGCAGAAATTGTGTCGTCAATTTTTCATATCTAGAGAAGACATCACCACAACCTGCACAGCACCTCCGGACGGAAGCGCGGTATCGAACTATTTTTATATTTTCAATTGAATTGGGCTGCCGCCGCCTCCGCCGCCAACTAAACGCGGTGGAAATAAAACTAGAAACGTACAGCCATGAATATACTTACAGTGGAATAAAATCGAATTGCAGGATGCATTTCCTCCGACGTGTCGCCCCGGCCCAGCTGAATCATAAAATCATCGTTTACTACACCTTTTGAAAATTTACGAAGCGCATGAATAGAACCGGGTAGCAGACGTGAAAAATTTATAGCGGAAATTAAAAGCGCTCGCTGCACGGGCGATAGTTTTAAAGCCGATTTCGTCGCCGGCGGTTTCTGTAGAAGGTTTTTGATTGAATGGTAATTCCATGTAGAGAAGTTTCGGCAAAGCGTCTTACGAACAGTTGGCGTCTTGAAAGCTACTTAAATTTGAAACAGTTCCCTCATTTATATTATGTTCTTCGCGGTTGCGAAACGTTCGATGGGGCGTAAATTTTCCGCCGGCGGAAAATTTACGCCGGGCATACCCTTTTCAACCCTCCTGGCGATTAATTATTTTTAAATGGGGAAACGAAAATTACGCCGGTTTTTTACCTCGAGAGAAGGGTTTATTTGTCCCAACTTTTTTGCCCCACCCTATTTAAATGTCGACGGACATAATTACCCCATTTCATGCATAAGTTTAGAGAATGGACAGAATATTTTTTGTATATAATTATTTCTTGATGTATTTCGCATACCTATTAAAATAGCTGAAAGTGAATTCGAATTCCTCTTAAATATATAGATGTAAAATTTGAAGTGAATCGTCTATTTAACCCAGATCCACCGTACACCTTTCACCGTTTAATTTTCATTAATTTTTGGAATGAATGCGATCTGCTCTCGTGTTTAGCCTAGAAACTTGAAATACAATTAGGATTTGCACTTTGCAATCGATGAAGAGAGAGGTTCTGCGATGGGCGTCTAGTTGGTGAAGAGCGGGTGGGTCCGCAAACGATTTAAATGTTAGAAATAGTTTATATTGCGAAAACTTTAAATAAATCGTGGGAATGTTTCAGTGTTTATTTTTTTAATAACTGCTTTCACTTTTAAGATACAAAATTAATGAATGGTAATTGTTTGGAATATCAAAAAATATATATAAAAGAAAAATTAAGTAAGTTTATTTGCAATCTCTATTTTTTCTAGTATAATATGATTGATGGTAAAATTCATTACTTTGTGATACATCTTGTAATAATAAATAAATAATAAATCTTGTATGTGATATTTTCTAATAGTATTGAGAGTATAGTTGCACTTGGTTGTACGTACCAAGAATATAATCCTGAAGGGTAAATGTGTTGTTATTGCGTGATTGTTTAATGTGGCCGTTTTCTACAGTAGAGGATAGTAAATTTCTGTATTGCAAAAGCAAATAGCATTTGTTGGACTAATTAATTTGTTGGACCCGTTAATTTTTATTTGCTACAAAGTACCCAATTTTCTGGTTCCCCATTGCATTTAATGAATTGTATTTTGCTTGTGTATTCAGATGTAGCGTGGTCAAAATTTGAACGTTTATTGTAGGTTCTGTAGCCTCATTTCTTTCTACGGGATAAATATTTCAAAGAAAGTTAAATTTTACATCTGATGATTTTTTGAATTTGATTCTCGTTTATCACGTGGTGAAACATTTTTAATATTAAGGGTTGTTTATAGAAAGGCACTTGGTTGGTTTCACAATTTTTACGATTTTTTCCGACTAGTTTCGATTTTTACATCATTTTCTAGGAATGGTACAGAAGGTAAAATATTTTTGCCTAAATACTAAAATTTATACATTCAGGTAATGAGGGCGGTCATCATTTAGGAACTCCAGATTTCACCGTTTTCGTTTACGAGGCGTTTTCCCCGTTTTAGCACTTTGTTATCATCAGGATGTATTTCATTGTTTTATGGTGGTAGACGATACGCCATCCTGTTGTCTCATTGGATCCGATCAAGGATCTGGTTGAGATCAGGCATACACCGTCTCTTGCTGGATTGCCACGAATGAACGTGGTATTTTAGACTGTACATAGATAACGTGATGAAAAATCCAATTAAAGATGATTATTGATGTCCATTTCCATCATGGTGACTGGTTGAATTGGCAGTCCTCGCACCGTTGACCTCCTGTTTTGAGTTGGAAGTAGTTGGTGCTCCTTGGTGTCAACCGAACATTTGTCTGTGATCTGTAATAATCCAGTATTATTTAATAGAATGTTCGGTCTCTCACCTGAGCAGATTACGGTCACTGTCTTGGGTTCATTTTATGATCATCCATGTATTATGTGTTAACATTTGCTTCCAGATAAGAGTGTTCTAAGGGTGTCTGATGCTCTTGTGTGAACATGGTTCCATGTTTTGGTGAACAATCTCAATGGCGCAATTCGTCTTGGCATCTAACTTGCGAAGAGGCGATGGGTTGTAACTGCACTGTTGTAAACCCTGTGATAGTTTGAAATATTGTCGAAGATTGTAGTTTACTCCGATTATCCCTTTGGTGGTTTCTAGAGTTTGATAACTTGTACTTCTTATATTTAATGCTGTACTTGTGAGCTGCATCGGATTATACGGCGTGAGATTTATGATTGGAAAAAACCCTTGTAGCTTTATGTGTGTTATATTCTTGGTTACTGTTGCTCTTTCTAAAGATGTGTGCCCTATATGGAGATGGGGAGGTAAAGTGCCTGTTTTGTTGACACCGTTAGCAATTTGCGTGGGTGGCACGATATCCAAGAACGCCCTCTGATCTGCCTCAATATACTGAAGTTTCTTGTAGTAGTTTTTGATATCTTCCATTTACAACTTCGTTTGTTCATACATATTGATAAAAACTAGCTGCATCACATTGGTTGTTGTTTCGTTGCTAATCACTCCAATGCGACTCCTACTTGGTTCTCTAAACTTCGTAGATGTATTATCATCTTTTCTTCAGTATTATTGATTGCGTGAAGTGTGCTTAACATAACGGTCTCTAGGTGCTTCTGTTTATGTAGAAGAATTTGTTTATTGTTATTTAAGTCATCCAATTCATGATATACCTCCGCTGTTAATATAGTTTATAATACTCCTCGTTGATATCTTGTTTGTTTTACAGGAGTGACTTTCGATTTGGCTTGTAGCAGAGTGATAACAGGTTTCCCCTTAAACATGGTGCGAGCGTAGATAACGGCACCATACGCCTTTTCTGATGCGTCACTGAATCCGTGCTGTACTTGGGTGATTTAGGCAATTTATACAGAGTTTTCTTTCTCTGATAATCTTGTTTCTCTCTGGTACACTATATGCCAGAAAGATAGAACAATGGTAGACATCATGGTATCTCTGGCAGATTCTACATTGTTTGTGGTTTTCTGGCATTCCGCTAGAGAGTATTGGTCGATTCTGTTCTAAGGACAGGAATCGTTTTTCTAAAAATGTCAGAACTTCGGACAGCTCGGGAACTTCGTGGGGAGACTCCATACTTTGATAGAAGATTTTGTTCGTGTCATTTCCCCATCTTCTGATAATGATTCTACTGACGAATGGATCCCAGGAATCGGTGTCGTATCCCATGTTTTGGACGACTTGCATACATTCCAGTGTTGTGTCATGTAACTGTTTTAGTTGTGCGGGAGAGTTTGACTCACATATTGGCTGATCTGTCAGTGTATCGATTTTCTGTGCCAATAACAGCCGTTTGTTATCGTACCGTCGTTTAAGTGTATCCCAGGCTGTGTAGTTGGCACTGGTCATCGGTAGGTGAGATAATAATTTCGAAGCTTCTCCACGTACGTAATCATTCAGATATTCTAGTTTTTCAATATCCGATAAGTGGAGATTATTGTGAATAGCTTGTTCATATAAGCTTTGAAACTTGGTCCATTTGTCGTATCCACCTTCAAATGTCGGTATGTTTTTTATTGGAAATTGGGCGTTGGGCCTCACCGAGTCCGAGAAAGTAATGGTGAAAGGTGGGAGCCCACTGGTAGACCGTCAGTTTGCGTGTAAATAGTATCATTAAATTCGAAATAATTTTGTTTAAGGCAGAGGTGAATTAGTTCTGTGATTTCTTTTTTATTTATTTCTGGGTTATCAGAATTGTTGATATGTTTTTCTAGAATAATTTTTAGTTCTTTTACTGGGATTAATTTGAACAAGCTTTTTACATCGAAAGATATTAATTTTGCATTTGGAGGGATGACAAGAGTTTTTAATGGAGTTAAGGTTACTAATCATTACCTGCATTTATAAATTTTACTATTTAAGCAAAAATATTTTACCTTCTGTACCATTCCTAGATAATAATGTAAAAATCGAAACTAGTCGGAATAAATCGTAAAAATTGTGAAACCAACCAAGTGCCTTTCTATAAACAACCCTTAATGATGATTTTTCGTTGGCAAAATTAATTTTTCTATTCAAAATTATTACATCAATTCAATACTATACTAGTTGGACTAAGCACACTGATTTCTTTTGTCACAGCAAACTGTACATCTGCTTGTAATTATGGTATGTCGGGCATAGGTGAAATGTTCCTCAACAGATTTCGTCCATGTTGTTTTCTGTAGCCTAGTCACAGCTTGTGCACTTGTTGGAGGGCGCGATGACACTTTCTTCTAGGTAGATCTTAAAAAGAAATTTAAACCAGTGATTTTTGAATTATTTAGGGCTATATGTTGATGTTGAATTTCAAGAATGTTTAAATAGGCGCTAGTGGTAGTGTCTCAATTTAAGGCTTGAGAGACCGTATCCTGCATGAGTACAATGAAGCTGTAGAATTGGACTTATACGAAGCAGAGGTCAAGATCTCGAATGGAAAACGTTTTTGCGCTGTAATATTTTTGCATGCTGTTTAATTTAGACTGAACTCAAATACAATTTCTTGATTATTTAATAATAATCCCATCTTTGTGGTTAATATTGTTCATTCAGTTGAAAAAGTATATATTAAAGAAGAGTAGCGATAATAAATGTGTTGCTATATAATTGTTGTATGTGCATGAGTACAAGAAGTGCTATCGTACAAACTAATATATGACAACATGTATGTCCATCAATTGAAACATATACAAATAATAATAATGCTTTTTGATCACCTAGAAGGCAGCATGATGGTATTTTCATCCAAGATATGAGTAGAAGAAGAATAGCAAATATTATTTCATAAATAATATAGAACATGTTTAATTTGAAAAATTTTAAGGGAAAAGCTTCCCTAGGAATATAATAGAATACTAAGAATTAAGGAAACATTGGGAAAATATGGAAATAAAAGAGGAAAACTGAAATAAAATAATAAGAAAAGAGAAAATGACAAATTAAACTTGTCAAAACTATAGTCACTTAATAAGGTTATACAAACCAAGTTAAAAAGTGTTGTTGAAGTAAAGTTCCTATTTTTTATTGACCAACAGAACTAGATATTTGGTTGAGTTAACATAAAATTTAAAATAGTAATTTCGGTACAAGGCTTATCTAACTCAATTTACAACCTCTGGTATCTATAGTTTAGCATTTAGTCTTACAATCCGTCTTACTAATGCCTCAAAATACAATTTAACTTTGCTTAATCAACATATAAAGAAGTTTTAAAGGCATTACAATTTACACTTATCGAGTATTTCTATGTTATTAATATTTCCTTTCCATTTTAGTAAAGTTCCTTTGATTACAATCATAATATGAAACATTATTTCTGATATATTTTTAACTGCCTACATATTGCACCGATTGTAATTAATGTGAATAAATACTGTAACGACTATATTACTAGTAATTATTCTGTGTACAAAGAGAGTCGGAAAAGGTTGAAATCTAGTCTCAATAGGCAAAATGATGGATACCAATTAATTACTTTTGTTCTAGCTAATAAACTAGTCTTGTACCATATAATCTTAGTTTTAATATCAATAGAGTTGTTTAAATAAATAAACGTTCTATTGAAGTGCAAATAAATCCCAGGTGTAGCTTGCTCACACTACTTTTTTTTTCATGCACACACAAGATTCTGTAGTACCTTTTCATAGTTATTCTCTTGCTTTATTCATAATTTATGTTTAAATAATATTTTTTGTATAATGACATGGGATAACAATTGGCCTTTTTATTTATTAAATTTTATACTGTACAAATTAATACTTCCCTTTTTAATTAAAAGAGAAGATTGACATTAGTTTGAAGTAGATTTGAGATATTTGCACCTAAAATATTTATTTATTTATAGAAATCACATTACCATCCTGACAATTGAACCTAAATTAAATAAAATTTTCAGTTGTTAACCACTACTTAAAATCATTTCAACAAAATTGTTTTTTTTTTTTGTAAGAAAAGAATACAGTTTTATAACATGAATAAAGTTTAATGTTAAACACCCATAACCACTTGCCCATTCACTTAACCAGTTTATAAGCATGATTGTTTGTGGTATCACATGCAGAACCTCTTGTTAAGTATTCGGTAGAGTGTAATACCTCTGCTTGTACTAATCTGATTATCCTGTCCGGATGACGGGCGCATTTTTAAACCCGTCACACGTGTACCAGCCGGCTCGCATTCCCTGCAACTTTTAATTTTTGCAATGCAACAAATGGAGCAAATAAAAACAACAACGAAAATTCCGCCTCCGCCAGTCCTCTCTCGTCCACGATAAGTCAAAAGCTAAAACTGGAACGTAACTCACTTATTTCCGAGCCATAACTAGATAAAAATCCAATGCCGCGTGACAGATTCGTTTGCCAATATTCTCTGTAACGGGATTAGCAATAAAAGGTGGATGTAATTGGAGCATCGGTCCTTTGTTCCTGGCAGAATTAATATGTCGTTTTTTTTATTTATTGTTAATCACCGACGATATTACATTAATTTATTGATCTAGTCTTCCATGCACTGATAGTGCTTTATTTGATAGTAAAGAGAGACATTTTTATATACAGGGTGACTCTCTAACTTTTTATTTTTTGTCATTTACAAGATATTTAACAAACATCGAATATGAAGAATGAATAATTAAAAGTTGAATGCCAAAAGGTGCAGGTTTATCTTTTTTTCGAAATAACGTTTATGATTTTGACGTTTAGTTATAGAAATAAGTAAGAAGTATGTGACATCGCATTCGACGCATATTTGAGCAAGGAGAGTATTAGTCGTTCCAGGAATTACATCAAAAACTGCGCAATTTAAAGTACTAATCGACCAATCCGAACATATTTTCAAAAAATTAACTTTCTATGATTTACTAAATTTATTCCAAGTTAGAGACTCGCCCTGTATAAGCCGGACACGTTATTTCTTCAGTCATAATAAAATAGGGGGATAAAAAATTAAAGAGTATTAGTAGTTAAAATTTTGTTTATATTATATTTTACTAGCGTAATTATGGCAAAGCGTCACTGATGAGCTGCGTAACAGCGAAGCACGTGTCTGCCGTTACATAATAAATTCCGTTAGGCGTTTGAAAACAATAACAGCACAAACGGTTAGTTTATTATTTAATGTGATTTAGATCATATGACGGCAAATATTAGTTAGGCAATCCAGTAACTTGTTGTTTTAACTATTAGCTGTTCGTTTTTGAATTATTGTTGCTTACGTGCTTTAGTTTAATGATACATTTATGGTTAAAAAAATTGTGTTTTACCTAGTCTCTGGGCCTAACAACCAATATTTAAATCTAATCTCTTATGCAGACCTGCTCTCTTTTCATTGATCTAATATAAGGCATATAAAGGCGACTCATCTAGCTCTTGACGCAAGGTTGAATTTAATCATATAATTATATGATATATAATCATCGTATCGATGGTTAAACCGGAGAATTAAATACATTCTAAGTCAATATCGATTCCCTGTTTCCAACTGCGCTTCGTTGATGAGATCCAAAAAGATCTAAACCGGTCCGTGGCTGTTGTTGATGGGGAACAATATTTAGATATATAACTTTTTTGAATGGGCTAGCTAGAGTATTGGGCTCTAAATGAAAAAGCTAATTTTTCAAGTGAACCTCTTTTTTATTAATAAATATCAAAACCTAATATCTTATCTAGATTTTTCATTCATCTGATGGGCCAGTTTGTTTACCTTTTAAGTCTTCAAAGTTTCCAGATTTGAACCATCCAAAATTTTACAGCCTCGATATCGAATATTTGTCCTTCGAAGGCGATTCACCTACAACCCTTCTCAGGTTGACTTTAATAAGTAAATAGAAACATAGGCCTTTTAAAATAGGCAAGATTCATCCTTGAAGTAAAAAATACCAATTTTTTAAGTAATCTTGTATTAAAAAATACTCTGAAAAAGATTCTTATGTTCCTAGTCTATTGTCCTGATACTTCCAGATTGATAGAAAAAATTAGTATTAGATATCAATTGCTTCAAAATATGTATTGTTATCCCCCTGCATTTGAAATCCAATAAAATAAATCGTTTTTTCACGGTTACTCCAAAAGATAACAATTGTTTTAAATGACAGTTTATCAATATTTGTTTATTTTCAAGAAATGTGCTGTATGTATATTTTTTTACTTCGATATTGTGAATGTCTCGTTATTTTCTTTGTATATATTTTAACAATGTTTGATAAAGTTTAAATAAAGATAAAGATAAAATATATTTCTTGTATTATCTTAAAATATCATACAGTGAAGAACAGGGATAAACAATAAAAATATTGATGAAGGAAGATATAATGTAAACTATTATACAACTATATCAACATAATATTGGGTTGAACATAAAATAAGAATATCTAATCTTTGACAGAAAGAGATAACGTATTTGAATTGAAACTAGTTTGAATATATGTCTACTTTTAAAATGACTGGGTTATAATCATTTTCACTCAAATTTGGAAAGCTGTGTTATATATGACATCAATTATTTCAAGGCCGTAAACAAGGAAATGGTGTTCTTTAGGTTAATAATTCTGGATATTCTAAAACTTCTATTTTCATATGCATAATATTTGGTACTGTTACTAATTGGTATATTTCGTAATTCATCCGTCATTTTGAAGAACTGTCATTAACATTACCGGCTAAATAGCCGCTAGTATATTAGCACCTGAAACCTAAGATTTGGAGTTCTCTACTCACTGGCATTAATATAACACTTTACCTTTTGTTCCTTGCCCAATTGTTGCTAATACCACTCTAATCAGTAGAGATCCTTCAGGTCTGTCAGTAACGTTCTGCTTGAATGACAGTAACTCAAGTACCATAGCTTATTATATTTAAGGAGTTACCCTAACATAGTATTTGCGAGTCATATACGAGGGTAGATTGAAAAGTTTTCGGAATGAGCAAGAAAACGCAGTAATTAAACAGATTTTTATTTTTATTTTTCAACATAGTACCCTTGCAGGGCGATACACTTTTCCCAGCGGTGCTCCAACTTTTTTAAGCCTCCAGAAAAATATGATTCTGCAAAATAAGCTTTAGTGGCGTCGATGACCTCCTCATTTGACGTAAAGCGCTTGCCTCCGAGCTAAGTCTTCATGTTTGTAAACAAAAAGAAGTCGCACAGGGCCAGGTCTGCAGAGTACGGGGGATGCGGCACCACCTCGTATGGGCCGGCGCGTTGTCGTGGTGGAAGAGCACTTTTTTCCGCTGCAAATGAGACCGTTCCTCCTTCAATATGCAGTTGAATTAATCCAATAAATCGCTGTAGTATTGTCCTGTAATAGTTCTTCCCTGCTGCAAAAAGTCGATGTGTATTACACCTTGCGAATCCTAAAAAACGGTGGCCATGACCTTTCCAGCCGATGGGACAGTCTTTGCCTTCTTCGGAGCAGATTCGCTTGGAAAAATCCACTGTTTCGACTGCTGCTTGGTTTCTGGTGTGTGGTGGTGGATCCATGTTTCGTCCACGGTCACGAATCGGCGAAAAAAATCCGTTGGATTACGCTTTAACAAGGCCAAACACTCTTTCGAAGTGGTCACACGATTTCGTTTGTTGTCCATAGTCAGCAAACGAGGCACCCATCGCGCCGACAACTTCCTCATGCCCAAATGTTTGTGCACGATATTTTGCACACGTTCATATGAGATGCCCGTGGTCTCTACTATTTCGCGCAACTTGACTCGTCGATCGGCTAACACGAGATCATGGACTTTGTCGACCATTTCTTCATTTGTGGCCGTTTTTGGACGTCCACTACGTGGTTCATCCTTGGTGCTTGTACGGCCACGTTTGAACTTGCTCACCCAGAAACTAATAGTCGAAAATGAAGGTGTGGATGTGCCATGAACTTTCTGCAAAATATCTCGTATCTCCGTCGCCTTTTTCCCATCCATCCACTTGCTATCTAAAAATTACTTCTATTCGCTAAGAATCATCATTAAATTTGAAGCAACAAAATGCTTATGATCTCCAATCAGATTCATTTTCATAAAACATAATTAAAATATGGTTCATATTTAAAAGGGTTTATAACTTAATTCACTCGAAAATAATATATAATTTTCTAAAACCCTTTAAAAATAAGGTTACAATTACTCCATAATAGCGCTGAAGATTCTCAAGCTAAACGGTAAATAGACATCTAGATGAAGTTTTGCTTGCTATTAAGTTGCTAGTGAATCGTTCATAAATTCAATACATAGATATAGTGGAAAGTTGAAATGACTAATCTTAGATACTAATTTTTCAACACGTTTCAGATTTGGAATATCCAACACGCCTATAGAATATGAAGCTAATGACAACACTTCAAAATGACAGGTGAAGTTTATATCGCACTTCACACCATGTTAAACTAAAAACCAAGGGTTTTAGTTTTCATCTCAGTGACTACAGAAGTATCACTTAACCTTGTATTTACTACCCTATAATCGCTAACACCTTTTAGAGAAAGATCCTAAATGTTTGCCTGTAACGTTCCTAATGAATAACAAGTCACTATTCGCAATTAATTACGAATTATATTAGCCTAATCATATAAACAGTGAGTCTTATAAAAAAAAAGTATTTTATTAGCATATAATAACACAATAATAATACCATAATTGACTTCTCTCTTTTTTATTCAATCCCAATTTCATCAGAATCTTTAACTTTTCACTTTATCAACTTTTTGTTTATTCCCACATATCCCTCACACACTCTTTTATACTCCTTTATCAAATATCTCGAAGTATCCTTTAAACTTCCATATAATACACATTTACCCTAACTTTCTCCCACCCAGCTTATCCCTCCTCTCTTTCCAGACGTACATCCAGCTCTTGCCAAGGTGATATTTTCCATTATACCGAGCTGACTGTTATTCAAGTACCTTGGCAACCCTCTATGCACTTCCAACCTTTTAAAAATATCATTGTATCCACTATTTTAAATACATCCTTGCTTTTCATAAATTTCCACTTCCTACCCTTTCTCTTTCACCCAAGCCTCTGACCGTAACTATTCATTGATTATATTTTTTAACAACCCCACTCTTTTATACATTCACTTTTGCTCTTTTCTCCACATATCTATGTAAATATTGCCTTACACTTCAGTCTTAATCGTTTTGTTTTCTAAAACACTATGTGTCCTGCAGTCGACTTTTCAACCTCCAGCATATACTTTAGAAACCACAGTTGCTTTCTCTCTACTTACTCATACACTCTTGTTCCCCATACTTCCACTTCATACATTAAAATATACTACAGTCACATATCTCATAATTTACATGTCACTTCACCTAGTGTACGTGTTTCACTTACACGCCTGTACTTTTAAAAATAAATCCTAAATACTTTAATCCATTATCCTTTTAATTGTCTAAACCTTCCATTCTAATTCTTTTACTCTTCCCTCCTTCTCTTTATCCTAAACCTCATTGTCATCCCCATTTTCACACATGGGAAATTTTTACATATATATTTTCCCCACTATTCAACATGTTTTTTATTCCTCCCCAAACTTTCAAGATTATTATATCATCCATATATGCCAGCATTAATACTTTGTCCTTTCATGTAATGACACTCTTATTCGTCTCTTTATGTTTCCATGTTTCCTTATTTAGATTATTCTACAATTCTCTTTCACTTCTACACATTCTTAAATCTCACATGTTCCTTTCAGAGTATGTATCTTTTTCTTTCACATGTACTCTTAAATGTATTTTTAGCTGCAGTAACATGTTTCTCTATTCATTCGCTCCGTATTCACTCTCTCATTGGCTTTCTTAGTTTTCTCTTTGCATGTCGAGATTTTTCATTGAACAAAATACACTATTTCTTATATTTTCCTTCACGTTTTTAATATTATTTCGTCTCTTCTACTGTTCCTCATGATCTCTTCTTACTTTTAGTTGCATAATTCTATCAACCGGAACCCTCTCTCTGGCAACCGTAATATATTCTTGCATCTACTAAAACTAAATCAAAAGTTTCTATAAGTAGCTCCCCTGAAGGAAAGACATGAATTGTATTATCAATTTATATTTTGATGATAAAAGGGTGTAAATTTATCTTGGAAAAAATATCTATATTTCAGGAAAACTCAACATAGTCAGAACGTGGAAATAAAACATTCAAACATAATAAGTAAATTGATAATATAAACTATATCTTTCTTTCGAGGAAGCTGTTTCTAGAAACTTTTGATAGACTTGCCTTGCCTATTTCGACCTGTTTCGACTAGTACAAATTAGTATACCATTTAATTCTAAAACAAACCACAAATCAATTATCAATTATTTAATTGTATTGGTAACGAAACTCATGGTAAATTAAATCTGCGTTAGCATACAACTACTTTAAAATCTACTGTGACATAACCTTGCCTTAAATATGATTTTAACTTGAATGTAATAGATTTAGAAAATTGAACAAAAAAATTGAACATTGAAAATATATTTTCTAGAATTATGTAGTTTACACATTTCGAATTTGTTACAATTTTAGATCTCTTCACTTTTTTTTATAGTTTATCCAACTTTTTGTTATATTCGATACTTTTGGAAATTTCAGATTTTTGATATCGATTCAAATAAGTCCTTTAAATTTTGAGCTCCATTAGGAAACATTTAAGTATAATTTAATACATAGTATTTAAGTCGAAATAAATATCAAAATTAGTACTTTAAAAATTTAAGATAAGTTTGTACACTTGGAGTCATTTATGCCAAGAGTGCAAGGAGGTGCGTGAAAAATTGATAGGGGGAATAAAAAGGATAGAGAGGATGGGGCAGGCATAGAGATTGTGATAAAAATGGGACGGGTAGCAAAAAGAAAACAAAGAAGAAGAAAAAATAATAATAATATAGTAATTATATGTAAATATAAAGTGTAAGCCAAGTCTTTTTTTCAAAAATTAATGAAAAATATTAAAAATGGTTTATGTGGCTATCATAGTACTTTCCCTATATTTTTCTCGAAAACTATGAGGTTTACGCAAAAAGATTATTCTTAGTAATTTGATTATTTTTAAATTCTATACAATTATTTGTTATGTAAATTTCATGTAGCTCCAATAGTTTAGTAGCAACTGGCAAAAAATTACAAAACTTAAATTTTATTTTTTTTTCTCGAAAATTAATAATTTTATGAAAAATGTTTTTTTTTTAAAAGTTGTTCAATTTCTCATTCCCTTTAACTTTTGTTTGAACAATTTTGTAATATTTTTCATACTAAAAAAAACACCACCCACTTCCGGTTTATGAATTTTTACCAAAAGCTTTTCAGTTCCAGTTTTTAATGACAAAACCTTAAGTTTGAAGTTTCATTATAAACCGATAATTCGTTTTTGAGATACAGCGCCCACCGACAGATACACACACACACAATTTTTTTTCCCAGAAATTAATGTAATGGATTCAGGGGACCTCAAATAGGATATTTCCGCAAACTGAATTTTTCAAAAAAAAATCACGAAAAACATATTTCCCCTATATATACTTCGTATATAGGGAAAGTCAAAAAGTTATTTCAAATTTCAGTTACAGTCTATTTAATTGTATTTGATTCTTGAACAAAGAAGAAGGTATTCAAAATTATGGATTCAAATTTCGAAAATTGAAAATAATAACATTAAAAAATTAAACAAAAATTTAATAATTTACAAATTTTTTATAATTAGACTTTTAAATAAAGGGTTATTCACGTTATACGACACGGAATATTGTGGCCAAAATACGTGACTTCCAGAAAGTTCTAGTTTGGTGATATATGTGATGTTATAGCTATTTACTTAAAGTTCCCATTTGATAACAAAATCCCACGCAGTGTAAGTAAGTAAGTAGTTTTATTGATGCAAATTCCAAACAGCTTACATAGGTCGAAAAAATATTAATGGTGCTAAGAATACATAGATATTAACACACTATATTACACATTTAAATTAAGGTAGAATATAAACATAGACATATTTATTAATGTATGAATAAAACAGTAAAATCAGCATGGATATAATATTAATGTATAAATAAAATAACATTTAGTCAGTGTATAGAAAAAAACAAATGAATAAATAAAATCCGACATACATAAATATCAGTAAATAAGTAAAATCGAGATAGCAAACATTTGAAAAACGTATAAAATAAATAAAATAATTAAAAACATTATATAGATAAAATCGTTGTATAAATATAGTATGATCAATAAAATCGACAGGTATATAAAATAATGTATAAATAAAAATGGAATAAATAAAATCGGTGCACAAATCTTGAACAAGAGGATTAGGGATAATCACATAAGGAGAAAAAAGCAGTTTTTGCTGTAAAGGGAGGTAATTTATCACTAAGTTGACGTAGGAGGTAGATAGTAGTGAATAACTTATTTGACACCATATCTTCGTGAGAATTCCAGTTAATTCTCGTATTAAGATGTACACCTAGAAACTTAACACTTTGGTTAGGGATCGCTTCCTTAAGTGAGAACATCATTTGGGTGGATTTAGTTGGATTAACAACTAGTTTGTTTGCCGCAAACCAAGTATACTGCACCGAGTTAACGTTAGTATCGTAGGCAATATCTTTAGAACTAGAACAATTCTTAATAGTGGTATCGTCAGCAAACAGTACCACAGATGAACTGGTCAATTGAGGGCTCAAATGCCTCATATATTTCATTGGTAAATGTGATTACAGCTTCCACTGTAGACTTACCTTTGCGGAAACCATGTTGATTGTCATTAATAACATTATTTTTATCGAGATATTCTACAATTTATCCAAAAAGTATTGACTCTAAGACCTTAGAGTATTCTCTCTGTATGAATAAAAGGGAGATCGGTCTGTAATTGTTAATATCAGATTCACTTCCCTTTTTGTAAATGGGTATCACCCTGGCCTTTTGTAGAAAATCAGGGAAGTGTTTAGATTAGTTTTGTTAGTGGTGTAATAATGACATTCAATGTGGATTTGAGCAAAGATGTAGACATACCATAAATATCTCGGCTGTTGGAATGTTTTAAATTCCCAACAATATCACGCACCGCAGATTCGCTTACCTCTCGAAATTCAAAATAGTGAAGTTTGAAAGTAGTTACATAGGACTGAAAGGATCTGGGACCACGTTTTTTAACAAACTATCAGCAATATTGGTAAAATAATCATTAAAAATGTCTACATCACTAACACAAGTTTTATCACTTGAACTTGCCCTACTAGATTAAATTAGAGACCACAAATCCTTCGGACTGTTTGCAGATTTATTTATATATTTAGCGTTAGCTTGTGTTTTAGCAGTCCTTAACTCTGACTTTCTATTTTTCTTATATGAATCTTATATAATCAGGTTTCATTTCGGGATGAACTAGACAGACCTCCTTCATAGAATTAAAAATGTCACTCATTGTACGTAATTGATCATTATACCAATTTATATTGTGTTTACTACTCCAGTATACATACTTTTCTTTAAAGCATTTATCTAGATATTCTTGTATAATTATAAAAAGTAATTGAACTTATTTGAAATTGGAATTTCGGGATTACAGATAAATGTCCACTCAGTTTCATCCAATGCATTGAAAAGTTTTGCACGCCCATGAGCTCTTATAGGCCTTAATTTTATTTTATCGTGCTTTTTTATGTTTTGATCAATATTCATACTTTCATGAATGGCAACATGGTCCGAGACAAGTTAACTTTATTTAGGTTAATATTTACTTAAAGTTACAGAACAGCAAACTTCATTTCACTTTTGGGAGCTTTGATTGCTCAATTTACTGTCGCGCATGCTGGCTTCTTCAATTCTTCCTGACGACGGGCCTCGGACTCCTTCTTACGTTGGGCCAACAATTTGGCGTAGTTGTCAGCTTGATCCTTGCGTTAAAGTACTGATGGTGTAACCAAACGTTGGATCTTGGGTGCCTTGAAACTTTGCTTCTTGCCCTCCTTTCCTTCTTTGACTGGAAGTGGGCGCTTGACAACTTAACTGTTTGGCTATATAGTGTAGCGTGAATAACCCTGTATAATTGGTTCACACATAGTAATCTTTAAAACTAGAGTTTATTTCGTAATTTTGATTCTTGTGGAAATCTCAGATATTTCGATTGTATGTACAAAGAAAGAGAGTGAAGAAAATGATTGCGACCGTTCTACGTAGTAATTCCTACTCACACTGAATTGTTACAATGATTTTTTTTTTAGTGTATAATGTCCTGAAATTGTAAGTTCTATTTAAAATCTTAATTAATATATTCAAATTCAAGTTGAATGACGAAACTTATAGTTCAAATCTCTGAGATAATAAGTTTTAAACATTCAACAAAAAAGTTATGCAATATTTTACATTTTTTTATCTTAAACAAAGAAAAAAAAATCTTTGATATATGTATTACAGTTTATCTAATCAAGTTTTGTAGTTGTATATTTTATTCTTGTGATTTACATAAAAGATCTTTAAAGTTTTGGACTCTATTCAGAAGTTTAATAATAATAAACACAATATATTAGAATTTAATTTGTTTAATATGAATATAGAATATTTACTTGAAAAATTGAAGAAAAAAGTTATATATTACACACATTTTTAGAAATATGTGTCTTTTACGTTTTATTGTCGATCATTGGATGACCTAGAATTTACCTTTCGATGAATCTTGTTAGGATTATCTGTAAAATGTCTACTGAGTTACGGAGATATTTTAATATTCACTATTGTATAAAATATTTATTAAAATACCTCCACAAAACTTTTTACTAACTTGTTGCCATAAGCCACTTATTAGAAGTAATTAAACAATGGCTTATCTACAGTCATTGTAAGATGATACAGTTTGCCCTCTAAAAGTTTTACTTAGTCAACTCTCTCGTTTCGACTAAATAAATTTGTTGAAGAAAAAGATGTTGCTTTAGTGTTTTCTTTCAGAAAATTATTTTAAACTTTCTTTATAATTCAAAACTTCAAGTTACATTTTTTTGCGTAGCAGCGGTCCGAACTTTCTCTTCATTAACATTTCCTTGTTTATTGCCTTTAATATTTTCTGTAGGGTATACATCCACCAAATCCAGTTTTAAGATCGTAAGTGTATACTGAAAAATTATACTTATTATTCCTTATACTTCAGTTCTTAACAAGCTCAAAACTAATTCGCCCCATCGCCTTAAGATCTTGAAACATATGTTGACTGTTGATACCTTAGTCGGCAGTCATATTGAATTTAGAAATATGTACTTATGCTTGTCAGTATTCTTACAGTATACACTTCTTTGAACCATGCATTTAATTGAAACATATTGATTAAGGAAGATGTGACAAGAACATGCTCGCCGATTACTGAAGGATGTTAACAGGGGGTAAGCCTTTTAAGGAAGACAGTTAAAAGGATTTTTTTGAGCTACTCGATTGACTACACATTGAAATTTTTCTATTTGTTTGTATTTTTGCATACAATTGATCAATTAGGAATATTACGTGATGATTACTAGCCTTCAGCAAAAAATATCCGTTTCAATTTAATCTTCTGATTACATGGATCTCATTGTCTTCAAAATTACTAGTATTTATAAAAAATCAGCACAATAGTATTTTGTATGAATGAGGTAATAGGTTATTACCTATTTTTAATAGAAGGTATTAAGAGGTATATGTAAAAATTTTACCTCATTCAGAGAAACTACAAAATACAATCGTGCTTTAGTATTCTGAAGAAAGTAAGTAATTGTAGTTATTAAATGTCATCTTTCTCTAAAATATCAAAACTTTTTGATGAATGTTCAGAATTTAAACTCATACTGAAATTTTACAAATCTTAATTTCCATCATCATCTTTTTTTAATCTATGAATTTGATTTAAAAAACACTAGACCATTCTATGTTACTAAAAGTCCGAAACTAAGGTTTTGGTGTTTTTTCTTTCGTATGGTAGGTCGATTTGAAATTCAAGTTAATGCTAACGGTAGAAACAACAAAGGAAGTTTCAGGTAAATAGAACGTCCGGCAACAACGTCGCGTGTCTTTCCCAGATAAAGCCGACGATTTTCACGTATCAGCAGCTTTAATACGTGCATAATGATTTTTCGACAACAATAGCCAACATAATGCGGAGGGTTGCAGATACACGTGGAGATGAATGCAAATCCGCACGGGCGACGCCCGGCGTCCTCTGATTGTTATTATGAGACGCGCCCTGTACATATCTATCGCACCGGTGCCGGTTACACTCCTGAATGCCGCTGAAATGGGAATGAATACCGGCGAAATGACAAATGACAGGAACGATAAATGGATTACGGCGTACAGCAAAAAAATAATCATAATGAAACGCTCCTCGTCTTTCACGCGCCGAAATTTTATTTTTATGAGATGCATAAATGAAGTCGGCAGCTTTACGCTCTGAATATATAAGAGGATTGATACGGTATATAACAAATGAAATGAAAAAAGAAGTCGATCTCTCGCCGGTTCATTATTATGCAGAATCGCGAGAAAAACAGCGTCGAAGTGAAGTTACTAATATTAAAACGTGTTGACGTGGCTTCGAATTATGTATTATGTTTAATAAAAATGCAAAGTTATTCGCATTTCATTATCAATACAGCTAACTTTTTTTCTTGATATAATTAATGATATACGAAGGATGGTTGGAAAGTAGAAGCCGTTTGCACCGTGCGGAGTGCAGACAAATAGAGTCGCCGCCAGATGTGTGCTAATATGTTAATGTATTTCAGCTGACTGTGTGCAAAGTTACGTCTCGTTGGTATTGACTGTGCTATATGTAAGTGTTTATAATGTTCAAGAAATTAAAGAATGCTGTGATGTTAAGGCTGTGATTAGATTTCTCAATGAAAGAAATCTCCGACCTTGAGATATTCATCGCCAATTGAAGTATGTGTAGGAAGAAAATGTATTGTTAAGTCGTCTGTTTGGCTCTGGTGTCGTAATTTCGACTTAAAGAGAACACCCATGACAATAAGCGTTCATGATGATCATCAGTTATTACGGAGGAACTTACAATCAATTACCCTACTGTCCAGACTAAGCTCCTTTAGATTACCATCTGACGGAAAAGAAATATGGCGTATCTCAAAACACTACCGATGGAGGAATCGGAATACATAAAATTGCAAGGTGATTATGTAGAGAAATAGTTTTAGATATATTATTTACAAATAAAAGTTTTTGTACACCCAAATGCACAATTATTTATATATGACCCTCGTATATATCATATAATTATAATTCTGAACTGTTTTTGATAAATTAATTTTAGTAATTAGATTTAGGCTTTTTAGAACTACTATTTTGACGTCTTATAAAATGATAATTAAAAGCTATTTTACCCGGAAAATGAAGGAAAATAAGTAATTAATTTAATTAAACATGATATTGAAAAACAATGCCTAAAGAAAAATTTTAATACCTACACGGGCCATTAATCAAATTGGGCATATAAAACCCAAAACCCGATCAGCATTAATCACCCCAGGAATTTCGCCAGGGCAACGTCTAACACAATCAAAACTTGGGGGCGAACATCTCAACTAAATTCCAATCGCTCATCGCGGGCTATTAATCAACCCTGTACTGCATCTTAACAATGCCCCAGCTAATTAAGCTCCTCTCTCGTTAAACCTGCCGAAGGTGAATAAGAAAAATTCCCCCTCGATCATCCGCACAATAAGGTACTTGTTTACCGGATTAAATGCCAATGTAAAATAAATCACAAGCGCTTGATGGATGGACGGGGCCGATATGCGAAAAGCGCATTTTCTGCATTGAACAATTTGTAAAACAATCCTGCCGGCATTATCCGGCATTAGAGGTCGTAGGTTCAACTATTGCAGCAATCCTTTGTTCCTAAGGTGTCACGTAGCGGAATCGAAAACGGCAATAAAGGTATGCAATACCGGCCGTAAATTTCTGTAGCACAGCGAGAAGAGAGGGGAAAAAAAGAATTGGAGGCGGAATTAACCCGCTCGTGCCCCCAGCGCGAAAAAATAAAAACCGAAATTACACCCTTTCCGCACAAAGGTTTCTCTCTCCTTCGTTGTAAGACTGTTGTGCTTTCCTGTTTTATTGTTGGCTATAATTTAAAATTACGATTCCAACGGAACACACAATGAAAGAACATTTATCAAATAATTGGAAGTGACCACGCTTTTCTATTACAGGTAGTAAATTTGTTCACGTTTTATTTAATTCAATTCTGGTAATAAAGTTTTATTACAGAATACAATACAATATTTTCTTAATTTAAACATTGAGATTACTTCTAAAACAGCCTGTCGATTCTAATATACTCTAATATACCATAAATTCTTTAAATTGTTTTGATGGAAAGAAATGGAAACTTTATTTATACCCTTGCCTATTTTCTATGCTTCTCACGTATTTTTTTCCACCTTATTGTAGTAACTGTATTTTCTTTATCCTACAGCATAGGAGCCTAATTAATTTATAACTCCCTTATGAGATGTGAAGCATTATTTGTATTATTCCTAGAAATATTCTTTCTCCTACGTATATTGTGCTAGTGGAATTTTCAATAATCTAATGTTACCTTATATTAACACAAAAGGTAATAATGCAGTACATTTTTTTTAAACTTTAATTAATTAGATGCATAAAAATTGGCGATGACTAAAATTAACTTTAACTTGTATACTATGTATTTAACACTCTAAAAACTCTATTTTTTCTCACAAAAGTACTATGCATAAGGTTCTTACTATCTAGGGAAATATGAAGAAAATATTTGCGTGACACCTTAATTAAACAACTAATTTCAAGTTTTTGTGAAGAGTAATAAATTATCTCAGGAAATATAATACAATACACCCAAGAACTTGAAATTATTTTTTTAAATTTATTAATAACAAAATTAAGTAAATATTTAAATTAAGAATGATTTTTCATTCAGAATAATTAAACATTTAGTTAATAAAAAATATGCTGTCTTGCATAACTGTCCGGATGATTCGAGTTAATGAATTTATGTAAAGTGATTGAAGGATGTTTATATTTAGGGGGATATTTATTGAATGGATTGTTGACAATGATGACACGGAGGCTATTTATACGTTGAGATATTGGGGTGATTCTGTTTGAGGTGGATATTGAAGGGATTGTAAACAGAGTTGATCTTGGTTTGATACGAATACAAAGGGTTGACCTTTTAGCGTCGTTGCATTGTTGATAAGAAGGGCGGATTTGGTAAAAGATAATCTTACTGTAATCGATAAGAGGTCGACAAATGAAGGTTGAATATAAATTTTGGCTAAGTATGTTACTAAACGAAATTAATATTTATTGATAGTACGTAAGCTGTAAAGAATAATTTGTAATCGAAAATGACTCATAGGTACATGTAAATACCCAGGTGTCATTTTCGATTCCAAATTATTGGAGGGATAAATAATGATGTTAATATTCATAGAAGAGGAATGCGGTGCGATTTGATAATAGGAAATAAATACCTTAGATTTAGAAGGGTTTACTTTCTTATGCCATTTGGAACACCAGTATCCAGTCGTATCGAATGATGATTGAAGAGATAATTGGGCGGCTTGGAGAGTCTGGTCGTGGGAATTAGTGCAGTGTCGTCGGCAAAGGGGAGGGCGTATCTTAAGGTATAAAAGTATGATGAATTCGGATCGTATAGGTCATGACATAAAGTGTTATATAAAACGGTTGAAAATGGAGATCCTTATGGTATCTCTTGTTGGATGAGAAGCGGATCAGGGTAAGTTTGTTTATAAATCAGAAAACATTACTTATTATCAGGTGTCGATATTATGGAAGATGAAGAGACAATACAATCTCTTCTATCAAGTACATGGCTGTTGCATAGGCTAAAGATCACCAAAGAAAACAATAACAAATTACAGGCTATTTTGAAATTGACATTGAAGCGGACGTTAGGGAAAATTTAAAAAAAAAGCGTGTTACTGAAGCGACAAAAAAGTGAAATTGTAAGGAACAGACAGAACAGAAAAAATACGCAAAGATTACATTTGTTTTTCTTTTATAAGGTGATTAAATTTAATAATAAGTTTCTATTTAGTATAAATTATATGAATTACTGCTGATTTTCTTGGAAAGATTATTTGCTGTTTTGATATAAATACCTTCGATTTCTTAAAAAATATATATAGTCCATTATAACATCTTGACTTCTAATAATACTTTTATTGTGCTGGCTACTATAAGCAAAATTCTTAAAAAAAATTAACAGAACTCAAAAAAACAACGTGAGATTTACATGCTAACTTGCAGTGACTGTACGAAAATTTTTGTAGGACAATCCGGGAGACCCATAACGGATAGATAGATTTTCAATATCAGAGACGACAATCAATATTTGCCGCTCACCTCATGACAGAGAATCATTAATTTGGACAGAAATATAATAATAATAATAATAATAACTTTATTCAAAACAAAAACAGTACATAATACATAAAGTTACAATAGTACTATGTTCAGTCGCTAAATGAATACGTCATTTGAAATTAGTGTGCGAAATTATAATGAAATATAATAACTAGAGAGCGGATTTCTAGCATTATGCTTATCCATAATATTAATAGCATCGAAAAAATTTCTTAATATCTATACGAATCTTGAAGAATGTGATTACTTGGCGCTAAGTTTTTTTGGGCTTTTTTGCTTATTTTGACTTTTTGTGCTTATTTTGACTTTTTATGCTTATTTTCATGCTTTTTTTAGATTTTGATGCTTATTTGGAGCATTTTCTTAAACATATAAAAAACATTTAATAATAATTTTACGCTGATATTAAATTAATGTGCTAATATAGAGAATTTTCGTAAAAATCTGTATCCCATCATTTATAGATTATATTTGTATTACATATTTTCTTCGTGTCTTTTGACAACATAATTGTTAAAAATCTTCATAATATGATACAATAATTATAATGAATTTTATTATTAATAAATATTAGTATAAATTACCAATTTACAATGGATTCGTTTATAAATAAGTAGATATAATAGACCGTCTCATTATTCAGATAATACAGACGAACGCTTCATAGGAATCACACCTATGATATTCCGGATGTAAACGTCGTTAAAAAATAAATAGGGGCCCCAGTAAGTATTAAATGTAAACAAATTTAAGTGATAACTGATAATCAGGTGTTCTGCAACCGTATCAATTTCCTTCTCTCGGCAAAAGTACCGATGGGACGACTGGCGCATATTTACCGTTTTCGTTAATTTTCATATTCAAACTCGCATTCATAAACTATTGAATTGACATTCCAAAAACTTTGCTTATTTATCAAAAATTACTATATGCGTGAATCGTATTAACCTGGGGAATCACAGATAAATTATATTATATAATTCACATGTATATTTAACCCATAATGCAAAAGGTGAAAACCACAATACAAGAATTAATTAGAGGCTATCCAGAATTAATAAGTGAAAATTATACATTATTTTGTAAGGCATGTTTAAAAATAATAAGTTTTATTTTAGTTCCCAACTGCATCTTAACTAGTCAAGACTTGTATGTAAAACATGTTATAACAACACTACGTCAAGAACGTTTGAAAAAGTTCAAAGCTGAACTAACAAAACAGCACAATTTCACAATCTTTAGCATCATCTTCAATTAAATTCACATTTGTGCAAAATACTTTTACATTCTAATATCCCTTTAAGAAAATTACAAAATAATGCATTTAAATCTTTCTTGGGAAAATATTGTAAAATACGCATTCCCGAGAAAAAATTATGTAGCTCTTAGATACTATGAAACCATACAAAAAATTAAAGATATTATTAACAATAATTATATGTGGTTTGGTGTGGATGAAACCACAGACTTGTTTAATTTAATAATATGAGTTTAACATGAAGACATCCGACCAACAGTATTTTGATATATACAAAAGAATTGAAGAAAACTGACATAACATTATAACAAAATTCATAAATGATGGACTGACAAGCTTATTTTTACCGTAGACAATACCAAGTTACAAAATTTTACTAATAATGCATTTTGTGCATTGTACAAGTTTAGCACATGAATAGAAACGAATTTCTGAAACTATAAGAATGAAATTTCCATTTGTAGATTTAATTAAATATGGAAAAATAGTTCTTATATTCTTCTGTGAGTACAATTATTCAAGAAGTCATTATCTTATATCTCACTGCCCCATAAACCAGTGCTAACAAAATGGGGAATTTGGCTATATGCTACAATGTACTATGCGAACAATTTTGAAGAATTTAATAAGGTTATATACAACTTTCCCGAAACGACAAGCAAATCAGTTAAAGACTGTTAAACAGTTCTTAAGAAACCAGAGCTTCCTTCAAAACAATTGAGTTACATAAAATCGCGTTTAAATTTTGTGAGCAACACAATCAAATCTTTATAAAAGCAGATTCATTTTAGAAAATACCTGCATGCATTGGCCAAGAAATCAAAATAATATCGAAAGAAGTATTCGTTGAAAATGAAGGATTTTTAATATTAAATAAATTAAACTTGATTTTGAATGGCAATTTTCAAATGGATCCAGCTGTAATTTAAAACAAAGAGAAGCTTTTCTACTTTCGAAAATTTATTGAGCGTCAGAAGTAATAATTTTTACAATTAAACCCTTAGAACAACATTTAATGATCTACTGTTTTTATGAATAGATTTTAGTTATTTTGAAACGTATACAAAATTACAATTTAATTTTTAAATACTTACATGATATTATATATTGCGTAAAGAAAGTATGTTTATTTTAGTTTTAAGCCAAATTTCTTTGTAAAATATGTTGATAAACGTGTAACATATCAAGAAAATATAGTTTTCTTTAGTGCTTTTTTCGTGTTTTTATGCTTCTTTCCTGTTTTTATGCTTTTTTAATGCTTTTTTTCTCTAAATTTTGTGCCTTTTAATGCTTTTTAGTGCTTTTTTCGTGTTTTTATGCTTTTTTCCTGTTTTTATGCTTTTTTAATGCTTTTTTTCTCTAAAGTTTGTGCCTTTTTAAGTGCTTTTTTTCACATTTTTTAAGCTTTTTTATCCGCTCTCTAATAATAACAAATTCTAATCTTGCACACTAAAATATTCGGACATTGAATAATGCTCTTGTTTGATTAAGAACTTTCTTAATTGTGTTTTGAACAAATTAGCATTTGATATGTTTTTTAAATATTTGGTGCAGCATACATGGGACAGCCTATCCAAAGGGTTTGCATATATTTTGCAATTTCGCGTTTCATATGCGTGGTTGATATCATAATTGTTAAATTTATCTTTATTATTAAAATTAAAGACTAAAACTTCATAAATGTATAGGCCATAAAAGGTAAGTAGGCCCGACTTTTAAAACTACCTCGGCAGCTATCTTTTTGGGATAAATTTAACATTATTCTTAAAGCTCGTTTTTGCGTAATAAATAGACGTTTTGTAGCACTCGAGGATCCATAATGTATGAGACCATACCTTACTTGACTTTCAAAATTTGCCCTATATAGTGTAACCAGGATTTTAATATCTAACACTGGCTTCAAGATTCTCAAAGCATAGCACGCTGAGTTTAGTTTAGATAGCAGCTTATCACAATGGTAGGTCCATTTTAATTTATTGTCGATTACCAACCCCAAAAAGTTAGATCTGTGTTGCACTTCAATTATTTCATTATTCAGGTTTAAAATCGGACTGCACATGTTTTGTTTATATTTTGTTTTAAATAATATATAGTTCGTTTTAGAGTTATTAATTAATAATTTATTCTCTGCCATCCATTCTCTTGTAGTTTCGATAATGTTTTTGGTCTTGCGAGCCAGTTCTTCCTTATTTGTAGTTGATATAAGAAGACATGATAAATAAAATAGGACCTAATATACTTCCTTGTGGTATTCCTTGTGGTATATTCGGTTTTGAGTTGGATAACTTGTCATTAATTTTTGTTTTATGAGATCGATTTGTTAAATATGAATGAATTTAGTCGTTACTTACACCTCTTATACTATAATAATCAAGTTTCTCTATTAAAATTTCATGACTTACAGTGTCAAATGCTTTTGACAAATACAAAAAAATTCCAAGTGGAATCTCTGATTTCTCAAGAGCATACATAATTTATGTAATCAAACATCGCTGTATTTCTTGATTTTTCCTTGATAAAACAATTTTGGGCACTGTCAAGTAAGTTATGCGTCTTAAAATAGTTTATTATTCGCTCAGCAATTATTTTTCAATTATTTATGAAATCATTCGGATCACCTTTTTTGTAAACTGGTATTATAATACCTTGTTTTAAACATTGAGAAGAAATACCCTTTTCTAGACTAATATTAATTAAATATGTAAGTGGGTCAACAATTTCATTTATAATAAAATGTAATAAAATAAAAAAAATAAATAAATAAAATAATAAAATCATTTATTAGTTTATTCAACAGAAATAATTTCATTCAAATTAGTGTTGCTTTAATAGTTGTACTATTTGTAACACGCAAATTAATTTGTATTATTCAATGTCTGTCGAAGTATTAGCTAGAGAAGTAGTTGTTTCAAATTAATTTGTTTTGTAGTCTTAGTAAGACTCATTGTTGTAGATTCACGAAATGTTTTCGTATTTTTAAATTTATTAATTTCATTTATGGCTGACTTAACTAATTTCGTTGTTATTTCATCGTAACCGTACGATGTTTGATTTTTCAGAGAATTTACGATGTTAAGTATTTCTGTAGCCGTTGCAGGTCTAGGAAATAGGGTATTTATTTGTCTATCTATAGTGCAAACTCAGGTATTTTATTAATTTCCTCTGCAGCTATTGTATTGAAATGGTCGTTCAAATTATTTTCTCTACCTTGTAAATGTTTATAGTTGTTATAATTGCTATTTGTTTCACCTAACAAATCATTAATGATGCTCCATGTTGTTTTAATTTTATTGTCGCTAAATAATATTTGATTAGCTATATCATTTCTTTTTTGTTCGTTCAAGAGAATATCATATTCTTTTTTGACAGCACATTATAATTTTTTGGCGTCTGCATTATAATGTCTAGCAACTGATAAATAATTTAGCAGGTCTTTAGTATTATTTAAAATTTCATTAGTGTTACATTTTGTTTTTTTGATTGATTGATCTTATTGGAGATATAGGTACTTTTGGACAAGTAGTATTCAATGCCCCACTAATGATATCAACAAAATTTGCCCAGGCGCTATTAACATAACTTTCCCTGTATATATGACCCCAATCTGCAGATTTTAAAAAGCATACAAACTTCTGTATATTGATTGGAGTCATCTTTTTGTCGCACTTAATAACTAACGGCCAAGATATTTTTTGTGCAAAATGATCAGAAACATGCGTTTCAAACACACATGTCTCTTATTCACTTTCCATATTTGTAATAATATTATCAATTATTGTTTCAGTATTCTGTGTTACGCGAGTTGCACAATTAATTGATGCCTTTGCATTAAAGGATTTTAATAAATTATGAAAATCTATTGCCTCTGTTGTTATACTGTTTAAGTTTATATAAAAATCATCCGCAATGTAATATGTTACATACTCAGATAATATTTTTTGTAATAAAGTTTCTAGTTTTACGAAAAACACACTAATGGTGTTTTGTCCAGGTGCACGATATACTATTACACACACATATTTATTATTTTCGGACGTCCATTCCCCTGCTGCACATTCAAAAGTTCTACTCACTGCCCAGTCGTTCATGGGAAACAAAGTCATTGCGCACGAATACAGCTGCTCCTCCGTATGCTGTCAAACGATTCTTAAGGGCTGGCCTGGAGTAAGATGACATCAGTTTGAAATTTTCAATTGCGATTTGTTTGATATTATCGTTCGTTTGCCAATGCTCTGTAATTCATAGCAAGTGACATTCTTCGTGATTTTTGAGAATTTCATTGATTTGTAATGTTTTATTATTTATCGATCTTACATAAAAATGAATTGATGATTTGGACTGTGTTTTTTCTTGCGTTCCGCAAAAAAGAGTATTCCTGGGGGCGTTAACTTTCTTGATTACAAATTGAAATACAATTTATAACATTGTTTTACCACTATATTTTTAAAAACTATAGACTATAGTTTCAATCATTTTCAAACATAAAGTACCTAAAATTTTTAACAAATGCTGTGTATATACTTTTATGAAGAGGAAAATTTATTATATCGGACTGATCATTAAGGAAGAAGGCGATCAGCAAGAGTAAGACACTTAACTGGAATAAAGCTCTTGTCTGAGGTTGAATACTACCCCTGAGGCAGGCCGTATTAGACAGTAACTAGAAGACACCAAAAGTAGGTCAATTGCTATTTTCTCTGACAGTCAGGCGCTGCTAAGAGCACTAAGCTCCACACAGGTCGAATCTAAGGTAGTGTGGGACTGTATACGTGCTCTTAATGAACTTGGCTGTCACAAAAAAGTAACAATCACATGGGTCCCATGTGGGGGAATGACAAAGCAGACGAACTGGCCAAACAAGGCTCGCCAAAAGCAGTAATTGGCCCGGAACCCTCCTGAGAAATCTCCAAAACCGTAGTCAAACGATCCATAAAAAATGGGTGGAGACACAGGCCCATACCTGGTGGACGAACTCACCAGAACAGAAGGACAGGCGAAACAGTTCCTTAAGAAACAATCGCCAAAATTCACGACCGAACTTCTGAACCAAGACAGAAAAATGTTCAAAACATTAGTAGGCCTGATATCAGGACACTACAAGCTCAACAAACATATGAGCAAAATAGGCCTGGTGGAAGAAGCACCATGCATATTCTGCCTAGAGGAATAAGAGGACTCGTTCCACATCCTATGCCACTGCGAGAGTCTAGCAAGGATTAGATATCAAAAGCTGGGCACTACAAACCCAAGCGCGGAGACCTGTACCCAAGCCCCTCTGGCAAGACTAATAGGACTAATCAAAGAGGCAAAGCTAGAGCTGGTCATCTGAGATAAACAAGGATCCACAATAGATCTGAAAAGGTCGCGGTGGAATAGGCGCTGGTGCCACCCATATAACATCTATCTATCTATCTAACTAGAAGAATGGCAATGGCGCTATCAGATGCAGGGATTTTTGCGCCCAGATGGATACCGGCGGTGCTGCGAACCCTGTACCTACCTATCACTGGATACGGCTGGAGAACAGACTCCGACCCTTGGATCATCCTCTTCACCGAGGAGCAACTGAAAGAGGTAGCTCGTGGCCTCCCTAATAGGAAAGCTTCTAGGCCGGCGGGAATACCAAATGAGGTAGTTAGGACGCCAAATGAAAGGTTCTAGAGAAGCGTTTCCATTGTAAAAATGACAACACTTCTCGCCCTGCCAATACGAATTCACAAGGGAAAATCCTTAGTAGACTCCCTGGGGGAGGTCAGGAGGCTGGTAGACAAGGTGAACTAGAGACCGCTGAGGAAAAGGAGATACTGCCTGGGAGTTAGGAATGCGTTCAACTTTATCCCGTGGCTGTAAGTGGTGAGACGAGGGTCCCTCATACCCCACAGGATCAGCAGGAGATTTAGGCGATGGTGGGAGATATTGCACACGGATCCGTGATGGGTTCCTTTCTGTGGAACGCCATCAATGATGAAGTGCTAAGTCTCGAGATGCCTAAAGTCTTTACGGACGACATCCTCATAATAGTCCAAGAAGGGAGGTGATGTGGAAGCTGGCGAAAATGAAACGACCGAAAAGGCTAATAAATAAGATCCGTAGGCTTGGAAGTGGCCGTCCAGGCAGGGGACAGAAAGATGCAGCGCTAGAATGAAATCCAGATCGAGGTGAATCCCAACTTCAGCAGCCAGAAAAAGGAGAAGCACGCTAACCAGCAGCATTCTCTCGTCCAAACCAAACTACCGTGCAGAGAGACCAAGCTTTAATCGAGGCAACGTCTGATGTAGAGAAGGTGAAGACTTGACCGTTATAGAGATATCAAACTTTGAAAATCACGTTTTTTATAAATTCTACAAAAATAATTAGCCATCACACGCCGGTGGTGGCGCATCGGTTACGGCCCCGAACTGACGTGCAGCAACGTTGATTCGGGTCAGTAGTCGGATGGGTGACCGGTACCATTCACCATTGGGATACAATTAATGGTGCTTTAGAGTGACGGGGGCGATCCTCTAAAGTAACAAGCTCATTTACACACACACAAATACACAAATGACACATGGCGGAAGGACCACGTGGTCGATAGCCTAACACTACTACTACTACTACTAATTAGCCATCAAGTTACCTGTCAAAGGTAAGTATGACGCAGCGTTGTTATGGAGATAGAAATCTCCATGATAACGCCGCGTCATTACACACAAAACTACTTCTGAATGGACAATTTTCGCGCGAAAATGATACGATTAAGTAAAACGTATATGATTTTCAAAGTTCGATATCTCTAAAACAGTCAAGTTTAGCATTATGATGTGCTATACCAATTTTGTGTAGATTTTGGAGATTAATTGAAATATGGAACAATATACGGGGTGTTCCATTAAAGAGAAAGCAAGTTTGTTTCGTCCTGACTTTTAAACTGATCCTGTATACTTAATTTATTTTTATTCTGATAGTTTTAAAAAAATTCTAAATCTTTTGTATCTTAACATTTTTTGCTGGCTCTCTTACTTCAGGAGATATTTGACTGTTTCCATACATATCAGCGACCCTGTATACTAAATAGTAGGACAAATATTAATACATAACGTATCGAAACCAAATTAAAATGTTCACACAATACATAAGACGTAAAAAAATTAAACCACTTGGCAATATTAGCAAATTTTAATTTCAATAGAATGCCTTTTCAATTAGGTAGTCCTTGATGATTTTTTTAAATCTTTCAATAGGAAGTGATTTCAATGTACTGGGCAAAAGGTTAAATAATTTTGGTCCATAAAATCTGATACCATTTTGTGACTTAGTCGGTTACTAACTGGACGTAGCTGTTCACCAGATATTGTGTCATGAGCCTGCATATCATTATGTTGCGTAATAAAATGTTTGTTCTTGTACACGTAGAGTAAACATTCAAGTATGTATAAACTTGGGAGAGTTAATATCCCGTAATGAACAAAGGCTGCATGACAGAATTGTCTATATTTAATTGATGCTACGATTCGTACAGCTCGGCGCTGTAGCCCAAATAGTCGATGCATTATTCTTGAATGGCCTCAAACCAATATACCATAGGCCGGCTGGCTTTGACATAATGCAAAGTATGCTGAACTTATGGCATACTGGGGTAAGTCATTCTTCAGGTTCCGCAATATATCTTGAAACTAACTCTCTGCGATAACTCCTGTTCGTGATTTCGCCAGGATAATTTGTTGTCGATGTAAATACCAAGGAATTTTGCGCATTTATCTGTCGTATTCTGTTTTAATGGAAAAATGACATTAGTTAATTTCTCTGGATTTACTCTTAATCTATTAGCAGTTAACCAATCCGTCGCTTTTTTGACGGACAATGAGTTCTTTAGGACTACAAGGTCTTTTTGGTCATAAGTATTCATTATGGTCGTATCATCAGCAAATAATGTTATGGATAACGTGGACATCATATTGGGTAGATCGCTTATATATAAGAGAAACAATAGTGGTCCAAGGATAGATCCTTCCGGAACACCATGCTTTAATAGAGTACCCGACGATATAGTATTTTTAGATTTTACTCTCTGAATGCTATTGCTTAGATAAGATATCAAAATGCGGCAACTACTTGGGAGGAAGTTATAGTAATAAAGCTTCCGCAAGAGAATAACATGAGAGACGCAATCGAAAGCCTTACTTAGATCGATGAAGGTAGCAACGGAGTACAAGCCAGTTTCAAAAACCTCATAAATCTCCTGAGCAAATGCAATGATTGCATCCCTCGTAGACCTACCTCTACGGAAGCCATACTGGTTATTATTTATTATTTTGCATGTATCTAGGTAGACAACTATTTGATTAAACAACACCTTTTCAAGAATCTTTGATAAAATTGGTAAACATGAAATTGGTCTGAAATTATTAATATTCGACCTATTCCCATTTTTGTAAACAGGTATGACAAAGGCAGTCAGGAAATATACCAGCTTTATTGCATGAGTTAATTAATTTTGACAAGGGCTCAATTACTCTACTACTCCATTGAGTAGGTTGGTAGTTATTCCATAAACATCATTGGTACTTGAGTTCTTCAAGTTTCATACAATATCACGACTACTTGTTTGACTTACTTCCACGAACCTAAAATATGCACCTCCTGTGGGAATATTAAGTTGACTTAATAGATTAATTGGATCAACATTGATATTGATTACATTTTCGTCTGCATTACTAAAAAACTCGTTAAAAATTTATTAAAATAAACATCAAACCCAAATAATAAGGTCAAAAGGGCTATGGATTAGTATAAAATCAATTTAAATAATGCATATAAATAACATAAGGAAAATGTATATTTTGTCTGCCAGACACCATTTTTGTATAGTTAAATGTAACACAATCCGAATTAACAAGTTGAAGCCACAATTTACAACTTAAGCAAATCAATTAATAAAATCCGGGATCAATTCAGACCAATTTACTATAAAACGTTGTCATACGAAATACTAAATTAAGAGAGTTTATCTGTCAACCCATACGACGCACTAAGGATACCATATTGTGATATATTTATTAATTTAACCAACATTGAATTTAGTACAGCAAAAACTGATTTATTAAATAAAGGATTTAAATATAATATTACATCTCAAAGTAAACATTCAAATTTAGAAATAGATTTCTCAAGTTACGTGAAGAAAGTGTTAATGTTTTAAATTTGATTGAAATTTTATTCAAATCTAGAAATGTTTGCTGTTGAAACTAAAATGCTATTAAATAAAACAAATAACAATTTAACAAATTAACAATAAGAAGAATTAACGAGAAGTTTGTAGCACAAATTAAGAAAATTTAAAAGAGCAAACAAATACAATAATAATAATGAATAGCTAAAAGTTTGATCGAGTAAATTGAAGACAAATTAATATGTACAAAGGAAATGCATTATAAACACTAAAATATTTAAAAAAAACGCTAATGTGAAATTAGTTTAAAAAAATGGACCAGAAAATAGTTAGGGTACAACGATTGAGAACATGATGTAAATAATTGTTAAAAGTGAGATGTGGGAGAAGAAGGAAGTGTATAAAATAAAGTTCTCAATTTTCAATTTTTTTACTTTATATACAAAATGTTAAAATTTTATTTACCTAGACGTTTTATATATTTATTTACATTTGATATATTCCCTAGAATTTTTGAATTTTTCAATGTATTTAATTCGATAATTTCAAGTAAAGATTTAATCACAAATGGAAAGCTGTTGAAAATAGAATCATATTTTGTTCATTATAATTAAAATTAATAAAAAACACGGTAGTATATAAGAAATTGAATAATGTTATTAAAATAAAATTAAAATTAGTGGCGTGTTTCATTCAGAATTTTAAATTAATCTAATTTTCGCCATAGTTATAGTTCACCCTGGAAGAACAATTTACATCGTAAATCCAAAGAGCTTTTCCGGGCTTTCATTAAAACTTACCGGGCTGGCATTAAAGTTATTAATCTGATTGCGAGTATTAATTAAAGAATCTTTGCACGCCAAAGAAAAAGGATAAGGGTCCGGATTTTCGAATAAAGCGAAGGGCCGAGGTGCATTAGCATTGATATTGCAGTCGCCGGGAATCCGAGGATTGCGTGTGTGCGCGCACATACGATATGTTGTTTGGGCAGGAAACTTGAACGTGTGCATATAGAACTTACACAACTGACATTCTACACTAGTGTATTTACTTTATACATTAGTAAATAACAGTAAATAAAAAAAACAGACTATAAATATCCTAGAACTTTACTTGTTAGGTTATATTTATATTTATAATTATAAGAAAAAAATTATATTAATGTACGTTTTCTGGAATAAGGGTTATTCACTTGAATTCAACGTACGATCCCACATGTCTTATTTTAAGCCAACAATAATAATGAATTAACGATGAATTATTATTCACCTAGATCACCCTAATCCTGTTTTCTACAACACGTCTAAGCATCTATAGACGCTCGCCGAATAATAATTCAGGTAGTATGAATATGTATTGACTGTTAGTGATTTATTGTAATTAGGATTATTTGCAATAGATGTATGTGGAAGTAATAAATTATTGGAACCAATTTCCAGAATTCCCTCGATCGTGATTTCACGATTGACATTATCACGGTGCGTGTTCTGCAAACCTCTAAACACGCCCGCCCGCCCCCCAGTGTAAACGCAGACTCTCCCCGCCCGGGGCGGGCTCGGAGGGTGTAAGGTGGTGGCAAGAGGGCATCGATTGAATTCAAATTTGGGACGGGTAAATAAGGCAGACACAAATTGCGGAAGCGACGTTCGATTTAAAGGGTTCACAGGACGTACACGCAGAGGTTTCACGTAAGTGTTCCAGATTATTTGGCTTAAACGCCTTTTAACAAGGGACTAAACTGATTTTTATTAGGAAAATTTACTATGCGATTAGCAATGACTTAGACATTATTATTAGCGACTAAGAGATTTTCTGTCTGATAACATAAAAATACGCGTTGATGTATATTTTTGTTTAAGTTGAAAAGTCCATAAACCTTATAAACTAAATTCATTACAACTTAATAATTTAAAGTAAAGCTGCTTATCAGGTTTGATTTAGTTTGTAATCACCAGAGCAGTTTTTAAAAGCGTTAATAAAATATAATATCAGGAAAAAGTTATTTTTCTGGATAAATTAATAAAAATTAATTAAACCTGCTTCATATTTATTTTTGCCAAAAACAAAAATTGATTTGTTTTCAACTAATTTTATATTTGGTTCTCGATTAACTTAATTGAGGCAAAAGGGCAATTATGTATGAAGGCTTAAACTGTATACAATTTATTTTCCTATTGTCAACTGATTGCTCTGATGAGAATGAAATTAACCCAAACTTGTCTGCAATTCATGAATTATTTAAATGTTCAATTCTTAATTCTTTTGACTGAAATTGTATTAAATTGTACTATTTTATTAAATTTGGTTTATAAAAATAATTCAAAATGCATAAAACAATAAATGAGTAATTATAAACAATTTCACCAGAAAGCTGAAAGTTAGCTCTTGAGGAAAGTTCTTTCATTTTCAGCTGTAGGTCTTCCCCTTCGCTGTTTATACGAACTCAGCTTTGGATACATGTAATATTTTCAAGCAATTCGATGTTTATTTCTTCGAGTAAAGTGGTAAATTTTAGTAATATTGTCACATATACATTGTTAAAAAATGTTATAATACAGGAAAAAGAAGGCTTCAGAAATATAAGCAGTATAATAACACAAGTATACACGATTTTGGACTCGAGCAACCAAAAGCTGTTTATAAAGTAAATTAGGGGGCTGAATTCAAATCAGCAGCCCGTTTTTTGAAATTGGTTCTAGGTTTCGAAATATAAAATAAATTCATTGTTTAACTATTTTTGACCATTAAAAATATTTATTGTATTAAAAAGTATAATTAAGAAATGAACCGAGGTTGAAGTGAGTCTTTTATATTGCTTGGGATTTGTCTCACGCATTAGGATCCAATAGTAGTCGCTCATCGTGCCTTCGTCCCAAAATCCTTGGTATCGTCTTTCGATTTTTGCTATATCTTGGTGTAGCCGCTCTCCTTGCTCGTCGCTTGTATCGCCCAATTTTGTGGGAACAAATCAAGATGTGAATGCAGAAAATGTATCTTGAGAGACATTCGAGCTCCAATCTTGTAGTAATTTTGCAAAAAAATGTCGATTACTTGCTTGTAATTCGGTGTTATGGTTACCGAGCAAGTTGTGAACAACAATTTGAAACGATGCCCATATTACTGCTTCATCAGGCGTTAAATATTTTTTAAACTTCGCATCAGCCATTAGTTTTCAAATATCAGGTTCGAGAAATATGCCTTCTTTTTTGCGTATTACAGTTTCAGAAACAACTTGATTAAGTACTGAAAAGCCGGTCCTTCGTGATTGAGTGCTTTGACAAAGTTCTTAATAAGGCCAAGTTTAATGTAAAGAGGTGGCAATAAACACCCTGTGGGTTTATAAGTAGTACAGAGGACACGTTTTGTTGTCCTGGCTCATAATGGGTACGACTCGGTCACACCTTCCTCACATAATGATGATTTTTTCTTTTTTGAAGAACGGTAACATTGCGTGATTTCTATTTCTGTATAGGCTTATATTTTAGGGACCAGATATTTCCATTCTTGCAACCCTGATGCAAGCAGCTCTGCTTTTTGTTTCGATTAATTCAAATTGCGAATCAAATCATTCAGTTCACTTTGCGATATTAAATCCTTTTCATCGCTTAATTGAAGAGGAAGTTTTTGGACAAATTGACAATGGATCACTGTCCGTGGAATTGGCTATGACACTGATAATACGTCAGGATATTTATAGTATGCAATTTTTTTTGCATTTATACCAACTACAATCATCGAACAAAAGTAGCAATCACTCCATGTTTTTTCTGTTCTATCCATAACGTTGGCACAGAAAATGAAAAGTATACATTACAGTTTTGTTCTGCACGTTGTTACAAAACAATTTTGGTACTCGTGGCTTGTCAGTGTTTACTACAGCAAAACCAAAATAATTCAAATACGCATGTTTGAGTGCATTTGTCATGATTTTTTCACGTTTTCCGAGCATATAACATCCATAAACGTAACAAAAACACTTTGCAACGTTGTCTCTGCATTTTGACATGTTCTGAAGTAAAATTACTGCACAAAAACCAGTTCGAAATGATGTTTAATTCAACTTCGTCAACTGACAGCCGTTATAAGAGCGCAGTGCAGCTACCATGAGCGAACACAAAAACTAGATCCAATCTTGAAACACACACGCCGGTGGTGGTGCATCGGTTACGGCCCCGAACTGACGTGCAGCAACGTTGATTCGGGTCAGTAGTCGGATGGGTGACCGGTACCATTCACCATTGGGATACAATTAATAGTGCTTTAGAGTGACGGGGGCAATCCTTTAAAGTAACAAGCTCATTTACACACACACACAAATATACAAATGACACATGGCGGAAGGACCACGTGGTCGATAGCCTAACACTACTACTACTACTACTTCTCTTGAAATACTTATTGAAGATCTGAGTTCAGGGCATCAAATAACGTTAAGAATCGTTCTCATCTGCTCGAGTCCAAGAGTTGACCCGAATTTGTTAACTTGTGTAATCAAAAAGACATTTTTAGACCATTTCCTACTAAATCTAATCAGTAAGCAGCCCTGATTAATCATAGAAATTGAATAAAGCCTCTACATTATTAGTAATAAATATCAACACTAAATATCAATTTAACTGCTCTATTTTATAGCAGTTAAGGGAAGTCTATAGCCATATTATGTGTGTTTCACTTACTAAAACTTGGAGCTTCGATAACTTCTCTGACATATTAAGTTACCATGTTTCCTCATTAATTATTGAAGCCGCTACTTTAAGATATATTTTGTTTCTTCATCCAGGTTTCACCTGTCCTCTTATTTTAATTTATTTGTATAAAACTAAATAGAAGTTTCCAGTTAAGTTATTCTTCCAATAACTTATGTATGACCTCATTTATCACCTCTATTCTTTATTTTCCCATAAAGAAGATGTGATCTGTTATTTCTTTTGCTTTAAAGGATTTGTAACATCTATAGTATTTTAATATTGAACATAAATATAAATTAAAATATATATCTACAGTTGTAGAAAGAATCCAAAGAAATTCTGGAATATATGGAACATTTCTTCAGGGTCTGACTGGAAGAACATTCTGAAGAATGAAGTCCGCCTGCGATTACTGTGCTCAAAATTTATTGAATTTTTTATGAATGTATCTATTAATGTATTTTGTTAACAGGTAATCCAAAGAATCATAAGAAATAATAATAATAAATAAGCCTACTTTTTGTCCACTATTTAATAAATTCATTTATGTATTTATTTTTACATTTTGAGGTAAGCCCATTTACTGACATGTCTACCCAAAAATAAATTAAGTAATACCTCATATTATCATCTTTATATATCATAATTGGGCTTTCACTCTTACCTGGTGCATCTTTTTTACAACTTTAATATTAACTTTTCTTCGTTCTTATGAACTTATTTTATAAACTTGACGCTTGTTTTTAAACTTTTTTTGCTCTCATAAGTTTTCTAAGTTATCAACGCTTATTCAGGGCTATTAATCCACAAGATTCAATATAATACAATACTGTATATCTTTATTCCTATAGAAACACACAAATATATAAATGCGCGTCAATTACACATAAATATAAATATACATATTATTTTATATTAAAACCTAAATTCTGATTTATATCCTATGGTTCAATTGTTAGCAGCAATTCAAAAATTCCTTTTCTATACCTTTATAAATTATTTTCAGTCTTGAATATCTTTGGAAGATTGTTGTATAATTTCATTCAATTGTATTAAACTCTATGTCTATGCGTGTATGCCTATATATTCAGCAAGAAGGTGATTTTGCTTCCATACAAATAATAGTTGTTCCATGATAAATATCCCAGTTACTGTAAGAAGTTTATTTGCAGAAAAGAGAGTTTTTCATGATTGTCTTGGTTTAAGTACCAGCATATATCTGAGAGCTCTTTTTTGAAGAATGAAGATTTTGTTGGAGAGCGTCGAAATATCCCAAAATATTATACCGTAGCTTAGAATTGCTTCAAAATTTGCGTAATATTCCATTTTTAAAATGGAAAATGATACATTATCTTTTAAAGATCGAAGTATGTAGCTTTATATGTTCATCCCACTTCAGTTTGAAATTTTGCACATTTGGACACTTCTAGTTCGGTGTTGCCAGATTTTAAACTATCTGGAGTTGTTATTGTTTCAGTTTTTTTTAAGCAATGCATTTTGTTTTAGTTTTTTATTTCATCAGTCAAAAAGCTCATTGCAATTGCCCCGTTATTACATAAGTCATCCCAATTTTTTCCTATCATACACATATTTGCGTCATTTGCATAGTTTATTATTTAAAAAAAATATTATTGTTATATTGAAAACTATCATTTATAAATAAATTAAATAGTAGAGGACCAAGAATACTTCCTTGTGGCACAAAACTATGTACCATATATCCAAAACCTCTAACTGTACCATCTCATTTGTATTCTACTAATTGTTTTTTATTATTTAAGTATGATTTAATCCAATTGTAAGAGACTTCTTTAAAACCAATATAGTACAATTTTGATAATAAGAATTTATGATTAATCCACTCAAACGCCTTAGACAAGTCCAGTATTCCGCAGCTGAGTATACTAGTTGAGTGAAATCATATAATGCTGTATTGCAATTTCTTTTCTTTTCCATATAAATCCATGTTGATACTTTGATAGTATGTCATATTTAATTAAGAAATACATAATTTGCTTAGCAACTATGTATTCAAATATTTTTGAAAAGGTAGATAGGTGACTAATGGTTCTGTAGTTTTCAACACTAGTTGGATCACCATTTTTCAGTACTTTAAAAAGCTTTAATTATGTTGAAAATGCACCACTTTTTACGGATTCGTTAATTATGTAGCATAATGTTCAGTAATGTAATCAATGCAATATTTAATTAAGTCTGATAAAATTTCATCTAAACCGTTGCTTTTTCATTGGCCATATTATTATAGTGTCTTTTAGATCTTCTGTAGTAATTGGGTGAAAATAGATGGTATTTTTCATTTTGGTCATGTTTGTAATTACCGACAAAGTAGCTGACATATGTTTAAGCACATTAGCTGCTGAATTTACAAGATATTGATTAAACTTGCCAGGGTCAATTTAATGAGGTATTTTTTGATCGGATTGTTTGGAAAAGGACGTAAGCTCCTTAACTATAGACCAAGTAGCTTTGCTTTTATTGGAAAATAGGGCTGTTTGGTTATCATAATATTTATTCCGATCCCGCTTTAAAAGCTCGTTGTACTGGCGTTTGTAATGTCGTAAAATAGGTTTTATTCTAGTAACAAAGTAGCCATAATATCACATAAATTAAGTAGATCCTTGCATTCTATAGTTTCATTTGACATAGGTATAATAGTTTTAATTTTTCTACTTCTAAAATGTTTATATTGAAAACTATTATTAAAATGCCGCAATAGTGTCCTCACAAATGCATGAAATTGGTCGTTTACATTAACACAATTATACACATTAAACCAAGTTTCACTGCTTGAAAGATTTAAAAAGATATTTACATTTTTATCAGAAAAAGTTCGGACGTTTAAAACAGAATTATACATAATACTAGTGTCTCTAAATTTGACAATTTGTGCTTGATGATCGGAGAACCTAGTGTTAATTGTGTAGCACTCTGATATTTGTGAGTGATTGCCAATGATGTTGTCAATACACCATTTAGTTCTATTGGTTATTCTAGTATATTTTGTATGAGAAAGGTGCTATTATAACATTCTTTAAGATTATTAGATCATTAGAGGATAAAGTTTCTTTGATATTATCGATATTAAAATCGCCAGATATAAAAAAATATTGAATAACATTTCGAACTTAAGAAGAAATCGTTTGATGTCGGTATTTGGAACTCTATAAATGGCTACGTATGTAATGTCCCTACTGTGATCTTTCCTGTCTGTTCCTGCACATTCGGAAGTATTTGTTTCTGACAAACTGTTAATATCTTCGCGACAATTATATTCAATATTTTTTTTGAAATATATAGCTACATCGCCATGTGATTGCGGCTCGACAGGAAGAGAACACTAGGGTATAATTTAGCAATCTAATAGTTGGTGTCTATTGTGAATTTTGACAGTGCTCGCTTAGACATATTACCGTGAAGTTATAACTATTAACTAATGAAGATAATTCATATACACAATTTCCAAGGGATTGTTTGTTTAGATAAATAATACTATTTAATCATTATTTATGAATTGTTTGGTTTCTTTGCTATTATGAACAAGAAAGGATTTACACAGATTTTTTTTGAACCAAGTTCCTTTAGTCTGTTAATATCTTCTATTGGTACGACTGCTTTGAAAGAAGAGTATTGCGAACGATATTTTGATTCGAGCTGTAGACATTCAAAGTTCTCGTTGCTTAAATTTAAATTCAAATCTTAATATTTTACAACTATAACCTTCTTCCCTTTTTCTTCACCTCGAGATTGGCGGATGTTTGGTTCCATCTCGGGCTATTGGTATTGAGAGATAGAGTGTTTTCTTGTTCATAATAGTGTGATGTCGGTTTTATATTTTTTTGTTTAGGATTCTAATTCTAATTGAGTATTTTATATATTCCTCGAAATTGTTGTACTGTTTTATGGATTTTGTTTTTAATGTTTGTTAAAATTTACATGCCTGGAATCTTTCCGTTCGTTAGTCAGATTTTCTTCTTGTTTTGTATTCATGGACTTGTTTGTTAATATTTTCGTATATTTTTATTAGTGTTCCCAGGATCGAAATGGGAGATATAGATCTACATCAGTTTGGGGACTGCCGTTAGAGATGACTTGTCGGAAGTTCCATAAGTAATGGATGCGTTACAGTACTTATGGTTTGCGGTAATTGATGGGTTTAAATCTATCTTTGTCCATATCTGTGTTTATTATTGTTGATTTTCTATTTAATTTTAGTGTCTGGGTCGTAGGTTTATTATCCGTGGTGTTTTTATATTGATGGTCTGGAGTTGGTTAGTATACATTTTTTTGTTATAACGATTTATCAGTGGATTTAATGTTTGTTGATTTTCCCGTTTCTGGTGCTATTTTATTGTCAGTAGAATTATTAGAAAAATCTACAGATTTGACTGTAGCTTCTTTTCCAACTGCTTTGTTTATTATAATTTACTATTGGTTAATTGAAGGGGTTAGAATATCGTTTTGCATATTCTTAATTATTCTAAATAGTTGATTGATTTTATCGTCGATATTATCATTATTGTAGTGTTTTTGCTATCTCTAGCATATTCTAACATTCTTCAGTCTCACTGATGTTTATATCACAAACTATACACGATGCGATGTGCTTACTCGGCGCTATCTTTTGTAACATTTTAATTGGTTTCTGTCTTTAGGTCTCACCAAGGCTTGACAGTACATCTTCGTAATATCAGTGCTAATAACATAATTGCGATATCTCATTTACAGTAAAAAAGTATTAAGTAGGAACAGATCCGTTAAAAACAACTCCTAACTTCATATATGTCACCTTTTCATTCATGCAAATGTCCTAAAGTGATGTATTCATTCATGAATATGTGATACTTGGAATGCATATCAGGTTACGTCATTAGTCTTTGGGCTAAGAATAATAAACGGTGCTTTACTGGCTGATGTGATATCCCTAACCATGTTATAGTCTTTGAAAGAAAGTACCACTTGGAAACGCCCGCTGATGCCTCATGAGGCTTCGAAGTAATTTAGAATCTAGAAATTGCTTCGTAAATGCTTACCAATCCTATTACAGTGTTGTCTTGTTGAAAATTCGAGATTAATGGTAACTCTCTGTTCACAATTCAGTATAATCTCTCCTTCAAATTGGATGTCTCTATAGTGGTCGTTTCCTATGACGAGGTCTTGTTCTTGTGTCTCTAAAAACTCGGGATCTGCAAATCCAATTAGCGTGCAGGAATTAATTCTGTTATACCCTCGATGACAAGTGCACTTATGTTTATGTTAAAATCAAAGTGGCGAAACTAATTTGAAATCGGTATGTATATATTTGTTCGGTTAAGGCCAAGGCGATTTACACACAATTCTGGCTTGAGTTGCCCCCTGAACACAAGTGTCAAAAATTGCGAACACAGTTTGATATTATCCTTGACTGCTACCTTGCGCAGTTTAAACAAAACTAACTCCAGCCGAGGTTGTTGGTTTACTGGGAAGTGAAGCTGAAGTTGGCTTGCCTGGTTTGTTCAAATGAAAAAATGAAGTAACGTATGATGTCTTTTATCGCAATTTCGAAAGTAAGTCATCCAGTTCTCCGGATGATTCCTACCAAGGCAGTTCTAACAAAAACGTTTCTCCTTCTCGAAGGTGAATCTTTCTTGGCAGTGAGGCTGATAAACTTTTCAGATTTGTAGATTAGATTTCGCCGTTGCACGTTCTAATTGTTTCCACTAAGATAAGATCTTAGTAAGGTCATCAGAAATTGGTATTTAAACGCATTTTCGTCATACCCACTCCTTCTGTAGAGCATTGTTCAATTTTCTGCAATGAATCCTACTAAGAAGTCGACACAATTTTTGGTTGGACGGCAAAGTTAACATCTACATCGATAAGGTGGCGTAAGAACTGATAACTATCCCTCTTCATTTGAAGTAGATGAATGGGCGACTGAATATGCCGTTTCAAAATAAAGCGATCGTTTTGATGACGATCCTTCAGCTGTATTCATAAGAGGTCATTCCCACTATCAAAGTCCTTGGAGGTATCTGGATCTGGATTGAGTTTGCCAATGGTGATCAAATCATTGACCAGAGCACTTAGGCCTCACTAGGCCCGTTGTGTCCCCCTGACTGGGACAGCCCTGCGTTGTTCTATCACTCATTTAGCCACCCAAGGTGGCGTGCAAACGACAGCACAACGCTTGGAGGGTTATCCCTTATGTTGGCCATGTTCGGCCAGAGCTCCCCTAGCATGGACTCTCTAAGGTGGGCGAGAGCCGGGCAGGTGGTTAACACATGTTCAACTGTCTCGTCCTCTTCTTCACATGCTTTACATTTACATTTCCACCAGTCCCATAGTAAACAAGTGTTTCCTTAGCTGACAGTGACCCGTAAGGATACCTGTGATAAGACGCAGATTCCCCCGGGATAGTCGCAAATAATATTCAGCTGTTTTCAGATTAGGTGAGCGTATTGCTTCCTTGGCCTGTCTAAAGCCTGAGGTGTTGTCCCAACGTTGTTTTAGCATCATGGGAGTATTCTGTTTGAGGATATCAGTGAGAAATTTCGGTGTTGGCGCGATCGGGGGCCCGTCCGTGGTATCACTGAGAACCGATCCAGCTTGCGCCAACTCGTCTGCCTTGCTGTTGCCTTCTTCATTATTGTGTCCCTTGACCCAGCGCAGCTCAATACTGTTTGATTGTGCTGCTTGTTTAAGGGTGTTGTGACATTCTTTTACTAGTCTTGAGGTGATCTTGTGACCACTCACTGCTGGTATTGCTGGCCTACTGTCTGTAAGGATTTGGATGTTCCTATCACGGATGTCACGGTGTAGGATTTTTTTCGCCCCTTGGATGATGCCAAAGATCTCTGCTTGCAGAGTAGTTGTGTGGTTCTCTAGGGGTATAGCTAATGAGAGGTCCATTTGTTGCGAGTAAATTCCCGCCCCGGTTCCTCTTTTGGTTTTAGAACCATCGGTGTAAATTCGGAGGGTTTCCCCAGCCTCTACACTCCCGGTTCCTCTTTTTATCGATACATTATAGGGTCTATTGAAGACGTAGCAGGGTGGCAAATTATCTGTCTTCCTTCCAAGGAAGGGTGTCTTTTTGACAGCCTCCTCTAAAAGGTGACAGTGTCTGCCAGCCCTGCCTCCTTTGTACCAGAGTCCAACTGAGTTTAGGCGCAGTTCTGCCGCCGTGGCCATCTCCTTTAGGTATAAGTCGAGAGGTGGAAGGCAGAGCATTGCTTCCATTGCTGCAGTGGGTGTTGTTCGCATTGCTCCGGTCGTGCTGAGGCATGCTATCCTTTGCAACTGAGTAAGCTGCTTTGCTGAGGTTTTCTGTCTGGCTCTGGGCCACCAAACCAGTGCTCCATAGATTAGCATTGGTCTTACTACCGCTGTGTACAGCCAAAGTGCTATCTGCCCCATAGCCCTCCGGCATTACCAGAGGGAGACGCATGCTTTTTTACATTTCACTTTGACATGTGGTTCCCACGTCAGCTTGCCGTCGAGGATCACTCCCAGGTATTTGACTTCTGACGACAATGCCAACTGGGTATTGAGGAGCTTAGGAAGCTTTAGCTTACCTAGTTTCCTTTTCTTTACGAAGAGGACCATTTCAGTCTTTGACGGGTTTGTGGTCAGAGACTGGTCGTTACATCAGTGTTCAATTATTTTGAGGGCTTCCTGCATCAAGCTGCATAGCATCGTCTCAAATCTGCCTGTTAGCAGGATGGTTATGTCATCTGCATATCCTATGGTGTGGAAGCCATTGTCGTTAAGTCGCCGCAGTAGGCTGTCAACAACTATGTTCCACAGGAGTGGTGAGAGTACTCCACCCTGTGGGCAGCCTTTTGCAACGATCTTTCTGACAGTGGTGTTTCCTACATTTACTGTGACTGCCACTAACTGTGGGGTTCACATCATGCGTGGAGAGAGCAGTTTCCATTTTTCTGAAGGTCGTTTTATCAAAAGCACCGTCTATGTCAATGAACACGCCCAAGGTGGACATTTTGTTGTCCAGAGATCTTTCGATTCGGTCTACAACAGTGTGCAGAGCCGACTCCGTTGATTTCCCCTGAGTGTATGCATGTTGGTTAGCGTGGATCGGATTCGTAATCAAAGCTGTCTCGCGAATTAATCTTTCGCACAATTTCTCTAATGTTTTCAGGTAAAACGACGTTAGACTAATTGGGCGGTGTGATTTGGCTAGTGTATAATTTATACGACCAGGTTTCGGTATGAAGATAACTTTTACTTCTCTTCATGCTAGAGGGATGTATCTGAACGCAATACATGCCCTGAAGATTTTGGCTAGGTGGGCTGATAATATGTCCAGCCCCCATTGGAGGAGGGTCAGGAATATACCGTCCAAGCCTGGCGCTTTAAATGGTGAGAAGCTTTTGATTGCCCAGGTTATACGTGCTCCTTCTGTGAGGTGATCTGCCACCTCCCAATCCTCCTTGGAGGGGTTTGAGGGTATGGGTTCTGACCAACCTTCATCAGAGGTGTTCGTACATCCTGGGAAATGGGTGTTGATGAGAATCTCAGCTGCTTCCGAGCGGTTAGAAGAGTAACTTCCATCCTCTCGTTTTAGGCAACCTGGTTGTCGTGAGGGATCCTTGGAGAGGATCTTTTTGAGCCTTGCAGCTGCCGAGGTGGTTTCAACCTCCTCACAAAAAGGCTGCCCTTTGTTTTTGCCTTATTAGTTTTTTGTAGTCTTGTTGGATGTTTTTATAGACCATCCGCCCGACTGTTGTTTTGATTTCTTTGCTTTATTAAAGGATTTTGTCGCAGCTCTGCTGAGATGGTCGAGTTCTCCGCACCGCCAGGGTGTGGCGTTCTCGGAGTCTTCCACCTTTCTCGCAGGGCAGGAGTCCTTATATGCTTTTATAATGGAGTGTTGAAACGTATTTACATAGGCTTCAATGTCTTCCACTGGTCCTTGAAGGTAATACAACTTCTGAGTGTTTGATAACGATTTATTGTTATGAAATACGGATTGGAATGAGTAACAAACTAAGCTAGTCTTCATATTTCCCGCAAAATGTTTATAATTCTATTTTCGGAGCCATTATGCTTTTCCCGTTACTAGATTTGAGCACTGTATACACCAACTGATACCATACCGTGGATCTTTCTTTTGTAATATGGGAAATTTATTCCCAGTTTTTTTATATTTTTTTAACTTTAGTGATTATTTATGGATAAACCATATCCCAAGGTTTTTCTCATTTTTAATTTATTTGTACCTTCTATCTATATATTAGATGCCTACCCCCTTAAAAAATGAAGGTTTTCCTTTTATGTGTGAGGGTCTTTAAATGACTAAATTCATTTTCTCTTACTTTTTTATTATGGATTCTGCCATCTTCTTAATATCTTCATTGATTTTTAGCGTGATCTCAACACGGATCCCTGTGGAAATACGCAACACATGTATATAAAGTTTATATCTTTAATCTTCAACATTTTTAGATGTATTCCAAATATCCTTTATATGTCCGGAGAATTCCCATTTTTCGTTCTGCCGCTTTAATCCTTTCCATCGTTTTATGTTAAAGATATTTTGTATGTCTTATTATTGCTATTATAGATTACAGAAAGTACCATTCTTATGGGCTTTAGATTAAAACATTTTGTTGCCTTGAGTATCTCACTTATAATCAATTTTCCATTCATTGAACCAAAACTTGTATAAGATTTTATTCAGTTTCTCCAATACAAATTTTAACTAAAATAAAATTCATAACTTTGATATAGGCGACTTTTGCAAACAATCCCGAAACACGTCACATGTTTTTTGTTGCCCTTATTTCTATGTGTATGCTATTTGTTTATCTGTTCTCGGAAGTGCCCACCCATCTCCGAGATTTTTTTTAATGGTAAGTTATGTCAAGTAACACCTCTCTTCGCAAGGAATACAACACACTATTTATTTCTTGAATATTATCAAAGCCCACGTGATAAAAAAGAAAACCAAATTTATAAATTGAATATATTTAATGCAACAAATGTTCAAAATGGGCACTGTTTCTTTCTTGGCAAAGTGCAAATCAATGATAATATGCATCTCTAATGTTTTTTTTATCATTTCTGGTGTGACTTGTTTTGTTACATAGATCTTACTCTTGAGATATCCCCACAAAAAAAGTCAGGGGATTAAGATCTGAAGATCTCGCCGGCCATTCAATGTAACCTCTTCTTCCAATCCATCTATTGGGAAAAACTTCGTCTAAATATCTACGAACGATCACAGCATAATG